>JAMPIV010004669.1:0-600000 GCA_024509875.1 Oreohelix idahoensis | reverse complement strand
AATGAGTTATGGCACAATTCCGATCTGCCTCTGTCCCAGGCTTTCATAAGAAAAATATGAGCTGGATCTCAACGCACTTGCTTCTCAGTAAGTTTATTTTCAAAATGTGGCACTGAACAGACGCTCCTAATTGACTATATCAAATGGTCTAACCAATAGGACCATGTTTACAAAAGTATTTGAAAAAAAGTACCCTTCCTACTGTTTCCCGTAACAACCAAAAATAGTATCTGCAATCGACTAATCATGTTTAGGCTTACATATTCTTTGTCAGCACGTCCTAAGGAACCCAAATATATAAATTTAATGGGGCTAAGTGGCTGCGTTCAAAATATGTATTTTCTTCTACCTCCTGTTCACTTCGATACGATGGGGTGTCATCTGTACTGTCAGGATTTCAGACGTAAAACAGTATAATGTCATGTTTCCTAATAAGCATTAAACATGTTTTTTAAAACCTAACCGTGTATTGGTAGTGTTTTTTATCACTGTCTATTTGAAAAAAAGTTAGTGCTTCATGCCTTTCGCGTTGGGGGTGGCATTAATATTAATCGCGAGACTGTGGTAGTATTGAATGCGTTCCTCCTTCTCGCTCTCTCTCTCTCTCTTCTAAGCTCGTCTGTCTTTTCATTACGCAGTGTATAAAATGAAATTAATGATAGTATTTTATCTAGGTCATTAAGCAGTGTGCGTATCTCAAGGTTTTCTAAGAAACACAGTACCGGTTTTATTTTTTTTTGAAACGCGTGTATGCTGCTGTAGGCTTTACTATCAAACGTGGAAACGTTTCAGTTATGTAGACGAAGTAGAAAAAAGGGGATTTTTGTACGCCATTGTGACAGCACTGGCCTTTTACCATTCTTCTTTCCTTTTATTGAATTAATTCGTTAGGCTTTACCTTTACTTTTTAATTTAGATATGTGGATTTAGAATGTTTCACGACAAATTCTCCCCACTTAAAACAGACGTTATATGTCAGTCTATAATTCTACATACACATAAAGAAATTTAGGTCTATGCCTGGTGATTTCTTTGATTTTATTTTGATTATGGATTAATGCAGGTGGGTCAATTCAAAATAAGCACTACTGACGAAAGTTGCCTCAGACCTCTGCAATCCAAGAATCCATTTCAGTTATATTACTGAACAGCGGCAAGTGTTACTGCTTGTCTTAATGCTGCTAAGCAATCAATATTCACCATTTCTCTTCTCTGAGTCGGTTCAACGACATGTCCCGAGAATATTAGATGTTCCTCAATTTGTACGTTATGAGGAGTTGATCTATATGGTGATATCTGAGTTGTGTAGAGGATCCAATAATTTCCTGATCAGCCTTAATTAACACTCGGACTATCCTCAATTCAAAAAGGCAACAATGGAGACACTCTGTTCCTCCGAAATGTTCACAGCCAACAATTGGTCTGATCTCAGGCGTGATTGAATGTGGAAACACCCTTTTAATAATATATTTATAATGTTCTATAATGTGCCACTCAAATGGAGGCCATATTCACCAACTATAGTTCCGCCTACCGACAATCTGGTGAATTAAGATAATATGTGGGGAAATGAGTTTCTGCATCAGAAATCAATTCGCCCTTAGCATTGCTATAAGATGTGTGGGTTATCTCCATCCAGGGTCCGAACACTACTTCCTCTTGGACGGTGTAGGGTCGGGTGACTACCAATGTCACCAGTGCCCTTTTAAGGCTAAGTTAATAGCCATATTGTGAAGCGCTGTGAGCATTTTCTGAATTGCTCACTCGTCCACTGCTCACTGTTCTTCTGTTAACAATTTGTTTCGGTTTTAACTTAGGCGGATCATCTTCAATGTCAATGTCAGCCAGCTCCCTAACTGCGGCTTCAAACTGTTCCTGGGTTGACTGGTCTGAGTTTCTATTTTCTCTGGATGCCCTTCTCAGAGTTGCGAATCTAATTATTTTTGGTGAACACTGTTGGGGGGAAGGTGGATACCTATCCTCTATGTCAACCTTATTATTTTTATTTTCCTTGTTATTGTTAGGCCCATATGTTTCAGAATGCTTGGCTGGCATCTGATTATGATTTTCCCAACTTGGGGACTGTACCTTGCTACATTTTTCACAGGCCCCCACAAATTGTGCAATATCAGCAGCTACTTGGGGCCAGTAGAATTTTTCCGATGTCCTTTGACGGGTAGTCCCATTTCTCTGGTGTCCACCGTCTGGTACAACATGAGCTTGTGCCATCACTTTTTCCCTGTAGGGGGTTGGTAATACCAATTGTCCCTGTTCTTTGGATCCTGCTCTAGCTTTCCTGAAGAGCAGTCCTTCCTTCAAATAAAATTGTCCTTTCTTAGGGTGTGCATGGCTTGTTGGCAATTTACCAAAGCAAGGTTTTAATGTTTTATCTTTTTCCTGGGCCTTTCTCATCTGCTTATGAGAATAAACTAGTGGTGGTTCCTCCTCCGTTCTACTAGGGGTCGACCTGACCTGAAGCGTGGCCATTACCACAGGTTTTACAGGGCTTCCTAGAAAAACATATTTGCTTCCTAACACCAGCGGGTAATTAGGATCGTCACACACGGCTGCTCTAATCACTCCTTCCACGTACCTTGTCTCTACATTGATCTCGGCTACGGGAAGTGTCATGGTGGATATTCCCTTTACGGCCCTTTGTATTTCCACTTTCTCTGTGGTATACTGTTCAGGGTGCACTAGGGATGCACTCACAACTGAGTCATATTCTAAACCTGGATCGTAAAGGCACCTAACCTTGGCACCATTACATGTCACTTCTTCACAGATGGGGGGATGTTGAAGATTTATATGATTCTCTGTCAATTTCTTCTTCCCCTAGTCCACTGTTATCATGCATGCCGCGTAATATGGAGGAACTTTCCTACCACATTCACTAGTATTATGATTATGCATCCTGCATATTTGACAATATTTTCCTTCCTGTCTGAAGGGTTTCCTGTTATCATATTTCCTTTCATTGAATTGTGGGGTTTTATTTTTATAGTAATTTCGTGGCCTATCAAACTGATGCTTACCTTTGTTTTGATCTCTATGATCAAATTCATTAAAGTTTTGTGGTGCCTGATAATTGTCTACCTGCCTCTTCTTATTACCTGTTACCTCTGCTTGAGCTGCTTGATATCTTTCAGCAACATTTAGTAACTCACCCAGCCTCTCTGCACCTTGTTCCATGAGAAACTTTCTCAGGTCTGGAGCCATGGACTCTCTTAATTGTTCTATAAGGATCATTTCCTTAAGATCTTGGGTTTTCCCCAGAGAAGTCCATTTCTCCAAGTATGTCTCTAACCGTGCAGAGAACTGGTGATAGGTTTCACCTGACAGTAGTTTAGCATTCCTAAATTTTTTCCTATAAAATTCACCATTCTTTTCATATCTTAACAAAAGAGCATGCTTTAGCATGTCATAATTTTCTTGATCACCTCTGCTCATTTTGGCGAAAACTTCATAAGCTGCACCACGAAGCCCTTGTGATAACTTTAAGCTCCACCTTTCTCTCTCTAACCCATACGTGGTAGCTAATAATTCATATCTATTTAGATAGCTCTCGATATCATCTTCTTTCTCAACAAAATGATCTAAATGAAAGTTCATAGCTGAGGTTGAGGCTCCCTGACTAGTAGTGGCATCAGAGGCAAAGGGACTGGCACCATTTTCAGGAGCATAGCTTTGAAACTCAAACTCCCTTAGTCGTAACTCATGTTCCCTTTGTAATCTTTTATCTTCTGCTTCCCTTTCTGCAGCTAATCGCTTGTCTTCCCTTTCTGCAGCCTGTCTCTTTTCTTCTCTTTCTGCCTCCAATTGTGACTTCTTAGCCTCAGCCTCCAATTGTAACTTCTTAGCCTCAGCCTCTAATTGTAACTTCTTAGCCTCAGCCTCTAATTGTAACTTCTTAGCCTCAGCCTCCAATGCCCTAGCCTCTTTGTCAGCCTCAATCTGCAACCTCTTAATTTCTTTTTCAGCCTCTAACTTTCTTTCAGCCTCTTTTTCTAATCTTTCAGATTCTAATTTTCTTTCTGCTTCTAATTTTCTTTCTTCACGTTCAATATATTTGTCACATTCAGTAGTGACATAAGCAATCATAACTTGCCCGTCCATTCCTAACTCTTTCGCAGTCTGCACAGCAGCAGATCGAAATTTTGCCAAGTCGGCCATTTTCTTCCAGGCAAATGTATACACTATTTAACCAAACAATTTTATCTATAAATAATTATCTAAGGACAACCACAGGCACTGAGAGCTCAGCCTTATTTTTCCACCCAAGAATACCTTTTTAATTTTTATAATTTCCCGCAGTGAATTACTCCCAATATATATGCTAAGGGAAGGTTCAAAATCCCGGGAGCGAGACCCCAATATATGTGGTAAAGTGGGATGATATAAATATTTATAGGGGACTTAGTGTACTGACTGAGATCAGCTGTGAAGGTATCTGTATCTAATAGTGTGGTGTATTACAGAGGACCTTACTTGCTACCACATTTATACCTCAGTCAGACCTATTCTGGAATATTGTGATGACTACGTTGAATGTCTAGGGTTATGATAATGATGAAGTGTAGGTTCACAACAACCAACAGACAGATACACAATTTAATTTAATCCACAATACTTTACAACACTGTGACACTCACATACATAGAACACTCTATAAGACTATCTTAAATGAGTCAAGTGTTAAAGTTTAAAAATATATATGTATTAATTCCTTCAAATATTAGATATCCTGATTCAACTACAAAGTGAACCAGGAATCACAATCAAATGTAATCACAAGTTATATGTACACAATTTATAGATAGAATCTTTGTATTGACATATATTATTATTGCAATATGTGTGTAAGTTGTGCTGTAGTACTCTGAGGTAATACTGGCTTTTCAAGCTAGGTGGTTGTGTGTCATCATGACTTCAAGTGTTTGTTTCTCGTGGACATAATATTGGGAAAGTTCACAGTTTCTTTTTATTTGAAACTAATAAATGTCCCTCTAGATTTAAGGTAAAGTCACTGTTAGAGGGGTATACACAAGATTGAGCTGCTCTGGCCACAGAATCTTAACTTCTGTGTGGGCGGCAGGAAACAGTCTCCACTGCTCGCTTGCTTCACCGTGTTCTTGAGACACCACACAGGTCGATATATTGACTAAGGAGTCTGCTACCAGCCTCTGGATTCAGCAAAACTCAGACCAGGGGCTGCTTTTAATATGTTAGTACCACTGTCCCTGAAACAAGACATGGAAATAATACACAAAATACGTTGACTGGCAATGAGTTATGGCACAATTCCGATCTGCCTCTGTCCCAGGCTTTCATAAGAAAAATATGAGCTGGATCTCAACGCACTTGCTTCTCAGTAAGTTTATTTTCAAAACGTGGCACTGAACAGACGCTCCTAATTGACTATATCAAATGGTCTAACCAATAGGACCATGTTTACAAAAGTATTTGAAAAAAAGTACCCTTCACCTCTACACCTCACGGTAGAAGGGGAACGACTAAGTAAGACTAATCATGTTTAGGCTTACATATTCTTTGTCAGCACGTCCTAAGGAACCCAAATATATAAATTTAATGGGGCTAAGTGGCTGCGTTCAAAATATGTATTTTCTTCTACCTCCTGTTCACTTCGATACGATGGGGTGTCATCTGTACTGTCAGGATTTCAGACGTAAAACAGTATAATGTCATGTTTCCTAATAAACATTAAACATGTTTTTTAAAACCTAACCGTGTATAGGTAGTGTTTTTTATCACTGTCTATTTGAAAAAAAAGTTAGTGCTTCATGCCTTTCGCGTTGGGGGTGGCATTAATATTAATCGCGAGACTGTGGTAGTATTGAATGCGTTCCTCCTTCTCGCTCTCTCTCTTCTAAGCTCGTTTGTCTTTTCATTACGCAGTGTATAAAATGAAATTAATGCTAGTATTTTATCTAGGTCATTAAGCAGTGTGCGTATCTCAAGGTTTTCTAAGAAACACAGTACCGGTTTTATTTTTTTTGAAACGCGTGTATGCTGCTGTAGGCTTTACTATCAAACGTGGAAGCGTTTCAGTTATGTAGACGAAGTAGAAAAAAGGGGATTTTTGTACGCCATTGTGACAGCACTGGTCTTTTACCATTCTTCTTTCCTTTTATTGAATTAATTCGTTAGGCTTTACCTTTACTTTTTAATTTAGATATGTGGATTTAGAATGTTTCACGACAAGCAGCCAGGGTCCTCCACTGCTCTCTATCCTCAGCAATGAGTACAAGTGTGGCAAAACTGGGTCCTGCCCATTCTTTGATGTTATCAGCCCAGGATTTTCTTTGCCTTCCTCTTCTCCGTTGACCTTCGACTGTTCCCTGGAGGATCGTTTTCGAAAGGGAGTCATGACGAGTTACATGCCCAAACCAAGCAAGTTTTCGATGTTTCACTACTGACAAAAGTGGTGGCCTGCATAGGTGTTTATTTTCTCTCTAATATAGACACTTGTTTTGTGCTCTTTATAGCAAATGCGCCAAATTCTTTTATAACATTTATACTCGAAAGCCTGAATCCTTCGCTCCGTATCTGCAGTGAGTGTCCACCCCTCACATCCATACAAGAGAATAGATAATACAAGTGATTTGTATAATTTGATCTTCACAGGAAAACTGATGTTATTTTCCAGATCACATTCAGCCTTGTCATGGCAGCTGAGGCCATCTCAAGTCTTAGGATATATATTGTTTTCAATTCCAAATAATATAAACAACTGCCGATATGAGAAAGTGGCATCACATTTGTCAAATCATTGTAACTAGGGAAAATCACAATTACCAATTATGCTAATACCTTGTATGTTAAAAAAACAACAACAAAAATAACGAACAAAATGAAGAAGAAACTCTGAACAAGAATAATATTAAAGTGGAGAGGTGTAAAGTGGAGGCATGGTGGTTCCAGTTATATAACTGACTTTAACAGATATTTATTTGACTTTCATCTGTTAAAAGTCATATGCATTGTAAGAACAGCATCAGACCTTCACATTCCCAACCACTATATATTATACCTTTGTTCGTGTTAAATATTGTTTGATTATATTATGCAGTTCCCTAGGTCTGCCTATTCTTAACACCTCTTCTATATTTATAGGTAAGTTTGATGTCTGCAAATAAACTAATATTGGTATTCTCATTTGTTCATACCTCTTACATTTTTACAAGAAATGTTCTATATTATTGTCTTGCACAGTAAGGTTCTTCTATTCTGAAATAGCCTTTTACCAGCTGTAGTCTGAGAAGTTACTTATTACTTGGAATTTTCAATTCCCTAGATATCTGACATTTTCTTGTTGGAGCCTTGAACATCTTATACGCATGTCTTCCTTTCAGATTTTTATCCCACTCTGCTTTCCATTCATCTGTTATTAAATCTTTAATTAAGCTCTTCCTCCCCCAACCAACTAAAGATCTACCAAACCATGTACTGGAATCTACCGGTAGATAAGGATCGATTGGTTGCCGACCCTTGCGCTACGTAATCACATAATTTCAAACTTTTCATTTACTCTATTTCCAGTAATTGCACAGGAGGAATTATGCCACGATCAAATATCGGCAATTGGACGTGTTTTCTGAAAATAGAGACACTATATACTGTAGATATATACATTCTAATTATAACCCATCGCTGGCTAAAATGAATATTTTTCTTCATGACTTTTTTTTTTAATTGGTGGGGGGGGGGGGGGGGTGGGGGGGGAGAGAGAGAGAAAGGAACGATGTTTTGTCTGATATATTCACCAATACTTAAGTTCGATATTGCGTAACCGAAGAATTGTGCTGGTATTTGTTTGATCCCCAAGAGATATTTGCCTTCATGTGGCGAGGTCGAAGTTCGTTGCTTATAGTAGTGCATTTTAAAAAAGGTAAAGGTTACCATTGCAGATAGGGGAGTGAAATGTTAGCAGCTTTTTGAGGTTGGGTGACCAGCAACCTTTGTCTAACCCAGTGGTTCTCAGCTTGTGAAATATGGCATCCCAGGGGGCTGTCATATTTCTAGGGGACCACAGTAAGATGATAAGGTACCTTTTTCCAGCGACTATGAGGTGGGCTACAGAGGTAAATGGGGCTCAGAAGGGGGGGGGGGGGGCATGAGCAAAACAAGGTTCAGAACCCCTGGTCTAAACTACTTCACCAGCAAAATCAGGTGCCCATTTTACAGCTTGGTAGACTGGTCCATGATGCAACCCAGTTTCGAAACCTGTCCCAATGCCTCGAGAGGCAATCAGGCTTCCTCTTCTATCTCTCTCTGTCTAACGACTCTGCCCTTCGAAGGACAGCACTATTGCCAGACATAGAGTATACCAGTAATCAAGAACAGCCTTGATAAACACCAAATCACAGAAAGGACTAATAGTGCCTGTCTGCTTCTAAAGTTAAGTCCTGAAAAGATCCAATCACGAGGTTTTCTAGTCCATCACTGCAAGCTCATCTTTGTCAGTATCAGCAGTTGATGGAATAACCAAATGTTTATCTGTCAGTTCAGATCTAATGGTTCCGATAGCTTGTGTACGCTGCTCACTATAACGAGGCGATGAAACCGATCTAGTCTAATTCGGATCGGACTTCTTGTACTTTCTCAGGCTTTCATCAGAATAGTCGATAAGCACTAGTAGTTCCTATAAGGGATAGGTGTTCTTTTTTAAACATTGCTTTTCAATCAATCAATACTCTCTAGCTCCCCAAGGAGCATAGGCCAAATCATTCTGTCACGTGCAATTAGCTCGTTCTTTCCAGGTCTTCCTTGTCTCAAGTTCTCCTCTCCAAGTTTTTTTTTTTTTGGGTCTATCTCTGCCTCTCTTACACTTCTTTTTGGTTGCCTTTTTTTAGGGGGCGGGGGGAAGGGAGCATGTCTAATGCCCCTCAATATAGCAGAAGGAATTTGTCTATGGCTGAATAAAACGTGCATCGTCTTAGCAAATCAAATGACTTTAAGAAATCAGTCTAATTTCTGCTGTATCTCTCTGCAGTCATATTTCTATCAGCAGTCTTATTTCATTGTTTCGCAGTCTCCTTCTCCCCTTCTCTCTCATGACAACACACCATGGCCAATTTTCTTATGCAACTCATCTTGCACAATATGTATCTTCCTCTTGTGTGTTTTAGGCATTGGCTGTTTTAATATTTATAGCATTTAATTGTAATTATGTTCTTTATCAGCTGCCAAGTGATGGCGATGGATAGGACGCTCATTGAGGAAACCTGTTCATAACATTACTAATACTAGACAGCCTGTAAGGTAAGAGAAGCAGAAGTAGATTGAGAAATACATCTTCTTTGGTCCTTGATCGCTGACTGACAAAGCAATCAGTGACCATCACACCTAATGGCGTCATGTAAGGCAGCAACAAACTCTCCACTTTGATCAGTCGACAGCCATCCTTCGTGTGGTGCCCCAGCTCTGGTTCATGCTTAGCATCTTAGCTTCCACAGTTCTCCGCCAAGTCGTTTTTGGCCATCCTTACTTTCACTTCCCTTCTGGAGTCCACAGCATGGCAGTTCTGGTGATGGTGTCATGGTCTCTTCTAAGGATGTGGCCAACCCATTTCCAGCGTCTACCCACTGCTATGATGGTGTGCATGTCTTCTTGGTGGCTCTGAGTTAACAGTTCTTGGTTGGTGATGGTGTTTGGCCAGAAAATTCAAAGAGAAATACATAGAGATAGACAATGGACAGATTAGGAAGACATTGAAAGATCCTGAACTGATGGTACATGATATGAGGACATGGTACACGTTTGCTGAAAGCCTATATGGGACACTGAATGTGCATGAAATATTCCAACATAGCTAAATGGAATGTGCTCACCCACCACCTACCAAATAAGCCTTCAACAAAGCCCTTTTCAAATACATAATTAACACCAACTATATACCACCAGAACAGCAGCCTTGTCCAAGTGCGCATCACATCTATTGTCAACCCTTATTTTCCTCTTACTCTTGTTCAATGTAGAAAATGTTTTTCTATGTTAATGATTTTCATTATCTCTGTGTATCATGATTATATGAAAATATGTAAGTGAGAATGTAACTATATATCACTGCATTTTAGAAAGTTTGCAACACTGTCATCTGGTTCAAATGTGAAGATGTGTATGAGTATGAGGCAGATATATTTCTGTTAAAAATATTTGTTAATGCTTCAAGATGTTTTTCTGCTATAGCAGTGAGGAAGAATGTGCGATATGTGCGAGAATGTGTTGATATATAATTATTATTCATGATACATGCAAAAATGCAGATTAATTGTTTACGGTTAGACAGCATGAGCAAGTATCAGGATACAGGATGAATGACAAATTAGTCAGACGGACATGAGTGCCCAATTCTCAACTCTTTCAAAATAAAGTTTGTTCTATCTTCTTCTTCTTCGTTCGCCCTGAAAAGGACGGTGGTTGCGTTGTGTCTGTTTACAACGTAGCTGTGATATCTGCACCTTTCGGTCGACACATCCGACTTCTGCACGGCATTTTTTAGGACCGGGTTTGCCTTCCCATTTCGATCCACACTCGCTCAGCCAGCCTGCACAACTGCAGACTGTTTCCAGGACCACCACGTGGAGGTGGAGTGCGGTCTTGACCAGCTCTGGTTCGCTGGTCCTGACGCAGGCAGTCAAGCTATGAGTCGCTATCTAATAATAGCGATGACTTAAGGTAAAAAGGTAAAGGTAGACCCATAGAAGATACTGCAGTAGGGGAGTGAAGTGTTAAAGACTTCACCATACTAGGTCCAGCATCGAGAGGTGGGGTGACCAGATCCCTTCCTTGCTGCCTTTTCCTTCCCTAACTCAAAGTCAGGTACCCATTTACAGCAGGGTAGACTGGAGTGTGTCTGTACCGTGACTTTAACCCAGCACCTTTGTCGTGAGAGGGTGATGACTTAGTGAAGTCAAAATGGTGACCTGTATTCTACAAAAGATGCAAAAAACATCGCAAACAAGATGAAAGGTATTAACAGGGAAGAAGCAGAACCCAGAAGAAATGGTGCTGCCCTCAGGACATAAGGAAGAAGGTATACAACAAAGTATAGGTGTGGCTCAAATGCTGTGAAAGGAGGTGTAGAAGGCACTCACAGAATGCAAAGCAAATGGGACCCAAAAACTAATCAGCAACATTCAAAACTACAGTTGACATTCAAAAATCCGGCCATCGATAATCCGGTTCCTTCAGATTTCCGGCATGGATTTCGGAGCGCATTTTTAAATTTACCGCGTTGGCGCGCCACTGTTTTCTGGAGCAGTTTATGTTTTGATGCAGCTGTTGGGTCTTGCTTGCACGTGTTAACAGCCATTCCTGCTCATTCCTTCTCATTTTATCATTTATTTGCTGCTGTTTAGCCCCATTATGGATTCAGCAAATAAAAGAAGTGGTGTAAAACGTAAACATCGTGCATTGTCGATCGCAGATAAAGTGTACAGGTAGTCATTTTCTGTTAAATATATACAGAACATATAACCATAAAAAATCCGGCATTTTCAAAAATCCGGCACTCCTCAGGTCCGGAGGTTGCCGGATTTTTGAATGTCTACTGTACCACGATGAAAAGATAAACATCACCTATTGTTACAACATGCTTCAAATTATAATAGATAAAAAGAGGAGAAAAGACATTACAATCTTGATGGATGATTTTATCCACAATCAAGTTCCAGGTGTCACATTAACGTCATCCTATTCATTTATCATCATCATTATCTGTGTTGTTATTAAAACATCATCAGCAAGTCCTTATCACCATCAACAGAAAAATCCACCCTTCAAATACAACAAAATATGGGATTTAAAATAGAGAGAAACATTAAATGGCATATCTCAGCATGCAGTAATGCCACTGAAACACCCACACACAAAAATATGACTCTCTTGGCAAGCCTTTGTCTGGAATTAGCACATAATTTTATTGATGTACTGAACTCAACCCATTACTTTATTTCCAACCTCACTGATACACTAAAAACATTCTTCAGTGACTTCACTTAATTCAAATGAGGCCCTGTTTCATTCAAAGTAAAACTTACAAATGATTATGCATTAACATATCTCAAAACTTCCATTACTGCACAAGTCAATATAAGAACAATGAAAGTCATAGCAAATTAGGAACAAAACTCACACACTAAAAAACTCAATAAAGGTTTAAAAACCGTATATATATACTGTATATATATATACGAGGGACGGTCAAAAAGTAATGCCTCGTAATTTTTAATTTCATTCTTCTTCTTCTTCGTTCGCCCTGAAAAGGACGGTGGTTGCGTTGTGTCTGTTTACAACATAGCTGTGATATCTGCACCTTTCGGTCGACACATCCGACTTCTGCACGGCATTTTTTAGGACCGGGTTTGCCTTCCCATTGCGATCCGTGCTCGCTCAGCCAGCCTGCATTGCTGCATACTGTTTCCAGGACCACCATGTGGAGGTGGAGCACGGTCTTGACCAGCTCTGGTTCGCTGGTCCTGACGCAGGCAGTCAAGTTATGAGTTGCTGACTGCGGTCTCTATTGCTGCATCTTGAGGTCCCTAATTTCATTCAATAGGCAAGAAAACAGATAAAATTCACATTGAAATGTAGCCCCAAGTCTGAACTTCAAAAATTTATTTCTCAATGTAGTCTCCGTTATTTGTTACAGTTTTTTTCCATCTTCTCACAAGGGCATGTATCCCCGCACGGTAAAAATCTGTGTCCTTTTTCCTAAACCACTGGCGTACGGCGCGTTTAAGGGTCTCGGTGTCCTCAAAGTGATGTCCGCGAAGATCTTCTTTCAGTGGTCCAAACAGATGGAAGTCAGAAGGTGCAAGATCTGGACTGTAAGGGGGATGTGGTAATAATGTCCAGCCAAATTCTGCAATCACATCAATGGTGCGTTTAGCGGTGTGTGGCATGGCATTATCGTGCAACAGTAGTGCAGTTCTCTGATCTTTTAATGGGTAAAGTCGCCGAAGACGACCTCTAAGCTTCTTCAAAGTTTCAATGTAACGGTCTGCATTCACCGTGTTTCCCTGTTCCAAGAAGTCGAGAAGAATCACACCCTTCTCATCCCAAAACACGGAGGCCATAACTTTCCCTACAGATGGTGAATTTTTGAACTTTCTTGTCGGCGATGTTGTGTGATGCCATTCCATTGACTGCCTCTTGGATTCTGGTTCAAAAACATGAACCCAAGTCTCATCACCTGTCACAATATTCGATAAAAACTCTTCTCCTTCAGTTTCGTAAAGGTGCAGGAGGTTGATGACTATGGTTTTCCTTGTTTCTTTATGTCTGTCTGTCAACATTCTATGACATAACGTTGTTTTAACCAAACGTCTTTGGCAGCCATTTTTAAACTGTTACAGTGGTGCCACCTGTTACTGAAACAGGTTGGTAATGCTATACAATGCAGAAGAGTGTTTGAGGAATCCTGCTAAATTTACAAATTGCACACCGATGCAGTATTTACATACATAAAAAATAGGAGGCATTACTTTTTGACCTTCCCTCGTATATATATATATATATATATATATATATATATATATATATATATATATATATATATATATATATATATATATATATATATATATATATATATATATATATATATATATATATATATAGGTAGTTCTTTGTTAAAGCGATATATGGGTTCCCGAGAACTTCATGCAAACAGAAACAGCGTACATGGAACATGATTTTCTCATTCAAATACGTATAAAGAAAGGAAGATGTGTTTAGATTAATACATGCCATTCATATTCAGTACATATACATAAAACAACATTGACAAATTATTCAACATGGACAGGGGCAGGACCATTACCATCTTCAACTTCTAATTCAACGAGAGGTGGGGTGGTGAATCATCTGAATGAGAAGCAGGCGATGCAGCAACGAAATGTTTCCTGAAGAAGGTGTCCAGAGTTGAGTTTGTAATCTTTTCTGCTCATGGAGGATTTCTTGGTTTGGAGCAGCACATTCCATCATTTTCCACTTGTCCATGTTAGGATCATCTTCTTCAAAGATCATAAGCCAGAATTCAAGAAATTGGAAGGCCTCCTTTAATCATTTCCCTGTAAGTTGGTGGCCTGGTGATTGTTGCTGGCTGGTGCAAGTTGCAGCGTCTTCTTTTTCTTCAGTGTCGATGTTCTGCAGTGCCAACAACTCTTCATTGCTCAGTTCTACTACCTGAGATTCAAGCAAATTTACAATTTGATTTTCACCAACTCCATCTAAGCCAACTCTTAAGACCATTTTGACACCCTCCTTAATAGCTGTGACACTTAAGAGGAGAGTTAGGCAAGCGCTCTAACCACTTTGCAAATCAAAAGGGCAGATTTTCAGGACTGGAAGGCTTGCAAAGATATGACTGTTAAATATTCTCCATAGGGAGAAGGAAGGTAAAACAGAAAGAAGATAAATATTCACCACAGGGAGAAGGTAGGTAAAAGAGAAAAAAGATAAATATTCACCACTGAGAGAGGGAAGGTAAAACAGAAAGAAGACCTTATGATGATATTTACTTCAAAGCATGAGACTTTCACTGACTATGACTTGTTGAATTGGATGCTTCCAATTTTCTGCAGGGCTATTTTTGCATTACTCATTTTACCGTCTGATGTCAGTGTCCCATGAAATTAAATCTATGACCTATTTTCAATAGTGTCCCATTTACTATGATGCTGAATTCTGGTGAATATTTTTTTTGACATATGACCACTTCGCCTGTCTTCATGACTTGTAGGCTTACAGCCTTAGGTTTTGTGCCACTACATACATCATGTTAAGGAGCTCTTTTACACTTTTCTCTATTATTTAAAATTCTTCAAGCTGTTTATATATTTTTTGTTAACATTTCCTCATTATAGAGCATGAAGACACCATCGCAGCTGGTCCCCTTGCAGGAAGCCTGCACCACGCACTCCTGTGCTCTTGCAGTAATGGTGTCTGTAGTAATGTGTTTGACATAATAAGGTTGCCAGCCCCATATTAATCACCTCTTTTGCCACACCTCAGGAAGTAACTGTCCTATTCTTTATTTGTTTCCTCCGAGGCTCCAGGTAACCACAGGGAGCTTCATTCTGTATTGTTCACCAACAATCAAAGCTGTTTAAATCTTTCATCTTTCAACTCCCCAAGGAGCTTAGGCCTTCAACAAACTTAGGCCAACTCTTCCTGTCCTGTGTCATCAGCTCAAGGTCTTCTTCATGTCTGTCTCCAGTTCTCTTTATCACGTGTTCATCGGTCTGTTTAAATACATAACCAAAGTCATAATATACACAAGAGTTTGTTGTGTCAGTCTTTTGCTTAAAGCTTACACGTCATCCTCTTGCCTATATTGCAAAATAAATGAATACATAAGAAGCAACAACAAAAAATCATCCTTTAGCTGTTTCTTCATTACATCCGGTAAACAACAATTCTAAAGGTTCTTAATTGGTGTACTTCCTCCTTCCTGTGGTAGAATTATTCTTCCTAGAGCTGTTCTTGAACTGTATGAGATTCTCTATCATATATGAACAAAGAGCTTGGAACAATGTCTCGAATTTTAACATAAATGTCCCATCGTTGGCCAAACAAAGTCAAGTGTGATACTTTCTGATGAGGTGCACTCATCATTAATTCATACAAACCTTTTGAAATCAAAAGGTAACTCTGTCCAGTTAATAAAGCAAATAATGCTAGAATACTGGAAACACTTATAGCAGGCTGTATTGAACGTATATCCATCAGTGTTGCTCCAATGCAGACACATGCTCCAGTGAAAATTAATACAGTGGCTATCTTCACATTCAAGCAAAATCATAATTTCTTGTTCAGCTTAACGGGGACACGTACTCCTTAGACTTAACTTCTAATAGATGTTTTTTGGAACCTATCTTGTAAATATACACTAGGGAAAAGTTGTCTGAGCGTGCTCCAACTCAACTTTCTCAAGTTGTGAGGATTCTAAGTAAAAAAAAAAAAACTCCACAATGTCCCCTTCTACAGTTAAATGTACAAAGTTCATTCGTGGCAACAATGGCATTAGCTGAAGCACACTGAATACTCCACCTACCGATGACAAGCAGTATCCAGCCGAAAATGATCCAAGTTTCAGATAAGAAAACACCTGTCAGGATTCTTTTGTTGGTCTGTACAACTTTAAAAGATGCAACATTGTTCTCTCTTGCATGATATGTAACATATGGAAGGCTGGTTTCTGTCAGGCATCAACAGTAGGACACACAAACATCACTAGTCATTGCATGTGAAAATCTGAAATAAGACAGTCAGAAATTACATTTTATATGAATGCACTCTATGGTTATCCTTGCTATTTGTAATGGTGGTTGGTGGGTGGGTGGCTTAGAAGCAACTCTGAAAATGCTGCACCATGCACCCAAATACTCTTGCAGTAGTGGTGGCTGTAACAAGTGGGGTTGTTGTGTAGGGGGAGTGTAATCATTCTCTGATCTACTTAATTTGTATTTCCTTTTGCTAGTACATTTTTCATTTCAATAGTGTTTAATCAAGATATAATGTAGATATTATCATTTCATTGTACACATAATACTGATTTATGCTGCAAATCAAACTTAACCTTGAACATTCTGTTTTTCTGTGTGTAAATATTTTGAATTTCTGGAGCTAAAATGAGTAGCCTATTTAATAAAGATAATTTAATAGTTTTAACACATCTTAAAATAAATTAGCATTTAACCTTAGACTACAACAGGTTGGCTGATGTATTCTATGGTGCTGTAGTGGGTGTGAGGTAGTGGATTAGGGGTTGTCTTCAGTTTTTTTTAAAAACTTTTGCTGCTACTGGCAAAGAAACTACAAAGTGCTCTGTCTTTTACTTCCTTTTTTGAAGCTTCCCGAAGTAAGAAATAACCTTGTCTTCCATTTTATACATCAGGCAGTTCAGTGTTTTGTGTGTGTGCGTGGCCATTTCTCTTAAACACTCCCAACAAACAAAGATAGTCATTAATTCTTCTGCTGAAATGCAGGCTTTCTAGTTACTTAGCCAAAATAAGAAAAATAAATTAAAACAAAGATGAACAATCAACCCTTTATAAGACTAAGCTGTCTTCGGTTGTATCCAGGCTTACAGGTTGAATGTTACTGAATTACCTTTTTTCCATTCATACTTTTGACTAACAAAACAGTTGTCTTGCTATCAATTCATCACATCAATTCAATGATCAACAAGAGTTGCAGAAAGAAAAATGCTTCGGCCCCTGTGTCATTTGTGCTGGTTATTTCTGGAATTGAGGTCTGGCTATCTCCTGTGCTGTGGCAGTCTCTGCCCATATGCACTGATGTGGAATCATCACTAAATTTAAAACTCTTTAGAAGGTCCTTTTGTTTAACTACTGTAGAAAGGTTGAATGAGGGAAACTATATTCACGATCTAATGCCCTAATTTTTTACTCCTCACCCAAGCCTCGTTTTAATCATCTGCTTCAGTTTAATGGAAATGTTATTCCTAACTTGCATTCGAGGAGCCATGGTTATTAATTTTAATTTATTCAATTAATAAACTCAAAAATAACCAATCAATTATAATTCACTAAAATAGACCCTGTTCATGCTGAAAAGGCACTTACTTAGTTAGTCATTCCTCTTCCACCTTGCAGTGTAGAGGTTAGCCAGAGAGAGCGTGAAGCAATCCTATCAGCTGTCTCCCTTTTAGCATGGTTCCAGTTGAGTACTCAGCCCTTCAGAGATTGTCTGATGTTGTCCTCCCAGCGAACTCTGAGTCATCCTTGAGGTCTGGATCCCTGCCTCTTGGTCACCCATATTTGTCATGGTAGCCAAACTCCCATTCTGCAGACATGGCCAAAACATAGTAACTGTGACTGTCTGTCATGATTTAGTCTGTCTCACAACATGGTTTTCTGTATACTTAGGAGTAAATCTGACCATACTGCACGCCATATGTTGAGAACTCTCTGATACACTAACCAATGAAAACGCGTCATTCTTGGTGTGTATTGTAAAATGTAATAGGCTTGAACATAGAGGCCCATAGTGTGTAACCGATGGTACAATGCCATTTAATTTTGGAAAGAATAAAGAAGTATCACCGGAAAGGATTATATAATTCAACAATGGGAATGTTACGCTAGAGGTAGGTGTAAAAACTTTCTCGAATAGTATTTTAGTAAGATAGAAATATTGAGGGAAAGGGCTTCGTTACATCAGGTTAGTCCCAATTTAGCTAGTTAAAGCATGCATATATTAAAATGCATTTTGCAAACTAACCAATTATTAGATAAATCAATACAGAATAATTCATAGAATAATTCAAGCTTTAAATGACCAAAATCGCCCCATAAATAAGAAAGATAATGAATATTTAAAATTTTGCTAATTGAACAGAAGACAAAATTATGCCTCATTTTGAGATTTTTAACACCCTTTTTGCCCCCATGCCATTCGATACGGCGGATGTGCTAGTATATAAGACCTTGCCCTTGGCTAAATTGAGGCCACAACATTTAAAAAATACAGCTGAACAGAGGGAAGCGGTAAAAGTGTAAACGTTTTGTACCTTTGCAAACCGCATCTGCCTGGCAGACCTAGATGCCCATTAACAACCTGTTACAGCTTGTATGTATTGCCTGAGGGTAAGAATGAATATATATATGTATATAATTTTCCTGTGATTAGTCCACTTGTGCGTTAGGAAGTGTGTAGCATGTGTAAACTCTTGGAGACGAAAGCCAGCCTTGTAAAATGTGTAGAATAATTGAGAATGATGGCCAAAGTACATCTGTAAGTTTGACAAAGTGTTTGAAGGAGTATTTCTTAAAGGAACGACACATTTACCAGGAACATAAGGAAGGATGACAGGAATTGTTTTAAGGAATTGATTAAGGTATTACTTAGTGTTTTATACTAGACCAAATCATTGTATGAAGGCGGATCATGGACAACTGGATCTAACTTAAGATTTATAAGGAAAGTGTAGTCACAGTGAACTGGCTGTGAGTGGTATTGAGGTAAATTGTCCTGTGCATATGTTAGCACAATGTCTGACACTGTTTGTTATGTCCATTGTATGTGAGGACAGAATAGTGCTGGACCATACAGGGGTTGTGATTATTTGTATTCCAGGTTTTATCCTGCAAACTACCAGAAGTGCATGAATCATCCATCTCTGTTGAACTCTGAAGTGCAAGTGCTCGTAAAGTCATTGGAGCCAGATACCCAGCGTCTACTGCCTGGCAATTCACAGACGTGTTAGTCCATGGCGGGAGAGTGATTGACTTCTACATAGAAGATAAGTGGAAAAACCAAGCCACTGGTCAGCCTATTCAGACTCTACCTCTAATATATACAATAAAAAGATAAAAATACAGTGTATGATGAATCCTTATGGACATAAATTTGATAATTACTACTTCACAGTCCAGTAAGAGTGACAAAACATATATGTATTAGATAATGGTTAATCAAAAGGTGAAAATCATCATATTGATTCATTTTGATAATTGATATTCCATGCTTATTTATTTCATTATGTAAATACATTTGATTCATTATAAGTTACTTAACCGAAAAGAGAAACGGTATAGGTTAAATAAATTGTGAATATGTACCATCAGACTTGCTAAAATTATTTAAATTGAGTTCCAAGTTTTGTTGATACATATTATATATAGATAGACCATAATTAGTACCACTAGCATAATTAGCCATAATAGAAAATAATAATAACACATAATATCAGGGGAGAATCATGAAAGGGAGCAAATAGACTTTCAGGATATCCACTCTCATCACACCTGGAGGTTTATACAGCTGGATTCTACCTTTGATGTCAATACACCCTGATTCTTTTCAGAAAAGGGGGTATTTTTTGTAAGACCAGTCTCTTATCTGGCACTATCCTGGTATCATCTGATACATCTTTTTGGTCCAGGATAACTTTAGATAGATTACAACAACAACATCAAAAACCCTTTCGTGACACTGTCCCACATGGGTCAGTAGGGGTTGGCTGCGAGGCCATGATGTACTGTCTTGTTACTTTGACCACCTTCCTTAGATACCTCATCTCTGAAGTTTGCAGCTGGCATATGTGGGTTGTAGTCATTGCCCATGACTAGCATTTGTAAGTCAAGACTGGAACACAGGTGGAACGGCATACAGATGAAATGCATCAAACAAGATAAATTTAAAAAATAAAATGCCCACTACTGCATTTCAAAACAATGCATGCTGAACAATAACAAAGGCGCTGACTGATTGAGAAGAATCATATGAGAATGTAAAAGTGATGCTTCATGAACTGACTGACCACGACTCCTTTCAAGCATTTGAAAATTTCCGACCATGCATTATTCCCAGCTTTCTCTTATTACATCAGTTTATTGGCTATTGGTGTGATTTTATTTTGTTTCTGGGAAAAGAAAATTAATACTAAACATCAATCAAATGGCATTTATTGCTCCTTGTTAAGACATCTGTTTTGTGTATATCAAATGGATGTTGTTCGTCCATCATGGGTGATGAAGACCACTCTGTTCATCCAATTATTAGAAATATGTTAGGTTAGTCTATGGGTACGAAGGTGACTGATGAGCCCGATGCAAGCCTGGAAAGATCTCGGACAGTGTGGGCAGGGTATGTTTGCTTCATGTGAAGGTTTTATTACACGGTCTTTTCTAGCTTGTCTGCGCTGTTCCGCTGCTGCTCAACTGGATGATTCGCATGCCGCTGCACCTTTACAAAGAGATGTGCGCCAAGCGGTTCGGTCTTGTGCAGCAGCTTCCCATGTGTCAGGGTTTATGTCAAAGGTTTTCAATGAAGTCTTCAGCGTGTCTTTGAAGCGCTTATTTTGGCCACCATGGGAGCGCTTACCCTTCTGCATCTCACCATAAAAGAGTATCTTTGGCAGTCGATGGTCTGGCATGCAGACTACATGACCTGCCCAGCGAATCTGTGACTGTATCAGAATAGTATCGATGCTAGGGATACCAGCTCTGTCAAGAACAGCGGTATCCGGGATCTTGTCTTGCCATCTGATGTTCATTACCTTTCTGAGACAGACTGTATGAAAGTGGTTTAGCTTCTTTACGTGGCGCCTGTATACAGTCCATGTTTCACATGCATAAAGCAGCACTGGAAGCACCGCAGCTCTGTACACCTTCAGCTTTGTCTGTAGACTAATGCCACTTCAATGCGAAACGTTGGTGTATAGTCTGCAAATGTGCTGCTGGTTTTGGAGATCCTGGTGTTCACCTCATCATCAATGACGATGTTCTGTGATAGTGTGCAACCAAGGTATGTGAATCTGTTAACAACTTTCAGTTTCTCACCATTTACCTTAATGATTGGCTCAGTATAAATTGTGCCAGGAGCTGGTTGGTACATAATTTCTGTTTTCTCCATGTTGATCTTTTTTTCTTCTTTGATCCTTAGCCGCCGACCGTCAAAGCAGTCAGTGCCCATCACGCCTAGTGGCGTCTTGTAGGGCAACAACAAATTGATTCCACTTTGCTCGGTCGGCGGCCATCCTTCGTACAGTGCCCCAACTCTGGTTCATTCTTTGCATCTCAGCCTCCACAGTCCTCCGCCAGGTTGTTTTTGGTCGGCCTCTCTTTCGTTTTCCTTCAGGGGTCCAAAGCATAGCTGTTCTTGTGATGGCATCGGGGTCTCTTCTGAGGACATGGCCAACCCAGCTCCAGCGTCTCCCAGCTATGATGGTGTGCATGTCCTCTTGCTTGCTCCGAGTAAGCAGATCTTGGTTGGTGATGGTATTCGGCCAAAAGATTCTGTGAATTTTTCTTAGGCATGTTGTGTGAAAAGAGGACAATTTTGACATTTCCTTCTCTGTAACTCTCCAGCATTCCGCACCATAGAGAAGCACAGAAAGCACACAGCTCTGATATAATCTTAATTTTGTGCTTGTGCTGTATTGAGAGGACTTCCAGATGTTGTTTAGGCTAAAAAAGGCTGTTCTTGCCTTATTCATTCTGATGTTGATGTCTTTGCCTGCCCCGCCGTCTGGTGTTACTATGCATCCTAGGTAGGTGAAGGTGTCTGTCTGTACCAGTTGCTGATTCCTTACTGATTTGAGCTCAGGGTTGCTCACATTGAGCGTCATGACCTCTGACTTTTTTAAATTGATGTTCAAGCCTACCTGCTGGCTAAACTTATTAAGTCTATCCGTTTTTTCCTGGATGTGTTGATGTGAATGTGCTAGTAGTGCAATGTCATCTGCATATTCCAGATCTTCCAATGTAGAAAATGTAGTCCATCTTATTCCTCTTGGACTGCCCTCTGTTGTCAGGCACATCACCCAATCTATGACTCCGTGTTGATGGTAAGCCCAAAGTTGGAACAGGTTGCGGAGAATCCACGCTATGCTGCAGATCAGCCTCTGAGCCAGCATTGAGGGCACAATCGTCAGCAAACAGAAGATCTCTGATGGTGTGTGATTTGACCTTGGTTTTTGCTTGAAGCCTCCTAAGGTTAAACAATTTTCCATCAATACGATATCAGATGTCGATTCCTGTGTCCCTGTCTCTGAAAGCATCAGTCAGCATAGCAGAAAACATGATACTGAACAGTGTCGGTGCAAGTACACACCCTTGTTTTACTCCATCTGAGACGGGGAAAGGCTCCAATAGCTCACCGTTTTCCTGAACTCTAGTCTGCATTCCATCATGCAGTTGCTGCACTATTGTGATAAATTTCTTTGGGCAGCCATATTTTGCCATGATCTGCCATAGACCCTCTCTACTGACCTTGTCGAAGGCCTTTGTCAAGTCGATGAAAGCTGTGTACAGGTCACAGTTCTGTTCTTGGCATTTTTCTTGTAGCTGTCTTGCAGCGAACACCATATTGGTGGTTCTACGTTCTTTCCGGAATCCACAATGACTTTCAGATAGAAGACCTTTGTCAAGATGAGCCGTAAGGCGATTCAGAAGGATTCTGGCGAATATCTTCCCTGCGATTGATAATAGAGAGATGCCTTGATGATTGTTACAGTCTTGGCGATTACCTTTACGTTTATACAGATGTATAATTGACGCATCTTTGAGATCGTGTGGGATGGTTTCAATCTGCCACATTTGCTGGAAGATCATGTGAAGTTTCTCTATCAGAACTGTACCACCATCTTTATAGACCTCAACAGGAATTGAATCAGAGCCGGGGGCCTTTCCACTAGAAAGTTGGCGAATCGCTTTTTGAGTTTCCTCCAGAGTTGATATATCATCTAGTTCTTCATTTATAGGAATTTGGGGCAGGCGGTTGATGTCTTCGTCGTTAATAGATGATGGCTGGTTCAGAATATTATTAAAATGTTCGACCCAGCATTGGAGAATGTTTTCCTTGTCTGTAATTAGTGTTTTTTCCATCTGCATTAAGGAGGGGAAATGATCCTGATGATGTTGGACCATAGACCGCTTTGAGTGCATGGTAAAAAAATTTTCAAGTCATGGCTGTCAGCAAAGCCTTAGGAGCTCATCTGCTTTATTACTCAGCCATGAATCCCGCATCTGGCGTAGTTTATGTAGGACGATTCTATTATGTTGTTGAAAGTGTCTTTCTTTGATGTAGATTTTGGATCATTTAAATATGCTTTATGGAGATGATGTTTTTCAGTCAACATCTTTATATCACTTGAGTTCTCATCAAACCAGTCATTTTGTTTCTTGATGGCGGGACCCAGGACCTCTGTAGCAGTGTTGTAGATCTGCTCACTTATGGCTGCCCACTTTGTTTCCACACTTTGGCTGTCTAATGAGATAGATTTGAGACGGTTTTCTAGGGTGTCAGTAAATGACTGTTTGATTTTTATCTTCTTTAGTTTGGTGTCATCCAGCCTTTTTTGAGTTTTCTTCCCCTGGGGGTGCCTGGCTGGTTGGATACGAATTTTAAGTTTAGACACAATGAGGCGATGATCAGTCCAGCATTCAGCACCACACATGGACTTGGTCACCCAGACATCTTGCCTGTCCTTCTTCCTAACAATTACATAGTCAATTAGGTGCCAATGCTTTGAGCGAGGGTGCATCCAGGAGGTCCTGTTGCAGGTAGGAAGTCGAAAAATCGTGTTGGTGACAAGGAGGTCATGTTCTGCGCAAGTGTGCCATTCCAGGAGAAGTTATCTGAGCCTACTCTAGCATTAAAGTCACCAAGAATGATGAGCTTATCTGCTTTAGGAACTGATGCAATGACTGCATGTAGTTCTTCTTAAAACTTATCCTTGACGTCATCCTGGTTTGTCATAGTTGGTGCATACGCGCTAATGATGGTGGCATGTTTCCTTCCATAAAGCAGGGGGATCTTGACCGTCATGAGTCGGTCATTTATTCCCTTTGGGGGCCCCGCTAACTTGCCGACAATTGCTGTTTTGATAGCAAATCCAACCCCTGCTTCTCATCTTTCTTCAGTTCCTCTTCCGCTTCAATAGAATGTATAACCTGCACCCTTTTCGCAAAGTTGGCCCTCGCCTGCAAGTCGAGTTTCACTCAGTTTTGCTATGTCAATGTTGTATCTGGCCAGTTTTTTCCCAATCAGGGCACTTCGCCTCTCAGGTCTGTTTGCGTTAAAGTTTTTGTCAAGGAGAGTGCGCACATGAGGGGGGAAAATCTTTCCTTTCTTTTTTTTTATGTGTCGCCCGCCGAAGTAGGGTACCCACCAACTGCGGTAAGCTGGTTAGGTAATGGTGGAGCAGGCAATGTTTAGGGCACCTTTTCTAGCCCCTTCCTCATGCCATGGAGGTGAGCAGTGCTTTCCTAAAGAGGGCTGCTCAGTCACTCAAGGGGCTGCCGAATCCCACTGCTGCTCCGATCAGT
This sequence comes from Oreohelix idahoensis, assembly GCA_024509875.1. Lineage (NCBI taxonomy): Eukaryota > Metazoa > Mollusca > Gastropoda > Stylommatophora > Oreohelicidae > Oreohelix > Oreohelix idahoensis. Next base: position 575,176 of record JAMPIV010004669.1, on the reverse strand, counting down.
GGAAGACGACATATGGCCTGAGCCGCCTGTTTGTAGGTCTGCGACTACGACTGCCAGCAAACCCACACCTGCCGCTTCGCTGCTCGCCCATCTCCACAGGACTTCTTGTGAGTGGATGGATGAGTGGATGAAAGAGTGACTTGCGCAGTGATTTGGTTTAAAGTGACAAAGAGATGCGCAATTCGTCTACCTCATTCTCTCGCCTGGGTCCATCTGAATCCAGTGGCTAGACAAGTCAAGACGACTGGAGATGAAGTCAGGTGCAGTGGATGACCAGGGCTTTTAATGTGCCTCGCCGTGCTCCTTACGCTCCACAGCGCGTTGCTGTGGTAATCGCCGTCATGCCCGTTGAACCAACAGGTGGTTTCTTCCGCGCAGTCTATCGAATCCAGTCTTCGCATGCATGGGTAGGCAGACCCTAACTCACCAAAGGTTTATAACCAGCCGGCTACCCTCACCTAGTTTAGCCGGCCTGTCAAAGCCGTTTCCTGGGGGGTGGCTGCTGTCGCATGCTGACATCTACGAGGAGCCACAGGTGAGAGCTGGATGCCAGGTTTGGACCAAAGGTGGCCAAACTGCCCTGAAAAGGGCATAATCCAATGGATACAAGTGAGGACATAACACGATAACATTGGTCTGAAGCAGTTCTGAGGAAATCAAAGGTTGTAATGGTATGCAAGTAAGAAGAAAGACCAATGACTAATGGCTGGCATTCAGCAGGGCAAGTGCAGGGAGAAAATACGGGCCGGCCAGGATCATCAATTTTATGTACCTTAGGAAGCATATAGTAAGCTACTGTCAGAAATATAGAGATAAAGCCCAGAAGGGAGGATAACAGAATGGAAGAGATGACTGATAAGATTATGAACAATATTATTGCAAATAGCAGCATCAGCATAACAAGGTGAGTAGAAGGTGAGGGCACTAAGCTGTGTTAATCTGTCTTGAATACATAAGTCCCTGTGCCAAACCACCATTGGCCCACACTTGTCTGCAGGTTTAATGACAATGTCATTCCATTTATCAGTGATAAAGCTCAGTATCCAGAAAATGTGAGGTTAGTATTATTGTTCTCATTTTAATTAGATATTAATGATGAGCCAAACTGAGTTTAATAATGAGCTAAACTATTAAATTACTCTTGCAATTGCACAGAGACAATATCCAGACATCCATGGAAAATGTTGACTTGGAATTGAGACTTGGCATTAGTGAGTCTCTTGTCCTCGCATAGTCTGTCAAACTGATGTTTGGTTTTCATTGCACTTCTTACAAAAAGCTGACTACTTTATTTTTAAAAAAGCACTTAATTCTATAGCAATTGTTTTTGCATCAACACACACAATCCAGAACTTTCTCATCTATTCGTGTTTCTCTTTAGTTAGAAAATAGGCTTTCAAAAGGCCTGAATAAAGATTTTGTGGATAATTTGAAACAGCAATACTAGATATCAGTAGTTTTTAGTAGGGAGCCGCGCTAGCGTAGTGGTTACAACACCGCTCTGGCGACCGGGTGATTCAGGATCAAACCCGGGCGACGGCATTTGAGGATTTTTCGTCGACCGGGAATTGGACTGGATTAACTCGAGACCTGGCGAGAACATTTGAAGGAGTGTTGTCGACCAGGGATTGGCGGCTCCTGAGCCGACCCAGCTGCAATGGGTACCTCCGAAGTCGGAGAGTATTTGCCTGAATGGCGAGGGACACCTGTCTCTGTACAAGTAAAAAGGGATACTCACGTAAAATCAATGTCAGGTTAGACATAGTAATAATCTGAGATTTCGCCTCGAGTATTAGCGGGCGTACGCAAAAAAAAAAAAAAAAAAAAAAAAAAAAAGAAAAAAGTAGTTTTTAGTGCAGCACAACTAGGAAAACAAAATCAAAAGTTTCTAGCTTTTTCTTCAGTGAACAAGCTGGCTCTCATTTAGATGACATTCTACTTACTTACTTACTTAGTCATTCCCCTTCTACCGTGAGGTGTAGAGGTTTGGAAGAGAGAGTGCCAGACTATCCTATCGGCTGTCTTCCTCCTGGCCTGGTTCCATTCTAATCCTCGGTCCTTCAAAGATTGTCTAATGTTGTTCTCCCAGCGGACTCTGGGTTGTTCTGGGGGTCTGGATCCCTGGCTCTTTGTTTCCCATGATTGTCATGGTAGCCGATCTTCACCCATTCTGCAGACATGGCCAAACCATCTTAGTTGGGACTGTTCTACTTGGGTCTGCAGGGGTGGGATTTTTGGCCTTGATGTATCATCTGGTTGCGGACTATGTCTCTTTGTTGCGTGCATATTTTGACGCACATATTACAAAAATCGATATGGCTATTTGATATGGAAAAAATATAGACATTCATTCATTTGTGTATGAAAATGCTGTCTATGGGAAAAGCGAGAGAATCCATGTTTGATTCACACTTTTGATTATAGGAGTAATCGTTCTTGATATTGATCCGGCGCATGGATTGCTCTTACGTTTGTACTTATTTTTTAGGGCCAGAAAATATATTAATTTGCTTATTATGTTTATGGCCTGAATTCATATGTATTACATATTATTAGTACAAGTAGAATCAGTCCTATATTGTATATTTTGGATGGGTAGGCGGGACTAGATTCTTATTATTCCGGTCTAGCGGAAGTATGAGTTGTCTTGACAAGTCGTGATGAGTTCCGATGTACCGTGATAATGGCGGGTACGCATTTTTCAAAGGGCTGGTAGATTCTTAAGGAAATATGATTCATGAAGTGGTTTTCTTCTAAAGGAGATGGTATCTCTACTATAGTTTATGTTAGAGACTCTCCTAAGGTACGGTACAATGTATAATTCGGACTCCATGTATTGCCAGACCCTATTTTGATGATCTCATGTCGATTCGACCTAGATGGAACATTGTGCTTCGTATCGCTAGGGTCGTGTTTTGTATCGACAAAGATGACAGACTTTCCTGCAGCGGTTATGGCTACGTGAATTAACCTGATCACCGTAGAGCTGTATGGAAACATTTATGAAATCATTTATATACCCATTATAAATTAACTCTGGCTTATATTCTCCTTCCTATGAATGAGTGAACGACAACTCAGGGAGGCGGCCATGTTAGATTTCGGTCATCATATGTTTTGATCACTGCCAAGAGAACAGATTATTTATCCTATTATCGGACAGTGACAGGGAGATCTCAATCTTGCTAGAAACCCCCTCTTTCGTGGTTTCATAATATATACTACAAACTATGGACGTCAAGTAACTTTAGTTATTTACCGATCTGCCTTCACTGACGCGTTTAGTCAGATAGGGGGATGCGGCCATAATATATCATGACATTGAACTTTTGATGTACTGCCCATTATTTCTGAATGTGTCATGACTTCAGATCTGCTATGTATACCTACAAATTGATATGTCAACATACCATGATGTACTCGTATGTCCCAGTGTGTACGTCTGAATAAATTGAGTAAACAAAGATTCCAGCAGTCTGCATTGGTGCCTTGTAGACACAAGTGTATGAGTGGTTATATTGGTCAGCACACGAACAGTACACCATTCGCGGTAATCACACTCTACACTTCTACTTCATACATACACCATCCTGCGTCGGTTGGAGTGACCAAGTTTAGGGCCTGCTTCCCCTGGAGCCTTTGCCTTCCCTAACTCAGGACTAGGGTGAGTTACCCATTTACAGCTGGGTAGACTGGAGCATGCCTGATCTCAACAACACACCACTCTTCCTTACAGAGCATACAGACTGACACTTTACAGAGTGGAAAGAAGAAAAGAAACTTTACAGTGGCGAGCCAGATTCCTGGGTCCAGCTTACGCAGTTTTGTGTTGAGAATCACAGTTTACAGCTGAAAGAACATTTGTTTGAACACATCAACACCAGTAGGACAGCTATACAGTCGATGTCAGCTTGACCTGTATTACCGATAGGATGCTGTATCTAGGTCAGCGCTTGTTGACAGTTTTTCGCTGTACAGACAGTATTACACAGGACAGTGGTATCAAGTGTAGAAAATATCTGGAGCAGTATTGTTGACATTTCTCAACGTACAGAAGAATCACAGTGTTGTTGAACATAAAGTGCATAGTTCATCGTTGGATCTTCATATGCTCAAAAGAGAAAAAATTGACAGTGTAATAGTTTAGAATTAAATCTATTACTCAATAAAGTGGCAAGTTATTAGTATTAAAATAAACTGTGCCTGCTTTACAACACTATACCTGCAACACATTCCATTCATGACATAAATTATATTGTATGCTATATGCTATTTATGCTTACATGTTATTTGTTATGTATTAAATTAGTTTATGTTCTGTGTGACTAGTACAAGGTATGCCGAGTGACATTGGTCTGGACTAGTATTCTATAGGTACACATTTTCTTAATTGGAAATTTGTTAGCAACAATTTGCTGCTATTTCTGTTAGTTGTGATGAGGTGTTCTTTTCTTCGTTGTTTTTGGTAATAATTTTGTGTTCCTTAGTTTTGTTTGATTTGTTTGTATAATTGTAGGTCTCATCTTTCCTTTCATTTCAGTTTTTTACACCCTTATGTTTATACACTGTGGCGTTATTTGTCTTGTCATTTTATTATTGCAGTTATCATCACGGTTTCTGTGATCATTTTTTTCATTTCTCCTATTTAATTTAATTTGTCTTTTCTTGTTTGTCCTTTGTAATGTCTTTAGTTGACATATGACGTATAGTGGTATACACTGATAGTATAGTACAGATCAGTACTTTATGATTGTTATTGTTATAAAACAAAATGTACAAGACCTTTGTAAGGCTTGTCTCCCAAAGTGATTGGTAAAGGGAAATATTTTTTTCCACAGGTACTCAAGTGATCTTTGATTACATTGAGGTATACAAGACCTTTGTAAGGCTTGTCTCCCACAGTATTTGAGATACAGTTATTGTTGTCCACAGGTACTCAAGTTATCATTGGTTATTATAAACCATACAAGTTTGGACTAAGACTAAGTCTATGGTATAGACTTGTCTCCCATTAACGTGAAAGAGGGTAATTTATTTACTTTTTCAGGTTTCTGATTTAAGAAGACAATATGTCTACATTAGATTATTTCATTGCACAAGGAAAATCTCTTGATAAGACTGGAAAAGACTTAGAACAATGGGCTGTTGCTCAATATGACAAAGCATTAGCTGCAGAAGAGAAAAAAATTGCTGCTGCTGTTGAAGAAAGAAAAGCTGCTGCTGAGGAAAAAAAAGCTGCGGCTGAGGAGAGAAAACTTCAAATAGAAGAAAAAAAAGCTGCTGCAGAAGAAAGGAAAGCTCTAGCTGAAGAAAAAAGATTAGAAAAAGAAGCTGATACTGCTGCTGAACTTAAGAAATTGCAGATGCAAGTGGAGGAAAGGAGATTTGAGGCAGAACAGAAGAAATTAGAAGCTGATGCAGAACAGAAAAAATTAGAAGTTGCTGCTGCTGCAGAACAGAAAAAATTAGAAGTTGCTGCTGCTGCAGAACAGAAAAAATTAGAAGCTGCTGCTGAACAAAAAAAATTAGAAGTTGCTGCAGAACAGAAGAAATTAGAAGTTGCTGCAGAACAGAAGAAATTAGAAGCTGCTGCAGAACAGAAAAAATTAGAAGCTGCTGCAGAACAGAGAAGATTAGATAGAGAAGCTGAAGAGAGAAAAGCAATAAGAGAACATGAGTTTGAATTAGAGAAATTAAAATTGACATGTATGAGTAATGTTAATCAGGCATCTGGTGGTAATGGTAAACCCTTTGTGTACAAGGTCAAGGTACCAGCGTTTAACCCTACCAGTGATGACATAACATTTTGGCTTTCTAGATTTGAACGGGCTTGTCGATCTCATAATGTTGACAAATCACAGTATGTGAATCAGTTGTCTGAAAATCTAAAAGGGGAGTCTCTGAGTAAGTTATATTTTGTTGAAGAGGCCGACAAAGATAATTATGATGCTGTTAGGGCAGCTTTGATAAAGAGATATCAGCTGTCTGAGGAAGGTTATCGTCTTTTGTTTAAAACAATGAGACCTGAGGTAGGTGTAGAATTCTCAGATTTCATCTCAAAAGCACGAATTACACTTTCACGATGGATTGAATTATCCAAAACAGAGAAAACATTTGATGGTCTTACGGATTTATTGCTAAGAGACAAGGTCATGTCTTCTGTAAATAAATCATTCCTAGAGTTCTTACATGAGCGTAAACCTAGTACAATAAAGCAAATGGAAGAATATTGTGACCAGTATGCCACGGCACACCCTGACATGATTCTTAGTAACTCTAACATTAAAGAGAGTATGCCAGTTGCTTCGGCAACAGAATATAATCAGAATTACTCACACAAATTCCAAGGAGCTAAAAATAAATTTGATAAAAAGGTTAATTGGAATAAGTATCAAAACCAAGATAACCACTCAAATCAGAGTTCTTCTTCGAAGAACTGGAATCGGGCTGATAGTCCTCGACACGCGAGGGGTACCCATAATGTTAGAAATTCTCGGAAAGGGAGTAGCTATAGGAACTACCCAAGTGCTTCATGGAGACAAAAGAAACAATATTACAGGGATACTCAATATAATGAGCATGATGATTATGATCATGAATATTATGATTCAAACCCAAATAGGGGTTATAACAGAGGCAATAATAATTATAAAGACAATTATAACCGAGGTAGATCACAACACAAAAGACATGGTAAATCTTATTACCAGGCTAACTCTGCACAACAGGAGTTCCACGACACCGATAATCAGAATAATGATAAAAAAGACTCCAACAGTGTAGCAAATTCCGCTTTCGATTTTGCTAGAGCATCTGAGTGTTCGCAATGCAAAACATTATTCGATCCAACCACAGTGTCTACTTTAAGCTGCGGTCACCCGCTTCCCGCTCTCCATGCGTCAATTGCGCATAATGGAAGGGGTGCTCTTGTCTTTAATAGGGGCCTAATAGATGGTACTCCGGTATCAATTCTTTTCGATTCGGGGTGCACTACCATTGGAGTGAGGCAATCACTCGTAAATCCTTCTCGAGCTACAGGCAATATAGTCAAATGTGTAACATTTGGTGGCACATTGGAGAAGTACTCCACTGCCATTATCAATATTGCTACGCCTTTCTTTACAGGAGAGGTGCAAGCATGTCTCTTGCCGAATCCGATCGCTGATCTTATCATCGGTCGCATTCATGGAGTGAAAGAATGCACTCCACAGCAAATTTCTAATTGGGAAAATGTTAATATGCAATCTGCTAATGCAGTAATCACTAGGGCTCAAGCTCTTAATATGCCACAATCTTCACATTCTGAAGATAATGATGCGCAGATCCAAGATGATCCCTTGGAGATTTCCCACGATTCCTTTATCAAACAGCAGGAAGATGATCCTACTCTAAAGAAATTCTTTACTCTGGCAACAAAAGGTGATCCGAATAAGGATACAAATCGTAAATCTTGGATTACGATGAAGAATGGCGTACTTGTACGTATGGTACAAGACTCCGCTAAGTCCATTCATTCTCAAATCCTTGTGCCTAAAAATATGAGAGTTAAAATCTTACAGCACGCTCATGATTCGCAGTGTGCTGGACATATGGGTTTTTCCCGTACTAAAGCTAGAGTTCTTCAATCTTTCTTTTGGCCTGCTGTGAATAAGGACATACGAATCTATTGTCGATCTTGTAAAGTATGTCAAGAGATTAAATCCAGAGGTCCACGCCATGATGCACCTATTCAGGCTGCAGACATTCCCATTCGGCCATTTCAAAAAATGGCGATAGACATCATTGGTCCATTTAAGATAAAGTCTGCTAGAGGACACCAATTTATTTTGACGTGTGTTGATATGTGCACACGTTGGCCGGAGGCTGTTCCTCTAAAGAGCATAACTACTGCTGATGTCGCAGATGCTCTTTGGTTAATATTTTCTCGTCTGGGGTTTCCAGCAGAAATATTATCCGACCATGGTACCCAACTCATATCGGATACCATGTCTCAAGTAATGTCGACTCTGAAGATAGAGAGATCGCTGAGTAGTATTTATCATCCTATGTCCAATGGGATGGTGGAACGTTTGAATAGAACTCTGAAAAACCTACTAGGTAAGATAACAGAAGATCATCCTCAGGATTGGGATAGGGTTTTACCCGCGGCTCTCTTTGCATATAGAGAGGTCGCCAACGAACATACAGGATTTTCTCCCTTTGAACTTGTCTTTGGCGCGAAACCGCGAGGTCCTATGTCCTTACTTCATGATCTTATAACTGCTGATAATATTGTCGATGACACAAAATCCTCTTATGAATATGTCATCGCACTTAGACACAAGATTATTGAAGCATGCAAATTGGCAACTGCTTCTTCTGAATTTGCGAAACAGAAGGCAAGGGAATTTGCCAATAAAAAGAGATGTTTGCGACAACTTTGTCCAGGTGACAAAGCATTTGTCTTGCTACCTTGTAGGGAAAATAGACTTCTCATTTCTTGGAAAGGTCCGTACGATATAATATCAAAAGTTTCCGATGTTGACTATATCGTCGATATTGACGGGAAGCGTAAAACCTTCCACATCAACATGCTCACGGAATTCCATGAACGTCCTGATTATTTACAACCTGTTTTCCAGGCAACGGACGATTTTCCAGTCCAACATGGACAGTACTCATCTCTGTCAGTAATACAGGATGAGGAAACGAGTTTCTCGGATGTAAATTTACCTTTTCCAATGATTCCTCTTCACTCTAATGAATCATGGAAAGATGTTGCAATTTCTCCAGAATTATCTCCAGGAGAGCAGAAACAAGTTTCTACTATGTTAGAACAATTTCAGGATGTCCTTACTGACATTCCTGGTCAAACTGATGTCATTCAACATGACATTATTCTTACTGACCATAGTCCTATAAGAGTCAGACCGTATCCTATCCCGATACATTTTCAAGCACAGGTAGAGAAAGAGTTAGATGAGATGATAGAGTTAAAAATTATTGAACCATCCACATCAGCATATTCTTCGCCGATGGTTATAGTACGAAAAAAAGACAATAACATACGTCTTTGCGTGGATTATCGCAAATTGAATCAAGTGACTAAATTCGATGCTGAACCTATGCCTTTACTAGAAGAGCTACTTACGAGACTATCGAATTCTCACTTCTTTACTAAACTCGATTTGTCTAAGGGATATTGGCAAGTTCCACTATCCGAACACGCCAAACCGTTTACTGCTTTTTCGACGCCTAGGGGTCTATTCCAATGGAATTTCATGCCTTTCGGTCTTATGAACGCCCCTGCAACATTTGTACGCATGATGCGTCGAATCCTATCTCATCGCTCAGATGTCATTGCGTATCTTGATGACATCTGTCTTTTCAGTGATACTTGGAACGATCACTATAATGGTATAAATGAACTATTGTCTATCTTACGCGAGCATAACCTGACAGCGAAACCATCGAAAGCATGTATTGGTTTTAGCGAAATATCTTTCTTAGGACACCGTGTTGGTCATGGGTTCCTAAAAACAGAAGACCATAATACAAGTAAGATACTTAACATTTCTATTCCTAAGACTAAAAAGCAAGTACGAAGTCTCTTAGGTCTAATACAATTTTATGGACGATTCATCCCGAATCTGTCCTCCATTATGTCACCTCTTTCTTCCTTGCTAAAGAAAGGGTCTCCTAATGTAGTCCATTGGACTCAAGAATGTCAATCCTCTTTGGATAAGGTTAAAACTATGTTTTCTACTTCACCTATCCTAGTATTGCCTTCTAAGGATAAGACATTTATTCTTCGTAGTGACGCTTCATCCACCGGGATTGGAGCTGCACTAATGCAAGAGTACTCTGGAACTCTGCATCCTGTGATGTATATTTCTCGGAAATTAAATGCCGCAGAGAAGAATTACTCGGTCCTAGACCGTGAATTATTGGCTATGGTTTGGTCAATCCTTAAACTGCAAAGATTTCTTCTGGGCGCGCATTTCATTGTGGAAACTGACCAGAAAGCTCTTACGGCTATTCAGAGTAAAAATCTGAAGAGCGCGAGATCAACGCGATACGCGATTGCTCTACAGCCATTTCATTTTTCGGTGCGAGCTATCCGTGGGTCAGAAAATGTGATGGCAGATATTTTGTCTAGATGCCCACATGATTCATAACTGTTATACAACTTTGATACAGTTGTTTCTATGTTGAAATGTGTACACATATGTAATATATCATATATTGATTGTAACACTACTTAGCGGTTCATTGATATTTATTCACCGCTGATCTTTCAATGTTTTTCGTCTTTGATGATCATGATGTTAAGATATCTTAGATGAAATTTATGTATAAACTAATGTGGAAATTGTGTCATTGCTAATATTGTAGTATGCGTTGGTGACACCTCTCTGGAAATATTTATACTTAGAGAAGTACTTTCTCTAAGGTCATAAAACTTATGCTTATCATCTGCGCATTGTATTGGTGCGTTGTGAGCCTATTGTATGTTGCTCCTAGATGTATTTCAAAAAAAAAAATGTACCATTTTTTTTTTCCCGAGGGGTGTGGTAATCTGTTGCGTGCATATTTTGACGCACATATTACAAAAATCGATATGGCTATTTAATATGGAAAAAATATAGACATTCATTCATTTGTGTATGAAAATGCTGTCTATGGTAAAAGCGAGAGAATCCATGTTTGATTCACACTTTTGATTATAGGAGTAATCGTTCTTGATATTGATCCGGCGCATGGATTGCTCTTACGTTTGTACTTATTTTTTAGGGCCAGAAAATATATTAATTTGCTTATTATGTTTATGGCCTGAATTCATATGTATTACATATTATTAGTACAAGTAGAATCAGTCCTATATTGTATATTTTGGATGGGTAGGCGGGACTAGATTCTTATTATTCCGGTCTAGCGGAAGTATGAGTTGTCTTGACAAGTCGTGATGAGTTCCGATGTACCGTGATAATGGCGGGTACGCATTTTTCAAAGGGCTGGTAGATTCTTAAGGAAATATGATTCATGAAGTGGTTTTCTTCTAAAGGAGATGGTATCTCTACTATAGTTTATGTTAGAGACTCTCCTAAGGTACGGTACAATGTATAATTCGGACTCCATGTATTGCCAGACCCTATTTTGATGATCTCATGTCGATTCGACCTAGATGGAACATTGTGCTTCGTATCGCTAGGGTCGTGTTTTGTATCGACAAAGATGACAGACTTTCCTGCAGCGGTTATGGCTACGTGAATTAACCTGATCACCGTAGAGCTGTATGGAAACATTTATGAAATCATTTATATACCCATTATAAATTAACTCTGGCTTATATTCTCCTTCCTATGAATGAGTGAACGACAACTCAGGGAGGCGGCCATGTTAGATTTCGGTCATCATATGTTTTGATCACTGCCAAGAGAACAGATTATTTATCCTATTATCGGACAGTGACAGGGAGATCTCAATCTTGCTAGAAACCCCCTCTTTCGTGGTTTCATAATATATACTACAAACTATGGACGTCAAGTAACTTTAGTTATTTACCGATCTGCCTTCACTGACGCGTTTAGTCAGATAGGGGGATGCGGCCATAATATATCATGACATTGAACTTTTGATGTACTGCCCATTATTTCTGAATGTGTCATGACTTCAGATCTGCTATGTATACCTACAAATTGATATGTCAACATACCATGATGTACTCGTATGTCCCAGTGTGTACGTCTGAATAAATTGAGTAAACAAAGATTCCAGCAGTCTGCATTGGTGCCTTGTAGACACATGTGTATGAGTGGTTATATTGGTCAGCACACGAACAGTACACCATTCGCGGTAATCACACTCTACACTTCTACTTCATACATACACCATCCTGCGTCGGTTGGAGTGACCAAGTTTAGGGCCTGCTTCCCCTGGAGCCTTTGCCTTCCCTAACTCAGGACTAGGGTGAGTTACCCATTTACAGCTGGGTAGACTGGAGCATGCCTGATCTCAACAACACACCACTCTTCCTTACAGAGCACACAGACTGACACTTCATTAGAGTGGAAAGAAGAAAAGAAACTTTACACTCTTCTTGTTACTTCAGCCACCTTCCTCAGATACCTCACTTCTGAGGTTTGGATCTGCCTTTTGTGGGCTGTAGTCAATGCCCATGACTTGCATCCATATGTCAAGACTGGGACCTGGTGGAGCGGTATACAGCCATCTTCGTTTTCTTACCAACCTTTCTCTTGCTGAGGAATCCTCGATTTATGGCCTGAAAAAAGTCTCCCAGCTGATGATTTTCGAGTGGCCAACTCTTCTTTGATGCCTCCCTTTCGGTCTATAATAGCTCCGAGGTATTTAAAGTGACCTCTACACCTCACGGTAGAAGGGGAACGACTAAGTAAGTAAGTAAGGTATTTAAAGTGGTTGACCTGCTCCAGGACCTGTTCTCCCAGCTTAATCTGATGTCTTCTTTCTTCTCGTGATATCACCATGGATTTTGTTTTAGAGCTGCTTATGACCATCCCTCTCTTCTCCAGCTCTTCCTTCCAGACTTGCAGGTTGGATTGGAGATGTGCCTCTGATTTAGCAATCAGGGCAACATCATCAGCAAATGCCAGCTCTGAAATACAGACCTGTCTCATCTTCCAGTACCCCACTGAATCCTTTCTTGTTCTCTCCTTACATGCCTTGATGACATCGTCCATGAGGAGTATGAAAAGATAAGGTGACAGGATATCACCCTGTCTTACACCAGTGGTGGTCCTGAACTCTTCTGACTTATGGTTTGCTGTCCTCACATAATTTCTGCAAGACTTGTAGAAGCTCTGTATAGCATGAATCAGAGGTGCTGGAATGTTCTTCCTTGCCAAACAATCCCAAAGTTTGCTCCAGGGGACCCTGTCAAATGCCTTTTCCAGATCTATGAAACAAAGATGGATCTCACTCTTATACTCAAGGGCCTTTTCACTTAGCTGTCTGAGTGTGAAGATTAGGTCTTGAGTACTTCGGTTTGCTCGGAATCCGCACTGGACCTCATCCAATTGTGGCTCAGCTAGGTGTCAGAGTCTCTGCTCTAGGATTCTAGAGTAGATTTTACCAGGGACACTGAGAAGGGATATGCCTCTATGGTTTCCACATTGTCGATTGTCACCCTTTTTTGAAAATTGGTGTTATGATGGCAATCTCCCAATCCTTTGGTATGGTCTTGTTGCACCATGCTGCCTGTAGGACCCTTAAGAGTAATAGGTCGCCTGATGCTCCCATGTACTTAACCATTTCTGATGTTGTACCATCATGCCCTGCAGCTTTTGCCTATCTTGATTTTCTCTAGTGCTGCCTTCAGTTCTTCCATCTTTATGTCATATTCATCACCATTGGTTTCCTCTTCTGTGCTAGTGGTTATCATTTCTGATGCTTGACCTTACTCACCATCAAGGAGTTCTGAGAAATATTCTTTCCATTACTTCCTTCGGGGCAGTAAGCAATTTGCCTTGCTTGTCCTTTATAAATTTGAGAGAGCATTGTTTTTCCTTCCTCATGTTCTTTAGGGTCTTTTAGAACAATTTCTGGTTTTCTTGCACATCTTTTTCTAGCTTTTCTCCAAATTCTTCCCAGAACTTCTGTTTTGCTGCTAGCACCTTGTTGTAATGATCAGATTCTGCTCACTGCAGAATCTAAGGAGTCGCTTTCCATTGTCACTGAGAGTATCTTCTCCATATCTTCCGATAACTCAACCCCATTTAGCATGGTCATTTCTAACTCTGGCATTGAAATCTCTGAGCATGATAATTTCATCTAAGCAGTCATCCACTGTCCTTTGAAGCAGCTCGAAGAATTCCTCCTTGACCTCTGCTCTCTCATCCTCATCTGGCCCATACACTATGACCAGGTTGACTATGGTTTCTCCTTCTTTTAGTTTTACAACCATCATGCGCTCCGAGACAAAGTTCCATCCCTTGATACTATATTTTTGGTTTTTGGCCACAATGCAACCCACGCCCCCTTTAGCTCTTTCAGATGTGGGTACACCACTGTAGAGCAGCGTGTTGCCATCGAGATCCACGACTCCTTGTCCTTTTTTCTTTGTTTCCGTTATAGCCAGGATTTCTAGTTTTGCTTTCCTTATCTCTTCCACCAGCTCCTCTTCTTTCCCATTTATACTTCTTGTGTTCCATGTTCCATAAGTCGTAGTCCGTAGTCCATTCCAGTTCGTCGCCTTTAGAATCAGTCCGGTTTTCTCTCTTGTAGTTCTCGTAATAAAAAGTTTAAAGCAAACAGGTGATTGGCCTGCCGTGCCTTTGCATGGTGGAGAGGCTGCCTCCTTACGGCCTCCATGCAGGCCGCCCTCCTCCTTTTTAGCCGGGCTTAGGACCGGCCTAGGCGGAGTTATGATTTTTAATGCATGAATAAAAGAAATTAAAAGGATAAATAACGGCAAGGGTACCTTCAAACGACTACTTTACAGGGCCCACTTGATACTGGGGCCCGAGACTTGCCCGTTCACCAGGGGAGTAATTACACCTCTGGTCACTCTGGCTCATAAAGCTGACACCCAGTACAGTCTCTAACACTTCACTCCCCTATCTGCTATGGGACTACTTTTACTTTTTTGTGTGTACAGGCTATAAAGCAACTAAATATGAGAACAGAAGACTAACGTTGCCATCTCTCTCAATTCACGTATCTGTAGTAAGATCCCTGATACCCCGATCAAATAGATAAAATATTACTGCTTATAAATTCAAATACTATAGAGATAAAATAGGGAGTTGTGCTCAACGTCTTCGCCATCGCCCGCAGTCGAGCAGGTTTTGAGAAAACCTTAACGCAAAGTGAATGATACCATCTCTCTATATTACAAGCTTTTTCATACTCCGTCCTTGAAATTAACTATAACAGTTTGACAGCCTAGGCGTGTTCGTTCCAAGAAAAAGTGAGAGACAAACGGAGGAGTGACGGAGGGAGAGAAATTATAAATAGAACGACATGCGACAGTGGTTCTAGGCATCGCTTACTGTAACGAAAACGCATGACTTTGCTACTAGCAGATTTGGAAAAGCGGAGCAAATCCACTACTAACCGCTTGCCCCACCCCGTTCATTAGTGGCGCAGTTTGAATGTATAAACACTTAGATAGGGAGACGATTAGTATAAACACACAGACAGGCTCGCATTTCCTGTATACAGTGGTAGTATTTTCTGATGAAATCCTAACGCGTTGCTTCATTTTGAAACGAACGAGAGAGAGAGAGAGAGAAATGTAAGTGGGGGATTTGCATGGAGGCATATTTGAAAAGATAGCTTATGCAGTGTGATACTGAAATTGAGAAGGGTAGAGAAAGGGTGGCCCAAGAAACCTCGATGAATAATAAAATAAAAGCAAGGACCGTTGACAAATAAAATGATAATATTTGTTTATTAGAAGACAATACTACCCATAATGTTATATCTTACAGTAAAAACGCTTAGATAATAACAGAAATATTGTAAAGAAAAGACAGAGAGACAGACGCATTGATGTCCTCACTCAACTTTGCCAGTCTGGGGAGAGGGGGGACGTTACATTTTTGAAAGTGTAATTTATTTTTGAAAAAAAGAGGCTAGTGGGCATAACATAATTCGATTGGCTGTGGTAGAATAGACTAATAGGAGTAATAAAAACGATTTGAAACCAGCGTTAGTTGCCACTCGAAGATTTAACTTTCACAAGTAGTGTTAGCATCAGATGCAAGAAATACAGGACCATTGCCTTCGCTGTTCTGCATCAGTGGCGATCTGAATGTGACCATTGATCCCCGGTTAACCTACTAATTTGTGTATTATTTCATTGATGCGGGTTCCATCGTGAAACAATCAGTGAGCCACATACCTGTTAAGGAACTTCTTCTTCTGGCTCTAGTATGTTGAATGATGTCTAGGGATGTTGTATTAATGTTCTAACATGTAGTCACCAAAACTCTGGCCACAGTTATCCTATTTGTAATCGAACTGTTTTACTTATTCGAAGTCTTCTTATATATGACCAACTGTCATTAAATATTAACTGGTTATCTCTACCACTTCATGCTTCCAACTGGAAATCAATTCTCGAAAAACTTCTGTGATTATGACTTTCACTTTAATTAACACAGGAACTTATGTGAGCGACACATTGCTCTTAATATAATTTGACATTGTTCATTTAAATCATCAATTCTTCATTTCATAGATTACTTTTGCATAAGTATATGCTTCTTCACAATTCTCTGGGCTATCAAGACTTATCTTCTTTTGAGTGCTTCCATAGCATAATTAGTAATTCTCTCATATATTCTATTCTTAGGAATTCCACTTGATATATTTAGATATCCTTTCATCTCAATACTGTTTCAATTCGGTGCCTTCCTGCACCTCTTCTTTTAGTCGGCAATTATATTTTATTCGGGTACTCATGCCCTTCCATGACGGTTGCGATAACCTCTATAAGTTCAATTATGTCTCTTTGGCTGTACTCGCCTAAATCTTACCCGAAATCTCATACTACCTTGATGAGATGGGTTTATCCTCAATTGAATTAGAACTACATTAGATTTCTGCTTGAAATCTACATCCAATGTGAACACTTTTAAAGTAGAATCAATTACACTGCCATAAGTGGACCTTGCCACACCAGCCGACACTGTGGAATCCTGTAACTATGTCTTCTACGTCATTTTACGCTACTTCGTAGTCATAGTTAATGATCGCATTTATTTTGTGTTTGGTGAGTGTACAACATGGTGCAGGGCGATCTCTCTCCAACTCCCCCTTAACATAATCGCTATGCCCCATGATGCGCACTCAACATTACCCCCTCGTCCCGCGAGCGTTTACCTCGGGTGGACGCTAAATAAAATATTAAGTAAACACAAATTAATCCCAATCAAAACCGATTAAATAAGATTAATATCGATTAATTTAGATCAATATTGATTAATTTCTATCAATATCGATTAATATTGATTAACATCGATTAATTTCCATTAAATAATTGAAAGTGCAAATGAAATGTCATTAAGAGTTATGTGATAAAATAAATACACTAATTATTGTCTATAAAGATTGTCTCACTTTCCTGAAATAGAATTCCATCTGTCAATATGTATAACATCACATAGTTTATATGCGCGTGAGTCTGTATGTTTTCACTGTGAATGCGATAGAACTTCTGTACATGCTATACCATATAGTAAATGTCAACATTCTGAATAAAGTCACTATTCTAATTCCTTTATGTGATATCCATAGGAATCATGAAATAGTAAGTCACTGTTTAAATGTCCACTGTTGTATAGTAACTAGTCAGGGTAAATAGTCATAGCACTTTTGTGTTTGTAATTAGTATGACAATCTGTTCATCTTCTCGAACTATTTGAATAACTGTGCATGATATGACATTCCATTCGGATATATAGTTTCAGTTATTCTCATTAGACCATCTCGACAGCAGATCTGCTAACCAATTTTCGGATCCACGAATTGGTTGGATGTCGAAATGAAGTTCTTGCAGCAACAAGAACCATCTGTGTAATCTTGGGTTGTTGTATGTCTTTGTTTTCAGTGTTGTCAGCGGCAAGTGATCGGTCTGTAATATAAACTTCCGGCCGATCTATTACTTAGAAAGCTTGGAGATAGACCCCAGGATAGTAATTAACTCCCGCTCGCCAGCTGCATACCGTTGTTCTGCTGGAAGGAGCTTCCTGCTAATGTACACACAAGGGTGGCGTCTTTCGTTCCATCGTTGCATCAAACAGGCCGTTATGCCTGTCCCCGACGCGTCAGTTCTGAGAAAAAATATTTTCCGAGCATCAGGTATGGTTAGAATAGGATGCTTTGAAAATGCAGTTTTAATCATATTCGAAGAACGATTAGTACTCTCTGACCATCCGACTTTCAATGAAGCACCCTTGCACGTCAAGACAGACAATGGTAAAGATAGAAAAGTAAAGTGCTCAAGGAATTAATGATTCTGACTGAACAGCAAAAATAGTAAAGTCAAAGACGATGTAAGTCCAAACGTATAGGATAGTAATAGATATGAAATGTAATAGGATGTAGAAAAGAAATGCACCCATGATCGCAACAATAAAGTGCGTGGTGTAGCGTAATCAATGTGATGTTAAAGATGATGATGTAATCGAACATCGAGTATATGGCCAGCATATGATGACATATGCATGAGCTTAACAGCTCTGTTGGCATCAGTCGTAGAGCGGAAACGAATAAATGCCACAGTAGTGGAAGAATTGCCACTATGTGCAACCTTAACGTGTTGAACATGTCCCGCATAAAAAAAAAATTTTCTGAGCGACCACCATTTGGCGCGAGAAGGAACATTACGGACCATAATAGTACGTCCAGTATTTATCTTAGCAGAATGTGGAGATGATCTACTATGAGAATGTCGAATGGCACTATATGAAGATGGTGTACAACTAATTTGTGTATCATGTATATGTGTACTCGAGGCCTTTGTGTGTAATGGGTGCTGGTGAGTCCATTTTTCAATGTTAGCCTGGGAACATTCCCCAGCACCAGCCACATTTCCCACTATAAGATCGATTGGTGGTTCAGGCAACAAGCATACTTCAGCCCGGCCTGATAAGAATGGTGTACATAACGATACAGTTGCTGTTGGGTATAACTCGATATTTCCACCAAATGTAATACACTTTACGTAACGCCCAGTAAGAGCTGTGTCGTCAACTAAAGAACGACGTAGGCCAATCGCTGTGCATCCCGTGTCCCGAATAGTAGAGACGGGTTGACCATTCACCAACCCATGCTGCACATCCAATTTATCAGTAGCAGAGACTGACAATAGAGTGGGTAATACATGACCACAACTCAATATTACTCTCTCATTAGGTTGAAATAAAGGTTTACAGCCTGGACAGTTCTCATTGTTTATAGTATCTGTAACAGCGACATTGGCATGATGTGTTACTATATTCTCGTTGGTGGATGCATAGGACACACATGCATTAGCATGATCTGTATCACCATTACTATGTTCAGCGCAAACATTGGCATGGCGTTTGTTTCTGCTTTCATGTCGTTTACCACTTTGGTTACTAGCCCTTCTAGTATCGTCTACCTCATTATTATTTTGATTATCATTGTAATTATTAAATCCGCCACTCCATTGTGGTCTTTCATTATATCCTTTATAATGGGTACCATCACTTCCTCTATCATTATGGTATCCACGACCCCTGTTAGAGAAATCATGAAACCTATTTCTCTCATATGGTGCAGGAGAATACCTTCTTGAAAAATTGTATCTTCCTCTATTGGAGGAGCTAAAATTAAACCTGTTTCTACCATCTGAACTTTTCGAACATTGACGGTAGTCTCCATAGTCATGATAGGCAGCACCCACCAGTAAAGAATCATCTGGTGCAGATCTCTTGATATCTCTGTCTGGATGGGCGATGACATATTGTCGACCGAGTTTCTCACACTCATCAATGGTCTTGGGACGTCTTTCCTGCAAAAAAGCTGTTAAGTCGGCACTACATGCCGAAAGAACCTTATCTCTTAACATTAAATCAATGATTCCTTCATAAGTCTTCGGGACTTCAGCTAACTCAATCCAACGATTGAGGTAAAGTTTTATAGAGGAGATAAATTCTCCGAAGTCAACCTTTTTATCAGGTAAAATTGCATGAAATTTTTCCCTGAAACCTTCCGTATACCTGAATTTTCTTAACAGGGCTTGCTTTACTACATCAAAGTCTAATCGACTTTGTTGATCTAGTTGCATGAAACATTTCTGGGCATTTCCTGTTAGATGATCTGATAGTAAATTACTCCAACGATATTTAGGTATTTTCATATCGTTTGCTTTCATTTCAAATTTTTCTATAAAACTATCGATACAATCTCGAGTATCGATAAAATTAGGCAATTTGAATTTTGGCATCCACGACAAATGATCATTATTTGATCCAAAGTTATCACCGGAAGCTTGAGATTGGATTTTTGCTAATTCAATTTCTTTTTCTTTTATTTTCATTTTATGCTCTCTTTCCATTGCCAGAGCAGTAGCTTCTATTTTTAATCTCTCTTCCTTTTCCTTTGCCTGCATTTTTAATTTCTCCATGGCTATTTCATGTTCACGATCTTTTTCTTTTTGAGCCGACTCCTTCTCTTTCTGAGCAAGTTCTCGATTTTTCAATTCATTTTCTTGTGCCCTTAGTTCGCGTTCTGCTATTTTGTCTAAGTGGGCAATATGTTTTTCATATTTGGTTTCTGAATAATCATCTAATTTCGAACCTGATAAACCTTTTCTAATGCCTTCCTGTCTGAAATCTTCTAAGGATGACATGTTTGTAGGTACTTATCTGTTTTATTCAGTATTATTTTACTTATCAGTATCGATAACAATATATATATAATGTAATGTCAATTCAATTAATATAAGAGCAATGCTACATTCAATGATAATGAATGGCAGAAGTTAGCCAAAGATGATGATAATGATTTACAAATCACAAAACATTCCACAATAGATAAAAGAAACTAAGTATAACAAGTACATAAATGAAGAAAATGTGTATCAAAATATTAATTAATCAGACAAGACAAAAATTGACGTACGATTACAGAAAGTCAAAATCGAATATAACAAGAAGACAAGATGGGGATAGTAGACAGACGAATAAACAATGACTTATTACGTAAATAAGAATATTAACTAAAGTAAACGCAATACATCGACGATACAACTAAACAATTATTAAATATATTCAATGGATTATCAAGGACTACTGTTCGACAGTGAAGTAACTGGACTCCTTGACAATGCATTCAATAAAACCCTACAGAATCGTTAACCTTTCTGTATCTTCTGAAGAAGCTATTAGAAATATTAAGCCCTACCAGCCAATCCCGCAATACATATAAGGATGATAAACGTATAATATAATGAGAAAAGATTGTATTTAGCAAGAAAAGGGTGACGTTTTGGGTGTTCAAATGATCAGACAATACGTATCGACACTGAATATGACTTATCTGCAGTGGTAAAATGTCCCAGTCCTAGGTTTAGACTGTTTGATTCTTCGAAGGAACGACCTCACCCAGATCCAGGAAAGTACACTTCTCTAGTGAAGCTGGTATTGTAATCTCCGATACTTTGTTGATCTATTCGACGAGTTGATTGAAGACTGTTGATCTTGAATTATTTTGAGTGAGATTCTGAGTTTCCTCTTTGCCGCTTGTTTAACTTTTGGCCGTTGGGAACATTTGCATATGACGTCACTGCTTCTTGTTGCCGATTAAACATTTACTGGTCAACGAAATATAGTTCCAACTTTTCCGTTCACGGCTCCTTTCTTGCTGATGACAACTGTTTCTGGCGATATTTCTGCCTTATTTAGGTTGCTCCAAACTTTGATCCCTTCATGCAATTATAAGGTTGCACCTTGACCTTGACCTTCTTGAAGCGATAACTGTTCTTAATAAAGTATTTTCAGTACCTTGTTTATTGTAGTTGCTTCTTTATTGAAACGCTCGACTATTGTAGAATATATTTGTAGTGGTGACTAGAAACCCCATGAATTTTCCAGGTCCTATCTGTTAAGGAACTTCTTCTTCTGGCTCTAGTATGTTGAATGATGTCTAGGGATGTTGTATTAATGTTCTAACATGTAGTCACCAAAACTCTGGCCACAGTTATCCTATTTGTAATCGAACTGTTTTACTTATTCGAAGTCTTCTTTCATATGACCAACTGTCATTAAATATTAACTGGTTATCTATACCACTTCATGCTTCCAACTGGAAATCAATTCTCGAAAAACTTCTGTGATTATGACTTTCACTTTAATTAACACAGGAACTTATGTGAGCGACACATTGCTCTTAATATAATTTGACATTGTTCATTTAAATCATCGATTCTTCATTTCATAGATTACTTTTGCATAAGTATATGCTTCTTCACAATTCTCTGGGCTATCAAGACTTATCTTCTTTTGAGTGCTTCCATAGCATAATTAGTAATTCTCTCATATATTCTATTCTTAGGAATTCCACTTGATATATTTAGATATCCTTTCATCTCAATACTGTTTCAATTCTGTGCCTTCCTGCACATCTTCTTTTAGTCGGCAATTATATTTTATTCGGGTACTCATGCCCTTCTATGACGGTTGCGATAACCTCTATAAGTTCAATTATGTCTCTTTGGCTGTACTCGCCTAAATCTTACCCGAAATCTCATACTACCTTGACGAGATGGGTTTATCCTCAATTGAATTAGAATTACATTAGATTTCTGCTTGAAATCTACATCCAATGTGAACACTTTTAAAGTAGAATCAATTACACTGCCATAAGTGGACCTTGCCACACCAGCCGACACTGTGGAATCCTGTAACTATGTCTTCTACGTCATTTTACGCTACTTCGTAGTCATAGTTAATGATCGCATTTATTTTGTGTTTGGTGAGTGTACAACATGGTGCAGGGCGATCTCTCTCCAACTCCCCTTTAACATAATCGCTATGCCCCATGATGCGCACTCAACAATACCTAAATATACGTACTCCTGAAGCTGCAAGCTCGAGGCAAAAATTACCTGTTTGCCTTAAACCCAAAGAGTTCTGAAGCAGTGTTCAGACGTTGCAGTCGTGAAGAAGGTGGTTGTGAGAAGGACATCACAGTGTTCCAGGAAATAAAGTTAAGCCCAATTGTCCACGGGCGTGTGTTAGTTCATTTAACCATACTCTCCATCATTATTATATCAATCAGTATTCTTGACATGATGATACAAGTCGTTCCTCAGAAGCGTGTCCCTTCATAGGAGTTATTGCTTCATCAGAACACTTCCAGTCAGAAACAATTTAGATTAATATTAACAGAGACAGTTGTTGTTTTAAATTACTTTGCTGTAAATAAATTGCCTTATATTTTGAGTTTAAAAAGTCCTGTATCCCAGCAATTGAGATACATGAAAATAAAATTGTAAAAAATATTATCATTCAAAAATGTACCCAGTGACTTGTTTAATTACTTGTTCATTAAGTTATAGGTGTAGTTGTTGTCATTTTATTAACATTACATTGCATATTACCCTAGACACCTAGCCAGATAACATCCAGACACCATAACATATAATTAGGCTCAAAATATATAGCAGATTGAGGTCGTAGGGTGCTAGCAGACAGGTACCCTGAGAACAACTTCATCAACAATTAGACTCAGGGACTTGCACAGCTGACCTCACATCTGTAGACAATTAATACTTAACCTTATAACATCTAAACCCACCACAGTATCATAACTACCCAATTCATTTTTTTTTTTGGGTCACTAATTATTTTTTTAAGTCCTGAGCCCATAACAATATGGAACCAGAAGCTGGAACAGACGGACACATTTACATACCTAGGATGCATAATAACACTAGACGGCAGAGAAGCAAGACATCAAGAACAGAATGAATAAAGCGAGAACAGCCTTTGCTAGTCTCAACAACATCTGGAAGCACAAACACCAAATTAAGATTACACTGACAAACAACATTTTTCTTTCTTATATAAGAATAAGTGTTCTTAGGTCAGTTTCTTGCGCTGATTTCAAATCTGAAATCCGTTTATCTCTATCACGTCGGGTTCTTAAGATATTTGTGAATAAATATATTTTTGGGAAACCGTTATTTGCTCCGTTTCATTTTTACTATATAACTTATTAAAAATTAATAAAAAGCAACATAATTCTACTTTTTATACTGCTAAAAGATGCATGACATATGTTACGCGATTTTTCAAATAGTTACTGTATTTTGAAATAATTATGAGCAAAATATGGCTTCTAGAAGTTGTAGAAATTCGGCTGATCTGTTCTGTTACGTGTGCGGATATTTTACCGATCGTGTTCACCAGAAAAACTTTACACCATTACTAAAGAAAACATATGAACTTTATTTCGATTCGAAAGTTGATGATGCAAATAAATCTTGGAAGCCAAATGCAATTTGTTCGATACATTGGCAGGTTGGTTACGAAAATCGCCGAAGCATAAGTCGATGCCTTTTGGAGTGCCAGTAATATGGCGTGAACATACAAATCACACTACTGATTGTTACTTCTGCTTGACAAATATCCATGGTTTCACTTTTAAAACTAGAAAGTCTGTGGTTTATCCAAATATTGAATCGGTTTCGAAACCAGTGCCTCATGATCCAATCACGTGTCCGATCCAAGTACCACCAGAACAATATCCGTTGGACGTAAATGAACCATCAGAAAGTGATAGTTTACCTGCTTTAGAAACTAATTCTGACTCAGATTACATACCGGTGAATGATGGTGTTTACTTAATTAACCATTCAGAACTTTCAGATCTAATACGTGATCTCGCTCTTACCAAAGGACAAGCGGAATTACTCGGTTCGCGACTCAAAGAATAGAATCTTTTAGCGCCCAATACTCCGATATCTAAATTTCGTCATAGACACAGAGAACTTGTTCAATACTTTGAGATGGATGATGACATTTGCTATTGCAAAGATGTAAACGGTCATGAGCACATAGTCAACGAATGGCGATTTTTCATCGATTCTTCCAAGACTAGCCTAAAAGCCGTGTTATTGCATAACAGACATTTTTTTTCATCAAATCCAGTCGCCTACTCTGTTCATATGAAAGAAACTTATGACAATATGGCTAAACGTTTGGAAAAAATAAAGTACAATGACTACCAATGGCGGATTTGTGGAGACCTAAAGGTCATTGCAATTCTCACGGGCATGCAGACTGGGTATACTAAATTTTGTTGCTTCCGATGTGAATGGGACAGCCGCAACAGACAGGAACATTATGCAAGAAAGGTGTGGCCTATCCGGGATCGTATGCAACTCGGGCATAAAAATGTAACACGCAAGCCATTAGTTAACAAAGACACCTTCATTTTACCACTGTTACATATAAAGTTGGGGCTCATCAAGAATTTTGTAAAAGCGTTAGATAAAACGAGCAAAGCTTTCACTTATCTTCGAGAAAAGTTTCCGCAAGATAGCGATGCAAAGATAAAGGAAGGTATCTTTGTAGGACCTCAGATTAGGAAAGTTATTGCAGACAAACAATTCGAGAACTTGTTACATGGTAGTGAACTTCGCGCATGAATGGCATTCAAATCGATCGTCGATAACTTTCTGGAAAATCACAAATCTGTCGACTATGTTGCATATTGTTAAGCAGTGCATAGATGCATACATAATTATGGGCTGTAACATGTCCCTCAAAATCCATTTGCTCGACTCGCATCTTAACTTTTTCCCTGACAACCTTGGCGAAGTCAGCGATGAACATGGAGAATGATTCCATCAAGATATCGCCGTAATGGAGTCACGTTATCAAGGACGGTGGAGTGTGACTATGCTTGCCGATTATTGTTAGATGCTTCATCGCGATGTACCCCATGCCATTCACCGACGAAAGTCGACTGCAAAGAAATTCAAGCCTACATAACTGTTATACTTCTTGTACGAATGATGTTGTAATACTGTATGCGTTGTTAAAAAACTTCAATTGCGTATTTCTAGAGATCCCGACCTGATAGAGAAAAACGGTTTGCAGATTTAAAAACAGCGCATTAAAATTGACCAGAAAAACATAGAAATGTTAGAGAAAGAAAAAAAAAGTTTTTTTTTGTTAGTCAGTGTTATATGAGAGCTGTGTACTTTCTGTGCTTCTCTATGGTGCTGAATGCTGGAGAGTAACAGAGAAGGAAATGTCGAAACTGTCCTCCTTCAACACAATCTGCCTAAGAAAAATTCTCTGATTCTTTTGGCCGAATACTATCACTAACCAAGAACTGCTTACTCGGAGCAACCAAGAGGACATGCACATCCTCATAGCTGGCAGATGCTGGAGTTGGGTTGGTCATGTCCTCAGAAGAGACCCCAGTGTCATCACAAGAACAGCTATGCTATGGACCCCTGAAGGAAAGCGAAAGAGAGGTCAACCAAAAACAACTTAGCAGAGAACTATGGAGGCCGAGATGCAAAGAATGAACAAGAGCTGGTGTGAACGGATTGATGACGTCATTATATAAAAGATACCCTCAATTCTATCTAACATAAGAGACAACAGAGACTGATGACGTAATTCATAATTAATCTATAAAACAAAAGAAACTTAACATAGACACAAAAGACAGTTATAGGAAATGACGACAAGATGACGGTAACGTTACTAGTGCAGTAACGATGACATATACATAAATGGTGCACAAATAATTGTAACCAGTGGTTTTAGCCAATAGATTCATTGGAATAAAAGACATCCGTTATGAAGACTAATGTTTAGAAGTCTTTAGCTACTGACCTTGCAACGAGATGGTCGTGATATTGAGACAGACCGATGTTGAAGTAGACTCAGATAGACTCAAGCTATTTTATCCCCTGACATTGGACAGTGTATTTCTTGCTTTGACGCAGAAATGGTATGAATTCGCTCGATGTGATATATTATGAATTCGCTCGATTTGATATATTATGAATTCGCTCGATTTGATATATGTCAATGACAAACAGCCATTTGTGTTTAAGATCGAACATTGTTAGAATAGTTTTTGGAACATATTTATTTTGGAGATTAGCTCCCTAATTGTCTTCCACTCTCCCATCGTTCAAAATACACCAGCTTCTTAGTTGGTTTTGACGATGACATTCTGCATTACACAACAGCTACATACGAAACTGGAATAATACCAAATACTCTTTGGTACCAGTTTCCAACGTAATATAATAGAGTAGGACATTGTAATCTGCAACCGACACTATAATTATATGATCAAATCGTCTGTGAAAATTGGAAGACTTGTAAAATAAAGTTATTGTTGGAACTTCTATCATGGATTAGTTCTGCATTCAGTTTGGATGATCTCTGATGAAAGAGTACTACATTATATGTCACACAAAGTCCAAGGAAACCGAATCAAATAAAAACCTGGGTCCCGTAAAATATCGAAGAGAATTTCTACCTCTGGTGAACCAAACCAGTACTCTCGTTTTATGACTCTTCAGAAATACTTATTAAAAGGAAAAAGAGAAAAGAGAAAAATATAAAATAAACTTTACCCAGTATGTAAAACGGGTACATACTTAGAGGGCAAGATTGGGGCGCCCTGTCACATAGGAGGGGTAAATTGGAGCCGCGACAACCAGGATTCGGTGGACTGCTAGAAAATGACGCAACCGAACCCACACGTGGATAATTACATGGATGTTTTGCAAATGCAGCATAACCAACAACAGGCATTAATGATGCAGAACCTACAGCAAAATCAACCAGAAATGAATGCACATCAAATACCACTTCCAGTGGATCCAAATGAAACAAACCTAATGGCATTACGAAACATGACTGACACTCTTCAACGTGTTGACCAACATGCGAAATTTAACAATATAAAAAACTTTATCACACCGTTCAATGGGGATTCGAAAAGATTTCGACAATGGATGGTTGACGTGGATAAATTCGCCTACTTGATAGATGCAACTACAGACATTGACAAGAAGAAAATAATTTTTTTGTCATCAGAGGGCCTGGTCACAGATTTTGTCCGACGGCGGGAAAAGGCATTTCCGATGGAGACCTTTGAAGAACTCAAGAAAATATTGGTATCAAGATACTCAGAGATTACCGACGCTGAGCACGCGTGGACGATGTTAAGAAGAATAAAGCAAGATCGACAGGAAAGTGTTCAAATGTACGGAGATAGGCTATTAAACCTCGCCGAAGATGCTTTTGTTGGAGGTAACATTCCATCAACTGATCTGGAAAAACATCTAGTCGGAATTTTTGTGGACGGACTGTATTCTGATTCACTGAAAATTCATCTACTCAGAAAAGATCCTCAGTCAATAACTACCTCAATACAATTAGCTGTTTATGAGGAGAATGTGAAGAAAAGATTTCAACAACGGATTGGAAGGTGTCCGCTACCAGAGTATGAATACCAACATACCCAACATGATCAACAAATGCACCAACCTATGGAAATTGATCATTCGAGACATCGATGGGACAGAAATCAAGAACATCACAGAAGATCATTCAATAACTCATACCAGAATCAGAGAAGTCCAGCACTACAGAGTAACCACAGAAGAGACTACAGAATACACAATGTAGAACCCCAACAACCAACCACCGTCTGTTTTAACTGTGCAGGTCAAGAACATGTAGCAGGGAATTACAGAAATTCACAGCCCAGAAATCATTTTGGGGACAACAATTCAAGACCAGAAATACATCATAGAAATTATCAGTATCAAAATCACTATCAGACAAATAATAATAGAAGACATCATCAAAACAGAAATGACTCCCAACCAACCTCAAGGAGAATGGGAAACGGAAGGACCTCACATTAACAGAGATCGGATGTGATGGTCTGCAGAATCGATCTCTATCTGATAAACCAGCGACATTAAAAGAAGATCAAGCCTACATAAATATTATCCCAGACCCTTGTTCTTGCATTTTAAAAATAGGAAAACAAAACTTCAGAGCTCTCGTAGACACTGGCGCGACGGTTAGTCTGATTAGAGAGAAGTTGTACCATCAGATAAAACACATGACGAAGTTCTCAAGACATACAGTAAGAATGAAATCAGTAACGGGACAGGATCTGAAAGCATTAGGAACTGCCTATATACATTTCAAAATGGGAGAAGAAATGCTAGAACACTCATTTATTATAACGAGAGGACTGTCTAGAAATTTTATAATCGGGAGAGACTTCCTTAGAAAGAATAATGCCAGAATATACTTTGATTTGAAACAGCTCAGAATAAATGGCAGTTATATACCTCTACAAGATGACGTACATATCGCAACGTTGATAAGAACTGCCGCTCCAGTAACTTTGAAGCCGAGTTCTATCACTGTAACAAAGGCTCGAATAAAAAACTCACCTTATGTAAATATAGGACAGACAATCTATGTATCTCAGATGGAGAATGAAGAAACGGATGATCCACATGTGGAAATACAAGATGGCATTGTAATAGTGAGTAAGAACAGAGACTTTCCTATAATGATTGTTAACTCTTCAGGAACCACTCTTACTATCCCAAGAGGAAAGATTGTAGGACAAGTTCAAATACCAAAGGATGAGATCTCCCACAAACTATCAAGTTACAAGGACGATTATGTGAACCTCTCTACTCAAACGTCATCCAAAACCTTTCCAAACACATTTCCTTCGGGGAATAAGAAGCGTCCCTATCCCATCTCCTCCCTCCAGTCCCAGAGAAGAGAGTATCACAGAAAATGTATTTCGAATGAGATTTCAGAAACAGACACCAGAGAGAAATGCACGAATTTCGATCCATACCTTGATGAAAGAGATAGAGACATATTAAACGAGACATATGGAAGGAAGAGTAACTATTGCTCCTCTAAAAGCAGATATTATACTGTGGAGTCAGTTTCTGCTTGGCCGAATAGAAGAAGTGGCAAATTTTATAACAAATCATATTATCCCTCAAAACCAACTTGTCAGAACCAAATGACGAGAAATCAATACAGTCTTCTCAAAAACAACAATGATGAAAATCCAGACAGGATGAAAGTTTTACTAGAACAATTACATACTACTGAAGAATTTCAGAATAGACTGGAGAATTTCATAAAGAAACATAAAGATGTATTTGCAATCTCTGATATGGAGTTGGAGAGAACAAATACCGTCACAATGGAAATACATACTACATCGGAAGAACCAATAAGTCTGAGGCCATATCATACTCCTCTAAAAAATAGAGAAATCGTAGAGAAAGCTATCCAGGAAATGTTAGCGGCTGGTATTATTGAAAGATCCCGCTCACCATGGTCATCCGTATAGGAATAGTCACCAAGAAAGACGGAACTCACCGATTTTGCTGTGACTATAGGGCATTGAACAAAATTACTAAAACAATATCGTATCCTCTACCCCGCATAGACGACATTTTGGCGATGCTTGGGAAATCCAATTGGTTCACCTCATTAGACGCTCGATCAGGATTTTGGGCTATTCCTATGTCCGCGGATGCAAAACAGAAAAGCACGTTCTGTTCTCACATGGGATCTTTTTCATGGTCTGTGATGCCTTTTGGGTTAAAAACAAGTCCAGCCACATACATGAGTTTGATGGATGAAGTTTTACAAGGGTTACACAAATTTGCATCAGCTTACATAGACGATATTTTAATACACACCAATGGAACCATTGAGGATCACCTTAAACATGTAGAGACTGTCTTCGACAGATTACGTTTACACAAAGTGAAGTTAAAATTGAGTAAATGCAGCTTTCTACAAAAAGAGATCAAATATTTAGGTTTCATAGTAAATCAGAATGGAATCAGACCAGATGACGATAAAATTGCAGCAATACAGAAGATACCTCCACCAACGAATGTAAGGCAAGTGAGAGGATTCATAGGATGTTGTGCTTACTATCGAAAACACATAATCAATTTCTCAAAAGTAGCCGAACCTTTGCTGAATTTAACCAGGAAATATGCAAAATTCAGGTGGGAAGAAAAATGTCAGAAAGCATTTGACTACCTAAAGTCAGCACTAATTACAATACCTTTTCTGGCACATCCAGACATCACAAAACCTATGATCATCTATAGTGATGCTTCCGACACTGCAATTGGAGCTTGTTTGGTACAAGAAATATCACCAAATGAACCACCAGTGATTGCCAATATTCTTCAAGAAAAACCGATAGCCTTTCTTTCACATGCTTTAAGCAGAACTCAACGAAAATGGACGACAACAGAGAAAGAAGCTTATGCAATTCATTATGCTTTGCAGAAGTTTGACTTTTATATCAGAGGAACGTCGGTTATCATAAAAACGGATCACCAACCTCTAGTAAATTGGCTTACTAAACCCCAAGAACAACCAAAAAAGCTTCAGACATGGGCTATCAATTTGCAAAATTACGATACCAAGATCGAGTATTTACCTGGTAGACTAAACACATGTGCAGATTTATTATCGAGAATACCATATCCTGAACCTACAGACGTGGACGATCTGAAACAACAAGACTTAACTGAAATAGATGATAATGCGAAAGAAATCTCCGCCATTGACTTCATCCAACATAGTCAAGACACTGAGCCTCCTGATAGTCAAGAACAGAAAACACAACCTACGGAGAACTCGAGAACTGATGATGGCGATGAATCTAGAGATTTTGAACAGAGTCTAATCTTCAAGAAGGAACAACTGAAAGACGAAGCATTAACCAAGATTATAGTACAAGTACGTACCAATCCGAAAGAAAAGAGAGACTATGTGATATTACCTGAAGACAATATTTTATATCATGTCAGTCCTAGAGAAAATGGATTACTGCAGAAATGTATCCCCACATCATTGGTACCAACTGTATTGAAACAATTTCACGATGACAATGGTCACTTCGGACGCGATAAAACCCTCGACGTCATTACAAAGAGATACTATTGGCCAACTATGATAAAAGATATCATAGAATATGTAGGAACGTGTAAAATTTGTAAACTCAGAAATATGAGAATGATTAGAGCACCGATTCAGGAAATGTCATATCAACATTATCCCATGGAAGTCGTTAGTCTAGACATATCGGGACCGTATCCAGTTACATTGTCCGGACATAAATACATATTACACCTGGTGGATCAATATTCTGTGTGGCCAGAGAGCTTTCCTTTAGAAAATGCTACTTCAGCTCTCATTACAGACATCTTCTTACAACAATTCATTCCGAGACATGGCTGTCCTCAGAGAATAATAACCGACAATGGCAAACAGTTCATAGGAGATCCTTTTGCCTCAACAGTAAGAAAAATGAATATAAAACACACGAAAACCTCATTTTATCATCCAGAATCAAATGGAAGAAACGAAAGGATGCACTCTACCCTACATGACATATTAGCAAAACTTACGGAAGGTAACAGTCAATATTGGGATATATACATAAATCAAGCCTTAGAAGCCATCAGAATGAACATCAATGACTCAACAGGATTTTCGCCTTTTTACTTACTTTATGGCCGAGAACCAAATTTTCCTTTGGATAACATCTTGCTTCCCCAGAGGAAATATACAGGTGAATGTCCGATACAGATTATTTTGCAGCAAAAACATAGGGCACATGTTATTGCTCACAGAAACGTCCGAAAAGCTTTTGCTAAACGAGCCAGGATCCGTAACAAAACCTCTACACTGCAAGAATTCAAGCCTGGTGACCAAGTATACTATAAGAAGCATGTTAGGACGGATAAATTTGACAACCGATGGTTACCCGGATACAAAATATTGGAACAAACTTCTCCAACTAATTATATCTTGTGGAACGAAGAACGCAATTCCACTACAAAAGCTCACGTCAATCAGATGCGACTTGATGATCACCGACCGCTTGATATACCAGAGACGAAGTTCCAGAGACCAACTCGTTTGTCTACGTTAGCCCAACCTCCATCTTCTTCTTCATCTTCTTCGGATGCAGTGGACACATCAGAACATTCTTCCTCAGAGTCAGAAATTGTACCACATCGTTTGGATCATGCGATTCAAAGAGCTAAAGATTGTAGAAGTTCGTCATCAAGTGAAGATAACGTTCCCCTACAAGAACTTAGACAGCGTCTCATTTCAAGACAAGAACGTATTGCTGCTGATGAAAGAATCGAACATAATGAAACAAGTATGAATCTTGATTTTCCTCAATCTACACTATCAACACCATCCGATATCGATTGCTCCAAACCCGTAGTTTCAGAAAATGATTCAATGACTACAGCTTCGAATACTACCTTGATGGACATGAACGAAACGCGAAAATTAGCAGATAAACGGAGATACGATTCTTCATTTTCCGATTCCATCCCTGTAGCCAAGCTTCCGAAATTTTCGCAAGATCAAATATATGTCAAACCTAAAAAACGTAGAAGAAAACCGAATTCCCCACGCCTCTCGTGTGATGTAGACATGATTATTGATGATTCTTCACATCTCACACCTACAGTTCAAGTTCCTCGCAATGTTTCACCCCACGTGGATAAGGGCATGCTTTTATCTCAGCTCATGTCATTATTAGCTGACAAACTGTAACTTGCATTTTGGCAGAAACGTTTCCCCTTTACATAAACCTTTGCGGAGCTACGACAAATTTCATACATCGTGATTCAACTAGATTCTAGTTTGTAAGGGAGGTATCTGACTCCACGACTACGTTATTACTCATCACTCAAAGACCTTACTGAAACTGATCCAGCTTTAAGAGACCTTGGGCTCTTCATCGTGTTGTGAAGCCGAACAGTTGATGCCTATGTTGTCTTTCTACAAGTCCTTCATCAGGATTTAAACCAAATGAAGAGGTCCTTGCCACATTTACGACCTGTTCTATGTGATACTTCAACCAATGCCGAGTTTTCAGACATTCGCTCTTAAGTTTTCCCCATACATGCACGATATGAAGTGTTTTATGATTATTATTATTACTCTAAAATTAAGATGCTACATAGATAGACCGACTGATAGTACCGGAAAATGTCTCTTGAGATACATTTTTATGGCATGGGGACATATGTGAACGGATTGATGACGTCATTATATAAAAGATACCCTCAATTCTATCTAACATAAGAGACAACAGAGACTGATGACGTAATTCATAATTAATCTATAAAACAAAAGAAACTTAACATAGACACAAAAGACAGTTATAGGAAATGACGACAAGATGACGGTAACGTTACTAGTGCAGTAACGATGACATATACATAAATGGTGCACAAATAATTGTAACCAGTGGTTTTAGCCAATAGATTCATTGGAATAAAAGACATCCGTTATGAAGACTAATGTTTAGAAGTCTTTAGCTACTGACCTTGCAACGAGATGGTCGTGATATTGAGACAGACCGATGTTGAAGTAGACTCAGATAGACTCAAGCTATTTTATCCCCTGACATTGGACAGTGTATTTCTTGCTTTGACGCAGAAATGGTATGAATTCGCTCGATGTGATATATTATGAATTCGCTCGATTTGATATATTATGAATTCGCTCGATTTGATATATGTCAATGACAAACAGCCATTTGTGTTTAAGATCGAACATTGTTAGAATAGTTTTTGGAACATATTTATTTTGGAGATTAGCTCCCTAATTGTCTTCCACTCTCCCATCGTTCAAAATACACCAGCTTCTTAGTTGGTTTTGACGATGACATTCTGCATTACACAACAGCTACATACGAAACTGGAATAATACCAAATACTCTTTGGTACCAGTTTCCAACGTAATATAATAGAGTAGGACATTGTAATCTGCAACCGACACTATAATTACATGATCAAATCGTCTGTGAAAATTGGAAGACTTGTAAAATAAAGTTATTGTTGGAACTTCTATCATGGATTAGTTCTGCATTCAGTTTGGATGATCTCTGATGAAAGAGTACTACATTATATGTCACACAAAGTCCAAGGAAACCGAATCAAATAAAAACCTGGGTCCTGTAAAATATCGAAGAGAATTTCTACCTCTGGTGAACCAAACCAGTACTCTCGTTTTATGACTCTTCAGAAATACTTATTAAAAGGAAAAAGAGAAAAGATAAAAATATAAAATAAACTTTACCCAGTATGTAAAACGGGTACATACTTAGAGGGCAAGATTGGGGCGCCCTGTCACACTGGGGCACTGTACAAAGGATGGCTACTGATCGAACAAAGTGGAAGCAGTTTGCTGCTGACCTACAAGACGCCACCAGGCGTGATGGCCACTACTGTTTTGACAGTTGGCGGCTAAGGATCAAAGAAGAATTATTTTTGAAACATTACTGATTAGCATTAGTAGTTATTGTTTCATTATTTGTAGCCACTTATCTACACAAAGAATTAAAAAATTATGGAAAAAAGGTTACGGATAGCGATTCAGCTTTAGGATTACGCTAACTCTTACAATGCACAGACAGAAACATAGCAGCTAAAGCTAATCTTTATCCTACTTTGAGCTTCTTTCAAATATAAGATGCGACAAACATTGGTTGTATGTCAAACTAAAAATAAGCAAAAGGTTGAAATGAAATACAGTGGGATGTGTCACTCACATTGATAGCCTTAAATACAAATTCACAGAAGCAGTAATAAGAGGTAGGGTTAGGAATCCTAACCCAAAAAATGTGGGTGAACTGGCTGTTGGATTAATAGGCATTTGGACACACATCCCACTGTTTTTCATTTCAACAACAACAAAATACCAACCTACCCCTTGTTACTCTGTCTCATGGTCCTTAGTTAAAGGTGTATAAACACTTTTCATGCCTTCTAAAAAAGCTTGAAACATAGTGTCAGTATCTTCGCCCTCATGCAACTTTCTCCACAAGAATTCCGCTATAAACAAAGCTTTCTCATCTCTACAGCGACAGTGCCTTTGTGCATAGAGCTCTCTTTTTACAGTGTTCCACAACCCTTCGGCTGCAGTCGTGGGATTCTTAAATGTCACAGCATGAATTACTGTTAAGTTTATAAAATCGTGGTCTTCCAAACAATTATATGACTTCCAGCAATCGGACACTACAGTAGTTCCCGGCAGAATATATTTCTTTATCACTCCAAGTAATGCATCTGTGCTCCTGCTTTCCACAACTTCTAAAAAGCATATTCTGGATTCTCTTTCTACACCATAGTACATCCATTTACCAACCACTCGATGCCCTCTACTTTGTTTACGTTTAACAAATTCGCTTTCATCTATGTCCACAATCACCCCTGGTCCTCCGAGAGTCGCATTTTCACTCATGCACAGTTCAACACACAACCCTCGACAGAAGCTTTTCCAATCTACGAGAGTACTTGGTGCAATCTTCAATTCATTTGATATGAAAAAGTTGGTAGCTTTTGTTATCCAGAAATATGTTACCATCAATATTTGAGTGATACTTAACTTACTTTCCCCAAACCACGATCCTCTTCTCACAGATCGTTTAACATTGTGCACATTCTGTCCACTTGATCTGCAAATCCATGTAAAGCCATCACCGCCTTGCTTCCATTCAATCAGATTCATACTTCTGCTACATTTTGGGCATTCATAACGATCTGTAATCAAACCTTCACTCATACAGAAACTGATCACACACTTGTCTCCACTACGCTCCAAGTTGGTAAAAAACGCAATGTCTAAGACGTCCTTTTCACCACAAACAGCCATTGCTCACAACTCCTCTAAGTATAAGAGAGCGGTTAGAGAGAACCGATCACGAAGTATCGCCGTCGCTTAAGCCTGCAGATTTATCGATACCACTGACGACAATCTGACGCTTTCCACGTACTTCTTCTTCTTCGTACATTCTCAGACGTCCACTTCAATGTTTTCAAAGAAAACAGTAGTCAATTTGAGGCTATTTGAATCTCCGTAGAGCTTTTCCACGAATGGTACTGGTGTCGGCCATATGCGCTTTCTTTGTTCCGCATATGTTGGGCAACTTTGAAGCAGATGTTCAGCAGTCATTTTATCAGTGCCACAGTTACACTGGTCGGTAGTTCCTATCTTTAGCTTGTTGAATAGATAGTATCTCAATCTGTTGTGGCCAGTTCGGAGTCTGTAGATTACCACTTGTTCTCTTCTGTTGAGCTGGTAGCATTCATCATTTTGTGTGTGACCTGGATGCTCTACATCTTATTTGTTTCTGATTCTGATAAAACTCTTCGCCTCCTCGAAAGTTACGCTTGCATCAGGCTGAGATAGATTTCCACCTTCCTTTGCCAATCTGTCAGCCTCTTCATTGCCGGTGATATTACAATGAGATTGGATCACAAGCGGCGATCAAAAGTATGCGAGAGGGGAAATACTGTCTACGTTGTTTTCCCTTCATTTATCTTCATGAGCCATGTTTTGGTCCACTCTTCCAGTGATGTTAGTGCTTGCTGCATCCGAATGTTTGCAGTAGTGATATACTCTTCAGAGATCCACAAGGCTAAGTCATCTGTAAAGGAGGCATTGTGTGTTATTTTTGGAATATTTTCTGTTATGTCATTTATGTATGCAAGGAACAGAGTATGTGACAGGACTCCCCCTTTGTGGGACCCCCTGCTCTAATATAAACTGTTTACTAGTCTATCCTTGTAGCTGTACTCTGGCGGTTCTATTTTCAAGGTAGTGGTCAATCCATATGTACATTCGCCCACACACACCACTTCTGTGCAGTTTGACTTTCAATCCATCTTTCTATAATAATAATAATAATAATAAATTCTTTAAGCACCAAACACGGCGCATAAGGCAGAAACCAGTGCTCTCCAGGCTGTACGTTGTGACGCCACTCCTCTTAGCTCTTGCACATTGTTTAATCCCAACGTTCTTCCTTCTCTTATTATTGTTCTTCTGAGTGTTTCTTTTGGTCTTCCTTTTTTCCTCTTACTATCAGGAACCCAAGTGAGTGCCTGCAATGGTATTCTGTTGTTTTGCATTCGTAGGACATGACCGATATATGACCATCGTCTTTTCCTTATATAGTTGGAGATATATTTCTGCCTAGAGTCTTCTCTTATTTGTCGATTAGTCTTGAATTCTTTCCAACTGATGTTCATGAGTTTTCTAAGACATTTGTTCTCGAATGTATTCAGCTTGTTCTCCAATGATTTTGTTATTTTCCAACTCTCACAGCCGTATGTTAACACTGAGATAACATTTGAATTAAACAGACGAAGCTTGATATGTATATTCAATGATCGTAATTTCCAATAACACTGACAAACAACATTTTTCTTTCTTATATAAGAATAAGTGTTCTTAGGTCAGTTTCTTGCGCTGATTTCAAATTTGAAATCCGTTTATCTCTATCACATCTGGTTCTTAAGATATTTGTGAATAAATATATTTTTGGGAAACCGTTATTTGCTCCGTTTCATTTTTACTATATAAAAATAATTCTACTTTTTATACTGGTAAAAGATGCATGACATATGTTACGCTATTTTTCAAATAGTTACTGTATTTTGAAATAATTCTGAGCGAAATTTGGCTTCTAGAAGTTGTAGAAATTCGGCTGATCTGTTCTGTTACGTGTGCGGATATTTTACCGATCGTGTTCACCAGAAAAACTTTACACCATTACTAAAGAAAGCATATGAACTTTATTTAGATTCGAAAGTTGATGATGCAAATAAATCTTGGAAGCCTAATGCAGTTTGTTCGACTTGTGCAAATACATTGGCAGGTTGGTTACGAAAATCGCCGAAGCATAAGTCGATGCCTTTTGGAGTGCCAGTAATATGGCGTGAACCGACAAATCACGCTACTGATTGTTACTTCTGCTTGACAAATATCCATGGTTTCACTTTTATAACTAGAAAGTCTGTGGTTTATCAAAATATTGAATTGGTTTCGAAACCAGTGCCTCATGATCCAATCACGTGTTCTATCCCAGTTCCACCTGAACAATATCCGTTGGACGTGAATGAACCATCAGAAAGTGATAGTTTACCTGCTTTAGAAACTAATTCTGACTCGGATTATATACCGGTGAATTATGGTGTTCACTTAATTAACCATTCAGAACTTTCAGATCTAATACGTGATCTCGCTCTTACCAAAGGACAAGCGGAATTACTCGGTTCGCGACTCAAAGAATGGAATCGTTTAGTGCCCAATACTCCGATATCTAAATTTCGTCATAGACACAGAGAACTTGTTCAATACTTTGAGATGGATGATGACATTTGCTATTGCAAAGATGTAAACGGTCTAATGGTGCACCTTGGTCATGAGCACATAGTCAACGAATGGCGACTTTTCATCGACTCTTCCAAGACTAGTCTAAAAGCCGTGTTATTGCATAACGAAAATTTATTTTCATCAATTCCAGTCGCCTACTCTGTTCATATGAAAGAAACTTATGACAATATGGCTATACTTTTGGCAAAAATAAAGTACAATGACTACCAATGGCGGATTTGTGGAGACCTAAAGGTCATTGCAATTCTCACGGGCATGCAGACTGGGTATACTAAATTGTGTTGCTTCCTATGTGAATGGGACAGCCGCAACAGACAGGAACATTATGCAAGAAAGGTGTGGCCTTTCAGGGATCGTATGCAGCTCGGGCATAAAAATGTAATACACGAGCCTTTAGTTAACAAAGACAGCATCATTTTACCACCGTTACATATAAAGTTGGGGCTCATGAAGAATTTCGTAAAAGCGTTAGATAAAACGAGCAAAGCTTTCACTTATCTTCGAGAAAAGTTTCTGCAAGTTAGTGATGCAAAGATAAAGGAAGGTATCTTTGTAGGACCTCAGATTAGGAAAGTTATTGCAGACAAACAATTCGAGAACTTGTTACATGGTAGTGAACTTCGCGCATGGATGGCATTCAAATCGATCGTCGATAACTTTCTGGGAAATCACAAATCTGTCGACTATGTGCATATTGTTATGCAGTGCATAGATGCATACATAATTATGGGCTGTAACATGTTCCTCAAAATCCATTTGCTCGATTTGCATCTTGACTTTTTCCCTGACAGCCTTGGCGAAGTCAGCGATGAACATGGAGAACGATTCCATCAAGATATCGCCGTAAGGGTGTGGCGTGAGGTTTTATTTGGCTGTAGGATCAGCATAGTACTGACAATTACAGAAATAGAATTTCTGCAGAAAATGGTGAAGTCCCAGTGTCTGAGAGAACTACTGGTATCACAAATTAGTTACGGCTGTGAATGATCTGATCTCAAAACAATAGTAGAGAGGAGACCGACATAAAGTGCCACCTCCGCTGTGTAACTAACTGTGATATTAAAAAAATAAGGAAACAGATTTTACTTAACAATGATAAAATTGACAAGTCGTTCAAATACAATTTCCTTATTATTTATTTAGTATAAACACTATCTACTCTTGTGCTGAAGGGTGAATGTTGAAAAATGGAATGTAATGAATTTGTAAGTTTACAAATGATTTACAAATATTTATATAGATATATTACAACAAGTTTTCCAATTATAGGAACAAAAATTATATCAGCTGTGCTGTTATTCAATTATAGTACAGGTATCAGCTGTGCTGTTAATTACGTCTATAACAATTATTAGCTATGCTGTTAATTACGTATAATTTATCCACTATGATCTTATTATTGTCTCTTGCTACGCTAATTCACGTTTTCTTCATTGACTTAAATGCTCACAATGCTGACAGAAATGGTACTACTGTGTACTCATCTCTTAAAAGTTCTGTCCTTCTTGGTTTGGTTGACACAAAACACCCGCTGATGGTCGTTTCGTTAGCCCACCCAAGACTGAGGGGGACTAAAGAGGTTGATCCTGTGCAATCACTGTGCTCCTGCGACGTTCCAGGCAGCTGGATTGACACGACATACGACCTCAGGTTTGATGACACGAATAAAACCTGTAACAAGGAAAAATAGGGGCTAATTTCTGTCCTCCAGCCCATCTATTTCTAGTGTGGGTGAAATGAGCGTGTCTCAGATGTCTGCATGTAGGATGAATGACAACATAGCTCAGTATGAGTTAGCAATAGCGAGACAAGATAGGTGTCTACTTGTAAAACATTCTTTCTGATAAATTAATACATGGATACATCCAATAATATAAATTCAATACATGAATACATCCAATAATATAAATTCAATATATGAATACATCCAATAATATAATTCAATACATGAATAAATCCAATAATATGTACACCTAGGTGTGATACAACCATTTCCTTCCCCCTATAATATACCAGGCCCTCTCTGACAAGTGCTATACAAGCTGGTAACATATATCCTAACAATATTGTTATGTTCTTATGATAAGAGTATATGAGACGAGGACTGTTTGGTGATATATCAGGTGGGAGTTATAGGAGACAATAGATTGATGTTAGATGAGACAATAGATTGAGTCCTAACAAGGACTGTTTTGGTTATATTTCAGTTGGTTTTATCTGGGATAATAGACTGAAGTTATAGGAGACAATAGATTGAGTTATAGGAGACAATAGATTGAGTCCTAACAAGGACTGTTTTGGTTTTATTGCAGTTGGTCTGAGAAAATAGATTGAAGTTATAGAAGACAATAGGTTGAGTCCTAACAAGGACTGTTTTGGTTATATTTCAGTTTAGAGTTATCTGAGACAATAGACTGAAGTTATAGGAGACAATAGATTGAAGTATGAGTCCTATTAGTCTTCGTCTATTCAATCATATTAGGAAATACAATCATTATACCTAATTCCCCAAGATACTATCAGTAACCTGATACGTTCATATTGAACCAAAATATATAAAATATATACAGGAGTAGGTAGTATAAATGACACACAACAAATACCAACATTATATACCTGCTGTGCCTATTTTCCTACCAGTTTATAGTGAATTATATTTACCCTCTAAGATTTTAAACTGGCCAGGTTTTGACTCGACTTAGTGAAGCAGGCTGCAGGTCAATGACCTCAGGTAAGCTATAAATCAAAGCTGACAGCTCCTCTCTTCAGTCGGTCGGTATCTCTGGCTTCGTGTCTGGTGTTGCGTGTTTTAGCATAAAATCTCGCCCGATTATATAGGCAGGTAAAGTAACTTCTACTGGTTAAGGAAAGCGATTGGTTGGTTCCTGGCGGAGCAAGCTGATTGGTTGCCTGCAGTTTCGTCTTATGCTCGTACAGCCTAATTTTATTCAGTTTTCTTCCGCCATCTTGCGTGAACAAGATGGCCGCGACCCACATCCGAAAAAACAGGGCTTAAGTTTTTTCCTGGCGTAACTTCTTGTAATTTATTCCGGCTCAGCAACTGTGCGTTGATTGGCTGGGCTCTCTACATAGGGATTTAACAAAGTAGTGGGTTTACACAACTCGTTCCACGACATAGCCCCATCCTTTCCTAGCTGTGACCTGTCATAGCTGAAGTGTAAACACCTGCTGTAGTTAATCATTTTGCGTCTGTCCTTCCAGAGTAATAGGGTGTCGACTTAAAAAATCCGCTCCTACATTGTCTCTTCCCGGAATGTAATTCACGGTAAAGGAATAAGGCACAAGAAGCAGACTCCACCTTAACAATCTCGAATTTAACTTTTTTAGATGCAGCCAAGAATGTTAAAGGTTGGTGATCGCTTTGGACAATGAAGTGTGTCCCATACAAGTAAGGTGAAAATTTGTCGATGGACCAAATTAAAGCCAAACATTCTTTCTCTATGGTCGGGTAGTTCAAATCAGCTGCATTCAACTTCCTACTGGCGTAGGCGACTGGTAAAAGTTCCTCCGGCTGGGCTTTTGATTTCTGCAAGAGAGTTGCACCAATACCTATACTGCTAGCGTCCGTCCTTAATACAAATTCCTGTGTGATATCGGGTAGCGTAAGGATTGGTTTGCTGGTGAGTTTTGCTTTTAGCTCTGTGTAAGCTTTTTCACAATCAGCATTCCATTGGATTTTGTCAGGCTGTCCTTTCTTAGTTAAGTTAGTTAATGGTGCACACAGAGAGTTAAAGTGGGGTATGTACTTCTGATAGAACCCACATAATGACACGAATGACCTCACATCTTTCTTCGTTTGAGGTCTGGGTGCCTTCTTTAACTTCTCTATATTCTTTGGATCAGGAGACATATGACCTGTAGAAATAGTGTGACCTAGGAATTCCAACTCCTTACAACCGATATAGCACTTGGTTGGACGTGCAGTCAATCCAGTGGCTCTAAGTCTGTCAAACAACATGGAGAGCGCTACTATATGCTCTTCACATGTGTTTGTAGCAACAAGAATGTCATCCATAAAGTTAGTGATATGGGGATTTTGTAGAGGTTCCAACAATTTCCTCATCATTCTTGAAAAGATACTGGGAGCATTTTTCAGCCCAAAGGGTAGTACATTAAACTCATAGTGTCCGTCTGATGTACTAAATGCCAGCATTTTCCTAACTTCTGGTTTCACTGGTATTTGGTAGTATCCC
This sequence comes from Oreohelix idahoensis, assembly GCA_024509875.1. Taxonomy (NCBI): domain Eukaryota; kingdom Metazoa; phylum Mollusca; class Gastropoda; order Stylommatophora; family Oreohelicidae; genus Oreohelix; species Oreohelix idahoensis. Next base: position 532,191 of record JAMPIV010004669.1, on the reverse strand, counting down.
TTGTTTAGATCTACCTTCGATAAATACCTAGCCTTACTCAGTGTAGAGAACAGCTGGTTGGTGTCAGGTAATGGGTCCACCTGAGATTCTGTGATCGCATTAAGCTTCCGGTAGTCAATACATAACCTGTGTTCACCACTAGGCTTCCTTAATAGCACCACACTTGAGCTATAGGGAGATTCAGACTTTGAAATAATTTTCTCTTTTAAGAGATAGTCAATCTCATCCTTGAGTGCTTGTGCTTGCTATTGTTCAGTCCATGTCCGCAACAATGCTTCCAGTGGACTGTGTATGGGGACGGCCAAACAACAACGTTGCCGGACCCACACCTATTTCTATTGTAAGGGGCAGTATACCGAAGTGGGGCCTGTCTCCATCAACTGTTTGGTACAGCCCTGGTTCCTACCTCCTATGGTTCGGGTTTGTTTCTGCAGCTTTTTTAATACTTGTTGCTGACTAACCAAATTTTCCAAATGATCCAGGCCATGGTGTTCTAGTCAGGGTGGGATGTCTCTTGTCCCCTCTCTGTACAATACGGAGAGTTGCCATGGTTACTGGTGTAACAGTAGACTTGTTGTGATTTTGTTTTCTCTTTATCACTGCATCTACCTGTTGTTTTCTCTTGTGTATTTTCTTTGTGGGCCTACGTCCGCAACAATGCTTCCCTAGGTTCTGTAACTGGTCTACGCTTCTGAATGAGGTTACCTGGTTACATTCTGAACAGGATTTCATATACCGACTTATGTCTTCAATTATTCCTGGCCAGTAATATCGCAATGCTATATTTTGACCAGTGGCCCCTTTTCATCTGTGACCACTGCCTGATGTAGCATGCTCTTGCTCCATAATTTCCTTCCTATAGAGATTTGGCACTACCAGCTGTCCATGCCTTTTAGGTCCTTTTCCAGCTTGTCTGTAGAGTAGGCCATTTTCTATATAGTAGTCTCCTTTCTCTGGAGGGTTATGGGCCTTTGGCAATTTGCCAAAACAAGGCTTCAATGTGCTGTCTGCTGTTTGAGCCTTTTTCATCTTTGTACGATGAATGTTTATTGGATCTCCCTCCTCCTTTTTGGTGCTCGACCTGGTATGGTTTGCTGCCATGACAACAGGTTTTATTGGGTCACCCAAAAAGACATATTTACATCCTATTACCAGCGGGTATATAGGATCATCACTTACTGCTGCTCTTATCACTCCTTCCACATAGCGAGTTCTCACGTTGATCCTTGCTATGGGAAGTGTCATGGTGCCGGTTCCCTGCATTGCCCCTTGTATGTCCACTGTTTCTGTGGTAAGTTGGTCAGGGTGCACTAGGGTTGAACTCACGACTGAGTCGAATTCCAAACCTGAATCATATAAGCACTGAATTTTAGTGCCATTACATGTCACTTCCTCACAGACAGAGGGATGATGGAGGTCATTCTGACTAACTGCCAGTTCCTTCCTTCCCTTGTTCCCTGTTGTGAGACACGCAGCGTAATAAGGAGGGTTGTTCCTTCTGCAGTCTGCAGTATTGTGGTTACTCATTAGACAAGTTTTACACCACTTTCCTTCCTTCCGGTAAGGTGTCTTATCTGATCTTAGAGGGTTTTTGTCCTTTTGGTCAAATCTTTGTTTGTTCCTTGTAGTATGGTCCTTTTGTTCATATTTGGAATAGTTTTGTGATGATTGGAAGTTTTCACCCTGCTTTTTCTTATTTCCTAATAATTATGCCTGAGCTGCTTGATATCTCTCAGCAACAGTTACAATATCTTCCAATCTCTCTGCTCCTTGTTCCATGATAAACTTCCTCATTTCTTGAGGCATGGACTCTTTCAATTGCTCCATCATTATCATTTCTTTCAGATCCTGACACTTTCCTAAACTACTCCATTTTTCCAAATAGGTTTCCAATCTAGCAGAGAATTGGTGATAGTTTTCTCCTGGAAGAAGTTTAGCTGTTCGGAATTTCTTTCTATATGATTCTGAGTTCTTTTCATATCTCACAAGCAGTGTCTGCTTCAGGATTTCGTAATCTTCCTGGTCATCTCTTGAGAGCTTTAAATATACATCGTAGGCCACACCTCAATCCCTGAGATAGTTTAAGACTCCACTTTTCTTTCACTAAGCCATAGGTAGTGGCAAGTCTTTCGTATCTATCCAGGTACGACTCAATGGCGTCTTCTTTTTCAACAAATGGGTCCAGATGAAAATTCATGGCCCCACTTGAGGTGCTCTGGCTGGAGCTACTCTCTGAGTGAGGTGAGCTACCACCATTATTGCCAGTATTTGCCTGAATTTCAAGCTCTTTTAATCTCAACTGATGGTATCTCTCTGCTTGTAATTTCCTTTCCTCAGCTTCAATTTTCTTTGCCTCATTTTCAGCCTCCCATTTCTTGGCTTCAATTTCTAATCTTTTGGTTTCTCTCTCAGCTTCAAGTCTTTTGTCTTCTCTCTCAGCTTCCAGTCTTTTGTCTTCTCTCTCAGCTTCCAGTCTTTTGTCTTCTCTCTCAGCTTCCAGTCTTTTGGCTTCTCTTTCAGCTTCCAGTCTTTTGGCTTCTGTCTCTAATTGCAACTTTCTTTCTTCCCTATCCATGTGTTTGTCCACTTCTGTAGTGACATACTGAGTAAGAGCATCACCTGTCATGTTTAATTCCTTACCCATCTGCATGATCGCAGTCCTGAACTTCACTAGATCAGCCATGGCGTTACTTAGATAGGGTATGTAAATTTACTATAACCAAATTATTGTAATTAAACTTAATTAATTAAATGAACAAATAATTTCCGTGCAACTTTGTGAGCATCAACTATTTACTGAGTACTAAATGGTACTCCTCCTAAGAAAACAATAAAAAATTCTATTATTGAATTTCTCAGAAAAAAATTGTCCTTATGTTATCTATGGGTGGCACAAGATAGAGTGTAGATAGATGAATAGACCAAGTATGGCTCAAGATATACAGAAATATCCCAGGAACGAGCCCCCAGTGTATCGTGAGGTTTTATTTGGCTGTAGGATCAGTATAGTACTGACAATTACAGAAATAGAATTTCTGCAGAAAATGGTGAAGTCCCAGTGTCTGAGAGAACTACTGGTATCACAAATTAGTTACGGCTGTGAATGATCTGATCTCAAAACAATAGTAGAGAGGAGACCGACATAAAGTGCCACCTCCGCTGTGTAACTAACTGTGATATTAAAAAAATAAGGAAACAGATTTTACTTAACACTGATAAAATTGACAAGTCGTTCAAATACAATTTCCTTATTATTTATTTAGTATAAACACACGCCCACGACGACCGTTGCCTCAATTGGCTGTGTGTGGTGTACCCGGAAACGGGGCCTCCCAGTACTGAGGCACAGTTAAGTCCCCGATGTCACTTATCGGTGCAGAGTTGAGAGAGATGGCTGAGCATCACAATCCCCCCCTGTGTTGCAGCATGATGAGAACCCAGCATTGCACACTGAGCTTGGGGGGATCACTTGGGCACCAGACTTAATACTGGCTCTTGACTGAATGGCCGCATGCAGGAGATTTCTACAATGGAGGGTTGGCAGGTGGTGGGTATCTGGAAGTGGCTCTGTGCAGGACGTGAGGATTCCTTGGGAGAGCCCAGAACCAGAGCACAGCATTGTGCAAGCTCTGCATAGTTGGAGAGCCCCCTGGATGACGGGGAATGCACAGTGTGCTACCCCACCTATCCCCAACTGCTAACTTAGAACCAGAAGTGGGGTCCTCTGTATGCGTGCCAGGCCAGGATAAAATGCCTGGGAAAGAGACTGGAGCTCAGAACTCCCTAACTCAAAGTTGCAGGATGGCAGAAAAGCCATGGGAAAGACAGGGCTATTTTGAAGATAACGCAACCATATTTTCACCATACGAGCTCGGACGCCGCCTCGGTAAACAAGGTCCGCGCAAAGCAGTGACACCCCCAGGCTGCTTGCGAATAGTCTACTACTGGGAACATAAACAGATTAGGGATGAGCCCACTCTCCTATTGAACAGGTGCTAAAGTCATAGATACTGGGCCAGAAGGCGCACCGGAAACCACAGTATCACGCAACTCGCTTTTTTTTCTATGGAGAGTACACCGTCAAATAAATCTCGTACTGGTGCTCGCCCTGTGGAGCTCCACCAGGCAGGTGCAGTGCCGGGCTCTGAGCCTCGACAGAGCCCACCCTCAGCTACTGGAGGACCCTCTAGACCGTCTTGTGGAGTCAGCAGACGGCGGAGGAGAACTACTGACCAAAACAAAACAGAAAAAGAGAAACCCAGAGTGCCACTTGTCATGATGCACTGGAATGCAGAGGGAGTGAGCAGCAAGCAGGCTGGATACAGCAAAAAGACAGAGCTGGAAAACATCTTGTATGAGAAGCAAGTCAGTGTTTGCTGTATCCAAGAGACTCACTTGAAAGCAGATCAAACCTTTAAAATAAGGGGATATCAATGCTTCAGATCTGACAGAAAAGATAGACGAAAAGGAGGAGTACTTACTCTTGTAAGGAATAACATTCCTGCACACGAAAGGAAAACCTTCATGGATGGAGCAGAATATCAGCTGTTGCAGATAAAGGTAGACAAGATGGAAATAGAACTCCTGAACTATTACTGTCCGAACAACAAACCCCTGAGTCTCAGCTCTATACAGGTACCAGCCACCAACTTTATAGCAGTTGGAGACTTTAATAGCCACTCCCAGAGCTGGGGCTATAACCATCTGGATCACAGAGGTGAAGAGGTTGAAACTTGGCAAGATGATCACTCCCTAATCCTAGTCAATAATGCCACAGATACTCCTACCTTCTACTCCAGAGGATGGCACACAACTTCAACACCAGATCTTGCCTTCTCCACACCAGATATAGCTGGATCTATTAGTAGAGAAGTAGGAGACCAACTAGGGGGAAGCGACCATCGCCCAATCTTTCTTACTGTCCAGAGTGCAACTCTCAGTACAGGCCCAGCCATTACAAGATGGAACTACAAAAAAGCCAACTGGGGTTTATTCAGGCATCAGGTGAACACGCTGCTGTCTACCCTCAAGGTGCAGAACAGAGACATTAATGAAGTGGTAAAAGACTTCAACAGATGCATACTACAAGCTGCAAAAGAAACCATTCCCAAAGGATGCCGGCGTAACTACATACCATACTGGTCCAGCACACTCCAAGAACATCAGGAAGCTATGGACAGGGCTAGAAAGGATGCAGAGTCTCAGCCTTCACTTGAAACTCACAACAAATGGAAAAAGGCTGTAGCAGAGTTTCAGAGAACAAAGCTAGAAGAAAAACGGAAAAGCTGGAGAACTAAAACGGCATCGCTGAACCTTGAGAAAGACGGCAGGAAACTTTGGAGATTAGTCAAGTCTCTAAATGAAGAGCGTTCCTCACCTAGGCAGACTATCACATTGGATGAAGGTGGCAAACTTTTCAGAGGAAAACAAGCTGCAGACTTGTTTGCTAGAAGATACAGTTCAGAAAGCAACTTACCCATTAACATAGATCATCAGAGAGAGAGATAAGAAAAGAAATACTGGCAACCATGGGACAGACAGATACTCCTGCCCCAATGAGGGAACCCATCACACTAGGAGAACTACAGAAGGCTATTTCCAAGCTTAAGTTTCAAAAGTCACCCGGCCCAGACAAAATCAGCAACGAAATGCTAGTAAATCTGAGCTCAGCAGCAAAGACAAAACTGCTTGAGATATTCAACCACAGCTGGTTGAAAGGAACGGTACCCCAAGTATGGAGAGAAGCCATCACAATACCCATACTAAAGAAAGGGAAATGTAAGACCGAGGCTGCAAGTTACCGGCCAATCAGTCTCACAAGCTGTGTTGGGAAGACTATGGAGCGAATAGTCAACCACAGATTGAAATGGTATTTAGAGTCTGAGCAGATCCTGGTGCCGGAACAAGCTGGATTTAGAGAATGCTACAGTATAGAAGACCAAGTTACTTACTTGTCTCAAGCAATAGAAGATGCCTTCCAGGAGAAGAAAAAGGTCCTAACGATCTGGGTCGACTTCAAGCAGGCCTTTGACAAGGTGTGGAAAGATGGCCTCATTGCAAAACTTAGGAGAAGTGGAATCCAAGGCAACATGATGAAATGGATCCAGTCATACTTGCATAACAGGAGAACTAGAGTCACTCTTGACGGTCTGCAGAGCAGAAAAGTGTTGCTCCATCAGGGGGTACCTCAAGGAGGAGTAATTTCCCCAACACTCTTCCTTGTTTACATCAATGACCTGGTGAAAGATCTCCCTGCAGGAGTTAAAGCTGCCTTATATGCAGATGACCTAGTACTCTGGTGCGCTGATGAAAATGTCACCACAGCAAATTATAGAATGCAGCGGGCAGCAGACATGCTAGTGTCATGGGCAGAGAAATGGCTTATCACAATAAACACAGACAAAACCTCCACAACACTGTTCTCCCTCGCCCCCAAGGACAAATCAGCTAACATACACCTAGGGACAACCGTGATCAAGGAAGAAAGCTACCCCACCTATCTTGGGGTGACATTTGACCAAAGGCTTACATGGAATAAGCATATTGAAAATGCAGAAGGAAAGGCCCGAAGACGACTAGGCATACTCAGAAAATTAGCAGGTACCAACTGGGGAGCAAATGAACGAAATCTAAAGAAGATTTATAATGGAGTAATAAGACCACACTTAGAGTTTAGCTCAGCAGCATGGTCATCAGCTGCTAACTCACATCTGCAGTCATTGGACAAGGTGCAAAATCAAGCTCTCAGGCTCATTGCAGGAGCCATGAAAACTACACCAATAACAGAGATGCAGAAGGTTGCTGGATTACAGACATTGTCCCATAGAAGAGACACAAAAACCATGATCCAGATGGAAAAGTACAACAGTATGCCAATGCACCCAATGAAGGCAAGACTAGACGATCTGGCATTGGGACGTCTAAAGCGTAGCAGCTTTGTGCATCGGGGGAAAAGACTTATAAGACAGCATCAAGAAGACCTATCCATGAAGACAACACCACTGAAGCCCACCCTATACCCTGTACCATGGGAGCAGGCCAGCAGTGCCCTCCAAATTAATATATCAGTCAGTGGTCTCACAAGTGGATGTGAGTATAATGATCTGCAAAAACGAACTGCTACATTGAGTATGATCCAAGAAAGCTATCCCGATCAATCATGGATACATGCCTATACAGATGGATCAGCAACTAATGCTGTTAGGAATGGAGGTGCCGGTATCTTTATCTCATATCCTGACAACCACTATGAGACTAGGCACATTCCCACTGGTAAATTCTGTTCCAACTATACAGCTGAGGTTCAAGCTCTAGAGCAAGCTGCAAATATGATTTATAACACCAACTCTGACTGCCACCAGGTAGTCATCCTCACAGATGCACTGTCTGTCCTGCAAGCTCTCAAGGGTGGTAAACTCCCGCATCTGAGAAATGAACTAAACAAGGTAGCTGCCAAAAAGAGAACCATACTTCAGTGGGTACCATCTCATTGTGGTGTACCCGGAAATGAAAAGGCAGATAAACTTGCAAAAAAGGGAGGAGAATGTGAACAAGAAGATAATGAAGTCACATACTTTGAGAAAAAGAGAGCTATCCAGACTATCAGAAGAGAACAGAACCAACCCAAAGACGACTATCACACTCTCAACCGGCAGGGACAGATAACTATTTTTCGACTCAGGACAGGGCATAACAAACTGAATAAACACATGCACAAGCTACGATTGTCTGCTTCACCACTGTGCACATGTGGATTAAACGAACAAACTGCTGAGCATGTTCTACAGGACTGTCCTCTGTATGACCAGTTAAGAAAGATATACTAGCCCAATGACTCAACACTAAACTCAAAGCTATATGGAGTTAAAGAGGAACTTCAAACAACAGTCGAATTCATCATGAGAACTCGTCTGACGGTGTAATCATCAAAGATGCGATCGCAAGAAGAAGAAGAAGAAAAAGTATAAACACTATCTACTCTTGTGCTGAAGGGTGAATGTTGAAAAATGGAATGTAATGAATTTGTAAGTTTACAAATGATTTACAAATATTTATATAGATATATTACAACAAGTTTTCCAATTATAGGAACAAAAATTATATCAGCTGTGCTGTTATTCAATTATAGTACAGGTATCAGCTGTGCTGTTAATTACGTCTATAACAATTATTAGCTATGCTGTTAATTACGTATAATTTATCCACTATGATCTTATTATTGTCTCTTGCTACGCTAATTCACGTTTTCTTCATTGACTTAAATGCTCACAATGCTGACAGAAATGGTACTACTGTGTACTCATCTCTTAAAAGTTCTGTCCTTCTTGGTTTGGTTGACACAAAACACCCGCTGATGGTCGTTTCGTTAGCCCACCCAAGACTGAGGGGGACTAAAGAGGTTGATCCTGTGCAATCACTGTGCTCCTGCGACGTTCCAGGCAGCTGGATTGACACGACATACGACCTCAGGTTTGATGACACGAATAAAACCTGTAACAAGGAAAAATAGGGGCTAATTTCTGTCCTCCAGCCCATCTATTTCTAGTGTGGGTGAAATGAGCGTGTCTCAGATGTCTGCATGTAGGATGAATGACAACATAGCTCAGTATGAGTTAGCAATAGCGAGACAAGATAGGTGTCTACTTGTAAAACATTCTTTCTGATAAATTAATACATGGATACATCCAATAATATAAATTCAATACATGAATACATCCAATAATATAAATTCAATATATGAATACATCCAATAATATAATTCAATACATGAATAAATCCAATAATATGTACACCTAGGTGTGATACAACCATTTCCTTCCCCCTATAATATACCAGGCCCTCTCTGACAAGTGCTATACAAGCTGGTAACATATATCCTAACAATATTGTTATGTTCTTATGATAAGAGTATATGAGACGAGGACTGTTTGGTGATATATCAGGTGGGAGTTATAGGAGACAATAGATTGATGTTAGATGAGACAATAGATTGAGTCCTAACAAGGACTGTTTTGGTTATATTTCAGTTGGTTTTATCTGGGATAATAGACTGAAGTTATAGGAGACAATAGATTGAGTTATAGGAGACAATAGATTGAGTCCTAACAAGGACTGTTTTGGTTTTATTGCAGTTGGTCTGAGAAAATAGATTGAAGTTATAGAAGACAATAGGTTGAGTCCTAACAAGGACTGTTTTGGTTATATTTCAGTTTAGAGTTATCTGAGACAATAGACTGAAGTTATAGGAGACAATAGATTGAAGTATGAGTCCTATTAGTCTTCGTCTATTCAATCATATTAGGAAATACAATCATTATACCTAATTCCCCCAAGATACTATCAGTAACCTGATACGTTCATATTGAACCAAAATATATAAAATATATACAGGAGTAGGTAGTATAAATGACACACAACAAATACCAACATTATATACCTGCTGTACCTATTTTCCTACCAGTTTATAGTGAATTATATTTACCCTCTAAGATTTTAAACTGGCCAGGTTTTGACTCGACTTAGTGAAGCAGGCTGCAGGTCAATGACCTCAGGTAAGCTATAAATCAAAGCTGACAGCTCCTCTCTTCAGTCGGTCGGTATCTCTGGCTTCGTGTCTGGTGTTGCGTGTTTTAGCATAAAATCTCGCCCGATTATATAGGCAGGTAAAGTAACTTCTACTGGTTAAGGAAAGCGATTGGTTGGTTCCTGGCGGAGCAAGCTGATTGGTTGCCTGCAGTTTCGTCTTATGCTCGTACAGCCTAATTTTATTCAGTTTTCTTCCGCCATCTTGCGTGAACAAGATGGCCGCGACCCACATCCGAAAAAACAGGGCTTAAGTTTTTTCCTGGCGTAACTTCTTGTAATTTATTCCGGCTCAGCAACTGTGCGTTGATTGGCTGGGCTCTCTACATAGGGATTTAACAAAGTAGTGGGTTTACACAACTCGTTCCACGACATAGCCCCATCCTTTCCTAGCTGTGACCTGTCATAGCTGAAGTGTAAACACCTGCTGTAGTTAATCATTTTGCGTCTGTCCTTCCAGAGTAATAGGGTGTCGACTTAAAAAATCCGCTCCTACATTGTCTCTTCCCGGAATGTAATTCACGGTAAAGGAATAAGGCACAAGAAGCAGACTCCACCTTAACAATCTCGAATTTAACTTTTTTAGATGCAGCCAAGAATGTTAAAGGTTGGTGATCGCTTTGGACAATGAAGTGTGTCCCATACAAGTAAGGTGAAAATTTGTCGATGGACCAAATTAAAGCCAAACATTCTTTCTCTATGGTCGGGTAGTTCAAATCAGCTGCATTCAACTTCCTACTGGCGTAGGCGACTGGTAAAAGTTCCTCCGGCTGGGCTTTTGATTTCTGCAAGAGAGTTGCACCAATACCTATACTGCTAGCGTCCGTCCTTAATACAAATTCCTGTGTGATATCGGGTAGCGTAAGGATTGGTTTGCTGGTGAGTTTTGCTTTTAGCTCTGTGTAAGCTTTTTCACAATCAGCATTCCATTGGATTTTGTCAGGCTGTCCTTTCTTAGTTAAGTTAGTTAATGGTGCACACAGAGAGTTAAAGTGGGGTATGTACTTCTGATAGAACCCACATAATGACACGAATGACCTCACATCTTTCTTCGTTTGAGGTCTGGGTGCCTTCTTTAACTTCTCTATATTCTTTGGATCAGGAGACATATGACCTGTAGAAATAGTGTGACCTAGGAATTCCAACTCCTTACAACCGATATAGCACTTGGTTGGACGTGCAGTCAATCCAGTGGCTCTAAGTCTGTCAAACAACATGGAGAGCGCTACTATATGCTCTTCACATGTGTTTGTAGCAACAAGAATGTCATCCATAAAGTTAGTGATATGGGGATTTTGTAGAGGTTCCAACAATTTCCTCATCATTCTTGAAAAGATACTGGGAGCATTTTTCAGCCCAAAGGGTAGTACATTAAACTCATAGTGTCCGTCTGATGTACTAAATGCCAGCATTTTCCTAACTTCTGGTTTCACTGGTATTTGGTAGTATCCCTTGTTTAGATCTACCTTCGATAAATACCTAGCCTTACTCAGTGTAGAGAACAGCTGGTTGGTGTCAGGTAATGGGTCCACCTGAGATTCTGTGATCGCATTAAGCTTCCGGTAGTCAATACATAACCTGTGTTCACCACTAGGCTTCCTTAATAGCACCACACTTGAGCTATAGGGAGATTCAGACTTTGAAATAATTTTCTCTTTTAAGAGATAGTCAATCTCATCCTTGAGTGCTTGTGCTTGCTATTGTTCAGTCCATGTCCGCAACAATGCTTCCAGTGGACTGTGTATGGGGACGGCCAAACAACAACGTTGCCGGACCCACACCTATTTCTATTGTAAGGGGCAGTATACCGAAGTGGGGCCTGTCTCCATCAACTGTTTGGTACAGCCCTGGTTCCTACCTCCTATGGTTCGGGTTTGTTTCTGCAGCTTTTTTAATACTTGTTGCTGACTAACCAAATTTTCCAAATGATCCAGGCCATGGTGTTCTAGTCAGGGTGGGATGTCTCTTGTCCCCTCTCTGTACAATACGGAGAGTTGCCATGGTTACTGGTGTAACAGTAGACTTGTTGTGATTTTGTTTTCTCTTTATCACTGCATCTACCTGTTGTTTTCTCTTGTGTATTTTCTTTGTGGGCCTACGTCCGCAACAATGCTTCCCTAGGTTCTGTAACTGGTCTACGCTTCTGAATGAGGTTACCTGGTTACATTCTGAACAGGATTTCATATACCGACTTATGTCTTCAATTATTCCTGGCCAGTAATATCGCAATGCTATATTTTGACCAGTGGCCCCTTTTCATCTGTGACCACTGCCTGATGTAGCATGCTCTTGCTCCATAATTTCCTTCCTATAGAGATTTGGCACTACCAGCTGTCCATGCCTTTTAGGTCCTTTTCCAGCTTGTCTGTAGAGTAGGCCATTTTCTATATAGTAGTCTCCTTTCTCTGGAGGGTTATGGGCCTTTGGCAATTTGCCAAAACAAGGCTTCAATGTGCTGTCTGCTGTTTGAGCCTTTTTCATCTTTGTACGATGAATGTTTATTGGATCTCCCTCCTCCTTTTTGGTGCTCGACCTGGTATGGTTTGCTGCCATGACAACAGGTTTTATTGGGTCACCCAAAAAGACATATTTACATCCTATTACCAGCGGGTATATAGGATCATCACTTACTGCTGCTCTTATCACTCCTTCCACATAGCGAGTTCTCACGTTGATCCTTGCTATGGGAAGTGTCATGGTGCCGGTTCCCTGCATTGCCCCTTGTATGTCCACTGTTTCTGTGGTAAGTTGGTCAGGGTGCACTAGGGTTGAACTCACGACTGAGTCGAATTCCAAACCTGAATCATATAAGCACTGAATTTTAGTGCCATTACATGTCACTTCCTCACAGACAGAGGGATGATGGAGGTCATTCTGACTAACTGCCAGTTCCTTCCTTCCCTTGTTCCCTGTTGTGAGACACGCAGCGTAATAAGGAGGGTTGTTCCTTCTGCAGTCTGCAGTATTGTGGTTACTCATTAGACAAGTTTTACACCATTTTCCTTCCTTCCGGTAAGGTGTCTTATCTGATCTTAGAGGGTTTTTGTCCTTTTGGTCAAATCTTTGTTTGTTCCTTGTAGTATGGTCCTTTTGTTCATATTTGGAATAGTTTTGTGATGATTGGAAGTTTTCACCCTGCTTTTTCTTATTTCCTAATAATTATGCCTGAGCTGCTTGATATCTCTCAGCAACAGTTACAATATCTTCCAATCTCTCTGCTCCTTGTTCCATGATAAACTTCCTCATTTCTTGAGGCATGGACTCTTTCAATTGCTCCATCATTATCATTTCTTTCAGATCCTGACACTTTCCTAAACTACTCCATTTTTCCAAATAGGTTTCCAATCTAGCAGAGAATTGGTGATAGTTTTCTCCTGGAAGAAGTTTAGCTGTTCGGAATTTCTTTCTATATGATTCTGAGTTCTTTTCATATCTCACAAGCAGTGTCTGCTTCAGGATTTCGTAATCTTCCTGGTCATCTCCTGAGAGATTCAAATATACATCGTAGGCCACACCTCTCAATCCCTGAGATAGTTTAAGACTCCACTTTTCTTTCACTAAGCCATAGGTAGTGGCAAGTCTTTCGTATCTATCCAGGTACGACTCAATGGCGTCTTCTTTTTCAACAAATGGGTCCAGATGAAAATTCATGGCCCCACTTGAGGTGCTCTGGCTGGAGCTACTCTCTGAGTGAGGTGAGCTACCACCATTATTGCCAGTATTTGCCTGAATTTCAAGCTCTTTTAATCTCAACTGATGGTATCTCTCTGCTTGTAATTTCCTTTCCTCAGCTTCAATTTTCTTTGCCTCATTTTCAGCCTCCCATTTCTTGGCTTCAATTTCTAATCTTTTGGTTTCTCTCTCAGCTTCAAGTCTTTTGTCTTCTCTCTCAGCTTCCAGTCTTTTGTCTTCTCTCTCAGCTTCCAGTCTTTTGTCTTCTCTCTCAGCTTCCAGTCTTTTGGCTTCTCTTTCAGCTTCCAGTCTTTTGGCTTCTGTCTCTAATTGCAACTTTCTTTCTTCCCTATCCATGTGTTTGTCCACTTCTGTAGTGACATACTGAGTAAGAGCATCACCTGTCATGTTTAATTCCTTACCCATCTGCATGATCGCAGTCCTGAACTTCACTAGATCAGCCATGGCGTTACTTAGATAGGGTATGTAAATTTACTATAACCAAATTATTGTAATTAAACTTAATTAATTAAATGAACAAATAATTTCCGTGCAACTTTGTGAGCATCAACTATTTACTGAGTACTAAATGGTACTCCTCCTAAGAAAACAATAAAAAATTCTATTATTGAATTTCTCAGAAAAAAATTGTCCTTATGTTATCTATGGGTGGCACAAGATAGAGTGTAGATAGATGAATAGACCAAGTATGGCTCAAGATATACAGAAATATCCCAGGAACGAGCCCCCAGTGTATCGTGAGGTTTTATTTGGCTGTAGGATCAGTATAGTACTGACAATTACAGAAATAGAATTTCTGCAGAAAATGGTGAAGTCCCAGTGTCTGAGAGAACTACTGGTATCACAAATTAGTTACGGCTGTGAATGATCTGATCTCAAAACAATAGTAGAGAGGAGACCGACATAAAGTGCCACCTCCGCTGTGTAACTAACTGTGATATTAAAAAAATAAGGAAACAGATTTTACTTAACACTGATAAAATTGACAAGTCGTTCAAATACAATTTCCTTATTATTTATTTAGTATAAACACACGCCCACGACGACCGTTGCCTCAATTGGCTGTGTGTGGTGTACCCGGAAACGGGGCCTCCCAGTACTGAGGCACAGTTAAGTCCCCGATGTCACTTATCGGTGCAGAGTTGAGAGAGATGGCTGAGCATCACAATCCCCCCTGTGTTGCAGCATGATGAGAACCCAGCATTGCACACTGAGCTTGGGGGGATCACTTGGGCACCAGACTTAATACTGGCTCTTGACTGAATGGCCGCATGCAGGAGATTTCTACAATGGAGGGTTGGCAGGTGGTGGGTATCTGGAAGTGGCTCTGTGCAGGACGTGAGGATTCCTTGGGAGAGCCCAGAACCAGAGCACAGCATTGTGCAAGCTCTGCATAGTTGGAGAGCCCCCTGGATGACGGGGAATGCACAGTGTGCTACCCCACCTATCCCCAACTGCTAACTTAGAACCAGAAGTGGGGTCCTCTGTATGCGTGCCAGGCCAGGATAAAATGCCTGGGAAAGAGACTGGAGCTCAGAACTCCTTAACTCAAAGTTGCAGGATGGCAGAAAAGCCATGGGAAAGACAGGGCTATTTTGAAGATAACGCAACCATATTTTCACCATACGAGCTCGGACGCCGCCTCGGTAAACAAGGTCCGCGCAAAGCAGTGACACCCCCAGGCTGCTTGCGAATAGTCTACTACTGGGAACATAAACAGATTAGGGATGAGCCCACTCTCCTATTGAACAGGTGCTAAAGTCATAGATACTGGGCCAGAAGGCGCACCGGAAACCACAGTATCACGCAACTCGCTTTTTTTTCTATGGAGAGTACACCGTCAAATAAATCTCGTACTGGTGCTCGCCCTGTGGAGCTCCACCAGGCAGGTGCAGTGCCGGGCTCTGAGCCTCGACAGAGCCCACCCTCAGCTACTGGAGGACCCTCTAGACCGTCTTGTGGAGTCAGCAGACGGCGGAGGAGAACTACTGACCAAAACAAAACAGAAAAAGAGAAACCCAGAGTGCCACTTGTCATGATGCACTGGAATGCAGAGGGAGTGAACAGCAAGCAGGCTGGATACAGCAAAAAGACAGAGCTGGAAAACATCTTGTATGAGAAGCAAGTCAGTGTTTGCTGTATCCAAGAGACTCACTTGAAAGCAGATCAAACCTTTAAAATAAGGGGATATCAATGCTTCAGATCTGACAGAAAAGATAGACGAAAAGGAGGAGTACTTACTCTTGTAAGGAATAACATTCCTGCACACGAAAGGAAAACCTTCATGGATGGAGCAGAATATCAGCTGTTGCAGATAAAGGTAGACAAGATGGAAATAGAACTCCTGAACTATTACTGTCCGAACAACAAACCCCTGAGTCTCAGCTCTATACAGGTACCAGCCACCAACTTTATAGCAGTTGGAGACTTTAATAGCCACTCCCAGAGCTGGGGCTATAACCATCTGGATCACAGAGGTGAAGAGGTTGAAACTTGGCAAGATGATCACTCCCTAATCCTAGTCAATAATGCCACAGATACTCCTACCTTCTACTCCAGAGGATGGCACACAACTTCAACACCAGATCTTGCCTTCTCCACACCAGATATAGCTGGATCTATTAGTAGAGAAGTAGGAGACCAACTAGGGGGAAGCGACCATCGCCCAATCTTTCTTACTGTCCAGAGTGCAACTCTCAGTACAGGCCCAGCCATTACAAGATGGAACTACAAAAAAGCCAACTGGGGTTTATTCAGGCATCAGGTGAACACGCTGCTGTCTACCCTCAAGGTGCAGAACAGAGACATTAATGAAGTGGTAAAAGACTTCAACAGATGCATACTACAAGCTGCAAAAGAAACCATTCCCAAAGGATGCCGGCGTAACTACATACCATACTGGTCCAGCACACTCCAAGAACATCAGGAAGCTATGGACAGGGCTAGAAAGGATGCAGAGTCTCAGCCTTCACTTGAAACTCACAACAAATGGAAAAAGGCTGTAGCAGAGTTTCAGAGAACAAAGCTAGAAGAAAAACGGAAAAGCTGGAGAACTAAAACGGCATCGCTGAACCTTGAGAAAGACGGCAGGAAACTTTGGAGATTAGTCAAGTCTCTAAATGAAGAGCGTTCCTCACCTAGGCAGACTATCACATTGGATGAAGGTGGCAAACTTTTCAGAGGAAAACAAGCTGCAGACTTGTTTGCTAGAAGATACAGTTCAGAAAGCAACTTACCCATTAACATAGATCATCAGAGAGAGAGATAAGAAAAGAAATACTGGCAACCATGGGACAGACAGATACTCCTGCCCCAATGAGGGAACCCATCACACTAGGAGAACTACAGAAGGCTATTTCCAAGCTTAAGTTTCAAAAGTCACCCGGCCCAGACAAAATCAGCAACGAAATGCTAGTAAATCTGAGCTCAGCAGCAAAGACAAAACTGCTTGAGATATTCAACCACAGCTGGTTGAAAGGAACGGTACCCCAAGTATGGAGAGAAGCCATCACAATACCCATACTAAAGAAAGGGAAATGTAAGACCGAGGCTGCAAGTTACCGGCCAATCAGTCTCACAAGCTGTGTTGGGAAGACTATGGAGCGAATAGTCAACCACAGATTGAAATGGTATTTAGAGTCTGAGCAGATCCTGGTGCCGGAACAAGCTGGATTTAGAGAATGCTACAGTATAGAAGACCAAGTTACTTACTTGTCTCAAGCAATAGAAGATGCCTTCCAGGAGAAGAAAAAGGTCCTAACGATCTGGGTCGACTTCAAGCAGGCCTTTGACAAGGTGTGGAAAGATGGCCTCATTGCAAAACTTAGGAGAAGTGGAATCCAAGGCAACATGATGAAATGGATCCAGTCATACTTGCATAACAGGAGAACTAGAGTCACTCTTGACGGTCTGCAGAGCAGAAAAGTGTTGCTCCATCAGGGGGTACCTCAAGGAGGAGTAATTTCCCCAACACTCTTCCTTGTTTACATCAATGACCTGGTGAAAGATCTCCCTGCAGGAGTTAAAGCTGCCTTATATGCAGATGACCTAGTACTCTGGTGCGCTGATGAAAATGTCACCACAGCAAATTATAGAATGCAGCGGGCAGCAGACATGCTAGTGTCATGGGCAGAGAAATGGCTTATCACAATAAACACAGACAAAACCTCCACAACACTGTTCTCCCTCGCCCCCAAGGACAAATCAGCTAACATACACCTAGGGACAACCGTGATCAAGGAAGAAAGCTACCCCACCTATCTTGGGGTGACATTTGACCAAAGGCTTACATGGAATAAGCATATTGAAAATGCAGAAGGAAAGGCCCGAAGACGACTAGGCATACTCAGAAAATTAGCAGGTACCAACTGGGGAGCAAATGAACGAAATCTAAAGAAGATTTATAATGGAGTAATAAGACCACACTTAGAGTTTAGCTCAGCAGCATGGTCATCAGCTGCTAACTCACATCTGCAGTCATTGGACAAGGTGCAAAATCAAGCTCTCAGGCTCATTACAGGAGCCATGAAAACTACACCAATAACAGAGATGCAGAAGGTTGCTGGATTACAGACATTGTCCCATAGAAGAGACACAAAAACCATGATCCAGATGGAAAAGTACAACAGTATGCCAATGCACCCAATGAAGGCAAGACTAGATGATCTGGCATTGGGACGTCTAAAGCGTAGCAGCTTTGTGCATCGGGGGAAAAGACTTATAAGACAGCATCAAGAAGACCTATCCATGAAGACAACACCACTGAAGCCCACCCTATACCCTGTACCATGGGAGCAGGCCAGCAGTGCCCTCCAAATTAATACATCAGTCAGTGGTCTCACAAGTGGATGTGAGTATAATGATCTGCAAAAACGAACTGCTACATTGAGTATGATCCAAGAAAGCTATCCCGATCAATCATGGATACATGCCTATACAGATGGATCAGCAACTAATGCTGTTAGGAATGGAGGTGCCGGTATCTTTATCTCATATCCTGACAACCACTATGAGACTAGGCACATTCCCACTGGTAAATTCTGTTCCAACTATACAGCTGAGGTTCAAGCTCTAGAGCAAGCTGCAAATATGATTTATAACACCAACTCTGACTGCCACCAGGTAGTCATCCTCACAGATGCACTGTCTGTCCTGCAAGCTCTCAAGGGTGGTAAACTCCCGCATCTGAGAAATGAACTAAACAAGGTAGCTGCCAAAAAGAGAACCATACTTCAGTGGGTACCATCTCATTGTGGTGTACCCGGAAATGAAAAGGCAGATAAACTTGCAAAAAAGGGAGGAGAATGTGAACAAGAAGATAATGAAGTCACATACTTTGAGAAAAAGAGAGCTATCCAGACTATCAGAAGAGAACAGAACCAACCCAAAGACGACTATCACACTCTCAACCGGCAGGGACAGATAACTATTTTTCGACTCAGGACAGGGCATAACAAACTGAATAAACACATGCACAAGCTACGATTGTCTGCTTCACCACTGTGCACATGTGGATTAAACGAACAAACTGCTGAGCATGTTCTACAGGACTGTCCTCTGTATGACCAGTTAAGAAAGATATACTAGCCCAATGACTCAACACTAAACTCAAAGCTATATGGAGTTAAAGAGGAACTTCAAACAACAGTCGAATTCATCATGAGAACTCGTCTGACGGTGTAATCATCAAAGATGCGATCGCAAGAAGAAGAAGAAGAAAAAGTATAAACACTATCTACTCTTGTGCTGAAGGGTGAATGTTGAAAAATGGAATGTAATGAATTTGTAAGTTTACAAATGATTTACAAATATTTATATAGATATATTACAACAAGTTTTCCAATTATAGGAACAAAAATTATATCAGCTGTGCTGTTATTCAATTATAGTACAGGTATCAGCTGTGCTGTTAATTACGTCTATAACAATTATTAGCTATGCTGTTAATTACGTATAATTTATCCACTATGATCTTATTATTGTCTCTTGCTACGCTAATTCACGTTTTCTTCATTGACTTAAATGCTCACAATGCTGACAGAAATGGTACTACTGTGTACTCATCTCTTAAAAGTTCTGTCCTTCTTGGTTTGGTTGACACAAAACACCCGCTGATGGTCGTTTCGTTAGCCCACCCAAGACTGAGGGGGACTAAAGAGGTTGATCCTGTGCAATCACTGTGCTCCTGCGACGTTCCAGGCAGCTGGATTGACACGACATACGACCTCAGGTTTGATGACACGAATAAAACCTGTAACAAGGAAAAATAGGGGCTAATTTCTGTCCTCCAGCCCATCTATTTCTAGTGTGGGTGAAATGAGCGTGTCTCAGATGTCTGCATGTAGGATGAATGACAACATAGCTCAGTATGAGTTAGCAATAGCGAGACAAGATAGGTGTCTACTTGTAAAACATTCTTTCTGATAAATTAATACATGGATACATCCAATAATATAAATTCAATACATGAATACATCCAATAATATAAATTCAATATATGAATACATCCAATAATATAATTCAATACATGAATAAATCCAATAATATGTACACCTAGGTGTGATACAACCATTTCCTTCCCCCTATAATATACCAGGCCCTCTCTGACAAGTGCTATACAAGCTGGTAACATATATCCTAACAATATTGTTATGTTCTTATGATAAGAGTATATGAGACGAGGACTGTTTGGTGATATATCAGGTGGGAGTTATAGGAGACAATAGATTGATGTTAGATGAGACAATAGATTGAGTCCTAACAAGGACTGTTTTGGTTATATTTCAGTTGGTTTTATCTGGGATAATAGACTGAAGTTATAGGAGACAATAGATTGAGTTATAGGAGACAATAGATTGAGTCCTAACAAGGACTGTTTTGGTTTTATTGCAGTTGGTCTGAGAAAATAGATTGAAGTTATAGAAGACAATAGGTTGAGTCCTAACAAGGACTGTTTTGGTTATATTTCAGTTTAGAGTTATCTGAGACAATAGACTGAAGTTATAGGAGACAATAGATTGAAGTATGAGTCCTATTAGTCTTCGTCTATTCAATCATATTAGGAAATACAATCATTATACCTAATTCCCCCAAGATACTATCAGTAACCTGATACGTTCATATTGAACCAAAATATATAAAATATATACAGGAGTAGGTAGTATAAATGACACACAACAAATACCAACATTATATACCTGCTGTACCTATTTTCCTACCAGTTTATAGTGAATTATATTTACCCTCTAAGATTTTAAACTGGCCAGGTTTTGACTCGACTTAGTGAAGCAGGCTGCAGGTCAATGACCTCAGGTAAGCTATAAATCAAAGCTGACAGCTCCTCTCTTCAGTCGGTCGGTATCTCTGGCTTCGTGTCTGGTGTTGCGTGTTTTAGCATAAAATCTCGCCCGATTATATAGGCAGGTAAAGTAACTTCTACTGGTTAAGGAAAGCGATTGGTTGGTTCCTGGCGGAGCAAGCTGATTGGTTGCCTGCAGTTTCGTCTTATGCTCGTACAGCCTAATTTTATTCAGTTTTCTTCCGCCATCTTGCGTGAACAAGATGGCCGCGACCCACATCCGAAAAAACAGGGCTTAAGTTTTTTCCTGGCGTAACTTCTTGTAATTTATTCCGGCTCAGCAACTGTGCGTTGATTGGCTGGGCTCTCTACATAGGGATTTAACAAAGTAGTGGGTTTACACAACTCGTTCCACGACATAGCCCCATCCTTTCCTAGCTGTGACCTGTCATAGCTGAAGTGTAAACACCTGCTGTAGTTAATCATTTTGCGTCTGTCCTTCCAGAGTAATAGGGTGTCGACTTAAAAAATCCGCTCCTACATTGTCTCTTCCCGGAATGTAATTCACGGTAAAGGAATAAGGCACAAGAAGCAGACTCCACCTTAACAATCTCGAATTTAACTTTTTTAGATGCAGCCAAGAATGTTAAAGGTTGGTGATCGCTTTGGACAATGAAGTGTGTCCCATACAAGTAAGGTGAAAATTTGTCGATGGACCAAATTAAAGCCAAACATTCTTTCTCTATGGTCGGGTAGTTCAAATCAGCTGCATTCAACTTCCTACTGGCGTAGGCGACTGGTAAAAGTTCCTCCGGCTGGGCTTTTGATTTCTGCAAGAGAGTTGCACCAATACCTATACTGCTAGCGTCCGTCCTTAATACAAATTCCTGTGTGATATCGGGTAGCGTAAGGATTGGTTTGCTGGTGAGTTTTGCTTTTAGCTCTGTGTAAGCTTTTTCACAATCAGCATTCCATTGGATTTTGTCAGGCTGTCCTTTCTTAGTTAAGTTAGTTAATGGTGCACACAGAGAGTTAAAGTGGGGTATGTACTTCTGATAGAACCCACATAATGACACGAATGACCTCACATCTTTCTTCGTTTGAGGTCTGGGTGCCTTCTTTAACTTCTCTATATTCTTTGGATCAGGAGACATATGACCTGTAGAAATAGTGTGACCTAGGAATTCCAACTCCTTACAACCGATATAGCACTTGGTTGGACGTGCAGTCAATCCAGTGGCTCTAAGTCTGTCAAACAACATGGAGAGCGCTACTATATGCTCTTCACATGTGTTTGTAGCAACAAGAATGTCATCCATAAAGTTAGTGATATGGGGATTTTGTAGAGGTTCCAACAATTTCCTCATCATTCTTGAAAAGATACTGGGAGCATTTTTCAGCCCAAAGGGTAGTACATTAAACTCATAGTGTCCGTCTGATGTACTAAATGCCAGCATTTTCCTAACTTCTGGTTTCACTGGTATTTGGTAGTATCCCTTGTTTAGATCTACCTTCGATAAATACCTAGCCTTACTCAGTGTAGAGAACAGCTGGTTGGTGTCAGGTAATGGGTCCACCTGAGATTCTGTGATCGCATTAAGCTTCCGGTAGTCAATACATAACCTGTGTTCACCACTAGGCTTCCTTAATAGCACCACACTTGAGCTATAGGGAGATTCAGACTTTGAAATAATTTTCTCTTTTAAGAGATAGTCAATCTCATCCTTGAGTGCTTGTGCTTGCTATTGTTCAGTCCATGTCCGCAACAATGCTTCCAGTGGACTGTGTATGGGGACGGCCAAACAACAACGTTGCCGGACCCACACCTATTTCTATTGTAAGGGGCAGTATACCGAAGTGGGGCCTGTCTCCATCAACTGTTTGGTACAGCCCTGGTTCCTACCTCCTATGGTTCGGGTTTGTTTCTGCAGCTTTTTTAATACTTGTTGCTGACTAACCAAATTTTCCAAATGATCCAGGCCATGGTGTTCTAGTCAGGGTGGGATGTCTCTTGTCCCCTCTCTGTACAATACGGAGAGTTGCCATGGTTACTGGTGTAACAGTAGACTTGTTGTGATTTTGTTTTCTCTTTATCACTGCATCTACCTGTTGTTTTCTCTTGTGTATTTTCTTTGTGGGCCTACGTCCGCAACAATGCTTCCCTAGGTTCTGTAACTGGTCTACGCTTCTGAATGAGGTTACCTGGTTACATTCTGAACAGGATTTCATATACCGACTTATGTCTTCAATTATTCCTGGCCAGTAATATCGCAATGCTATATTTTGACCAGTGGCCCCTTTTCATCTGTGACCACTGCCTGATGTAGCATGCTCTTGCTCCATAATTTCCTTCCTATAGAGATTTGGCACTACCAGCTGTCCATGCCTTTTAGGTCCTTTTCCAGCTTGTCTGTAGAGTAGGCCATTTTCTATATAGTAGTCTCCTTTCTCTGGAGGGTTATGGGCCTTTGGCAATTTGCCAAAACAAGGCTTCAATGTGCTGTCTGCTGTTTGAGCCTTTTTCATCTTTGTACGATGAATGTTTATTGGATCTCCCTCCTCCTTTTTGGTGCTCGACCTGGTATGGTTTGCTGCCATGACAACAGGTTTTATTGGGTCACCCAAAAAGACATATTTACATCCTATTACCAGCGGGTATATAGGATCATCACTTACTGCTGCTCTTATCACTCCTTCCACATAGCGAGTTCTCACGTTGATCCTTGCTATGGGAAGTGTCATGGTGCCGGTTCCCTGCATTGCCCCTTGTATGTCCACTGTTTCTGTGGTAAGTTGGTCAGGGTGCACTAGGGTTGAACTCACGACTGAGTCGAATTCCAAACCTGAATCATATAAGCACTGAATTTTAGTGCCATTACATGTCACTTCCTCACAGACAGAGGGATGATGGAGGTCATTCTGACTAACTGCCAGTTCCTTCCTTCCCTTGTTCCCTGTTGTGAGACACGCAGCGTAATAAGGAGGGTTGTTCCTTCTGCAGTCTGCAGTATTGTGGTTACTCATTAGACAAGTTTTACACCATTTTCCTTCCTTCCGGTAAGGTGTCTTATCTGATCTTAGAGGGTTTTTGTCCTTTTGGTCAAATCTTTGTTTGTTCCTTGTAGTATGGTCCTTTTGTTCATATTTGGAATAGTTTTGTGATGATTGGAAGTTTTCACCCTGCTTTTTCTTATTTCCTAATAATTATGCCTGAGCTGCTTGATATCTCTCAGCAACAGTTACAATATCTTCCAATCTCTCTGCTCCTTGTTCCATGATAAACTTCCTCATTTCTTGAGGCATGGACTCTTTCAATTGCTCCATCATTATCATTTCTTTCAGATCCTGACACTTTCCTAAACTACTCCATTTTTCCAAATAGGTTTCCAATCTAGCAGAGAATTGGTGATAGTTTTCTCCTGGAAGAAGTTTAGCTGTTCGGAATTTCTTTCTATATGATTCTGAGTTCTTTTCATATCTCACAAGCAGTGTCTGCTTCAGGATTTCGTAATCTTCCTGGTCATCTCCTGAGAGATTCAAATATACATCGTAGGCCACACCTCTCAATCCCTGAGATAGTTTAAGACTCCACTTTTCTTTCACTAAGCCATAGGTAGTGGCAAGTCTTTCGTATCTATCCAGGTACGACTCAATGGCGTCTTCTTTTTCAACAAATGGGTCCAGATGAAAATTCATGGCCCCACTTGAGGTGCTCTGGCTGGAGCTACTCTCTGAGTGAGGTGAGCTACCACCATTATTGCCAGTATTTGCCTGAATTTCAAGCTCTTTTAATCTCAACTGATGGTATCTCTCTGCTTGTAATTTCCTTTCCTCAGCTTCAATTTTCTTTGCCTCATTTTCAGCCTCCCATTTCTTGGCTTCAATTTCTAATCTTTTGGTTTCTCTCTCAGCTTCAAGTCTTTTGTCTTCTCTCTCAGCTTCCAGTCTTTTGTCTTCTCTCTCAGCTTCCAGTCTTTTGTCTTCTCTCTCAGCTTCCAGTCTTTTGGCTTCTCTTTCAGCTTCCAGTCTTTTGGCTTCTGTCTCTAATTGCAACTTTCTTTCTTCCCTATCCATGTGTTTGTCCACTTCTGTAGTGACATACTGAGTAAGAGCATCACCTGTCATGTTTAATTCCTTACCCATCTGCATGATCGCAGTCCTGAACTTCACTAGATCAGCCATGGCGTTACTTAGATAGGGTATGTAAATTTACTATAACCAAATTATTGTAATTAAACTTAATTAATTAAATGAACAAATAATTTCCGTGCAACTTTGTGAGCATCAACTATTTACTGAGTACTAAATGGTACTCCTCCTAAGAAAACAATAAAAAATTCTATTATTGAATTTCTCAGAAAAAAATTGTCCTTATGTTATCTATGGGTGGCACAAGATAGAGTGTAGATAGATGAATAGACCAAGTATGGCTCAAGATATACAGAAATATCCCAGGAACGAGCCCCCAGTGTATCGTGAGGTTTTATTTGGCTGTAGGATCAGTATAGTACTGACAATTACAGAAATAGAATTTCTGCAGAAAATGGTGAAGTCCCAGTGTCTGAGAGAACTACTGGTATCACAAATTAGTTACGGCTGTGAATGATCTGATCTCAAAACAATAGTAGAGAGGAGACCGACATAAAGTGCCACCTCCGCTGTGTAACTAACTGTGATATTAAAAAAATAAGGAAACAGATTTTACTTAACACTGATAAAATTGACAAGTCGTTCAAATACAATTTCCTTATTATTTATTTAGTATAAACACACGCCCACGACGACCGTTGCCTCAATTGGCTGTGTGTGGTGTACCCGGAAACGGGGCCTCCCAGTACTGAGGCACAGTTAAGTCCCCGATGTCACTTATCGGTGCAGAGTTGAGAGAGATGGCTGAGCATCACAATCCCCCCTGTGTTGCAGCATGATGAGAACCCAGCATTGCACACTGAGCTTGGGGGGATCACTTGGGCACCAGACTTAATACTGGCTCTTGACTGAATGGCCGCATGCAGGAGATTTCTACAATGGAGGGTTGGCAGGTGGTGGGTATCTGGAAGTGGCTCTGTGCAGGACGTGAGGATTCCTTGGGAGAGCCCAGAACCAGAGCACAGCATTGTGCAAGCTCTGCATAGTTGGAGAGCCCCCTGGATGACGGGGAATGCACAGTGTGCTACCCCACCTATCCCCAACTGCTAACTTAGAACCAGAAGTGGGGTCCTCTGTATGCGTGCCAGGCCAGGATAAAATGCCTGGGAAAGAGACTGGAGCTCAGAACTCCCTAACTCAAAGTTGCAGGATGGCAGAAAAGCCATGGGAAAGACAGGGCTATTTTGAAGATAACGCAACCATATTTTCACCATACGAGCTCGGACGCCGCCTCGGTAAACAAGGTCCGCGCAAAGCAGTGACACCCCCAGGCTGCTTGCGAATAGTCTACTACTGGGAACATAAACAGATTAGGGATGAGCCCACTCTCCTATTGAACAGGTGCTAAAGTCATAGATACTGGGCCAGAAGGCGCACCGGAAACCACAGTATCACGCAACTCGCTTTTTTTTTCTATGGAGAGTACACCGTCAAATAAATCTCGTACTGGTGCTCGCCCTGTGGAGCTCCACCAGGCAGGTGCAGTGCCGGGCTCTGAGCCTCGACAGAGCCCACCCTCAGCTACTGGAGGACCCTCTAGACCGTCTTGTGGAGTCAGCAGACGGCGGAGGAGAACTACTGACCAAAACAAAACAGAAAAAGAGAAACCCAGAGTGCCACTTGTCATGATGCACTGGAATGCAGAGGGAGTGAGCAGCAAGCAGGCTGGATACAGCAAAAAGACAGAGCTGGAAAACATCTTGTATGAGAAGCAAGTCAGTGTTTGCTGTATCCAAGAGACTCACTTGAAAGCAGATCAAACCTTTAAAATAAGGGGATATCAATGCTTCAGATCTGACAGAAAAGATAGACGAAAAGGAGGAGTACTTACTCTTGTAAGGAATAACATTCCTGCACACGAAAGGAAAACCTTCATGGATGGAGCAGAATATCAGCTGTTGCAGATAAAGGTAGACAAGATGGAAATAGAACTCCTGAACTATTACTGTCCGAACAACAAACCCCTGAGTCTCAGCTCTATACAGGTACCAGCCACCAACTTTATAGCAGTTGGAGACTTTAATAGCCACTCCCAGAGCTGGGGCTATAACCATCTGGATCACAGAGGTGAAGAGGTTGAAACTTGGCAAGATGATCACTCCCTAATCCTAGTCAATAATGCCACAGATACTCCTACCTTCTACTCCAGAGGATGGCACACAACTTCAACACCAGATCTTGCCTTCTCCACACCAGATATAGCTGGATCTATTAGTAGAGAAGTAGGAGACCAACTAGGGGGAAGCGACCATCGCCCAATCTTTCTTACTGTCCAGAGTGCAACTCTCAGTACAGGCCCAGCCATTACAAGATGGAACTACAAAAAAGCCAACTGGGGTTTATTCAGGCATCAGGTGAACACGCTGCTGTCTACCCTCAAGGTACAGAACAGAGACATTAATGAAGTGGTAAAAGACTTCAACAGATGCATACTACAAGCTGCAAAAGAAACCATTCCCAAAGGATGCCGGCGTAACTACATACCATACTGGTCCAGCACACTCCAAGAACGTCAGGAAGCTATGGACAGGGCTAGAAAGGACGCAGAGTCTCAGCCTTCACTTGAAACTCACAACAAATGGAAAAAGGCTGTAGCAGAGTTTCAGAGAACAAAGCTAGAAGAAAAACGGAAAAGCTGGAGAACTAAAACGGCATCGCTGAACCTTGAGAAAGACGGCAGGAAACTTTGGAGATTAGTCAAGTCTCTAAATGAAGAGCGTTCCTCACCTAGGCAGACTATCACATTGGATGAAGGTGGCAAACTTTTCAGAGGAAAACAAGCTGCAGACTTGTTTGCTAGAAGATACAGTTCAGAAAGCAACTTACCCATTAACATAGATCATCAGAGAGAGAGATAAGAAAAGAAATACTGGCAACCATGGGACAGACAGATACTCCTGCCCCAATGAGGGAACCCATCACACTAGGAGAACTACAGAAGGCTATTTCCAAGCTTAAGTTTCAAAAGTCACCCGGCCCAGACAAAATCAGCAACGAAATGCTAGTAAATCTGAGCTCAGCAGCAAAGACAAAACTGCTTGAGATATTCAACCACAGCTGGTTGAAAGGAACGGTACCCCAAGTATGGAGAGAAGCCATCACAATACCCATACTAAAGAAAGGGAAATGTAAGACCGAGGCTGCAAGTTACCGGCCAATCAGTCTCACAAGCTGTGTTGGGAAGACTATGGAGCGAATAGTCAACCACAGATTGAAATGGTATTTAGAGTCTGAGCAGATCCTGGTGCCGGAACAAGCTGGATTTAGAGAATGCTACAGTATAGAAGACCAAGTTACTTACTTGTCTCAAGCAATAGAAGATGCCTTCCAGGAGAAGAAAAAGGTCCTAACGATCTGGGTCGACTTCAAGCAGGCCTTTGACAAGGTGTGGAAAGATGGCCTCATTGCAAAACTTAGGAGAAGTGGAATCCAAGGCAACATGATGAAATGGATCCAGTCATACTTGCATAACAGGAGAACTAGAGTCACTCTTGACGGTCTGCAGAGCAGAAAAGTGTTGCTCCATCAGGGGGTACCTCAAGGAGGAGTAATTTCCCCAACACTCTTCCTTGTTTACATCAATGACCTGGTGAAAGATCTCCCTGCAGGAGTTAAAGCTGCCTTATATGCAGATGACCTAGTACTCTGGTGCGCTGATGAAAATGTCACCACAGCAAATTATAGAATGCAGCGGGCAGCAGACATGCTAGTGTCATGGGCAGAGAAATGGCTTATCACAATAAACACAGACAAAACCTCCACAACACTGTTCTCCCTCGCCCCCAAGGACAAATCAGCTAACATACACCTAGGGACAACCGTGATCAAGGAAGAAAGCTACCCCACCTATCTTGGGGTGACATTTGACCAAAGGCTTACATGGAATAAGCATATTGAAAATGCAGAAGGAAAGGCCCGAAGACGACTAGGCATACTCAGAAAATTAGCAGGTACCAACTGGGGAGCAAATGAACGAAATCTAAAGAAGATTTATAATGGAGTAATAAGACCACACTTAGAGTTTAGCTCAGCAGCATGGTCATCAGCTGCTAACTCACATCTGCAGTCTTTGGACAAGGTGCAAAATCAAGCTCTCAGGCTCATTACAGGAGCCATGAAAACTACACCAATAACAGAGATGCAGAAGGTTGCTGGATTACAGACATTGTCCCATAGAAGAGACACAAAAACCATGATCCAGATGGAAAAGTACAACAGTATGCCAATGCACCCAATGAAGGCAAGACTAGATGATCTGGCATTGGGACGTCTAAAGCGTAGCAGCTTTGTGCATCGGGGGAAAAGACTTATAAGACAGCATCAAGAAGACCTATCCATGAAGACAACACCACTGAAGCCCACCCTATACCCTGTACCATGGGAGCAGGCCAGCAGTGCCCTCCAAATTAATACATCAGTCAGTGGTCTCACAAGTGGATGTGAGTATAATGATCTGCAAAAACGAACTGCTACATTGAGTATGATCCAAGAAAGCTATCCCGATCAATCATGGATACATGCCTATACAGATGGATCAGCAACTAATGCTGTTAGGAATGGAGGTGCCGGTATCTTTATCTCATATCCTGACAACCACTATGAGACTAGGCACATTCCCACTGGTAAATTCTGTTCCAACTATACAGCTGAGGTTCAAGCTCTAGAGCAAGCTGCAAATATGATTTATAACACCAACTCTGACTGCCACCAGGTAGTCATCCTCACAGATGCACTGTCTGTCCTGCAAGCTCTCAAGGGTGGTAAACTCCCGCATCTGAGAAATGAACTAAACAAGGTAGCTGCCAAAAAGAGAACCATACTTCAGTGGGTACCATCTCATTGTGGTGTACCCGGAAATGAAAAGGCAGATAAACTTGCAAAAAAGGGAGGAGAATGTGAACAAGAAGATAATGAAGTCACATACTTTGAGAAAAAGAGAGCTATCCAGACTATCAGAAGAGAACAGAACCAACCCAAAGACGACTATCACACTCTCGACCGGCAGGGACAGATAACTATTTTTCGACTCAGGACAGGGCATAACAAACTGAATAAACACATGCACAAGCTACGATTGTCTGCTTCACCACTGTGCACATGTGGATTAAACGAACAAACTGCTGAGCATGTTCTACAGGACTGTCCTCTGTATGACCAGTTAAGAAAGATATACTGGCCCATGACTCAACACTAAACTCAAAGCTATATGGAGTTAAAGAGGAACTTCAAACAACAGTCGAATTCATCATGAGAACTCGTCTGACGGTGTAATCATCAAAGATGCGATCGCAAGAAGAAGAAGAAGAAAAAGTATAAACACTATCTACTCTTGTGCTGAAGGGTGAATGTTGAAAAATGGAATGTAATGAATTTGTAAGTTTACAAATGATTTACAAATATTTATATAGATCTATTACAACAAGTTTTCCAATTATAGGAACAAAAATTATATCAGCTGTGCTGTTATTCAATTATAGTACAGGTATCAGCTGTGCTGTTAATTACGTCTATAACAATTATTAGCTATGCTGTTAATTACGTATAATTTATCCACTATGATCTTATTATTGTCTCTTGCTACGCTAATTCACGTTTTCTTCATTGACTTAAATGCTCACAATGCTGACAGAAATGGTACTACTGTGTACTCATCTCTTAAAAGTTCTGTCCTTCTTGGTTTGGTTGACACAAAACACCCGCTGATGGTCGTTTCGTTAGCCCACCCAAGACTGAGGGGGACTAAAGAGGTTGATCCTGTGCAATCACTGTGCTCCTGCGACGTTCCAGGCAGCTGGATTGACACGACATACGACCTCAGGTTTGATGACACGAATAAAACCTGTAACAAGGAAAAATAGGGGCTAATTTCTGTCCTCCAGCCCATCTATTTCTAGTGTGGGTGAAATGAGCGTGTCTCAGATGTCTGCATGTAGGATGAATGACAACATGGCTCAGTATGAGTTAGCAATAGCGAGACAAGACAGAAGTCTACTTGCAAAACATTCTTTCTGATAAATTAATACATGGATACATCCAATAATATAAATTCAATACATGAATACATCCAATAATATAAATTCAATATATGAATACATCCAATAATATAATTCAATACAGGAATAAATCCAATAATATGTACACCTAGGTGTGATACAACCATTTCCTTCCCCCTATAATATACCAGGCCCTCTCTGACAAGTGCTATACAAGCTGGTAACATATATCCTAACAATATTGTTATGTTCTTATGATAAGAGTATATGAGACGAGGACTGTTTGGTGATATATCAGGTGGGAGTTATAGGAGACAATAGATTGAGTTATAGGAGACAATAGATTGAGTCCTAACAAGGACTGTTTTGGTTATATTGCAGTTGGTCTGAGAAAATAGATTGAAGTTATAGAAAAAAATAGGTTGAGTCCTAACAAGGACTGTTTTGGTTATATTTCAGTTTGGAGTTATCTGAGACAATAGACTGAAGTTATAGGAGACAATAGATTGAAGTATGAGTCCTATTAGTCTTCGTCTATTCAATCATATTAGGAAATACAATCATTATACCTAATTCCCCCAAGATACAATCAGTAACCTGATACGTTCATATTGAACCAAAATATATAAAATATATACAGGAGTAGGTAGTATAAATGACACACAACAAATACCAACATTATATACCTGCTGTACCTATTTTCCTACCAGTTTATAGTGAATTATATTTACCCTCTAAGATTTTAAACTGGCCAGGTTTTGACTCGACTTAGTGAAGCAGGCTGCAGGTCAATGCCCTCAGGTAAGCTATAAATCAAAGCTGACAGCTCCTCTCTTCAGTCGGTCGGTATCTCTGGCTTCGTGTCTGGTGTTGCGTGTTTTAGCATAAAATCTCGCCCGATTATATAGGCAGGTAAAGTAACTTCTACTAGTTAAGGAAAGCGTTTGGTTGGTTCCTGGCAGAGCAAGCTGATTGGTTGCCTGCAGTTTCGTCTTATGCTTGTACAGCCTAATTTTATTCAGTTTTCTTCCGCCATCTTGCGTGAACAAGATGGCCGCGACCCACATCCGAAAAAACAGGGCTTAAATTTTTTCCTGGCGTAACTTCTTGTAATTTATTCCGGCTCAGCAACTGTGCGTTGATTGGCTGGGCTCTCGACATAGGGATTTAACAAAGTAGTGGGTTTGCACAACTCGTTCCACGACAAAAGGAGTCACGTTATCAAGGACGGTGGAGTGTGACCATGCTTGCCGATTATTGTTGAATGCTTCATCGTGATGTACCACATGCCATTCACCGACAAAAGTCGACTACAAAGAAATTCAAGCTTACATAACTGTTATACTTCTTGTACGAATGATGTTGTAATACTGTATGCGTTGTTAAAAAACTTCAATTGCGTATTTCTAGAGATCCCGACCTGATAGAGAAAAACGGTTTGCAGATTTAAAAACAGCGCATTAAAATTGACCAGAAAAACATAGAAATGTTAGAGAAAGAAAAAAAAATTTTTTTTTTGTTAGCCAGTGTAATCTTTCTATACTTTATCAAAAGCTGTTTCTAAATCTTCACAAACCTCTAGTGTGTGTGTGTGTTGTTTTTTTTTCTTTCTTGGAAGGCATCTTCGATTTCCTGAGCTATATATGTGATCTGATCTTCAGTGGATCTGTGTTGTCTGAATCCTGCTTGTTGAGGGGTTAATAGGTGTTTGTTTTCCAGGTGCCACATCAGTCTGGTATTAATTATGCACTCCATCAATTTTCCAACACAGCTTACTAGGCTGATTGGTCTATAACCATTGGGTTCTTTCAGGTCATTGTCTTTTTTTTTTTTAATTATATTTTTTATGTTCATGCTCTTTTCAATCTGCACACACACACACACGAAAAAAAGAATAGATTATGGTACTATCACAGATGATAAGGACATATAATCTATTTGAGCATCGAATTTGCAGAGTGGTTAGAGCACTCACGCGGCAAAGGTGCCGGGTTCAAAACACGGTGGCGTCACTCTCCAGTCGACCCAGCTGTAAGAGGGTACCTGAGTCTGCTCGGGAGTTAAGGAAGGAAAGGTAGCGAGGAAGGGGACTGATCATCCCATATCTCGATGCTGGACTTGTATAGTGAAATCTCTAACGCTTCACTCTCCTAAGGCAGTATCTACTAGGGACTACCTTTTTTGTATCCAGTTTCCCTCAAATATTTATCGATACCTGATGGTTTGGTTTGGTTTTGAGGACTATCTTCATTGCACACGGACTACTCCATAAGTGCTCCGATCTCCTCCCTTGGATCACACAAGGAGGATCTCAGCACAGTGCACAAACTCCTTAGCACCAGCGAGAATCTCAATGTATGTATATAGGAATCACACATTCTATAAATATTTTTGTGGTGAGTAGGTTTCTAATTTTTGCCAGGGCAGCGGCCTTATGGCCTACTCTTTACGATTTCCAACTGCCGTGGCATTTTTAACGTGCGCAGCTTGCACACAGATGAATTGGCGAAGTCAGTTTTGCGCGTGCGTTTACGTTAGCATTAGGATCTCCAGTTCGTCAATAATTATTTTCTCGACAGAAATGTAGGGTTATGGTTAAGATTTACATTGGTACTTAGCGATAGCCGTTATTGTTATGAGATTTTCTTAAAGCCATTATTTGCAAAAACAAAACAAATGCTGTAAACATGGTTACGGTTAGCGGCTTATGACGGAAAATCAAAAATGCTCGGTAATGCAAATCTTAGCACTCTTCTCTCAAACTGCCACTATTTGTTAAATTTTTGTACGGCCCAACATAATTACCAAAATGCCCAGTAGTTGACAAAATCGTCCAGGTTGATGACGACCGTTTTACAGTTACACTTAGTCTTACGATACGCTGGTAAAAAATTGACGTTAAAGCTAACCGCAACCATGTTTCGAGCTTTGTTAAAACATAATCTTCTTCTGTGATCCTTAGCCACCAACTGTCAAAGCAGTCAGTGGTCATCACGCCTGGTGGCGTCTTGTAGCAACAAACTTTTTTTTTTTGGGCCCTGTGTAATACTCGGGGGGTCTCTGAAGAGACAAAGAAAGACTATGAGTACTGCACCCTCAGGCATGTCGTACAAGGCGATCAATATGAGGTTGGGTATGGGACTGGCAACCTCATCATGTAAAAAGAGAACCCCAGAAACCACCAATGCACGAGCATGTGGCTGCTAGGTACAAGCTTCAAGCATGGGGACCAACTACACTGGCGGCTCTATAAGGAGTGCAAAGGAAAACGATGATGAGAGTTGCTGACAGTTACCTCTCAATACAGTGGAAAGACTTTGTCTGTGGTTGAACAAAGCGTGCAGGGACATAAGAAGGCTAACTTCTTTATGAAATCACATGTCTAGTTTCTGTATCTCTGCAGAGTCTCGTGTTTTTGGGTTGTGATCATGTTTTAACTTGTATAGCAATGAATTCATTTTAATTACCCTGTATGTTCTTTATCAGCTGCCCTGTGCAGTGACCTGGGATCTCACGAGACTAGGCTGCACACTGTGGCTAGCAACCTCATCATCTAAGACAAATTACCAGAGTTGTCGTCAAGTCTTTCTTAATTAACGAGTGTCAAGTCGAGTTTAACGTCTTTTGACACAAGTCTCAAGTCGAGTCTAAAGTCTCTTGGCACACGTCTCCAAGTTGAGTGTAAAGTCTCTTGGCACAAGTCTCAAATCAAGATACAAGTCTCTAACACTGACTTCAAGCCGAGTCGCAAGTCATGTCCCGATGTGATGAATTTACCATGATACAACGTTAAAATATCTCCAAATTTAACGATAAAATGTAGGGATAAAAATAATGCGTAAGATACTAGGAGACATGCTCGCCCATGCCAGCCTTTCCCACCGCCATTTAAAACTAGCGAGTTAGACGTGCAGACGAAACGTTTACCCTTTGTAGACGGGAGAGAAACGGAGAACACAAAAAGAAAAATATGACTGAACACGTGTTTGAATATCGAGCAAGGCTAAAAGACGCAATTGGTAGTAAAAGAAAAAAATTCACGTCACTAGTTGACCCAAGGTAAGGAAATGGACAAAAAACGACTTTAGCTCTTGTCAGAAACAGTCATTTCTTGGAATTTTACGATACTTGATTGTTATTTGAATTCAGCGGCAAACGCCGTGGAGAAGGTTCTCGAACATATTTCAAAAAAACAACTAACCTTGAAAAAGTAACTTTTCTTAATAATAATGTTATGAATATAAAACCTAGCTAGTTTGATAGCCCGTCTTGAGCAGAGAACTAATATATTTTAAATTATACAGACGGATAGATAATAAAGAAGATATTGACAAAAGACTGTGTTGTTCATATCAGACTAGCGACTGCACTGTTAAAAAAATTTCACTAAAGTTTCAAATTTGCGTCCTTGAGGCACGCAGATGCAAAAATCGAGCTGTAATTAAAGAGAGGGGTAAGGTGGAGAATTGTAGCTAAAAATAACTTCGGAGGCAGAAGTGTGTAGGGTATTGCATGGAGTTGGTCCAAGAACCAAACGTGTTTTTTATGAAAAAACAAGTAGAGACAGACGGACCAACAGACAGTAATACATACTTGACTGAGAGCTGACTGAAATTTGACTTTTGGTTGTAGATTTGAAAGTTAGGGGGGGAGTCGGTGATTGGATGAATGAAATCATATTGGCAGGACAGAGATGCGCATTTTTGCCATTCGTTACAAGACTGTCCAGAGACACAGTGGTTTAGTACCTGTGGTGTTGTTTCCAGAAGTATTTCTATACATTTAGTGGGACGCCATCAGATAGCCAGCAGCTCAGCTGAGTTTTGCTAGCATTTAACTGTGTTCTCAATTCTGAATTCTGAATTGTGAGTTTCTGTTTGGCACCGAAGAGGTGCCAAATGCTGTTGTGAATTACACAAGCGTGGACCAGTGCAGTCTAACATTGTGTCAGAGCAGCTGTATATTGTACTCCAGCACGGAGAGGAGCGGGCACCAGACTCCTGTACAAGATCGACGCAGTCAAGATAAGTGAGATCTGGCCTGCTGGACATTCACCAACGAATTTATCAACTAATCCACCAACGAATTCACCATCTAATAAAGACATACCATTGTGGGAAAATAAACCATGTATTCATCCCATAAGTCAATGGACAATGTTTGGTAGACACAGACAGGGCGTGATGATACCACCCCAACAGTACATTCAGTAATAGTTCTCCTTGGACAATCTGATATAATTAATATTAACCAGACTTATAACATACCTTTGTAATCACATTCCATTTATTATGTCATATAATTATGCATTCCATTTATAACTCCATAATATTTCATATGTTCTGACCAACAAACATTTGGTTCAGAACAAATAAATTTAACAAAAGATTTAATATTTAAAACTAAAACAGCCAGAGTTAGTTCAGTGTGTTATAATTTTTATTATTATTATTACACTTATTAAATATCTCTGTGTGTGTGTGGGTAATCTACTACAACACATTACATTTCAGTACCCTAGACTTTTAACGTAGCTACATTCATATTAGTAGAAAAAAAAAGATATGTTTGAGGTCGTAAGTGGTAGTAAGAAGGGCCTTCTGTAATTCGCATCAACATTTATCTCAGGAGCCTTCACAGCTGACCTCATTCATTACACTAGGTAACATCACAACCATACAATACCATCAAAACCACTACAAATATTGGGGTCTTGTCCAGGGATAATTAGATAATCATAGATATTAGAATCTCCTGGTGGGAGAACTAAACTAGTGGGGACAAATTGTAAAAATTTAAAAGTGTCCCTTAAAATATAAAAGTGGAAAATCAAAGTTCGTGAATCTTCACAGCCAGTGTTAATTAATTAATTAATTAATTAATTAGAATTACCTGGGCCAATTTATTAATTAGAATTACCTGTCATTTGATAATTAGAATTACCTGTCATTAAGTAATTAGATTTACCTGGGTCATTGTTATTTTGTGTGATGGCTGAGCTGGCAAAATTCAGATCGGCTGCTGTGCTAACGGCGAAGGAAATGGAAATGGAAGGTCAGGTTTTAATTCAGTATGTAACTGCTGAATGTGACAAGTATATTGAAAGGGAAGATAGGAGGTTAGCTGAAGAGAAGAGGTTACAAATTGAGGCTGATAGAGAACTTAAGAGGCTGCAGATTGAGGCAGAAGAAAAACGACAGCAAAGGGAGGCAGAAGATAAGAGAAGGGAAGCAGAAGAAAAAAGATTGACTGCCGAAAGGGAAGCAGAAGAAAAAAGATTGACTGCCGAAAGGGAAGCAGAAGATAGAAGGTTGCAAAGGGAGCATGAATTACGACTAAGGGAGCTGGAATTACAAGGCCATGCTCCTGAAAATGGTGCTAGCCCTTTTGCCTCAGATGCTGCAGCTAGTCAGGGTGCCTCAAACTCAGCTATGGGGTTTCATTTAGACCATTTTGTTGAAAAAGACGATGACATCGAGGGGTACCTCAGTCGTTTTGAGTTATTAGCTACTACATATGGGTTAGAGAGAGAGAGGTGGAGTTTAAAGTTATCACAGGGACTGAGAGGTACTTCTTATGAAGTCTTCGCAAAAATGAACAGAGAAGACCAAGACAATTATGACATGCTAAAGCAGGCTTTGTTATTAAGATACGAAAAAAAATGGTGAATTTTACCGTAAGAAATTTAGAAATGCCAAACTGTTGTCTGGGGAAACATACCACCAATTCTCTGCCAGACTGGAAACCTATTTGGAGAAATGGACTGCTCTGGGGAAGACCCAAGATCTTAAAGAAATGATCATGATAGAGCAATTAAGAGAGTCTATGGCTCCAGACTTGAGAACATTTCTCATGGAACAAGGTGCAGAGAAGTTGGGGGAGCTTTTAAATGTCGCTGAGAGGTATCAGGCAGCCCAGGCAGAGGTAAGTGGCACTAAAAAGAAGCACATAGAAAATTTTAAAGCTCCACAGCAATTTAATAAATTTGATAACCGAGAACAGGGTAATAAAGGCAGGACAAACTTTGATAGGCCAAGAAATGACTATCGTGACAGAAACTCACAGTTCAATGACCAAAAATATAATGAAAGAAAACCGTTAAACCAAGGAAAAAGATGGTGCAAATGGTGTAAGAAAGACAACCATAACACCGAATTTTGTAGAAGGAAACCTTCAAACATTGCTGCAATGAAGTCGGGGACTCAAAGATTAAAGGTTAATCCTAATGGACAGCAGGAACCTTATCACCCCCCAGTTTGTGAGGATGTTATTTGTAATGGGGTCACCATAAGGTGCCTTTATGATACAGGTTTGGATTATGATTCAGTTGTGAAGTCTAGCCTAGTGGACCCAAGTCAGTATACCACAGAAACAGTGGAAATCAAGGGGCGACTAAGGACATACCACTCATGACACTTCCCATCGCAAGGATAACGGTGAAAACTCGCTATGTGGAAGGAGAAATCAGAGCAGCAGTGATAGATGAACCAATCTACCCTCTGATATTGGGGTGTAGGTACGTCTTCTTGGGGAATCCCGAGAGACCTGTGATCATGGCGACAGTGCAGACCAGGTCACAGAAAAAGGAGGAAGAAGGTGAACCTATAAATGCTCATCCAGAGGAGATGAGGAAGGCGCAGGCTGAGGATAGGACACTCAAGCCATGTTTTAAAAAATTGCCCAAATGCCACACACCTCCAAGCAAAGGAGAATACTTTATGAAGAACAAATTATTATATAGGAAGGCCGGAACTGGAACAAATGGTCACAACCAGCTGGTTCTTCCCACTTCATATAGGGATAAAGTGATGGAACTCGGGCATGCGATTCCCTTCAGTGGTCACATGGGGATCAGCGCCACAGGACAGCGTATAGCTTGTCATTACTTCTGGCCAGGGATAACGGAGGATATAAAAAGATATGTCAAATCCTGCCCAGAATGTCAAAGGGTAGCTCCAAAGCATTGGACTGCTCCTGCAACTCTAGGGGAAATGCCCATAGTGGGAACACCTTTTGAGAGGGTTGCAGTGGATATTGTGGGACCTCTCACTCGGACCAAGAGGAGGAACAGTTACATCCTTACTCTGGTGGACACTTGTTCTATGTGGGGAGAGGCGGTAGCCCTGCCATCAATTGATTCAAAACATGTAGCAGAGGCACTACTTACAATATTCACAAGATTAGGATTCCCGCATCAAATCTTGACTGATAATGGCTCACAGTTCAAGGGGAAACTAACGGAAGAAGTTTTTAAGCTATTTCAAGCCAGACACTTTCATTGTAGTCCGTACCATCCACAAGGGAACGGCCAGGTAGAGAGGTTCAATGGGACTCTCATTTCTATCCTGAGGAAGCTGGCACACGAAAAACCGGATCTGTGGATCAATTCCTGCCCGCCGCGTTGTTTGCGTATCGGGAGGTACCACATAGTTCAACCGGGATGGCTCCCGCAACTCTGCTATTTGGGAGGCCAATAAAAGGTCAATTCGAAGCTTTATTAAGGACCTGGACAGATGAGAAGGCAGAAGAGACTGTTACCTCATCTTATCAATATGTGAACGAACTGACCACTCGTCTGAAAGCTGGATGGAAACTGGCAAATGATAATTTGAGGCAAGCCAGGAAGAAACATGCAGCATATTTTAATAGGAAGGCAAAGGACAGAGAACTAGCTGTGGGAGAGAAGGTGCTTCTTCTACTACCCGGCAGCCAGAATAAATTACAAATTGGATGGCAAGGTCCATATACGGTTCTAGAGAAGGTGTCTAGAACAAACTATAAAATTGACAAAAAGGGGAAGGAGAAAGTTTATCATGTAAACCTGTTAAAGAAGTATCTGGACAGACCACTCCAGGAAAGCACCCCCTTACTGACCTTGGCTATCGCAACTCAAATGCAAAAGGAACCACTCACCTCACATGAATACCCATTACATCCTTGTGAAACAGCAGCACAAGTAAAAGTCAGTAAGCACCTGACTAAAAATCAGAGGGAGAGAGTTCAACAGGTTCTGGAGGAACATACAGATGTATTAACAGATAAACCAGGACATACAAATTTGCTACAGTATGACATGAAACTGGTAGACTCAAACCCAATCTGTATGAGAGCCTATTCTATTCCGTTCGCGAAGGAGAAGGCATTGAAAGAAGAAATAGATTATTTGTTGAAGGAGGGGATTATTTCACACAGTGAATCATCTTTTAGCTCCAGTGTAGTTTTGTTGAGGAAACCGTCTGGGGAACACAGACTGTGCATAGATTACAGGAAACTGAATGCTGTCACAGAAGGACAAGTGGATCCATTACCAGACACAAAACAGTTATTTGCCAGATTAAACAAGGCAAAATACTTTTCAAAGGTGGATCTTAGTAAAGGCTATTACCAGATTCCAGTGAAGCCTGAAGTGAGACCTTATTTAGCTTTTAGCACCTCGGAAGGACATTATGAATTCAACATGCTACCATTCGGATTGAAAAATGCTCCGAGTGTATTTTCAAGGATGATGCGCAAATTGTTGGATCCCCTGAATAACCCATGTATCACGAATTTCATGGATGATATTCTCGTCGCCACAGAGACATTTGAAGAACACATTAACTCTCTAAAAATGTTATTTGATAGGCTTAGGGAGGCGAACTTAACTGCTAGGCCAACAAAATGTTGTATTGGATGCAAAGAGTTGGAATTCTTGGGACACACTGTATATCAGGGTAACATGACCCCTGACCCCAAGAACTTGGAAAAACTGCAGAGAGCACCTAGACCACAAACAAAAAAGGACATGCGATCATTCGTGTCGTTATGTGGATTTTACCAAAAATGTATCAAAAATTTTAACTCTATTTGTGCTCCTCTGACTGATCTGACTCGCAAGGGACTTCCAGATAAAATTGTTTGTACTGCGCAATGTGAATTAGCTTTTCAAGAGTTAAAGGATAAACTCACTAGCAAGCCTATTCTCAAATTGCCTGATTTGACACAGGACTTCGTGGTGAGAACAGATGCAAGTAATGTAGGCCTCGGGGCGGCTTTGTTGCAAAGGTCATCTTCACCCGATGAGGAATTGAACCCAGTAGCTTATGCAAGCCGCAAATTGAATAAAGCGGAGCAAGGATATTCCACAAGCGAAAAAGAATGTTTAGCGTTAATCTGGGCAATAAAAAAGTTTCAAATCTATCTGTAAGGTAGGACTTTTGTGGTCCAGACGGATCATCAGCCCCTAGTATTCTTATCTCAGGCTAAGCATGAAAACGCAAGATTGTTGAGGTGGTCTTTGTTATTGCAACCTTATCAGTTTATTATCGAATACATCTCAGGGTCATTGAATGTCGGTGCAGATTTCCTCAGTCGGCACCCCTGTGATCAAAATTAGAGTAGTGGTAG
Organism: Oreohelix idahoensis; assembly: GCA_024509875.1. Lineage (NCBI taxonomy): Eukaryota > Metazoa > Mollusca > Gastropoda > Stylommatophora > Oreohelicidae > Oreohelix > Oreohelix idahoensis. Next base: position 491,091 of record JAMPIV010004669.1, on the reverse strand, counting down.
GCGTGAGGAGTAATTTTATCTATGTGTATCACTGGTTGTGGAACTTGCCATAGTGCATGTTCTCAGGTGGGGAGATGTGTGATGAATTTACCATGATACAACGTTAAAATATCTCCAAATTTAACGATAAAATGTAGGGATAAAAATAATGCGTAAGATACTATGAGACATGCTCGCCCATGCCAGCCTTTCCCACCGCCATTTAAAACTAACGAGTTAGACGTGCAGACGAAACGTTTACCCTTTGTAGACGGGAGAGAAACAGAGAACACAAAAAGAAAAATATGACTGAACACGTGTTTGAATATCGAGCAAGGCTAAAAGACGCAATTGGTAGTAAAAGAAAAAAATCACGTCACTAGTTGACACAAGGTAAGGAAATGGACAAAAAACGACTTTAGCTCTTGTCAGAAACAGTCATTTCTTGGACTTTTACGATACTTGATTGTTATTTGAATTCAGCGGCAAACGCCGTGGAGAAGGTTCTCGAACATATTTCAAAAAAACAACTAACCTTGAAAAAGTAACTTTTCTTAATAATAATGTTATGAATATAAAACCTAGCTAGTTTGATAGCCCGTCTTGAGCAGAGAACTAATATACTTTAAATTATACAGACGGATAGATAATAAAGAAGATATTGACAAAAGACTGTGTTGTTCATATCAGACTAGCGACTGCACTGTTAAAAAAATTTCCACTAAAGTTTCAAATTTGCGTCCTTGAGGCACGCAGATGCAAAAATCGAGCTGTAATTAAAGAGAGGGGTAAGGTGGAGAATTGTAGCTAAAAATAACTTCGGAGGCAGAAGTGTGTAGGGTATTGCATGGAGTTGGTCCAAGAACCAAGCGTGTTTTTTATGAAAAAACAAGTAGAGACAGACGGACCAACAGACAGTAATACATACTTGACTGAGAGCTGACTGAAATTTGACTTTTGGTTGTAGATTTGAAAGTTAGGGGGGGGAGTCGGTGATTGGATGAATGAAATCATATTGGCAGGACAGAGATGCGCATTTTTGCCATTCGTTACAAGACTGTCCAGAGACACAGTGGTTTAGTACCTGTGGTGTTGTTTCCAGAAGTATTTCTATACATTTAGTGGGACGCCATCAGATAGGCAGCAGCTCAGCTGAGTTTTGCTAGCATTTAACTGTGTTCTCAATTCTGAATTCTGAATTGTGAGTTTCTGTTTGGCACCGAAGAGGTGCCAAATGCTGTTGTGAATTACACAAGCGTGGACCAGTGCAGTCTAACATTGTGTCAGAGCAGCTGTATATTGTACTCCAGCACGGAGAGGAGCGGGCACCAGACTCCTGTACAAGATCGATGCAGTCAAGATAAGTGAGATCTGGCCTGCTGGACATTCACCAACGAATTTATCAACGAATTTATCAACTAATCCACCAACTAATTCACCATCTAATAAAGACATACCATTGTGGGAAAATAAACCATGTATTCATCCCATAAGTCAATGGACAATGTTTGGTAGACACAGATAGGGCGTGATGATACCACCCCAACAGTACATTCAGTAATAGTTCTCCTTGGACAATCTGATATAATTAATATTAACCAGACTTATAACATACCTTTGTAATCACATTCCATTTATTATGTCATATAATTATGCATTCCATTTATAACTCCATAATATTTCATATGTTCTGACCAACAAACATTTGGTTCAGAACAAATAAATTTAACAAAAGATTTAATATTTAAAACTAAAACAGCCAGAGTTAGTTCAGTGTGTTATAATTTTTATTATTATTATTACACTTATTAAATATCTCTGTGTGTGTGTGGGTAATCTACTACAACACATTACATTTCAGTACCCTAGACTTTTAACGTAGCTACATTCATATTAGTAGAAAAAAAAATATATGTTTGAGGTCGTAAGTGGTAGTAAGAAGGGCCTTCTGTAATTCGCATCAACATTTATCCCAGGAGCCTTCACAGCTGACCTCATTCATTACACTAGGTAACATCACAACCATACAATACCATCAAAACCACTACACCCGAGTTGAGCCTCATCTTTAGATCTAACACTATTTATAGCGACAATCGCGCTTTATTGAACAATTACATCGATCACTACAAAAAAATAGTAATGTATTTTAATATTTTATTTACCGACATTTTATTCGACCAAAGTTATTTTTGTCAGTATTACATTTTAGAAATATTATCTTCTCAAGCAAACCTCCCAGCTTGCAATGGAATGGATGAATTAATACAATAATAACTTGATCACCAGTAAACCTTAAGCTTAAGCGAATTTACAGGTAAAGGGCACATGCTCTAGCTTTTTCCCGCCAATAATTACGTGCGATATATTTTCCCTCTAAGGTGGGATGGTAATGTTTACATAGGCAAAGAATATTATTGTTCTGACTGTCCCTGTATCTCGAGATGTTTGTCTAGCAACAGTGTCCAATTATGCCTGATAATTTGAAGTAAAATGTGTTTGCACAATTGAACTCGTGTAATGTTTGTGTGACATCGCTTAAAACAAAGAGCATTTTTTGTTTCTACTTAATAATAAGTGCTTTAGGAATGAGGACGGTGAGTCGTTTTTCACCACAATTGTCAAATCGAGTCGTTAATGCCTAAATTGCAAGTCGCCTCGAGCCGAGTCACTGTGGTGACTTAAGTCCGACTCGATTGACTCGGAGTCGACAACACTTAAAATACTACCAAAAACACAACTGCAAGAGCACGTGTTTTGACGCAGGCATCATTCAAGGAGCCAGCTGCAGTGGTAGTCTTGTACTTCATAAGAAGCAAACAATATTTTTAAATAAATGAATTCCCGGGATCTCTGAAGAGGCAAAAAAAGAATAGGACTATTGATCCTCAGTACAATGTTGGCAACCTCATCATGTAAAACAAATTGTTACAGAAACCACTGCTACAGCAGCATGTGAATACTTAGTGCAGGCTACTTGCAAGGAAACCAGCTACAGTGAAGCTTCATGTTCTGCACACAACAGAAAATTACTCGTATAATGAAACCAGCCAATGTCTAGGAATGACACTAGATCAACAGCTGAACTGGGATAAGTATATAGGTAAACTGGTGGAGTCTTGCTGAGGATTAACTAACATGCTAAGATATTTGAAAGGTCGTGGATGAGGTGCACGTATTACGGTGATGCTCATGTTCGATAAATCCTTCATTACAGGAAAATAAATAACAGGAGCATAGTATATGGCTGCAGCACATGTTAACAATATTATGAACGACGGAAATACATTACATCTGCTGCAAATGTGTATAATTTCATTTTTTTTTTTTTTTAAGTACCAGAAATTGTAGATCATCAGTTAAACAATATACCTATCGGTGCGAGATCGAGTAATATAGTAAAGGACTGTAATTAAATGAGACAAACAAAATGCAAAGAATATATAGGATTTTCCAGTCGACTCCTCAAAGAACCCAATATGCCATCTATAAAAATCTAGGGGAGGTAATTTCAGGAAAACGGCCCATTACAAGAATTCAGCACCAAGCATTAGGTGCACCCAGATCATCGATGGGTGAACTTGAGTTGGCCTTTGGTGTCCTACCTTAAGAACTATTGAGTAATGGCTAACTTGACTTAGTCTTTCCTCTTCTACCTTGGGGTGTTAGCCAGAGAGAGAACCACGCAATCATATCAGCTGTCTTCCTTTTGACCTGGTTCCAGTCCAGTCCTCGGACCTTCAAAGATGTTATGATAATGGAGTAACGAACAAAGACTAAATTACATCACCAAAGATAAGAACCCAGCGTAACCAAGTTCAGAACAGTTCAATGGGTGCCAGTTGATTCCAAAAAAAAAGGGTGGAGGAACAGGTAAACATGGATGCTTTAATGAAATATATAAATTAAAAACAGTAGTAAATATAATATTTCTTTCTGGTTTTGCGATTTTCTTGAAGTATTATTGTTCTTTTTTTTCGTTCATTGACTGTGTTGTTTACTTTTTCATCTGCTTGTATCGCTCTTTTTTGTATATGTTTCTCATCATCATATGTGTTTGTCACCCGTGTGTTACCGGGGCCCGAAAGGGGAGCAAAGAATAGTAACACTGCACCCTACCACGCATGTCGTAAAAAGCGACTAAGGAGGGTATAGGCATGGGGTTGTTTACCCCATCCCGTAAAAACTTCGCACAGTGGGGTGATCACCTGCTTGCCAACCAATCTGATTACGGAAACAATGATAGATTGTTTGGTCTGTTTTTGTTCCACAAAGACGCCACTAGGCGTGGTGGAAACAGCGATAGATTGATCAATTTGTTGTTGCCCTAAGACGCCACTAGGCGTACTGGCCACATACTGCTTTGCCGGTTGATGGCTAAGGATGGAAGAAGAAGAAGAAGAATATGTGTTTGTAGCATCTTTCTTTGACCTTATGTAATTCTTGTCCTTGTCACCTATTTGTAACTGGCTGACGAAGGGTGAAAACCAAAACGTCATGTGTTTCATGTGTACCGTTAACTTGTAAAACTGATTTCATGCCATTTTATTTTTTTAAATGTATATATTTGTAAATATAAGCTGGTAGTATCACTCTGGAAGCTAGACTACCACATGACCGAAATACTGAATAAAACAGACATTTAAAAAAAAAATACAGCCAGGTGATAAGTCCAAATTTAAGCAAGGGCAGTAATCGTTATGAGTCTCGGATGTACCATAGATTATAGTGGTTATTCCACTTGAACAGCTGTTAATTTATTTTAAAAAATATGAGTGTATCGCATTCGAATCTTCGAGATGCAGAACGTTTTTCACGGTGGCGTAGTTCCACGTGAGTTAAATGTTCTAAGCTATTTTTGAGCTGTGAGCGAAAGTTCTCGGGAAGCCCCACGGATGTGATTGGCTGGGGTGTTCTGGGGGAGAATGTTTTTGGTGTCAGTGTGTACCGGGCGAGTGCACTGAGGAGATGTAAAGTGTTTTTAATGTGTACCAGTGTACAGGCATTTATGCTGAGATATATTATGTGTGATTATCCCAGATGAGATGTATTAGCTAAGGAGATGTTTCTTAGGCCTTTGAGTATACAGGCCAGTGTTTAAAGATTATGTACATTTTTGAAGAGTTTGTGTCCTTGAGAAATCAGCCCAGTGTTTTCGAGGGAAGCCTGTACACTGCTTGATATGTCGACTTATATTGGTGAGGCCTATTATTTATCAGCAGTCTTCTAGATGGATTAAACTGCGTTGAGACGTCATATATTGGTGAGGCCTATTATTTATCAGCAGTCTTCTAGGTGGATTAAAGAGCGCTGAGACGTCATACATATTTGAGGCCTATAACTATTAGTACTGTGAGTATCAGCAGTCTGATGGATGAATTACATAGCGCTGAGACGTCATATATATATTGGAGGCCCATAACTATTAGTACTGCGGGTGTCAGCAGTCTGATGGATGAATTAAAGAGCGCTGAGACGTCATATATATTGGAGGCCTATAATTATTAGTACTGCCGTGTCAGCAGTCTTATGGATGAATTAAAGAGCGCTGAGACGTCATATATATTGGAGGCCTATAACTATTAGTGTGGTGGGTCGATATTACTTATATATATATTTGTGTAGCAGATGTGAAGTCAGCTATGCTAGCTCCTGAGGAAGTTTACCTTTTAACTATATGTCAGGAAACCTGTCTTGCTTCCACCAATGACTACCACCCGCTATGTATGTTATCCCCAATTTATATGTTATAATGTATGGATGTTGTGTAGCTACGTGTCTAGGGTATATGCAATGCATGTGCAGAAAATAACAACAACCACACTTTAAGGTTAATAAACAATTAAGTAAACAACTCCCTATTGAATTTTGGTCTGAACAATTTTTTTCAAATGTATTAAGTATAATTGAGTTGATTCATAAAAAACATTAAGATTAAACATTTATATACAGTTACACACAATCTAGTTTCACTACTAAAGTCTTTTTATTTCTGACTAGGAAGTGTTCTTGTTGTAATACTCTAGTCCAAACTAAAGCACATATTTTGGGGAATCACTACTGTCATCATTTTATTTAATCTGGTTGAAATATCAAATTGTGGAGAATAGTTCAGTGAATTCACAAGGCCCCAAAACACAGGGCTTATCTTAAGATAGGTGTCGAAAATTCTGCGATGTCCTGGTTATAAGTCTTCCTCCTCACAGCACTGCTCAGCTTTCAGGATTCAAGATAAGGTAGGGCCCTCAAATCATATGGCCTCGAACAGGTACCAGGGTTGAACAACAACGTGACTGGCTCACTTCAGTTTCACACCCAGAAACTCTGGAAGTAGAGGATTAATTTCCCCTCAAAATAATATTCTGACCTATCTCCATTTGTAACAGTTTTACAGATATCAACCAATCAAAAATCAGAACATAATACATAAATAATTATTTTCCCCCTCGGGTAGTGTGCTCTAGTATCATTAAATATCTCAAACATATGTTTTGTTTTTTTTTTTTTTTTTTCTTCCTAGTCCTAATACAATATTATAATTTCATAAATACATTCAGGTAATAACATGGATTACATAAAGATGGCCAGTGATTTTCTGGCTATACTTGAACATTATTCATTAAAGTCTTTTCCCTTATTAATCTCTCTTTATCCCAACTTTTAAGTAAAACTGCAAGGATTTTATTAAGTTCTTTCCCCACAATGATAATATCTTTCTTAGCAACTCGGTGAAACAACACAAAGTTTGATGTTAACTTTACTCTTTATATAAATTTATATGTTCTTTTATCTCCCAAAGTACAAGCAAAGCTGTAGGGCTTTTACATGAAGCTATAAGATTATCTAACCCCATTTAATGAGTGTACGTAACATGTTGAAATGGCACTTGTACGACTGGGACTCTCCCCTTCAAATATTCATTCATAATCAATATGGCAAACACATTTTCAAATACAATAATAATTATATAAATGTTGGTCTTACCGAAATATCGAATTTTTTCACTATGTAAGTAAATTACAGGCCATAAATGGTCACACAAGATCTCCTGCTGAATAACAGAACAGCGAAGGCATCTGAACACACTTGTCTGTAAACGTTATTAACTTTACATGTGAAAGTTTAAATTGAAAGTGGCAAGGAACGCTCGTCTTTCTGAGTATTTATTTCACTTTCTTAGTTATGCTCCTCAACCAATCAGGTGACTTCCGTTCCTACGCGTCTATTTTCAAAAGCTAACCTACAATTTTCAAATCAGGAGACACCCCTTTCTATTGCCTCAATATGGCTAGCTTCAGTAAAGAAATCCCAGGCACGTCTTTATATGTCTTCATTCTACCATATCGCTAGTATTATCTAAGTCATGTTAATCCAGAATGAAAATATTTACTTATTCTACCGTTTTGTCATCTAATGCATAAGGTTTCACACTTCTAGCTATTATTTTTACCCTTTTCGTCTTTCCTTTATATTTATTCAAATAACATATCTTTCTTTCTACAGTAGGCTAAAATATTTAGACTAACGCATATTATATATTTAACAACTAATTAGTAGCATTTTAATCTTCATTTCTAGTCTTTATTTTTCCTATCGCTCGTTTAGGCCATTTAGTTTCAGTTTAGAAATTCAAACAGGGTCTATGCATTTCCCCCGTTCTCTCCCTTGTCTTTTCCAAGAAATACACGATTTCTAACTACACTAACTTTCACGCATGCATTTTGGGTAAGGCTTGCAAGTCTGTAACGTCACATTGGCATTTTCAACTATCGGCGTTTTACGCGTTAACCCTTTAGGAACCGAGAAATAAAACTAGTCTTTTGGTGGTGTGGTAATACCTATGTTATTTTATACCTACAAACTACTAGATGCTATATTTTGATCGGTGAAATATCGGATATCATCACACATCTCCCCACTTAAGAACATGCTTGTAAAGCGAGTTCAAAATCCGAGATTCACATAGATCAAATTAACTTATTTGGCCTTATGACTCCCCTGAGTTTCTTCCAAAGGATGTCTACTCAGAAAATCCGCTCCCACATTCAGCGAACCGGGTATGTACTCAATGGAAAACGAATAAGGTTGGATTAGTAACGACCACCTTAATAATCGGGCGTTTTCATGCTTAGCCTGTGATAAAAATACGAGGGGCTGATGATCCGTTTGGACCACAAATGTTCTACCATAAAGATAGATCTGGAACTTTTTTATAGCCCAGATTAAAGCTAGACATTCTTTCTCACTTGTTGAGTAGTTTTGCTCCGCTTTATTCAGCTTGCGGCTAGCATAAGCGACTGGGTTCAGCTCCCCCTTTTTTGAATTGGACCGTTGCAACAATGTAGCCCCTAATCCTACGTTGCTAGCGTCCGTTCTTACCACAAATTCCTGAGTCAAATCAGGCAATTTCAAAATAGGCTTGCTAGTGAGTTTCTCCTTTAACTCTTGATACGCCGATTCACATTGAGCAGACCACACAATTTTATCTGGATTTCCTTTGCGAGTTAAATCCGTTAGAGGAGCACATATAGAGTTAAAATTTTTTATGTACTTCTGATAAAATCCACATAGCGACACAAACGATCTCACGTCCTTCTTGGTCTGTGGTCTAGGTGCCCTCTGTAATTTCTCCAGGTTCTTGGGGTCAGGGGTCATGTTACCCTGATATATCGTATGTCCCAAGAACTCCAACTCTTTACAACCAATATAGCATTTGGTTGGTCTCGCAGTCAAATTTGCCTCTCTGAGCCTATCAAATAGCATCGTCAAAGAGTTAATGTGTTCCTCAAATGTTTCTGTGGCAATGAGGATGTCATCCATGAAATTCGTTATACATGGATTTTTTAGTGGATCCAACAATTTTCTCATCATTCTTGAGAACACACTCGGAGCATTTTTCAACCCAAACGGCAACATGTTGAATTCATAATGTCCATCCGAGGTGCTAAATGCTAAATAAGATCTGACCTCAGGCTTTACTGGAATTTGATAATAGCCCTTGCTAAGATCCACCTTAGAAAAATATTTTGCCTTATTCAGCCTGGCAAACAGCTGATTTGGGTCAGGTAATGGATCCACCTGATTCTCTGTGACAGCATTCAGTTTTCTGTAATCTATACACAGACGATGTTCCCCAGAGGGTTTCCTCAGCAAAACCACACTGGAGCTGTAAGGAGATTCACTGTGAGAGATAATCCCTTCTTTTAACAAATAATCTATCTCCTTCTTCAATGCTTGTTCCTTAGCGAACGGAATCGTATAGGCCCTCATACAGATAGGTGTTGGGTCTATTAATTGCATATCATACTCCAACAAATGGGTGTGCCCCGGTTTATCCGTTAACACATCTGTATGTTCTGTTAGAACCTTTTGAACCTGTTCCCTCTGTTTCTTAGTCAGGTGCTTACTGACTTTCACCTGTACAGGTGTTTCACATGGTTTTAAGGGGTATTCCTGCGAGGTGAGTGGTTCATTTTTCATTTGGGTTGCAATGGACAAGGCCAGTAAAGGTGTCCCTTCCTGGTTTTCTCTCTCGAGATACTTCTTTAGGAGGTTTACATGATATATTTTCTCCTTTCCTTTCTTGTCTATTTTATAATTGGTTCTAGATATCTTTTCTAGAACGGTGTATGGACCTTGCCATCCAATTTGCAACTTGTTACTACTGGCGGGAAGTAAAAGAAGCACCTTCTCTCCCACATGTAATTCTCTATCTTTCGCTTTCTTATTAAAGTATGCAGCATGTTTCTTCCTGGCTTGTCTGAGGTTATCATTTGCAAGTTTCCAGCCAGTTTTTAGACGAGTGGTCAGTTCGTTCACATACGCATATGATGAGGTAACAGTCTCTTCTGCCTTCTCATCGGTCCACGTCCTCAATAGGGCTTCCAATGGACCTTTTATTGGCCTCCCAAATAACAGGGTTGCGGGTGCCATCCCGGTTGAACTGTGTGGAACTTCCCGGTACGCAAACAACGCAGCGGGCAAAAATTGGTCCCACGTATCAGGTTTTTCATGGGCCAGCTTTCTCAGGATGGAAATGAGAGTCCCATTGAACCTCTCCACCTGGCCGTTCCCTTGGGGGTGATACGGACTACAATGAAAATGCTTGGCCTGGAAGATCCTAAATACCTCTTCTGTTAGTCTCCCCTTGAACTGTGAGCCGTTATCAGTCAAGATTTGGTGAGGGAAACCTAACCTCGTGAATATTGTGAGTAATGCCTCTGCCACATGCTTCGAATCAATTAAAATCTGTCCCTCCATACCCATTTCCTTCGCAGTCTGCACAGCAGAAGATCTGTACTTGGCCAATTCTGCCATCTTAATATTCTATCCAATGTGATTTAAATAAACCAAAATATCTAATTAGTATCTAATTAACAGGACAACACAGAGCAATGTCAATTCACCAAAACCTCCACTTATTTACTTATTATAAAACTTTGGAAATCCCGGACGAGCCAATCCCACTATATGTGGTGGGTCGATATTACTTATATATATATTTGTGTAGCAGATGTGAAGTCAGCTATGCTAGCTCCTGAGGAAGTTTACCTTTTAACTATATGTCAGGAAACCTGTCTTGCTTCCACCAATGACTACCACCCGCTATGTATGTTATCCCCAATTTATATGTTATAATGTATGGATGTTGTGTAGCTACGTGTCTAGGGTATATGCAATGCATGTGCAGAAAATAACAACAACCACACTTTAAGGTTAATAAACAATTAAGTAAACAACTCCCTATTGAATTTTGGTCTGAACAATTTTTTTCAAATGTATTAAGTATAATTGAGTTGATTCATAAAAAACATTAAGATTAAACATTTATATACAGTTACACACAATCTAGTTCCACTACTAAAGTCTTTTTATTTCTGACTAGGAAGTGTTCTTGTTGTAATACTCTAGTCCAAACTAAAGCACATATTTTGGGGAATCACTACTGTCATCATTTTATTTAATCTGGTTGAAATATCAAATTGTGGAGAATAGTTCAGTGAATTCACAAGGCCCCAAAACACAGGGCTTATCTTAAGATAGGTGTCGAAAATTCTGCGATGTCCTGGTTATAAGTCTTCCTCCTCACAGCACTGCTCAGCTTTCAGGATTCAAGATAAGGTAGGGCCCTCAAATCATATGGCCTCGAACAGGTACCAGGGTTGAACAACAACGTGACTGGCTCACTTCAGTTTCACACCCAGAAACTCTGGAAGTAGAGGATTAATTTCCCCTCAAAATAATATTCTGACCTATCTCCATTTGTAACAGTTTTACAGATATCAACCAATCAAAAATCAGAACATAATACATAAATAATTATTTTCCCCCTCGGGTAGTGTGCTCTAGTATCATTAAATATCTCAAACATATGTTTTTTTTTTTTTTTTTTTTTTTCTTCCTAGTCCTAATACAATATTATAATTTCATAAATACATTCAGGTAATAACATGGATTACATAAAGATGGCCAGTGATTTTCTGGCTATACTTGAACATTATTCATTAAAGTCTTTTCCCTTATTAATCTCTCTTTATTCCAACTTTTAAGTAAAACTGCAAGGATTTTATTAAGTTCTTTCCCCACAATGATAATATCTTTCTTAGCAACTCGGTGAAACAACACAAAGTTTGATGTTAACTTTACTCTTTATATAAATTTATATGTTCTTTTATCTCCCAAAGTACAAGCAAAGCTGTAGGGCTTTTACATGAAGCTATAAGATTATCTAACCCCATTTAATGAGTGTACGTAACATGTTGAAATGGCACTTGTACGACTGGGACTCTCCCCTTCAAATATTCATTCATAATCAATATGGCAAACACATTTTCAAATACAATAATAATTATATAAATGTTGGTCTTACCGAAATATCGAATTTTTTCACTATGTAAGTAAATTACAGGCCATAAATGGTCACACAAGATCTCCTGCTGAATAACAGAACAGCGAAGGCATCTGAACACACTTGTCTGTAAACGTTATTAACTTTACATGTGAAAGTTTAAATTGAAAGTGGCAAGGAACGCTCGTCTTTCTGAGTATTTATTTCACTTTCTTAGTTATGCTCCTCAACCAATCAGGTGACTTCCGTTCCTACGCGTCTATTTTCAAAAGCTAACCTACAATTTTCAAATCAGGAGACACCCCTTTCTATTGCCTCAATATGGCTAGCTTCAGTAAAGAAATCCCAGGCACGTCTTTATATGTCTTCATTCTACCATATCGCTAGTATTATCTAAGTCATGTTAATCCAGAATGAAAATATTTACTTATTCTACCGTTTTGTCATCTAATGCATAAGGTTTCACACTTCTAGCTATTATTTTTACCCTTTTCGTCTTTCCTTTATATTTATTCAAATAACATATCTTTCTTTCTACAGTAGGCTAAAATATTTAGACTAACGCATATTATATATTTAACAACTAATTAGTAGCATTTTAATCTTCATTTCTAGTCTTTATTTTTCCTATCGCTCGTTTAGGCCATTTAGTTTCAGTTTAGAAATTCAAACAGGGTCTATGCATTTCCCCCGTTCTCTCCCTTGTCTTTTCCAAGAAATACACGATTTCTAACTACACTAACTTTCACGCATGCATTTTGGGTAAGGCTTGCAAGTCTGTAACGTCACATTGGCATTTTCAACTATCGGCGTTTTACGCGTTAACCCTTTAGGAACCGAGAAATAAAACTAGTCTTTTGGTGGTGTGGTAATACCTATGTTATTTTATACCTACAAACTACTAGATGCTATATTTTGATCGGTGAAATATCGGATATCATCACAATTAGTACTGTGAGTATCAGCAGTCTGATGGATGAATTACATAGCGCTGAGACGTCATATATATTGGAGGCCTATAATTATTAGTACTGCCGTGTCAGCAGTCTTATGGATGAATTAAAGAGCGCTGAGACGTCATATATATTGGAGGCCTATTATTTACTAGTACTGCGATGGTCAGCAGTCTTATGTACATGAATTAAAGAGCGCTGAGACGTCATATATTGGAGGCCTATTATTTACTAGTACTGCGATGGTCAGCAGTCTTATGGATGGATTATATAGTGCTGAGGCATAATGTTATTTGAGGCCTATAACTATTGGCACTGCGTTTGCCAGTAGTTCTTCTTGATGGATTAGTGTTATTATATAATGTGGATCCTTTTTTTGGTATGCTATTATGACCTGTGTAACATGCTGTACTTCGTCTACGTTATTGTGACCGTGTTGTGGTGTAATAAAACTGTTCATTAACTGTCACAAGGCGTTTAACCCTCCATGACTCGTACGTGAGCTATCGTGGGGTGAGTGACTGTTTCTACACACCCTTCACATATCATATACGGTAACAGCACAGCAGTACATACATGGATAATTAGCCTGTATAGCGTATGCAATCAAGAAACGGTTACCTCTGCAGTGGTGAATACACATGAACAAACATTATGTAAACAGACAGGAATGGAATAACAATATTTATCAATTGGAACAACATACTTTACCAGTTGGAAGGAATACGAGGAATAAGCATTCGTTATCACCAGGATATATATCCGATCTCCTCCCTTAGATCACACAAGGAGGATCTCAGCACAGTGCACGAACTCCGTAGCACCAGCAAGAATACCAATGTCTGTATATAAGAATCACACATTCTATAATTATTTTTGTGGTGGGTAGGTTTCTAATTTTTGCCAGGGCAGCGGCTTTATGGAATACTCTTTACGATTTCCAACTGCCGTGGGATTTTTAACGTGCCCAACTTGCACACCGGATCTCCTATTTTTTTCACCCTTATCCGAGAAGGCTAGGCATCCGATCTCACTACCCAGGATACCAGGGGGGAGTATGACATCATTAGGACCACTGGTTCTGAAACAAATTTTTCTATAAATTATATTCCCTTAACTGGGAATCAAACCCGGTACCTCTAGAACTCGAGGTGGATGCCATACTGCTTAGCCACTCCAACCCCTATACAACAAATAGGAAAAGTCAGAATTACTGTATACACCAATATACATCCATGTCAATCACAGAATCACTTCAAAAATAAGTAGGCCTAAATGTTTTATAAACAAAATTGCTTTTATTTATTTCAGTTCAAACAGTGAATCAGGGTTACTGAAATGCACACTAAATGGCTGCCCCTGTGACATGCAACAGTGCGATTATACAGAAAATCTTACTGGAGGCAGGGGTATAAACATCTGAGATGGAAACAAGCAGCGATACAGTACACAGTAGAACCTTGATAATCTTAACGAAATGGGACGGAGGGCAATTCAACTTTTTTTATTTACAGGTCTATACCTTTTATCCAAAAACCAAAATATTCTGATAACCGAACTTTCTTTGGGCGATTTTTTAGGATTTTAGGCAACTTTTGGATATTTTTCTATCACAATTTGGGTGACTTTTGGCTGTTTTGGACAACTCTGGGCTAATTTTTCGAACACAGCTTGGGTGACTTGCTTGAGCAACATCTGAAAACTAAAAAAATCCAGTTCCAAAACAAAGCTGTCCCCCAGGATGTCAGATGAAAGGTTATTGACCTGTATTCGGATTTTCAAACATATAAAAAATACAGTTATGGTGACTAAAAAAACATGGGCACAGAAATGAAAATACTCATTTGTACGTAACATATTTTTTTTATTCATAGGTAACAGTCCAAATGAAACCTTTCTTAGCTGTCAGTTCTCCGTCTTTTCAGCAGCAGTAGTTGATTTGGAAACTAACAGATCTGTTCCTCACACAAACCCATCACAGTCTCTTACATAGTGAATTCCTCAGCATGCGTAGCCCCATCATCTGAATGCAAATTTTGAAGTTTTTTAAACTAGTTTTTAATATCTGTTATCGCTGACTTTCATACCTCGTAAATTTAGCCTAACAAAGATTTGCTTTCTTCTTTTGAAAGCATGTTTCGAATCTGTCTTTGATTCAACTATTCAACATTTCTGCTTCCTTTTGGAAGATGAAGATACCGTATCTGCAGTAGGGTATAATAAAACTGTAAACAAACAACAATCCCACTCGCACTAAGCAATCTGATGAACACACCGAATGCTTGTGAGAGTTAAAAATAGATACTCTTCTCCACTATAACTCTCATTGCATTAAAAAATGCTGGCTAGTTCGAATTATCAATGACCGGGTTATCAAGGTTCTACTGTTATGTGGAAACCGTATACAGTATAAACGATTATTTTATTCATTATTTCTTTGTATATGATATACTTATATTGGTCAGTGTCTATGAAACTTACATCACAAAAACATGTGAGCACAAGAGCCTTCATGTTGTAGCTGCACATTCTGACTATACCACTTGACTTTGACTGCTGGCATTAGCTAGCGTGCAGCATTAATACATGGTTTTATGCCTTTCCTAGTTAGCATATAAGCTTGGGCAACTCACCACTTTCTTCTCCATGTACTGACACAAAGCATGGATAACAACAGAAAGCATCAACAAGTCAGAAGAAAGAAAATAATAAGAAAGTAGTTACAAGTTAAAAGTGAACTATCAGATAATGAAGAAATAAAGCAATATAACTTCTAAGAGACAGCCTTCCAGCAGAATCTACCAAAGTTGATAGTGACACATCTGCAGAGATATACAAACTTCTAGAAAAAGTCAGACAGAGAAAAAAACGCATCACCAGACAAAAATGATATCTGGTAATGTTTAAAAAAAAAAAAAGAAAGGGAGATTTGCAAGAGTACACTATTACAGAGGTCTAATGTTACTATCAATGCTCAGAAATTATTAAACATAATCATCCTTGACATATTAAAAGAAGCCATAGACATACAATTTGAGAGAAAAACAAGCAGGTTGTTGACAAAACAGACCCTGCAGAGACCATTTTAAGTAACGGTAAAGCAGAGCTTGGAATTGAATTAACCATTGTACACTGAGTTTGTGGACTATGAGAAGCCCTTAAACAGTGTAGACAAGAGAATCAATTTGGTAATAGATACACTATATAAAAAATGTCCTTTTGTGACTCCAACATTACTTACTTTGAATGACACCCTGTTTCATTAAAATGAATGAAAACAAAGAAATTAAGTATTATGTCTCATAACTTCAAAAAAAACCAATTAAACTGCATGCAAGGCAAGTTATAAAAAAAAATATTGCAACTTTAAATAGAACTAAAAAATTTTTTTGTTTCATTTGTTCCCAGCGTGTTGGAACATGCTTCATAACTTTTAATTTTCTGCCATGTTTTACCAACTGTACTTTGTTTCATCTCTGAATGTAGATACATGTTGTGGTGTCTGTTATTCCCATACTATTTTATCATCTACTGTGGGAGCCGCGCTGGTGTAATGGCTTCGGCGTTGTACTGGCGACCAGGTGTTCATGGTTCAAACCCGGGCGTCAGCGTTTGAAGAAATGTTTACGGCCGGAAATTTGACTGAATAGCCTGAACGGCTCCTGTGATAAACCCTCTGTGGATGGGAAGGAGCGAAGCTCCTGACCGGGTTGGAAGGAAAGTCCTCAGGTTCCCCAGCCTCGCAATGACATGTCATTGGGCCGAAGGGCTGAAAGCCCAAGTGCCGCTGGTTAAGAAAAAAAAAAAAAAAAAATCATCTACTGTGGATGATAGTCTTCTAATGCAATCTTGTTCCCTGTTGTCAAACATGCTAAAACACAAACTTTCTAATAGTTAAGTCTACCAAGCCTGCAAAGTCAATGTGTCATAAGTAACTTTAAAAAAAAAAATAAACACTTAAAAATAGGATTTCACAATCAAACACACTATTTCATATCTTCTAGTACCGTGCCTAGTGGCGTAGGAGATCATGTCTCTCCACAACTTCCTGTCTCCAGTACAATTTATCAATTCTGTTGTTGACCTCCCATGCCACGATGTCAAACTGTCCAGTATTTGCTCACTTTGTCTTCCCCTATCTCTTTTCCCTTCAATCTTACTTGTTGTTACGAAATATTCCAGCTTTCCTCTTCTCATAACATGCCCAAAAAAAGATTTATCGAACATGAGCATCGCCGTAATACGTGCACCTCATCCATGACCTTTCACAGCTCTTGGTTCCCCTACCGATGTTCAAATGGAGGTTTTTTGTTTTAGTTTTTATTATTAAAAGGGTAGTAACTACAGGTATACCTGCAAGAGATATTGCAAATTCGGTTCCAGACCACTGCAATAAAGCGAATATCGCAATAAAGCGGGTCACACCCATTTATTTTTTTTTTTTTTTACTTCCCAGTGCATATATAAGCCTAAAATCATGTTTACACTATGTGCGCAATGTCTAATAATAATAAAAAAAACGTACGGTACTGTAAAATTAAAAATACTTTATTGCTACAAAAAATGCTAGCTAATCTTCATCATCTGAGCCTTCAGCGAATTGTAACCTTTTTGCTGGTGAAGAGCCAAAATCTATCGAAAAAAGAATGCACGCTCTAATAAATAAACATGAATAATTTGAAAAAAAAAGCACAATATCTGCGAAGCGCAATAAAGCGAAGCTCAATAAAGCGAGGTATACCTGTATTATATTAAATGTACATAGGGAAAGGTTGCATTTTGAAGTAAAGTAATAATGCTTTTTTGTCGAAAGAAAATACTTATACTTTATTTTGCATTAATAAAATATTAGGGCTTGGATTTATTTGTTTAAATCTTAATCGATTAATCAAATTTCTATAATCAATCAATTTGAAAAATTATTTTTTTTAAATAAATCACGTTTTTTAAAATCAATCAAGACTCTGTTTATTTTACTTGTTATAAGGCAACATCGCCCAGAAAATATAATGAAAATACTGAAAAGTACAACCAAACAATTTATTATTATTGACCGTACTTGCCAAATTCCATATCACAAACCTCTAACGTAGAAAATGCTCTCGTATTTAAGTAAAACCACATTAACATTGCTAAAATAATCGATGTAAAATTTTTTTATTCAATAAATCGATTAAACAAATTAATCAATTAATTAATCGTTAAAGATCCCAGCCTTATAAAATATAAGTAAATAAAGTCATTTTTAAATTGATAAAAGAAGACAATACTGACTTCTTGAACATATTGTGTTGGCTAATATTAACAAACATGATCAAAATACTGATATCAGACCTAAAGATCTTTTATATTTGGTCATGTAAGACAAGGTGATATCCTGTCACCTTATCTTTTCATATTCCTCATGGGCGATGTTATCAAGGCATGTAAGGGAGAACAAGGAAGTATTCAGTGGGGTACTGGAAGATGAGACAGGTATGTATTTCAGAGCTGGCATTTGCTGATGATATTGCCTTGATTGCTAAATCAGAGGCACATCTCCAATCAACCTGCAAGTCTGGAAGGAAGAGCTGGAGTAGAGAGGGATGGTCATAAGCAGCTCTAAAACAAAATCCATGGTGATATCACGAGAAGAAAGAAGACATCAGATTAAGCTGGGAGAACAGGTCCTGGAGCAGGTCGACCACTTTAAATATCTCGGAGCTATTATAGACCGAAAGGGAGGCATCAAAAGAGTTGGCCATTAGAAAAGCAGCAGCTGGGAGACTTTTTCAGGCCATAAATCGAGGATTCCTCAGCAAGAGAGAGGTTGGTAAGAAAACGAAGATGGCTGTATACCGCTTCACCTATGTCCCAGTCTTGACATATGGATGCGAGTCATGGGCAATGACTACAACCCATAAAAGCCAGATCCAAACCTCAGAAATGAGGTATCTGAGGAAGGTGGTTGAAGTAACAAGAAGAGACATGGTCCGCAACCAGATGATATGTCAAGGCCTAAAATCCCACCCCCTGCAGACCCAAGTAGAACAGTCCCAACTAAGATGGTTTGGCCATGTCTGCAGAATGGGAGAAGATCGGCTACCACGACAAGCATGGGAAACAAAGAGCCAGGGATCCAGACCCCAGGACGACCCCGAGTCTGCTGGGAGGACAACATTAGACAATCTTTGAAGGACCGAGGACTAGAATGGAACCAGGCCAGGAGGACGACAGCCGATAGGATAGTCTGGCGCTCTCTCTTCCAAACCTCTACACCTCACGGTAGAAGGGGAATGACTAAGTAAGTATGTAGATACATGTTGTGGTGTGTGTTATTCCCATACTATTTTATCATCTACTGTGGATGATAGTCTTCTAATGCAATCTTGTTCCCTGTTGTCAAACATGCTAAAACACAAGCTTTCTAATAGTTAAGTCTACCAAGCCTGCAAAGTCAATGTGTCATAAGTAACTTTAACAAAAAATAATAAACACTTAAAAATAGGATTTCACAATCAAACACACTATTTCATATCTTCTAGTACCGTGCCTAGTGGCGTAGGAGATCATGTCTCTCCACAAATTCCTGTCTCCAGTACAATTTATCAATTCTGTTGTTGATCTCCTTCCATGCCACGATGTCAAACTGTCCAGTATTTGCTCACTTTGTCTTCCCCTATCTCTTTTTCCTTCAATCTTACTTGTTGTTACGATATATTCCAGCTTTCCTCTTCTCACAACATGCCCAAAAAAAGTGGATGGCTTCTTTCCAACTTCTGAAATAAGTTTCCTTTGCACCTTGGCCTCTTTCAGGACATACTTGTTACTCTTTGTGGCTGTCCATGGTATTTTTTAAATCCCTCTGCTTTACTACCTGCATCCAACACATATTATTATTGTTAAAATATTATCATCATTATTTTCCCTCTTGTTCCGCATGGAATCATCAAAGCATTCATGTACTCTTGCAGTAGTGGATTCTGTAGCAGTTTGTTTTACACAATTAAGTTGGCACCCCTGTGTACAACTTTGGGTTAGTCGCCTCTTACAACATAAATTGTATCAGTAGTGGTATTCTTTTGATTGCCTCCTGAGAGACCTCAGGGTAATACACAGACATAGCTAAAATATAATTCTTATTACAATTACTGTTTTTTTCTACTTAAACATGTGCAACAAAAGCATGATGCAGAGTAGTCCCAAAATTACAAAATCGTATGTTGATATACATATTTAAACGCCAACAGATTTGTTTTTGTTTAACTACGGCTGCTGAGTTTTTTGCTCTTTTGCAGCCAATACCAAGTTGAAGACTCCTTGGTATTATCTACATTGTAGATCTAGGCTTTTCCTGTGGCTTATCTGCCATTCCGAAACAAGCTGAGTTGAAGTCATGAGCTCCAGTTTCTCCAGCTTGGCTTGCATTTAAAGGATCGTCACATCTAGTCCCAAGCTAGGAGTAAGAAGCGCATAGTATACTGTGCAGTCCCCGTCATCCATGGGGGTTCTCCAACTATGCTAAAACACTGTGCTCTAGTTCTAGGCCCTCCCAAGAAATTGTCATGTCCCGCACAGAGCCACTTCTCAGCTCCCCCGCCTATCACTGGGTCCATAGTAAGATCCTCCACATGCAGTGAACCAGGTCAAAGCCACTGTAGTGAAATTGACAGAGATACAACGGTAAAATCCCTCCAAAGATAACATTTAAGGATAAAAACATAATGCGTAGGCTGCGAATAGTACATGATCGCCTAGACCGCGGGTCATCATCCTCCATAATAATTGACTTGCTAAACAGGAGGGGAACGGCGGATCAAAAAGAAAAAAAAAATATGACTGGAAAGGCTAAGGAGACGCAATTGGGGGGGGGGGGGAAACGGAGAAAAGTCACGTTTCCCAAGTTGACATAAAAAGTAAGCAACTCGACAGAAGGGACCTTAGATATAATACGCCACAGTCATTTATTGGACGCTTTTGCAATACCAAGCCCTTGATTTGAATTCAGCGGCTAAACGCAGATGTTAGGAATATTACAAAAATTTAAAAAGTACTTTTTTCTTAATATTAATGTTAGGAATATAAAAATTAGCTGGCCGGATGGCCCATTCTGAGCAGTGAACAAATACGTTCTTAATTTTACAAACGGATAGATAATATTGAAGATAATGACAAAAGACAGTGTTGTTCACATCATCGACAGACTGTATGGAATCTAAAAGTGTCGCTAATTGCACAAAAAAAACACGACCTCGAAACGCAGGTGTTCAAATTTACTTAGTATGGAGGAGAGGGTTTTTGGGTGGTAGCTGTGTCTAAATATAACTTTTAACGACAAAATTTTGGAGGGGAGAGAAAGGTTGGTTCAAAAATCGAGTACATTTTGTAGAAACACAAGTAGAGACGGACAGACTAACAGATAACCATCCATACTTGACTGAAGCATGACTGAAATGACTTTATGGTAGGAAATTTGAAATTTAAAATAAACCTAGGCAGTGATTGGCCACAGACAATCATATCATTAGCGCTCAGACGCGAAAGTGGGGCCATTCTTCAATAGTTGTTCAGTGATAGACACAGATTTTAAAGTGTGGTGATTTCCATATGAAAGAAAGTGAAAGAAAGTTAGGGACGCCATACTATAGCCAGCAGCTCAGCTGAGTTTTGCTAGCAATTCTGTGTTATTTATTCATAATCTGGTAAGATTGAAATTATTTCTTTATATATTTTGAATATTGTTTCATGTTCGAGTGATTTGATACTGCCATATCGAAATCTAGCCTTACAAACAAGTAGGGATTTGCTCTAGACCCCCCGCCCTAGTCAGGGTCTAGGGACCAACAATGTACATAAACTCCAGCAAGGATTATGCAAGACAGATCAAGTGTTGAGAATAATGGAACATATTACCTATCCTCTTTTAGGGCAGACAACTAATAAATATTTTTCAGAATCTATGGTCTGGGAGGATCTATCTGATGTAAAACCACCATGGTAAATGTGCTGTTTGGTCAGAGAGATCTGACCTGTCTGTATGATGTGGTTGTTGTGTCAGTGTTGTGTCCAGACGTGGGTAGAGAATAGATTTTGACACATGGCCCATACTTTGATTGCAGAGCTGCGAGTTTCTGTTGTCAACCAAGCAGTGACTATTCAGTTGGTGACTTTACTCGAGTGTATCTGTGCAGTACTTGTGACAGAGACCACCATTATTGCCCGCTAGCACAGAGAGGTGGGACCACCAGATTTCAGCACCAGAGCTACAATTAAGAGATGAGTGAGCCTCTGGTCTGCTGGACATTCACCAACCACGTTTAGTTACTAATACCCTCATAAAAATTCCCACTATTTTCTGGACACTGTGTAGTCAATATAGACAGGTGTGATGAGGCCACCCCAACAGCACAAACAGTAACTATCCTCCCAAGTAGATGACTACTAGAACATTTTAATAAAACTACTAGTATAGTACATATATATGTACACTATTGCATTTATGATATAATATTCCATGCATTTCTTTCATAATCTCTAAATCCTTTTAAGTTCTGGTCAACCTAAAAAATTGATCCAGAACAAAATAAATGTAATATAATTTTATCAAAAATTTTACACACGTGAGTTAGTTCAGTGTATTTTAACATTTATTAATATTATTAGTCTTGTTAAATATCTGTGGGTATATCTATAACCTATTACACCACACTACATATCATAACCCTAGACACTTTACGTAGCCACATTCATTAAAAAAAAAAAAAATTAAGTGTGAGGTCGTAGTGGTAGCAAGAAAGGCCTTCTGACAATTCTCAACTACATTTTATCTCAGGAGCCTTCACAGCTGGCCTCATACAATTACATTTAGTAATATCAACATCATACAATACCAACAACACCACTACAGCCACGAATAATGAATGGTGACTTCTCCAAGCTTAGTGTGCAATGCTGGGTTCTCAACAAGTTTCACCACAGGGGGAATCCCTGAAAGTGTGTGAATGATTTCAAGAGTCAAAGAGGGTGTAATTAGCCTCACAGAGGTTCACTTCAACATATGTGTATTGTAGCATTGTGCATAGCTGGTGGTCATAGATGACTCCAGATATGCCTCCATCCATAAAATCTAACAGATATTTTTTATATTAGACTACACTAACAAGTTACATTCATTCATTACTCTTCAGATCTCAAAGGAGCACAAGTCTTCAATAAACTCATGTCAAGTCCTCCTGCCACGTACCATCAGCTCCAGGTCTTAACATAGTACAAGACATTTGCTTAAAGCATATACCTCATCATCCTTATTTAGAATGCAAAGTAAATGAACATAGAAGAAGGCACAAAAATATATCCTTTAACTTCTTTTTGTCTAGTAAACAATATTTCTATAGTTTCATTTTCAGTATCACTTCCTCCTTCCTGCGGCAGAAAGAACAGTTTCCAAGAGCTGTTCTAGGTTCTATCATACATGAAACGAGAGATCGGAACAATGTGTGAAATTCTAAAATAAAAGTTGTGTAATACTTTCATATAACTCTCATCTGATCATTCATTTACACACAACTCTTAACATCAAAAGATAACTCTGACCAGTTAACAATGAAGCATAAAATGCCAGAAAACTGGCAAAACTTAAAACAGACTTTAGAGGCAGCATATCCATCAGTGCTGCTCCAACTTAAAATGATACGGTGGTGACCTTGCAACCTTTTCCATCAAGTAAAATAAAAAAACCAATCTTAGTTTCTTGTTGAGGTACAGGGTTATGTAGTCTTTGGCTTTGACTTCTAAAAGATGCCTTGTAGAATCTGTTTGCTTACATCTTGTAGACATAATACAGGGGAAACGTTGCCTGAGTGTGTTTTAACTCCACCTTCTCATGTTGTCAGGATCTGTGAAAGATGCTGTCAAATTTTAAAAAACTTCAAAATGTTTCTCTCTACAGCTTGTAAGTACAGAGTTCACTCTTGGCACCAATGGCATTAGATTAAGTACACTGAATACTGCATCTAGTGAAGAGTTTCCAGCCTAAAATGATTCAGGTTCCAGATAAGAGAACAAATGTCTAGATTCTTTTGTTGGTCCTTACAACTTTAAAAGATGCAACATTGTTCTCTCTTGCAGGTTATGTAACATATGGAAGGCTGGTGTCTGTGAGGCATCAACAGCCGAACACACAAACATCACTGGTCTTTGTATGTGAAAATCTGAAATAACAAAGTGAGAAATTACATTTTCTACGAATGCACTCTAAGGTTCTCCCCACTAAGCTGTAATGGTGGGCGACTTATAAGCTAGAAAAGCAACATTTAAATTGGGAACAAGTCGGGGGAGAGGGAGGAGTGTGCAATCATTCTATGATCTACTTCATTTTTATTTCCTTTTGTCATTAAATTTCTGGTTTCAATAGTGTTTAATCAAGACACATAATATATATCATTTCAGTGTCTCTTTTTTGATCCTTAGCCGCCGACCGTCAAAGCAGTCAGTGGCCATCACGCCTGGTGGCATCTTGTAGGGCTACAACAAATTGATTCCACTTTGCTCAGTCGGTGGCCATCCTTCGTACAGTGCCCCAACTCTGGTTCATTCTTTGCATCTCAGCCTCCACAGTCCTCCGCCAAGTTGTTTTTGGTCAGCCTCTCTTTCGTTTTCCTTCAGGGGTCCATAGCAAAGCTGTTCTTGTGATGGCATCGGGGTCTCTTCTGAAGATATGGCCAACCCAGCTCCAGCGTCTGCCAGCTATGATAGTGTGCATATCCTCTTGCTTGCTCCGAGTAAGCAGATCTTGGTTAGTGATGGTATTCAGCCAAAAGATTAGGAGAATTTTTCTTAGGCATGTTGTGTGAAAAGAAGACAATTTCAGCATTTCCTTCTCTGTAACTCTCCAGCATTCCGCACCATTGAGAAGCACACAGCTCTGATATAATCTTAATTTTGTGCTTGTGCTGTACTGAAAGGACTTGCAGATGTTCTTTAGACTAAAAAAGGCTGTTCTTGCTTTGTTCATTCTGTTGTTGATGTCTTTGCTTGCTCCGCCGTCTGGTGTTACTATGCATCCTAGGTATGTGAAGGTGTCTGTTCCAGTTGCTGATTCCTTACTGATATGGGCTCAAGGTTGCTCACATTGAGCGTCATGACTTCTGTCTTCTTTAGATTGATGTTCAACCCCACCTGCTGGCTATACTTATTAAGTCTATCCGTTTTTTCCTGGATGTGTTGATACTAGCACTAGCACATTCACATCAACACATTTCAGTGTACATACAAGTAATATTGATTTACACTGTAAATCAAACTTAACTATGAACACACAGTTTTTGGGGCGAAAGCTTTGGATTTCTGGAGCTAAAAATTCATCACCATCACCCACCAACTGCCTGTAAAGCTCAGGTCTTGAGCAAATTCACACCAAACCATCCTAACCAGTGCCATCCAAGTTTTGATTATAGCCTATCTTCAATTCTTTCTCCATGTATTTTTGTGTCTCCTTAGTTAGCAGTTCTCGGCTAGTGATGGTGTTTGGTTAGAAAATTATCTTTATGGGTTATATATAAGTCAGGAATCTTATTTTGTATCAGATGTTTGTTTAAGGGAGGCTTCTGTCCATGCGTTTCATTGCTTTGTGGGATAGCAAACATATTGATAGCATTACAAGGCAGTCCTTCTTCTGAAATCCCTCTTAGTAAGAGAGGATGAGGGATACCAAAAAAACACATGAAGAGAACTGGCGGGATGAGGAAGACATGGAAAGACCTACATGATGGCACAGGTCAGAACACGGCTTATATTTCCTGAAGGCCTATGCTCCTCTGGCAGCTGAAGAGTGATGATGAATGGCAACCTAGTGACCAGACATTTTACTGCTTGGGATATTAAGTGGAAACATTACATGCCATTAAAGGCAGTTTGTGTTGGAAGGAAAAAAATGTGCAAAATAAATAAAATGTGATTTTACATGCTTTTCAAATTTTGAAATTGGAAACTGGTTATATAGGGTCTGTGGTGAATGATACGACTGCGCACTGCCAGTCAGATAGTAATCTTTATAAATTATGCTGTTAAAATGTTAATACAAGAGTTATTGTGATAGAACAGGTGTGAACTTCATATCTTGCTCTTATGCATGCTGCATTTAAACTGAGTGACTCATTGTGAAAGAAATATGGAATACTGTGTGACAGATATGGTGCTCCATTATTTGTGGGACCCCATGCAAATGTTCTACTTATGGAATTGCTGTAATTTAAGCATCATAGTGTATTGCAGTATTATGGCGTTCATTTTAAGCCACCAAAAAGATTTGCGCACCATCATAGCGAATAGATGCTGGACTTGGGTTGGCACTATCATCAGAAAAGACCCTTACACCATCACTAGAACTGCCGTGCTATGGATTCCAGAAGGACAGCAAAAGTGAAGCCAACCAAATGCTACTTGGCAGAGAAATGTGGAGGTAGAGATGCAAAGCATGAACAAGAGCTGGGGTTCCACATGAAGGATGGCTACCAACCAAGCAAGGTGAAGGCAGTTTGTTGCTGCCCTACAAGATGCGATAAGGCATGAAGGTCACTGATTGCTTTGTTAGCGAGTGGCCAAGGATCAAAGACAGCATTTATTTTCAGCTTAGCCACTAGCAATATATCTGCTTGAAACAAGACAAAATATATTTTCAAGCTATATCACTAACATCCATAAATGAAAAATAATGCAAACAGCAACTAAGGTCATCAAATGTATGATTCTATCAATAGTTATTATGAATGAAACAGGTACTGTTTTATTAGAGATACACAACAATGTTTTTACTGCTTACATGAGAGACCACTATTGCTAATCTGCCACATAACCAATTAAATATATATTGGAACTCACATAGTTACACAACAACGCTATAGCTTTAACTGTAATTCAACTGCTTTACCCATACTGTAGATTATTCAAATTCAAGTAAGACTGATTCACATTTCAGATTGTGCAATTGTACACAGATTGTATCTAGACACCCATGAAAATGTTAGCTCAGAATTGTGACTCAGCGTCAGTTAGTCTCTTGTCCTCACATAGTTTGTCAAACTGATGTTTGGTTTTCCTTCTGCTTCTCACAAATGCTTACTCATCTTTCCAAACAGTGCTTAATTCTATGGCAATTTGTTTTGCATCATCATACATATTCCAGAACTTTCTCAGCTATTTAAGCTTTCTTCTTCTTCTTCTTCTTCCTCGTTCGTCCTGAAAAGGACGTTGGTTGCGTTGTGTCTGTTTACACCGGAGCTGCGATATCTGCGCCTTTCGGCCGACACATCCGACTTCAGCACGGCATTTTTTGGGACCGGGTTTGCCTTCCCTCTTCGATCCCTACTCTCTCAGCCAGACTGCAGTGATGCAGCCTGTTTCCAGGACCACCACGTGGAGGTGGAGTAGGGTCTTGGTCAGCTCTGGTTCGCTGACCCTGACACAAGCAGTCAAGCTATGGGTCGCTGACTGCATTCTCTATTGCTGCATCTTTGGGACAATTAAGATTAGTGTTTGTAGTTTTTGTTGTGTTATTTGTAGCCACTTATTTACACAAAGAATAAATAAAATGATTACCATTTAGCTTTAGGGTTATGCTTAGTCTTAAAATACACAGACAGAAAAGCAGTTGCAAAAGCTAACATTAATCCTGTTTCGGATTTGGGACCCCAAGATGCAGCAATAGTGAATGCAGTCAGCGACCCATAGCTGTACTGCTTGCATCAGGACCAGCGAACCAGAGCTGGTCAAGACTGCACTCCACCTCCACGTGGTGGTCCTGGAAACAGTCTGCAGCAGTGCAGTCTGGCTGAGCGAGTGCGCATCGCAATGGGAAGGCAAACACGGTCCCTAAAAAATGCCGTGCTGAAGTCGGATGTGTCGACCGAAAGGTGCAGATATCACAGCTTAGGCGTAAACAGACACAATGCAACCACCGTCCTTTTCAGGGCGAACGAGGAAGAAGAAGTTTAGGATTTGTCTACATAGGATGTCACCTTAACAAACAAAAGGCGGATTAAATAATACTGTACTGTTATTAAAATTAGATTTTTTTTAAACACAACAAATTCACAACATCTCAACAACAGTCTGATGTTTTGGAAGTTAAAAGATTTTTTTTGAGATGACATGAATGGTTGAACTCCTTTCTGTGTTTAAAAAAAAAAAATGCAAAATTTGCAGCATGTTACCACAAAAGCAATCTTTGTAAAAGAATAATTAATTAAACATAATTTTACTTAATAGATTGTTAGTGTGTCTGAAATAGTAATCTAATGTAAAATCGATTACATTCTTTCTTTTTAGCTTTAAAAATTTGAGGAAGGGGAGGAGAGATTTGTGGCGTCACATAAGAGGCAGGAATCTGGGTTTTTTGTTACAAAATGTGACAAGGGGTGGGAGGGGGTTGAAAAATGGCAAAAATTGAGCGATGTCAAATGTGGACGACCCCTTTTTATAATATAAGAGGCTGTATGTTAAACTAAACAGCAGCGCAAAGTTGAAATGAAATAGTGTCTGCTTTTGCCCAAATGTCATTCAACCCAGTGGCCACTGAAGTTGCCCACAATCGATACAGCCTTAAATACAAATTCAGTGATGAAGAAATAAGGGGCAGGTGTTAGGAAGCCTAACCCTAACAATGTGAGTGAATCAATTGGCCATGGAATTACAAGATACAGTATTTGGACACACATCCCACTGTTCTCCATTTCAACCACAACAAAACATCAACTTACCACTTATTACTCTGTCTCATGATCCTTAGTTGAGGGTGTGTATACACTTTTCATGCCTTCTAAGAAAGCTTGAAACATAGTGTCAGTATCTTCGCCCTCATGCATCTTTCTCCATAAGAATTCCGCTATGAGCAATGGTTTCTCATCTCTACAACGACGGTGCCGCTGTATGTACAGCTCTTTTTTTATAGTGCTCCACAACCCTTCAGCTGCAGTTGAAGGATTTTTAAAAGTGACAGCATGATTTACTGTTAAGTTTACAAAATCGGGGTCTTGCAAACAATTATATGCCTTCCAGCAATCGGACACTACAGTAGTTCCTGGCAGAATATATTTCTTTATCACTACAAGTAAAGTATCTGTGCTCCTACTTTCCACAACTTCTAAAAAGCATTTCTTGGACTCTCTTTCTACACCATAGTACATCCATTTACCAATCTCTCGGTGCCCTCTACTCTGTTTACGTTTAACAAACTCGCTCTCATCTATGTCCACAATCACCCCAGGTCCTCCGAGCGCCGCGTTTTCACTCATGCACAGTTCAACACACAACCCTCGACAGAAGCTTTTCCAATCTACGAGAGTACGTGGTACAATCTTAATTTCGTTTGATATAAACAGATTGGTAGCTTTTGTTATCCAGAAATATGTTATCATCAAAATCTGAGTGATACTCAATTTACTTTCCCCAAACCACGTCCCTCTTCTCACAGATCGTTTAACATTATGAGCATTTTGTCCACTAGATCTGCAAATCCATGTAAAGCCATCAGTGCCTTGCTTCCATTCAATCAGATTCATATTTCTGCCACATTTTGGACATTCATAACGATCTGTAATCAAACCCTCGCTCATACAAAAACTGATCACACACATGCCTCCACTACGCTCCAACCTGGTAAAAAACGCAATATCGAAGATTTCCTTTTCACCACAAACCGCCATTGCTAACAGAGTAGGCCTAACAAAAATTCCTCAAAGTATAAGAGAGCGGTTAGAGAGAACCGGCCAAGAGGTATCGGCGTCGCTCAAGCCGGCAGAATTATCGATACCACTGACAACAATCTGCTCATTTCCTGGGTCCAATCTGACTTGGCTGAAGTGCGCGACAGTCTGAAATCAGTCCACAAACAGAAAAACAATCCAAAATAAATACTAATTATAAAAATATTGAAATAACACAGAAAATCAAAGACATAATGACAATTGAATGGAACTTATGAAAATAGAAAGAATTACATGAAAAAACAAGTACCAGAAGATTCAGTAAGACAGGCAGAAGAAATCTTGATGACCTTGATAAACATTCAAGAAACAAGTTGCTAAGGATGCTGCTAGATTAGCGGAACTGAAAGAGGAAATAAAGGCTTTACTAAAGAAGATTGAGACACAAAAAACAAACCATAAGCAGTAGCGAAAAACAAGAAGAAAAACTGACACAAGCAGGCAAGTGGAAGGAAAATATAGAAAACTCCATTGAATATTGCCAACATTTTATTGATTCCATAACCAATAGTGAAAACTTTCCTACAGAAAATTCAAACTGAACTACAAACCCACGTAAGCAATATAATAAGTAAACTAGAAGAATCTAGTAGCAAAAACAAATCAAAATATTATATATATATATATATATATATATATATATATATATATATATATATATATATATATATATATATATATATATATATATATATATATATATATATATATATATATATATAAAGGAGTAGTACATTATACTCAAATAAACCTACAAATTGAACAATTGAAGCAAGAACACTAGACTCATACAGTGATAGAAAACTATATACAGAGCGATACAACAGGAGCCAATCTGATCACCATAGGAAGTCTCCCCGTCGATCAAGTGTTTCGGCCCTTTAATCTCCTTTACAATCTAAGGAGGACCCACTTGGGTCATGACTCTCAAGTGTCAGCCTCCTGTTGTCTTGTGCCCAGAATTGAGCCCACTCCACCTTGGTTGCAGCTTTCAACTTCAATCATATTTTCTGCCAGCTGGAGGCAATTGTGAAAGTAACCCCTATGTTGAAAGCAAATTACTGTCCCGAGTTCCATAGCCGTTGCGCTTGTTCCACAACCAGCATGATGACCTTTCTGCAGTTTCGCTGAGCCTCTTAAGTGCCCTTGTTCTTGACTGCCCCCTCATCCCCAACAGTTTCAGTAGATCATACGCTGAGGCAGCCACGAGACCTCATGCACCCACCTCAACAGCCATGACTCTTGCAGTGAACCAATCAGATCACTATACTTGGCCACTTTGAACGAGTTTTGCTCATCCAATCTGGATTCAAATGGCACGGTCAGCTCAATCATTATAACCTGGTGCAATGATGAGGAATGCAGCACTATATCTGGCCGTCTTCGAGATCTTCTAATACTCTCTGGATATACCTCTAGCCCAGATAGGTCTACTGCCATCTCCCAGTCATTAGCACAAAGAATATATGGTAAACTGTTACTTGTCTTGCTTGGTTTGGGATGTGTTGACTTTCCTGCTCTCAGAAAATATGTATTTGTGGTGGTCGGTCTGATTTTACTGTTCGCCTTTACCCTTGCCAGATTTATTGTAGCAGCCAGCTCATTTAGTATTCTGTTGTGGCGCCATGTGTATCGCACTTGTCCTAATGACACCTTGCAAGCTGAGAGCACATGTTCAAGTGTCTGCCTCTCATGGCACAGGGGTGCACTGGGATTCATCAGACTTTCCCCATCTCACAGGTTTGCGGGCGATGGCATGAGGTCATACATTGATCTGAGAATGAAGCTGAGTCTAAGAGGTGCGATATGCCATATATCATTCCATGTCAAGGACCTTTGCAGGGCTCTTTCCCATGTAGCCCATTGGCAATGTTGCTCCTGCTGCATCGCTTTTTGCATCCTCTTATCATTTTCAGCTCCTCGTACCTCCTGAATTACCATGTCTCTGCGTTCTTTGTTTGATGCCTTGGACCACCAGCAGATGTCACCATGACCAAATCCCCGTCTATTCGTCTGTGTGTATCCTATTACCTCCCTCAGCTTGAGCGACTCTTGGGCAGCACCAACAGCTTCATCCACTTTCCACTTCCTTACAGTTTTCAGTGTGGGCTGAATGGACTTAACTACGTCATCTGTTGATTCGCACAGCATTTTTACGAGCCTTGCCTTTCCTGCTTGTATTCTTCAACAACCGACTTGAAAGGAAGCACAAGCTTTGCCTTCTTGCAGTACAGTGCTACGTCTGACAGACCTGGTAGTACTCTTAGCCATTTTCCCGTGAACTTGTTGGCCTTTTGCTCTATAGCTTCCACTGTACGGGTGCTTATTTCATATATAAGCAGTGGTCATAGCAATTTAGGTATCAACATGAACTGGAGGCACCACAGTTTGAACTTTCCTAGGAATCTGCTTTGGTCTATGAGCTTTAGTCCTCTGTCTGCCATTTCTATTGTATGTTGAACTACCTTTGAGTTTTTTAATGAGGCATCATACACCCTGCCAAGACATTAACAAGTTTTTCAATGACAGTAGGGATTCTTTGGTTTGAAACCATGAGTTTGACCTCATATGTCTTCCCTTTCCTGACTGATAGGCTTCTAGACTTCTTAGGTTTGAAGCTTATTCTGCACCAGCTGACTAGTTCATCCAGGCGTGTTAACATTTTCCGGGCCTGGTGTTCATCTGATGTCAGAATTGGTGTGTCATCTATGAATGCTTTAAGCTGTGACATATGATACCTTCCACTGAGCTTCGGACCTATTGCAAATCCTTCAGCTACTTTGAGGATTACCTGCATAGCCAGCACGAGTAGTATCGGGAAGATGGTACATCTCATCGCAATTCTAACTTGTAGTTCTATCAACTTCGTTGTTTACTCTTACTTACTTAGTCGTTCCTCTTCTACCGTGAGGTGTAGAGGTTTGGAAGAGAGAGCGCCAGACTATCCTATCGGCTGTCTTCTTCCTGGCCTGGTTCCATTCTAGTCCTCGGTCCTTCAAAGATTGTCTAATGTTGTCCTCCCAGCGGACTCTGGGTCGTCCTGGAGGTCTGGATCCCTGGCTCTTTGTTTCCCATGCTTGTCGTGGTAGCCGATCTTCTCCCATTCTGCAGACATGGCCAAACCATCTTAGTTGGGACTGTTCTATTTGGGTCTGCAGCGGGTGGGATTTTAGGCCTTGACGTATCGACTGGTTGCGGACCATGTCTCTTCTTGTTACTTCAACCACCTTCCTCAGATACCTCATTTCTGAGGTTTGAATCTGGCTTTTGTGGGTTGTAGTCATTGCCCATGACTCGCATCCATTTGTCAAGACTGGGACATAGGTGGAGCGGTATACAGCCATCTTCTTTTTCTTACCAACCTCTTTCTTGCTGAGGAATCCTCGATTTATGGCCTGATAAAGTCTCCCAGCCGCTGCTTTTCGAGTGGCCAACTCTTCTTTGATGCCCCCCTTTCGGTCTATAATAGCTCCGAGATATTTAAAGTGGTCGACCTGCTCCAGGACCTGTTCTCCCAACTTAATCTGATGGTTTCTTTCTTCTCGTGATATCACCATGGATTTTGTTTTAGAGCTGCTTATGACCATCCCTCTCTTCTCCAGCTCTTCCTTCCAGACTTGCAGGTTGGATTGGAGATGTGTCTCTGATTTAGCAATCAGGACAACATCATCAGCAAATGCTAGCTCTGAAATACAGACCTGTCTCATCTTCCAGTACCCCACTGAATACTTTCTTGTTCTCGCCTTACATGCCTTGATGACATCGTCCATGAGAAGTATGAAAAGATAAGGTGACAGGATATCGCCTTGTCTTACACCAGTGGTGGTCCTGAACTCTTCTGACTTATAGTTTGCCGTCCTCACATAATTTCTGCAAGACTTGTAGAAGCTCTGTATAGCATGAATCAGAGGTGCTGGAATGTTCTTCCTTGCCAAACAGTCCCAAAGTTTGCTCCAGGGGACCCTGTCAAACGCCTTTTCCAGATCTATGAAACAAAGATGGATCTCACTCTTGTACTCAAGGGCCTTTTCACTCAGCTGCCTGAGTGTGAAAATTAGGTCTTGAGTACTTCGGTTTGCTCGGAATCCGCACTGGGCTTCATCCAATTATGGATCAGCTAGGCATCGGAGTCTCTGCTCTAGGATTCTAGAGTAGATTTTACCAGGGACACTGAGAAGGGATTTGCCTCTGTGGTTTCCACATTGTCGATTGTCACCCTTTTTGAAAATCGGTGTTATGATGGCAATCTCCCAATCCTTTGGTATGGCCTTGTTGCACCATGCTGCCTGTAGGACCCTTAGGAGTAATAGGTCGCCTGATGCTCCCATGTACTTAACCATTTCTGGTGTTATACCATCATGCCCTGCTGCTTTGCCCATCTTGATTTTCTCCAGTGCTGCCTTCAGTTCTTCCATCTTTATGTCATCTTCATCACCATTTGTATCATCTTCTGTGCTAGTGGTTATCATTTCTGATGCTCTACCTTGCTCACCATCAAGGAGTTCTGAGAAATATTCTTTCCATCTTTCCATTACTTCCTTCGGGGCAGTAAGCAATTTGCCTTGCTTGTCCTTTATAAATTTAAGAGGGCATTGTTTTTCCTTCCTCATGTTCTTTAGGGTCTTATAGAACAATTTCTGGTTTTCTTGCGCATCCTTTTCTAGATTTTCTCCAAATTCTTCCCAGGACTTCTGTTTTGCTGCTAGCACCTTGTTCTTTGCTTCTGTTCTGAGTATCACATTTTCTCTATATTTCTCTATTTGTCCTGCTGTGTTTTTAGCTTCTAAATATTGTTTCCATGCCATTTTCTTCTCTCTTATTTTCTCTTTGACTTCCTCTGTCCACCAAGGTGTCCTCTTTCTCTTGTTCCCAAGTCGGACTTCACCACATGCTTCTGCAGCAGCT
The DNA here is from genome assembly GCA_024509875.1 of Oreohelix idahoensis. Lineage (NCBI taxonomy): Eukaryota > Metazoa > Mollusca > Gastropoda > Stylommatophora > Oreohelicidae > Oreohelix > Oreohelix idahoensis. The sequence continues at coordinate 456,667 of JAMPIV010004669.1, read as the reverse complement.
GTCTTTATGATGTCCTTGAATTTAAGCCACAGGGTTTCCAAGTCATCAGGTTGTTCTTCTGTGTTTCTCACCGCTGTAGCAATAAGCCCCTGATATCTGGTCTTAATTTCTGGCTCTTTCAGCTTGTAGGTCTTAATGCTCATTTCTTCCGTTCGTTTACTTGGTTTCTTGCGTGGTGCTGGACAGTTCCTAGGCTGAGCAACTCTTTCAGTTGTTCTTTTGATTGTAAGCAGGTAGTGATCACTTCCAATCTCTGGCCCCCTCCAGACTCTAGCATCCCGGACATATTTGAATGAGCTCCTCCTAACAATGGCATAGTCGATCACTGACTTCTCATTCTTTGTTGGTTCACACCTAGTGTATGCATGTATGCGCTTATGGGGGAACTTTGTGTTGATAATGATCAGATTCTGCTCACTGCAGAATCTGAGGAGTCGCTTTCCATTGTCATTGAGAGTATCTTCTCCATATCTTCCGATAACTCCACCCCATCTAGCATGGTCATTTCCAACTCTGGCATTGAAATCTCCGAGCATGATAATTTCATCTAGGCAGTCATCCACTGTCCTTTGAAGCAGCTCGAAGAATTCTTCCTTGACCTCTGCTCTCTCATCCTCATTTGGCCCATACACTATGACCAGGTTGACTATGGTTTCTCCTTCTTTTAGTTTTACAACCATAATGCGCTCCGAGACAAAGTTCCATCCCTTGATACTATCTTTCTGGTTTTTGGCCACAATGCAACCCACGCCCCCTTTAGCTCTTTCAGATGTGGGTACACCACTGTATAGCAGAGTGTTGCCATCGAGATCCATGACTCCTTGTCCCTTTTTCTTTGTTTCGGTAATAGCCAGGATTTCTAGTTTTGCTTTCCTCATCTCTTCCATCAGCTCCTCTTCTTTCCCATTTATACTTCTTGTGTTCCATGTTCCATAAGTCGTAGTCCGTAGTCCGTTCCAGTTCGTCGCCTTTAGAATCAGTCCGGTTTTCTCTCTTATATTGCTTGTAATCATAGTTTGAGACAAACAGGTGATTGGCCTGTTGTGCCTTTGCATGGTGGAGGGGCTGCCTCCTTACGGCCTCTATGCAGGCCGCCCTCCTCCTTTTTCATCCGGGCTTGGGACCGGCATAGGCGGAGTTTTTCCAAAATGAAATGGAAGAATTATCAATTAGTAATAATAATAATAATAGCCCCTTCAGTCATAACTGACTATGGGAATGCGCCCCTGAGGTGACAGACCTCAGCTGCTTATTTTCCTGGTGCTCCTTTCGACGTTTTCTCCTCACCTCTGCTTCTTGTGTGAGCCTCTCTTCGCCCATTCTGAGGTGGCGCCGTAAACAGCATCGCCACTTAGTGCGATCGGCAGCTTCATCCTCCCATGTTGCTGGATCCATGTCCAGTGCCCTCATATCTCTCTTGCACACATCTTTGAACCTCAGCTGTGGTCGCCCAACTGTTCTCTTGCCATCTGCTAATTGTCCGTAGAAGATATCTTTTGGGATGCGACCATCTTCCATGCGGCGAACATGGCCAAGCCAGCGAAGTCTGCGCTGTCTAAGAAGCGTATACATACTTTGAAGGCCAGCACGTGACAACACCTCGACATTCGTCACTTTATCTTTCCACGAGATGCCGAGGATGCGGCGTAGACACCGCAAATGGAAGGTATTGAGCCTTCTTTCTTGCTTAGCATAGGTCGTCCAGGTCTCGCTGCCATATAGGATTGTGCTGGTGACGCAGGCATTATATACCGCAGCTTTGGTCTTCATTGTGAGTTTAGAGTTTCCCCAAACACGCGATGTGAGGCGGGCAAAGGTAGCTGCAGCTTTGCCAATGCGGCTGTCGATTTCTGTATCCAGTGAGAGTTTGTCATTGATGGTAGACCCTAGGTATGTGAAGTGGTGCACCACTGCCAATTCATAGTTATCGATAGTGATAACTGGTGCAGCACCCACATCCTGACTCAACACATTCGTTTTCTTTAGACTTATTGTGAGGCCAAAGTCCTTGCATGCTTTAGTGAAGCGATTCATCAAGCTCTGAAGCTCCTGTTGGCTTTGAGTGACGACTGCAGCATCATCAGCGAACAACAAGTCTCTTATAGTGACCCTTCTGATTTTTGTTTTTGCCTTCAGCCTTGAAAGATTAAACAGACGGCCATCTGACCTAGTGTGAAGGCATATTCCTTCAGTTGCATCTCTGAATGCATGTTTCAAGAGTAAGGCAAAGAAGATTCCGAAGAGGGTCGGAGCCAGAACACAGCCTTGTTTAACGCCACTTCGTATATCAAAGGGCTGTGACGTGCTTCCAGCATATTGGACTGTTCCCTTCATGCCGTCATGGAATGACTTTATCATTTCCAGCATTTTAGAAGGGCAGCCTATTTTCAGGAGGATTTTAAAGAGTCCATCCCTACTAACCAGGTCGAATGCTTTTGTGAGGTCTATAAAGGCGATATATAGTGGTCTTTTCTGCTCTCTTGATTTTTCCTGAAGCTGGCGGAGAGAGAAGATCATGTCTGTTGTTGATCTGCCAGCTCGGAATCCACACTGTGACTCTGGATATATGCGCTCAGCTAACTTGTGTAGTCGCATTAAGATGACTTTGGCAAAAACCTTACCAACAATACTAAGAAGAGAGATGCCTCTGTAGTTATTGCAATCACTTCTGTCTCCTTTATTTTTATACAGTGTTACAATCTTGGCATCTCGCATGTCTTGAGGAATAGTTGTCTCTTCCCAGCACTGGCACAGCATCCTATGCAGGGGATGTAATAGCGTGCTCTTACAGCATTTGATTAAATCAGGAGGAATCCCATCACTGCCTGGTGCTTTGCCAGAGGCCAAGCTATCAATGGCCTTGCTGAGTTCCTCTAATGTTGGTTCGGCATCCAGCTCCTCCATAGTTGGCAGACTGTTGACACCATCAAGGGCTGCAGGCGTAACGGTATTGTCTCTAGCGTAAAGCTCAGAGTAGTGCTCGACCCACCTCTCCATCTGCTTACCCTTATCGGTTAGCTTCTCTCCGCTGATGGTTTTTAGCGGTGCCGTCTTACTTTTATGGGGGCCAAGTGCTTTCTTTATACCGTCATACATTTGTCTAATGTTGCCTGTTTGCGCTGCGATCTGGATGCTCTCACTGAGCTGGAGCCAGTAGTCATTTGCACAGCGTCGAGCAGTTTGTTGAACTTTGCTTCTCGTAGCCCTCAGGGTCTGTAGGGTTCTGGCACTCGGTGAACGTTTGTATTCATTCATAGCACTGCGCTTAGCTTCAATGACAGGTGCCATCACATCTGATGAAGCATCAAACCAGTCATTTGACTTTGCTGTTTTCTTACCAAAGGTGGCAAGTGCAGTACTTTGAATGGTGTTCCGTAGATGCTCCCAGTTCTCTGTAATAGTATCACCATGCTGAGGGCTACTGAGCACTTTCTCGAAGGTCGCAGTGAATTGAGCGATCATGAAAGGGTCTGACATCTTGCTGGTATCAATGCGTGGTTTCCCTTCATGTCTGACACGATAGAGTTTTCTTGGTTGTGCTCTGATTTTGCAGCAAACCAAGGAGTGATCTGTATCACAGTCTGCACTATGGTACAAGCGCGTGGAGAGCACAGACCTGAGGAGTGGCCTTCTGACGAGAATCAGGTCAGGTTGGTGCCAGTGCTTGGATCGTGGGTGTCTCCATGACACCTTATGCTGGGGTTTTGTCTGAAAGTAGGTGTTGGTCACGCAGAGGTCATGGTGGACGCACAACTCTAAGAGCCGTTGTCCATTTTCATTCATCTTGCCAATACCAAACCTGCCCAGACATGAAGGCCATGAAACATTATCGGCACCCACTCTAGCGTTAAAGTCACCAAGGAGAACAAGCTGTTCTTGCCTAGGTATGCTTTTGATAATTGCTGTTAGATTCTCGTAGAACTCATATTTAGCTTCTGAGGCAGAGTACAGAGTAGGAGCATACACACTGACAAGGGTGATGGGACCTGTGCTAGTTTGCAGGCGGAGCGTTAACAGGCGTTCTGATCCATTCTCGCCTGGTTCAACCATTTTAGTTAGCGATTTTTTGACCGCAAAACCTACTCCGTGTTCTCTAGCTTAGTAATTAGTAATATAGAACATGAAAATATTGATATATTTGCAGACAACCTTAAGAGAGAAATATTTAAAATAGCTGTTAAACAAACGTCAAACTCTAATATGACACAACACCTAAATCCACACCTCATTAAGAATTTAAAAAAAGTGAATGCACAGTGGTATAAAAACTCAGTACCTTGGTGGACAGTTAAACGTACAGAAATACAAAGAAAACAAGCTCTTCACAGATATAGAAAACATAGAACAGAAGAGAATCTAGAAGAATATAAATAAATAAGAAATGAATCCAACAAAATAATACTCAAAGAAAAACAGAATCACTGGAAAAGATTCTGTCAAGCCCTGAATCCCAAAACACACTATATTACAGATGTGTGGAATAAATTAAAGGTTATAAAAGGCAGAACTAGACAAACGATAATACATACTATAAAAAAAAACTCAGAAAGAGCAGATACTGACAATCGAAAAGCTAATGTGCTGACAAGATACTACCATAATGTTAGTTCCACGAAAAAGCTAGGTCAGAATGAGAGTAGTAGACGAAAAAAACTTAGCGAAAAAGTAACTGAGAATACAGAAGAGTTATATTTAAATGCGTATATTGCAATTGAGAAAGTGAAAAATGTAATAAAGGAAAACACAAATACAGCATCAGGACATGATATCTTGAGCTATGAAAACATATACCAAGGAGTACATTAGGGATTGTAACATCTCTATTTAACAAAATTTGGAAAGAGCAGATACTGACAATCGAAAAGCTAATGTGCTGGCAAGATACTACCATAATGTTAGTTCCACGAAAAAGCTAGGTCAGAATGAGAGTAGTAGACGAAAAAAACTTAGCGAAAAAGTAACTGAGAATACAGAAGAGTTATATTTAAATGCGTATATTGCAATTGAGAAAGTGAAAAATGTAATAAAGGAAAACACAAATACAGCATCAGGACATGATATCTTGAGCTATGAAAACATATACCAAGGAGTACATTAGGGATTGTAACATCTCTATTTAACAAAATTTGGAATGTCGGGAAAATTCCCAAGACATAGAATGTGGCAGTAGTTATTCCAATACTAAAACCAGAAAAAGATGACAATGATGCTAGTTAATAATGCAGATCAGTTTCATTTACTTCACATCTAGGTAAAATACTAGAAACCGAAGTAAATAACATATTAAAGTTTTATTTGGAAAAATATATATATATATACAGCCAGACTCAATCAAGATTTAGAAGGGATAGATGCACTATGGATCAGATAATCAAAATGGAACATGAAATCAAATTAGGACTTCAAAAGAAAGAAAAAAAAACAGTCGCAATATTCCTATATATAATTAGGACCCGATTCTACATGAAATGAACGTCCGCTTTATACTTCATCTCACACTTATGGATAAAATATATAATACTCGCTTAAGCACCCCAGGCTTTTTGTCAGTTTGATGTTATATTTTTGTATTTCAAGCTTTAAGCTCCTTGAAAAATTATTTGTGGCTTTGAAGCCTGTGTTTAAAATATTTTTTATATATTTTTTATGTTGTTCTTTTTTTTGTTTTTAAATGTAAGTCAAATGTAATCGATCCGCTAATAACATTATCAGTTTGCGATAAACGAGTCCAGAGCACAGGGGGCGGATTTCATTATTCAGTATATTACACGGAAAGTTTTTTAATTTGTTTTTATTTTTTAATTTTGATAAGAGTTGTAAATCACATTTTTTTAAATGTAGTTGTCAGTTGTGTGTGTGTGTCTGTGCACGCGCGTGCGATTGTTTGTGTCTGGAAGAGAGGGGGGGGGGAAAGGGGGGAGAGAGAAGTTTCAATATTTCTCTCAAGAGAGACAATCTTGTTGGAAAGAATACACCTAGATTATTTGCAGTTATCGCACATTTCAAGTGATGATACAATTTAAAAAAAATTAATATTCATTTTATTCATTTTATTATTATTATGACTGATTATTGTATTGCCATGGGAAATACATAACTATGCCAAGTTTCAGAGCTATTGCTCATCTGGAAGTGATTGAAAAATCGATTGCAAGATTTGAAGGTGACAATAGAGTGACATACGTTGCAAGCTAAAGAAAAGACTGTAATAAGAAAAAGTATTTATTTCAGTTAAAATTAAGTTCAAACAGTGAATCCGGATTAGTAAAAAAAACTATAAGTGGTACATGTGACAAGGTGTTCTCAACCAATGTTCCTCAGAACCCTGGGGTTCCGCAATTTATCTTCAGTGGATCCGCGGGAAATCATGAAATAAGTAATAATGTTGAAATACCGCGAAAAACATTCCAAGTGTCATTCTTGTTCAGGATTATATTTAATTGTGTATGTCTATGTTCATTTCGTACCAACGGGCTGATCACCCGTTTGCCAGTCACTTAGATTACGGAAACAACAGCAAATGGATTGATTTGCCATTGCCCTAAAGACGCCAATAGGCGTGATGGGAAACAATGGCAAAGAAAACCTATCTGCTGTTGCCCTAAGACGCCACTAGGCGTAATGGCCACTGACTGCTTTGACGGTCGGTGGCTAAGGACGGAAGAAGAAGAAGAATGTTCATTTCGTATTTAATCGATACACATCACTTACTCATACAGTAATTGAAACGTTTGCAAACGTGTGAATGATTAGTAACGCTCTTACTATTTATTTAAATTTAAAGACAGACTTCCATCTCAGTAATAGTAACACCAAAGAGATAAATACAAAAGAGATGGCACAACAGTTTATCCCTTGAAAAAGGGCATATTAAAAAAAAAAAAAGATGGGATGCTGTATGAAAATGTGTACATACATTCTACCCAAGAGCAGAACACAACTTTTGTTTGTTTGTTTGTTTGTTTTTTTCTTTCGGCTTCTGTTGCTCTCACTTCATTCACCTTTTATTGTGAATAAATATTAGACAAACATAAAGGTATGTTTTCAGGCACTCGTAAGAAATAAAGAAGTAGAACACTAGACAACAGAAAAACAACAGACGTGAGTGGCTTACCCAGGATTTGAACCCCGGACCTTCCGTACGACAACACCGCCTAGCTATACAAGCGAATCACACTATCCTCCAGGCCAGCCAGGCATCCCCAAAAAAAGATGCTTTACTGACCGGTCATTAGTGCGAAACGCAAGACAACACCGGAAGTTTACAATGGGCAGCTTAGCCTTATTAATGACGCAATCACTTCTGTTGATAATCCCCAGACAATTCAGCAGTCAAAGACAACATCTACACATAAATTCCAGCGCTACAGCCAGAAATATTGACAGCTGTTATGAAAAATGTTGTCAAAACAGCCTCTCTTTGTGAAGCCGAAAATGGTGTGCACTTAAGTAACATTGTGTTTCTTAAATAGTTAAAATAAATCTCCATATTGTACATTTTATTTAGAAAATTAATCATAAAAATTAATTAAAAAACAGAAATGTTGTTCGATTTATAAACCCTTTCATGACTTTTGGGACATTCTGTACAATATTTTCTTGGCAAGAATGTTACAGTAATACTATTAGAATTATTGTATTGTAGGAGTTCTGCTGACAATGGAAAATTATTTGAGAAGTTCTGGCTTGATTAAAAAAAGGTTGAGAATCATTGATGTGACATGCAGCCAAGCGAGGATACGGAAAATCTCACGGCAGGCTGGGGAATTCATTACCCCCCTTGACTTAAAACGAATAGCGAAACAGCATCTTAACTTGGTCAATAAGTATAACACTGACATCACAAAATCTTGTGAACATATAAGCCTTCGCGATGAAGCTCCTCAGATGATTCAGTTGTTTTATTATACCGTTTGACTTTAACTGCTGACAGTAGCCTGGATCGTTTCACCTCTTTCCTATCTGGCTTATGATTTATTTTCTCTGCAGTAGTTTACCCATTATGTAAACTTGGGAAACTCACAGCTTTATTCACAATGCAGTGCCAACAGAATGTATAACAACAGAAAATTAATATAAGCTAGAAGAAAGATAAAATACGAAAAGTAACTACAAGTGAACTGTTAAATCACAAATATTTAAAATATAAAGAAAGTCATAAAACTTCTAAGACATTTCTTCAGCAGATATCATCAAAGTAGATAATGCCACACCTGGAGACATATTACACAAACTTCTAAAAAGTCAGACAGAAAAAAATAAAATAACAGGTGATACCTGGTCTAGTTGTTACTGAAGGAAGATTTTCAAGAGTTCACCAATTACAAAGGAGTAATACTACAAAAGAAACTAATGATGACAATGATGGATACCTGTAGCCACCATTTGATTAGGAAGACAACATCAAGCAGTAGTTGTTGATTTATGTGAACTCTTACAGCTCAACGATCTAGTTTGGTTTGAAGGACTATCTTCATTGCACACGGACTCCAACAATGCTCCGATCTCCTCCCTTCGATCACACAAGGAGGATCTCAGCCTAGTGCACGAACTCCGTAGCGCCGGCGAGAATCCCAACGTGTGTATATAGGAATTACACATTCTATAAATATTTTTGTGGTGGGTAGGTTTCCTCATTTTTAAATTTTTGCTAGGGCAACAGCCGTGTGGTCTATTCTTTACGATTTCCAACTGCCGAAGGATTTTTAACGTGCTCAACATACACACGGCATCTCCTATTCTTTTCGCCTTTATCCGAGAAGGCTAGGCATCCGATCTCACTACCCAGGAGACCAGAGTATGACAAATAGGACCACTGGTTCTGAAAAAAATTTCCACAAATTATATTCCCTCTACTGGGAATCGAACCCAGTACCTTTAGAATTCGAGGCGGATGCCAGACCTCTTAGCAGCTCAACAATCTCGATTATAGTAAATGATATTCTCTTCTATCAGGCAACTATAAACAGATGCAAAACACAGATCATAAAAAGAAATGTAGCAAATGACAGCAAGACTGCATTTGGTAAATCACTCTGACAAGATTTAAACTCATGTATATGTAGTTCACCGGAAGCCGGGGTGGTTAGTGCACTGGCTTCCTAGCTCGGTGGTCCATGGTTCGATCTCCAGATGAGGTGAGATTTTTTATTTATTTATTCCGCAAACGGCTCTTGGGTCGTGAATTGGGTACCAGAGCAACTCTGGGACGGTTAAAGGCGGCCGGCGTGATGCTGACCACATCACCCTTAGATAGTCAAGAAAATATGGGCCTAACACCACATTCCCAATATGCCTCAGTGGGAGTGTGTAGTGAATTTCTAAATACAATATCTAAATTAATATATAACAATATAGGGCATAAAGGCAAAGATAAGAAAGTACAAAAGAATTTTCTGCTAGAACGGTTGTTGTCGCCTACGCCTTCAGATTATTATTTGCTAACGAATAGCCGAACAAAACGGTACCCTATTTTTCAAATTCGTCCTTGACATAAACACCCACTTTTTCCAAGTTCTAAGAAAATATTTGCCTAAAATGCATTATGGAACGAGGAGGGGCAAGGATAGATGAAATGCTAATTCGTTTCGCATTGATTTTAAACTAAAAGCCAACACTAGCACAGGGGCAAGCCTTGCCTTAGGGGTTTCCCCAAATACAATGAAAAAAGTTAGAATTGTGGACACTACGTCATGTAAACATGTTAAGCTCTTATTATGAATGACCTAAGCTCTCGTAATTATCTCGTAAGTACACGAGGAAAGAAGTGAACAGGAGGTAGTTTAAAAATAAACAATTAACATAGAAAAAAAGATAGAATTTTGAACCAACCCACATAGCCCCTTAAAAATTCTATATTCGTGTACCTGAAGACTTGCTGACCAAGAATATGTTATTAGTTATATAAATAGTCCCTTAACTAATTAAATATTGATAAAACCATACATAGAGATCAGAGATACTGTCAGGTCAAGTCATATCTGCTTAGATTGGATCGCATATTTTTTGGGGAAAAAGTAGGTGACAGATAGGCTAGGATGGTACAGTGAATCTGATTGGGGGGCATTTGAAGTGAGACGAAATATTATTGGCTGACCTTTGAATAAACATAAACAGCCTAAGTAACGTAGGAAAAGTTTGAATGATATTTTTGAAAAGACTGTTTACCCTTGTAAAATTAAAAGTGATTGGCTAACTGAATCGATATTGTCAGAATAAGCGTTAAGGGGACGCCATTTTCTAAGAAAATTTTCAACAGGGATAGATGAGAGCAGGCTGTGATTTAAAATACAACTTATAAGCAGCCTGGGCAATATAACCGATCGAAACTGTGTCAGTCATCGTCTCTGTGTGTATTTCATTGAACATTGTGGTAAGCTTGACATTTATTAACCTGTATTTTATATAAAAATTGAATGTGAAATAATAATATATGTCTGGACATGAGTGGGTCTATAGCGAACATGAGGCAAAGCCTAAAGATTGATCCACCATGTGATAGACTGTCAGAGAGGTGTAAAACTACAAGAATAGGTATGATTGTCATAAAGGAGCATAACACCTATCCTATTATATGGAAGAGATTACAGCTGGAATTGCAGTGGCGTTGTAACTATTAGGGAAAGGAATACTGGTGTACATTGTCACATCAAAAGAAAATGGTGGCATAGGTTTGTATAAGGATATTATCCTTTTGTTTGTTTGTAATGTACATGTCCTTAACTGTGGACTATTAGTGTATGCTAGATATTACGAAGGATGCATACCTTCACATTTCAGAGGTCCTGGGTACTGACGTTAATGTGGTACCAAACGCTTGAAAATTGATTGATTCAAGACTCTGCCTGTTTACTGAGAGCCCATGCTAGTGGCCATTGCCTATCAAATTTTCAAATTCAATGAAAAACGTAGTCAGCGCTTAAACCAGTTAGATTTACCCAAGCCGAGGCTAGATTTGTACAAGAAGAGCTTGGCTTACTCAGCTGCTCATCTTTGGAACAATCTTCCACATGACCTGAAAAACATGCACAGTCCCTACTCATATAATCGTAGACTGTTCAAATACATTATGAGTGCGGATTATATGCCGCCCTAAGGGATTATGTTTCGAATTATTATTATCTAATACACTGTATGGAGGGTCTGATGATCTAGTTTTTCATTTTAATATACCTTACTTCTTAATTGTAATCAGATACTGTAAATGTATGCTTTTATACTACTTATAATGTTGCATCGCCTTTGAACTAATACCTTAAGTATGCTGGAGAATGTCTGGATACCTAGCAATAAAAGATGAGTAAGAGGAAGGGATAAATGCAAGACGGGCCTATATGCATGATTCTCATCTTTCAGTCAATACCCTTTACCTCCCTAAGGAGCATAGGTCATTATTACTGGATCTCGTGTAGTGGAGGCGTCAACAATTCACTCCCTGTGGCAGTATCTGCTTGGGACTCAAAGTTGCTCACCTGTGGGAACATTTTCCGCATGCGCTGACAACACATGAAGTACCAGCTATTTCAGCAGATTTCCAAATTGTCACGAGTTCTTATTATATGCCACCATTATCTGATTACGTTTCTAATTATGTCTTGTTTACTGTATGAATTGTTTTGATTGTGTTTGTTAGTTTTTTTTTTTTTTTTAAGGTATAAATTTTTGTTAATCTATTTTAATTAATAATTTTTTCCCCCCTTAAATTTGATTATGTCTGGATGTTACAAATGTATGTTATTATTTTACCTCGATAATGTTGTACGCTTAAATAATGCTAAAATACATGTGCTATTGAAAGGATACGGTATGTAAGATGACAGAGAGAAGAAGGGCAGAATGTAAGACAGGCCTGCGTGCCCAATTCTTAATCCTTTGAAAATATAGTTAGTTCGTTCGTTCGTTCGTTATCTATCTATCTATCTATCTATCTATCTATCTATCTATCTATCTATCTATCTATCTATCTGTCTGTCTGTCTGTCTGTCTGTCTGTCTGTCTGTCTGTCTGTCTGTCTGTCTGTCTATCTATCTATCTATCTATCTTTATTTATTTTAAAAACATACTTTAATTATGATGATTATTGCAAATGTTTGATGTTATATTACTTTTATAATGATAAATGCCTTAATAATGCTTAAAGTAAATGTGAGGATGAAAGGATACAGTATACATGATGAGAGAGAGAGGAAGGGCAGAATGTCAGACGGGCCTGCGTGCCCAATTCTTAACCCTTTGAAAATAAAGTTCGTTCGTTCGTTCGTTCAAACAGGGAACAGATTGTCAAGCGAGCAGAGGAAAGGTTCTATATTCTACGGCCAAGATAAGTTCTCATTCGGCACATGAGAGCTCAACTACAGAACTTTAAAAGAACGATCTAATAACATTGAATAAAACTGGGACAAATATTTAATAGTTCCACAAGTGACAAAATAGAAACAAACATTTCCAAAAGGACATGATTAAAACAACAAACTAGTAGTACCACCAGTATTACCTTAAAGTAGGAGAACTCTACAAACGCATATTAGAAAAATATTATATATATGGACAAACGATATATTGTGCTATTTGACTGATGTAATTGATTATTTGATTTCACTTTTAAATTGTCAGTCCTGATAACAAATAAATTTGAATCAGGATAATAAAACTGTACAAATCTTATTTACACAAAATTCAACCACAGTCTTAAATAAGATAGCCTTTTAGAGTGTCGTTTGTATGTTATTGTGGTAGTACTGTGTGCTGTTGTGAATAATAAACTATTTGTTTGTATGTTTGTTGATTATTGTACATTACACTCTACATCCATAACCCTAGACACAACACGAAGTCAATTAACATACTAAAATAAATACATTTTGAATGAGATAAAAAGGTGGTAGTGGAAAGGTACCCTGAAAAGTTCACAATATTATTGGGTATATTCAGGGACCTTCATAGCTAATCTCATTTAATACAAATATAATAATACCTACAACAATTAATAACATCAAATCCACCACATATATTGGGGTCCTGTCCGGGATTTGAAACCTCTCCCACCACTTATATTGGGGTCTCGCTCCTGGGGATTGAATTCTCATAACACCAGCTATATTGGGTAGTTTGATTCTGGGATTTTAAATTCTTAAAATATTATCAAGTATATTAGGAATCTCAGAGAGTATAAAATTAAAAGCATTCCTTTTGGAGAAATTAAATAGTAGTTGAGCTATCAGTGCCTGTGGTTGTTCTTGGTTATCATTAGTAATTGTTAGCCATATTTAGAGATTTGTATAGTTAGAAATTTAAAAGGTTGTATAGTACAAATGGCTGATCTGGCAAAGTTTCGATCTGCTGCTGTGCAGACTGCGAAAGAAATGAACATGGAGGGTCAAGCTTTGATCCAGTATGTAACTTCAGAATGTGACAAGTATATTGAAAGGGAAGATAGGAAGTTAGCAGAAGAAAGAAAATTACAGTTACAAATTGAGGCTGATAAAGAACTTAAGAGGTTACAAATTGAGGCTGACAAAGAGGCTAGGGCATTGGAGGCAGAAGAAAAGAGGTTGGCTGCTGAAAGAGAAGAAAAGAGGCTGGCTGCAGAAAGAGAAGAGATTGGCTGCAGAGAGGGAAGCAGAAGATAGAAGATTGCAGAGGGAGCACGAGTTACGACTAAGGGAGTTGGAAATTCAAGGCCATGCTCCTGAAAATGGTGCCAGCCCCTTTGCATCAGATGCCACTGCTAGTCAGGGAGCCTCAACCTCAGCTATGGGTTTTCATGTAGATCATTTTGTTGAGAAAGAAGATGACATCGAAGGGTATTTAAGTAGATTTGAGCTTTTAGTTACTACATATGGGTTAGAGAGAGAGAGGTGGAGCCTCAAGTTATCTCAGGGACTCAGGGGTACAGCTTATGAAGTTTTTGCCAAGATGAGCAGAGATGACCAGGACAATTATGACATGCTAAAGCAGGCTCTTTTATTAAGATATGAAAAGAACGGAGAATTTTATAGAAAAAAATTTAGGAATGCCAAACTACTGTCGGGTGAGACTTATCACCAGTTCTCTGCACGGTTAGAGACCTACTTGGAGAAATTGACTGCTCTGGGGAAAACCCAAGATCTTAAGGAGATGATCCTTATTGAGCAGCTAAGAGAGTCCATGGCTCCAGACCTGAGAAAGTTTCTCATGGAACAAGGTGCAGAGAGGCTGGGTGAGTTACTCAATGTCGCTGAAAGGTATCAGGCAGCCCAGGCAGAGGTAGTTGGTAATAAAAAGAAACAGGTAGACAATTTTAAGGCACCTCAAAACTTTAATAAGTTTGACCATAGAGACCAGAACAAAGGTAAGCAATATTTTGATAGGCCACGCAATGACTATAAACATAAAACCTCACAATTCAATGAAAGGAAAAATGATGAAAGAAAATCTTTTAACCAAGGAAAGAAGTATTGTAAAAATTGTCGGATGGACAACCATAACACTGAAAATTGTAGAAGGAAAATTCCTACTTTCGCTGCAATGAAAATGGGAAGAAAGGGAGTAAAGGTAAACCCTACTGAACAACAGGAACCTTACCACCCCCCAGTGTGTGAAGATGTAACATGCAATGGTGTCACCATAAGGTGTTTGTATGATACTGGATTAGATTATGATTCAGTTGTGAGTTCTCACCTGGTGCAGGCAGATCAATATACCACAGAAACAGTAGAGATTCAAACTGCAACCAAGGACGTAGCGACCATGACACTTCCCGTCGCCAGGATAAATGTGAAAACGCGATATGTGGAAGGAATCATAAAAGCAGCAGTGATAAATGAACCAATCTATCCTCTTATATTGGGGTGTAGATATGTCTTCTTGGGGAATCCCAAGAGACCTGTGACCCTGGCAACAGTGCAGACCAGATCACAGTCTAAAAAGGAGGAAGATAATCCGATAAATACCCATCCAGATGAGATGAGGAAGGCACAGGCGGAGGATAAGACCCTCAAGCCTTGTTTTAAGAAATTGCCCAAATGTCATACACCTCCAGGGAAGGGAGATTTCTATATGAAGAACAAATTGATATATAGGAAGGCTGGAAATGGATCCAATGGTCATGGACAGCTGGTCCTTCCAAATTCATATAGGACTAAAGTGTTGGAACTAGGGCATGCGATTCCCTTCAGTGGTCATATGGGGATCAGCGCAATAGGACAGCGTATAGCTTGTCATTATTTCTGGCCAGGAATAACTGAAGACATAAAGAGATATGTAAAATCCTGTCCAGAGTGCCAACGGGTAGCTCAAAAGCATTGGACTGCTCCAGTAACTCTAGGGGAAATGCCCATAGTGGGAACCCCCTTTGAAAGAGTTGCCGTGGACATTGTGGGACCTCTCACTCGGACCAAGAGGAGGAACAGTTACATTCTGACTCTGGTGGACACTTGTTCTATGTGGGGAGAGGCGGTTGATTCGAAGCATGTGGCAGAGGCATTACTCACAATCTTCACCAGGTTAGGCTTTCCCAACCAAATCTTGACTGATAATGGCTCTCAGTTCAAGGGGAAACTAACAGAAGAAGTATTCAGGATCTTTCAAGCCAAACACTTTCATTGTAGCCCGTATCATCCTCAAGGAAATGGCCAAGTGGAAAGATTTAACGGGACACTCATGTCGATCCTGAGGAAGTTGGCACATGAAAAACCAGATACATGGGACCAGTACCTTCCCGCCGCCTTGTTTGCCTATCGGGAGGTACCCCATAGTTCAACCGTTATGGCCCCGGCAACATTGTTATTTGGAAGGCCAATAAAAGGTCCATTGGAAGCCTTGTTAAGGACATGGACCGATGAAAAGGCAGAAGAAAATATCACCTCATCATATCAATATGTGAACGAGCTGACCACTCGTCTTAAAACTGGCTGGAAACTTGCCAATGAAAATTTGAGACAAGCCAGGAAAAAGCATGCTGCCTATTACAATAAGAAAGCGAAGGATCGAGAATTAGCTGTGGGAGAGAAGGTGCTCCTTCTACTGCCCGGCAACCAGAATAAATTGCAAATTGGATGGCACGGTCCATATACAGTTCTAGAGAAGGTGTCTAGAACAAATTATAAGATAGATAAGAAAGGGAAAGAGAAAATCTATCATGTGAATCTCCTGAAGAAATATCTGGACAGAGAAAACCAGGAAGAGACACACCTACTGACCTTGTCTGTTGCAATGGAGATGAAAAAGGAACCACTCACTTCTCATGAATATCCTTTACATCCCTGTGAAACCGCTGCACAGGTAAAAATCAGCACACACTTAACGGAAATTCAGAGGGAGAGGGTTCAACAGGTTCTGAATAATCATACAGATGTGTTAACGGACCGTCCGGGGCATACAAATTTATTGGAGTATGACATGAAACTCATAGACCCAACACCAATCTGTATGAAAGCCTATTCGATTCCGTTCGCTAAGGAAAAAGCTTTAAGGGAGGAGATAGATAATCTGTTGAGAGAAGGGATTATCTCGCACAGTGAATCTCCCTACAGTTCCAGTGTGGTTCTGTTAAGAAAACCCTCTGGAGAACACTGGCTGTTTATAGATTACAGGAAACTGAATGCTGTCACAGAAGGTCAGGTGGATCCATTACCTGATACAAATCAGCTGTTTGCCAGGCTGAATAGAGCTAAATATTTCTCTAAAGTGGATCTGAGTAAACGCTACTATCAGATTCCAGTAAAGCCGGAAGTCAAACCTTATTTAGCCTTTAGCACCTCGGAAGGACATTATGAATTTAATATGTTGCCATTCGGGCTGAAAAATGCACCGAGTGTGTTTTCGAGGATGATGAGAAAGTTACTGGATCCCCTGAAGAATCCATGCATCACCAACTTCATGGATGATATTCTCATAGCAACAGAAACATTTGAGGAACACATTAACTCTCTGAATATGTTGTTTGATCGACTGAGAGAGACCAATTTGACAGCTAGACCGACGAAATGCTGTGTTGGATGTAAGGAGCTAGAATTCTTGGGACACACAGTACATCAGGGAAACATGACCCCTGACCCCAAGAACCTGGAGAAGTTAAAAAAGGCACCAAGACCACAAACAAAAAAAGATGTGCGATCTTTTGTCTCATTATGTGGTTTTTACCAAAAATATATTAAAAACTTTAACTCCATATGTGCTCCATTGACTGATTTAACGCGCAAAGGAAATCCTGATAGAATTATTTGGACGGCGCAATGTGAATTAGCATACCAAGAATTGAAAGAAAAGCTCACAAGCAGGCCTATTTTGAAATTACCTGACTTGAGTCAAGAATTCATTCTGAGAACGGATGCTAGTAATATCGGTTTGGGTGCAACTCTATTACAACGGTCAAATTCACTTGATGGGGAATTAACCCCAGTAGCTTATGCTAGCCGTAAGTTGAACACAGCAGAACAAAAATATTCAACAAGCGAAAAAGAATGTCTGGCAGTTATATGGGGCATAAAAAAGTTCCAGATTTATCTGTATGGAAAATCATTTAAGATCCAGACAGATCATAAACCACTCGTGTGTCTGTCACAAGCAAGGCATGAAAATGCTAGATTATTACGCTGGTCTTTGCTCTTACAGCCATTCCAGTTTACCATAGAGTACATTCCCGGAAAAACTAATGTGGGAGCTGATTTTTTAAGCAGACATCCGTACGACGAACATCAGAGTAGTCATCAGGCATAGATAGTAAATTCATCTATGTGTATTTAGAAATAGGAACTGACATATGATCGTCTGTTCTAAAGGGGGGACATGTGTAGTGAATTTCTAAATACAATATCTAAATTAATATATAACAATATAGGGCATAAAGGCAAAGATAAGAAAGTACAAAAGAATTTTCTGCTAGAACGGTTGTTGTCGCCTACGCCTTCAGATTATTATTTGCTAACAAATAGTCGAACAAAACGGTACCCTATTTTTCATATTCGTCCTTGACATAAACACCCACTTTTTCCTAGTTCTAAGAAAATATTTGCCTAAAATGCATTATGGAACGAGGAGGGGCAAGGATAGATGAAATGCTAATTCGTTTCGCATTGATTTTAAACTAAAAGCCAACACTAGCACAGGGGCAAGCCTTGCCTTAGGGGTTTCCCCAAATACAATGAAAAAAGTTAGAATTGTGGACACTACATCATGTAAACATGTTAAGCTCTTATTATGAATGACCTAAGCTCTCGTAATTATCTCCGTAAGTACATGAGGAAAGAAGTGAACAGGAGGTAGTTTAAAAATAAACAATTAACATAGAAAAAAAAGATAGAATTTTGAACCAACCCACATAGCCCCTTAAAAATTCTATATTCGTGTACCTGAAGACTTGCTGACCAAGAATATGTTATTAGTTATATAAATAGTCCCTTAACTAATTAAATATTGATAAAACAATACATAGAGATCAGAGATACTGTCAGGTCAAGTCATATCTGCTTAGATTGGATCGCATATTTTTTGGGAAAAAAGTAGGTGACAGATAGGCTAGGATGGTACAGTGAATCTGATTGGGGGGCATTTGAAGTGAGACGAAATATTATTGGCTGACCTTTGAATAAACATAAAGGGAGCCGCGCTAGCGTAGTGGTTACCACACCGCTCTGGCGACCGGGTGATCCAGGATCAAACCCGGGTGACGGCATTTGAGGATTTTTCTTTGACCGGGATTTGGACTGGATTAACTCGAGACCTGGCGATGACATTTGAAGGAGTGTCGTCGACCAGGGATTGGCGGCTCCTGAGCTGACCCAGCTGTAATGGGTACCTCCGAAATCGGAGAGTATTTGCCTGAATGGCGAGGGACACCTATCTCTGTACAAGAAAAAAAGGGATACTCACGTAAAATCAATGTCAGGTTAGACATAAATAATAACCTGAGATTTCGCCTCGAGTATTAGCGGGCGTACGAAAAAAAAAAACATAAATAGCCTAAGTAACGTAGGAAAAGTTTGAATGATATTTTTGAAAAGACTGTTTACCCTTGTAAAATTAAAAGTGATTGGCTAACTGAATCGATATTGTCAGAATAAGCGTTAAGGGGACGCCATTTTCTAAGAAAATTTTCAACAGGGATAGATGAGAGCAGGCTGTGATTTAAAATACAACTTATAAGCAGCCTGGGCAATATAACAGATCGAAACTGTGTCAGTCATCGTCTCTGTGTGTATTTCATTGAACATTGTGGTAAGCTTGACATTTATTAACCTGTATTTTATATAAAAATTGAATGTGAAATAATAATATATGTCTGGACATGAGTGGGTCTATAGCGAACATGAGGCAAAGCCTAAAGATTGATCCACCATGTGATAGACTGTCAGAGAGGTGTAAAACTACAAGAATAGGTATGATTGTCATAAAGGAGCATAACACCTATCCTATTATATGGAAGAGATTACAGCTGGAATTGCAGTGGCGTTGTAACTATTAGGGAAAGGAATACTGGTGTACATTGTCACATCAAAAGAAAATGGTGGCATAGGTTTGTATAAGGATATGATCCTTTTGTTTGTTTGTAATGTACATGTCCTTAACTGTGGACTATTAGTGTATGCTAGATATTACGAAGGATGCATACCTTCACATTTCAGAGGTCCTGGGTACTGACGTTAATGTGGTACCAAACGCTTGAAAATTGATTGATTCAAGACTCTGCCTGTTTACTGAGAGCCCATGCTAGTGGCCATTGCCTATCAAACAGGGAACAGATTGTCAAGCGAGCAGAGGAAAGGTTCTATATTCTACGGCCAAGATAAGTTCTCGTTCGGCACATGAGAGCTCAACTACAGAACTTTAAAAGAACGATCTAATAACATTGAATAAAACTGGGACAAATATTTAATAGTTCCACAAGTGACAAAATAGAAACAAACATTTCCAAAAGGACATGATTAAAACAACAAACTAGTAGTACCACCAGTATTACCTTAAAGTAGGAGAACTCTACAAACGCATATTAGAAAAATATTATATATATGGACAAACGATATATTGTGCTATTTGACTGATGTAATTGATTATTTGATTTCACTTTTAAATTGTCAGTCCTGATTACAAATAAATTTGAATCAGGATAATAAAACTGTAAAAATCTTATTTACACAAAATTCAACCACAGTCTTAAATAAGATAGCCTTTTAGAGTGTCGTTTGTATGTTATTGTGGTAGTACTGTGTGCTGTTGTGAATAATAAACTATTTGTTTGTATGTTTGTTGATTATTGTACATTACACTCTACATCCATAACCCTAGTATTTTGTGATTATTGTACATTGCACTCTACATCCATAACCCTAGACACAACACGAAGTCAATTAACATACTAAAATAAATACATTTTGAATGAGATAAAAAGGTGGTAGTGGAAAGGTACCCTGAAAAGTTCACAATATTATTGGGTATATTCAGGGACCTTCATAGCTAATCTCATTTAATACAATTATAATAATACCTACAACAATTAATAACATCAAATCCACCACAGAGTGTAACAGGATCCAATCCCAATACATATGAGACAAATAAAGAATGGGACTACTGCACCCTTAGGCATGTCGTACCTAATATGAGATATTTAAGTCAAGGAGGAAAGTCTTACAAAATATTATGAAACTTCACTTGTGTTAAGGCAGTGTAAGTGAATACTAAAATGATAAAAATGACAACCAATAAATGAGGAAACCATTTGACAGCACTGCAAGGCAGTTGTTCTGGATTCTCCAGAGTAAGAGAAATTGATAAGGACCTAAAATTACACTCGAAAAAGGTTGATGGTGGCATAATTAAAAGGGATAAATAAGACAAGAAAAGACTTTAAATCAGTGGTTCCCAAAGTGGGCGATATCGCCCCAGAAACCTTTGGAAGACCTAAGGGGGCAGTAAGGGAATTGGGGAGGGGGGGGGGGGGCGTTCAGTACTATAAGGGAGTGGTTGAAGACTTGTCAAGCTAAATTCAACAATATTACTTAATATAACACTTACACGTAAAGGCGGTTGATTATACAGGGTCTTAACGTGAGCGTGTAAAAGTAGAAATTAGCCTGGACAAGCGCTAACCCATCGCTACTCCCTGCTGTCGCTTGTTCGAGTTTCTCATACAACCTATAGCAGAGGTTCCCGAACCAGGGTACTTGTCCAAGGTGGTACAAGAAGATTTTCAAAGGTTACTGGTGATATTTGGTAATTAGCTATTCAAACATTGCATAACATGGGAACTGGAAAGGGCGCTGAGGATGTTCTCTTGGAGCCAACCGGGGGGAGGGAAAGGGGGGGGGGGGGACCCGAAAAAGTTTCAGAAACGACATCAATCGAAAAGCCACCCTTCTTCTTCGTACAGTCTCAGACGTCTGCTTTAATGTTTTCAACGAAAGCAGTAGTCAGTTTGATGTTATTTGCATTGCCGTTGGATGGTCTGTTAGTCTCTTGAATTTTTCAGCTTGTTGCTGGATCCTGCTGTCTCTTCTATCCTCCATTGGCTGGAGGCATGTCATCTTTTCGAGTTCTGTTATAGGTGTTGTCTTCATGCTTCCAGTCATAATTCTGATTGCTTGATTGTGAAGTCTGCTGATTTTATCTGTCAACTTGTCTTTTATCCAAGTCAGACGGGAATCAAAAGTAATGCCTAGGTAGTGTGGATTTTCATTTAAATGTTGATTTTCCCCACTCCTCAGATACAACAAACCTTGCTAAAGAAAGAGAAACCTTAAATGACATATTTCAGTCTGTATAAATGCCACTGACACACCCACATTAAAAAAAAAATACAAAGTTCCCAACAAGGAATCAAAGAACGCCTCAGTCAGGAATTAGTACTACCGTACTTTTATTGATAATCTGAACACAGCCGATTATTTTACTGCCAACCTCACTGCTGTATTAACAAAATATCCTTTGGTGACTCCAACATTACTTATATTGAATGACACCTTGTTTCATTAAAATGAATGCAAACAAATGAATTAAGCATTAACATGTCTCAAAACTTCAAAAAAAATAAATAAATAAAAGAGAATGCAAGCGAGTTATAGAAAAAAATATTGCAAATTTAAATAGAACTAAAAAAATGTGTTTCAATTGTTCCCTGTGTGGAATATGCTTCATAACATGCAATTTTCTGGCATGTTTTACCAACTGCACTTTGTTGTTGTTGTTCTTCTTCGTACACTCTCAGACGTCAACTTGAATACGTTCAAAGAAAGCAGTTGTCAGCTTGAGGGTATTTCTATCTCCATAGAGCTTTTCCAGGAAAGGGGAATGGTGATGGCCATATGTGCTTTCTCTGTTCCTCGTATGTTGGGCATCTTTAAAGCAGATGTTCTATATCTAAACCTTGATCCATGTTGTGACGGCTGTTCTTCCTACACCATTTTTATCATCTACTGTTGATGATAAAACATCACATGCCATTCTCAGCGTATGGTCTTCTAATGCCACCTAGTTCCCTGTTGTGGAACATCTAAAAATACAAGCTTACTGATTAAAAAAGAAAATCTACCAAGCATGCAGAGCCAATGTGTCATAAGTTATGTACTAAAAAAAAATAATAAATAAACACTTAAAAATAAGATATGACATTCAAACACACTATTTCATCTAGTACATAATACAGTATTATTGTTCAAATATTATCATCATTATTTTCCCTGCTGCACCTTATGGAGCATGAAGTAATCAAAGAATTCATGTACTCTTGCAGTAGTGGACTCTGTAGCAATTTACTCTTCATGATTAGGTTGGCAGCCCTATACACAACCTTTGAGTCAGCCGCAACCCTTGCACGTTGGAATGTACTAGGGGCACAGGAAAGTGATCATCTACCTTGTGTAGTCCTCATTGCAAAGGGGAGGGCAACCAGACACAGGAGGCCTAAACACACAATTTTAAGTACCCTGCAGGCTCACATGACTGTAATAGCCCTCTACAAATATTGTGTCAAAATGCAAGGAAAAAGACAGCTAGAACACCTTTCACCCAACCACCCTAGTGGAATGAGGATGTAGAAAAAGGATGCATAGAAAATGAAAGAGCGACGAAAGAATGGAGGAAAGCACGAAAGAGTATAATGAATAACGGAGGGGTTGAAGAGATAAAGAAGAAAAACCAGAAAGCCATCAATAGGTTCAAGAGCGTCGCAAGGAACTCCGCCAATGCCGGTCCCAAGCCCGGATGAAAAAGGAGGAGGGCGGCCTGCATGGAGGCCGTAAGGAGGCAGCCCCTCCACCATGCAAAGGCACAACAGGCCAATCACCTGTTTGCTTTAAATCACGATTACTAACAACACAAGAGAGAAAACCGGACAGATTCTAAAGGCGACAAACTGGAACGGACTACGACTTATGGAACTTGGAACACAAGAAGTATTCTTCTTCTTCTTCTTCGTTCGCCCTGAAAAGGACGGTGGTTGCGTTGTGTCTGTTTACAACGTAGCTGTGATATCTGCACCTTTCGGTCGACACATCCGACTTCTGCACGGCATTTTTTAGGACCGGGTTTGCCTTCCCATTTCGATCCACACTCGCTCAGCCAGCCTGCACAGCTGCAGACTGTTTCCAGGACCACCACGTGGAGGTGGAGTGCGGTCTTGACCAGCTCTGGTTCGCTGGTCCTGACGCAGGCAGTCAAGCTATGAGTCGCTGACTGCGGTCTCTATTGCTGCGTCTTGAGGTCCCACAAGAAGTATAAATGGGAAGGAATAGGAGCTGGTGGAAGAGATGAGGAAAGCAAAACTAGAAATCCTGGCTATAACGGAAACAAAGAAAAAAGGACAAGGAGTTATGGATCTCGATGGCAACACGCTGCTTTACAGTGGTGTACCCATGTCTGAAAGAGCTAAAGGGGGCGTGGGTTGCATTGTGGCCCAAAATCAAAAAGATAGTATCAAGGGATGGAACTTTGTCTCGGAGCGCATTATGGTTGTTAAACTAAAAGAAGGAGAAACCATAGTCAACCTGGTCATAGTGTATGGGCCAAATGAGGATGAGAGAGCAGAGGTCAAGGAGGAATTCTTCGAGCTGCTTCAAAGGACAGTGGATGACTGCCTAGATGAAGTTATCATGCTCGGAGATTTTAATGCCAGAGTTGGAAATGACCATGCTAGATGGGGTGGAGTTATCGGAAGATATGGAGAAGATACTCTCAATGACAATGGAAAGCGACTCCTTAGATTCTGCAGTGAGCAGAATCTGATCATTACAAACACAAAGTTCCCCCATAAGCGCATACATGCATACACTAGATGTGAACCAACAAAGAATGAGAAGTCAGTGATCGACTATGCCATTGTTCGGAGAAGCTCATTCAAATATGTCCGAGATGCTAGAGTCTGGAGGGGGCCAGAGATTGGAAGTGATCACTACCTGCTAACAATCAAAAGAACAACTGAAAGAGTTGCTCAGCCTAGGAACTGCCCAACATCACGCAAGAAACCAAGTAAACGAGCAGGAGAAATGAGCATTAGGACCTACAAGCTGAGAGAGCCAGAAATTAAGACCAGATATCAGGGGCTTATTGCTGCAGCGGTGAGCAACACAGAAGAACGACCTGATGACTTGGAAACCCTCTGGATTAAATTCAAGGATATCATAAAGACAGCTGCTGCAGAAGCATGCGGTGAAGTCCGACTTGGGAACAAGAGAAAGAGGACACCTTGGTGGACAGAGGAAGTCAAAGAGAAAATAAGAGAGAAGAAAATGGCATGGAAACAATACTTAGGAGCTAAAAACACAACAGGACAAATGGAAAAATATAGAGAATATGTGACACTCAGAACAGAAGCAAAGAACAAAGTGCTAGCAGCAAAACAGAAGTCCTGGGAAGAATTTGGAGAAAAGCTAGAAAAAGATGCACAAGAAAACCAGAAATTGTTCTATAAGACCCTAAAGAACATGAGGAAGGAAAAACAATGCCCTCTCAAATTTATAAAGGACAAGCAAGGCAAATTGCTTACTGCCCCGAAGGAAGTAATGGGAAGATGGAAAGAATATTTCTCAGAACTCCTGGATGGTGAGCATGGTGAAGCATCAGAAATGATAAACACTAGCACAGAAGAGAAAACCAATGATGGTGAAGATGACATAAAGATGGAAGAACTGAAGGCAGCACTGGAGAAAATCAAGATGGGCAAAGCAGCAGGGCATGATGGTATAACACCAGAAATGGTTAAGTTCATGGGAGCATCAGGCGACCTATTACTCTTAAGGGTTTACAGGCAGCGTGGTACAACAAGACCATACCAAAGGATTGGGAGATTGCCATCATAACACCAATTTTCAAAAAGGGTGACAATCGACAGTGTGGAAACCATAGAGGCATATCCCTTCTCAGTGTCCCTGGTAAAATCTACTCTAGAATCCTAGAGCAGAGACTCCGACGCCTAGCTGAGCCACAATTGGATGAGGTCCAGTGCGGATTCCGAGCAAACCGAAGTACTCAAGACCTAATCTTCACACTCAGACAGCTGAGTGAAAAGGCCCTTGAGTATAAGAGTGAGATCCATCTTTGTTTCATAGATCTGGAAAAGGCGTTTGACAGGGTCCCCTGGAGCAAACTTTGGGACTGTTTGGCAAGGAAGAATATTCCAGCACCTCTGATTCATGCTATACAGAGCTTCTACAAGTCTTGCAGAAATTATGTGAGGACAGCAAACCATAAGTCAGAAGAGTTCAGGACCACCACTGGTGTAAGACAAGGTGATATCCTATCACCTTACCTCTTCATACTCCTTATGGACGATGTCATCAAGGCATGTAAGGAGAGAACAAGAAAGTATTCAGTGGGGTACTGGAAGATGAGACAGGTCTATATTTCGGAGCTGGCATTTGCTGATGATGTTGCCCTGATTGCTAAATCAGAGGCACATCTCCAATCCAACCTGCAAGTCTGGAAGGAACAGCTGGAGAAGAGAGGGATGGTCATAAGCAGCTCTAAAACAAAATCCATGGTGATATCACGAGAAGAAAGAAAACATCAGATTAAGCTGGGAGAACAGGTCCTGGAGCAGGTCGACCACTTTAAATACCTCGGAGCTATTATAGACCGAAAGGGAGGCATCAAAGAAGAGTTGGCCACTCGAAAAGCAGCAGCTGGGAGACTTTTTCAGGCCATAAATCGAGGATTCCTCAGCAAGAGAGAGGTTGGTAAGAAAACGAAGATGGCTGTATACCGCTCCACCTATGTCCCAGTCTTGACATACGGATGCGAGTCATGGGCAATGACTACAACCCATAAAAGCCAGATCCAAAACTCAGAAATGAGGTATCTGAGGAAGGTGGTTGAAGTAACAAGAAGAGACATGGTACGCAACCAGACGATACGTCAAGGCCTTAAATCCTACCCCCTGCAGACCCAAGTAGAACAGTCCCAATTAAGATGGTTTGGCCATGTCTGCAGAATGGGAGAAGATCGGATACCACGACAAGCATGGGAAACAAAGAGCCAAGGATCCAGACCCCGAGGACGACCCAGAGTCCGCTGGGAGGACAACATTAGACAATCTTTGAAGGATCGAGGACTAGAATGGAACCAGGCCAGGAGGAAGACAGCCAATAGGATAGTCTGGCGCTCTCTCTTCCAAACCTCTACACCTCACGGTAGAAGGGGAACGACTAAGTAAGTAAGTAAGTAAGTAAGCATCGCAAGGGAAGCCAAGGACCAAGTGTGGGAGGCCTTCGTGACACAGATGGGCACGGAGAAGACCGTACAGAAATTCTGGTCCTTACATCGATGAATGAATAGGAACAATATAAGCCAACCCATACCTAATATTCTAAGCTCCGCAGGAATAAGTCTGAAGACCGATGAAGAGAAAGGATGTGCATTACTCAGTTGGTATATCAGACAGATAAAGGTGATAAAGCTGCCCGTCAAGAGATTAAGAATCGTGTACTGGAAAATGGCATCAGAGGCCAGATATATGACCTCATATCTGACGAGGACATTATGTATACATTAAAAACAAGTAGAAACACTGCCCTGGATCCTGATGGTGTACAGTATCAACACATCAAAGAGCTTGATGACAGAGGCATTATGCATGTAGTGATGGATTTCAACACCAGTATACGGAATGCTTAGGTGACGGAAGACTGGCTACATAGCTACCTACGGCCACTTCCTAAACCTGGTACAGACCTCACATTGCTTAGCAGCTATCAAATCATCCCACTGCAGAATGTCTACGGCAAATTACTTGAGAAGATAGTGGTGAGGCAATTAATTAACCATCTTGAAAATGCACACATCCTCCCTGACACCCTGGGCAGTTATAGACCAATAAAAGTAACATGGGGTAATGCTGGAACATTTGCATACGATGTATATGAGGGTTTCAAGGGTAAACAAGAAATGGTGACTGTGGCAATTGACCTAGAGGATGCTAGAGGAACAGTGTTGACTTTGCAACCTTTATGGACTGTGTAATGGAATGTGGTGTAAACCCATGGCTAACAAGATGGATAGCAGCTGCCTTAACTGAGTGAGCAGTTGCATTTTGCTTGGGAACATGGACATCAGAACCAATGCACATTTGCCCAGGATTACTCCAGGGTTCTCCATTATCACCGGTGCAGTTTAACATCTATACAGTAAAAATAGCTGCAATCCAATCAACAGGTTTGGGATGAACATTAACTTTTGCTGATGACTTGCTCATTTACAGGACTGGTTCAGATAGACATGAAATGGTTAAAAGCATACATGAGACACTTCAAGCAGTTTCTAAATGGTTCCAAGGTCAATCCCAATGTAAAGAATGATAAGTTAGGTGTTGTATGAACTATACATTTATGACACCTGTATTATGATGTTTGCATCAGATAGATGGATGAATGAGATTGCATGGACTGATTTATTTATTACAGCTCGATCTTAAGCATATGCATAGTAATGATATTAGTGGTTGTTTGTGTGAAAATTGTGGCAACTTGTATGCCTGTGATGTCACAGAGTTTTATTGAGCACCGAAAGAAAAGGGTGGAAGCTAATATGGAAGAAACCAGTGCTATGTGTATTTTTGGCAGTTTATACAAATGGACCTGGAATGCGGGGTCTGAGGAATGTTATGCCACGATTGTTGACCTGACCTGGAATTTTGGGTCTGAGCCATGTTATACCAGGAATATTGTATGCCAGGAACATTCATTGCTGAACATTCATTGTTAGGTTAATATTAAATCATTACAAACTTTCGAGGTGACTGTCTTCTTGATTCCCTTTCATGAAAGCTGGCAGTTGTATGTGTTACCTGTAGAGAACGAGACAAAGGACAAAGTGTGGTAGACACAGTCCACACTTGTGTCCTTTATATTCTGGGCTGCTCGCCCATTGAACCTGTACTGTTTTACCATCTCTCAGCTTCCAAATAGAAGACAAATGTATTCAAATGGCTATAGCATATAGAAAGCTCATTTCATAGATGGCTCACTGGCTGTTAATATGACATTCTGCACATCAATTTTTGGGGCCCATGACACTGGCTTCATGTAGGAATTGGATTTTGTTGAACGAGGACAGTTTCACATACTGATACAGCTTCCCTGTAACTGCTACATCGATGACTGTTTTCTAACAGATACAATTTGCAAATTTGTGGTGCTTTCCAAATTGCTGGATCGTTACATTTACTGACTGATTTTGCAAGCATCACGTTTTGAGGACTGGTTGCATAGCATTTTACAATATATACACATTGCGGAGATAGACTGTGGAGTATATTGGTCATATTGGCGCATACACACAGGCGAATTTATTTGCATTTCTTTGTTGTGATCTGTGACATTTGTGGACTGTAGATCTTTATTTTTCTGTTTTGGAAGTCTTCTGTGTACTACACGAAATATATGTGACAAATATTAGAATAATGTATATTGCAGTGTGCATTCCAACACTATCACAATAGGCTACTTGATTCTTCAGTTTGCATATCCGACATACAGGGATTCCGTCATGTTTGCAACTATCTACGCAAGCCTGCTGATAACACAGCAAAATTAGCATGACATTTCTTGCAGAATTTTTTTTGTTGGATTTCGATAAATCTCTCCTGCTGTGTTGTCTCACTATAACCCTGTGAACATTCCGTTAATTGTCATTTCTGTTTTGTTCGTGGTCCTGTGTTATAGTTGGTGTGTAATTTGTTGATGTATTATTGCCGGTTCCTCTTTGCAGTGATGGGCGGTAATTACAGTTTATAGACTTGTTGATTTATTCATACGAGAACGGGGATGATTTCGTCTGGCATTATTTGTGTCTCATTTGAATAGGTTGAACATGATTTATATTATTTATGGTTGACTTGTTTGTACTATTGTGCTTTGTACAGATATTCGTTTCTGTCTATGTTGTCCTGTTTTATGATGTGTATGCTCGAGTCTCATTACTGTTGTGTATTTTATATGCTGGATTGTACTCTTGGTATTTAACCTTTTCTATTGTTCTTTTGTGGTTTCATAGTATTTATTCGTATCATTATTTGTTCATCATTACTACATTTCATCTGTTTGTTCTGGGCATTTTTGGTAACTCGTGGTGCAGTGGTTGCATTAACAATCACATACTGTGTTAGTGGCGATAATTGCTACTTCTTATTGATCTGTTTTTCTTCTTTTACATTTTAATGGATTGAGAGGATTATTTTTTGCTTATCATGGCCAGCCTTATGGACTTCATTAATATGGGTAAGGAACTTTGATTGACGAGAGACTCATTGCGAGATTGGTCTGAGACCAAATTTGGAGAAGCTAAAAAAGAGATGGAAATCAGACATAGACAGGATGAGGACAGAAAAGAAAGACACAAAGAAAGAGAGCTCACAAAACTTAAATTAGAAGCGGACAGGGAATGGCAGAAATTAGAAGCAGACATGAAAAAGTTGGAGATAGAAAAAGAAATTGCGATTCGCAAGCTTGAATTGGAGGCTTCTGGAGCAGACTCGACTAGGAGGGAAAGTTTTTGATCATTCAGGATGCGACTCCCCTCCTTCAATCCCAATATAGATTTTATGGACTTCTTTTTGGAACGCTTTGAATCTAAAGCATTTTCCATGAAGCTTAACTCTTTCATTCCAGAGTTATTTTGCACGCTGTGCCAGACTTTTTTGTGGGCAGAATTTTATAGAGTGAAGTGTTCATCTTTCAGTCTAATTTTATTTGTGAATTTTCCTTTGAACATGTACTTATTATATACCAAACTGTAGGGAAATTGATAGAGAATTGTAATATATAATGTCTTTGGTAGTATTACCACAAGTATGTTCGGTATATTTAAAACATTTTGCATGTAAAATTGAAAAACGCTAAAAAGTTGACTGTAGAATACGATCTTACCAAAGACAAATTACTGTTGCAGACAATAAAACTTTCTTTTTAGTTTTCAAACGTCAAGTTAATCCATATACAAAGTAAAAAAAAACGTGCTTATGGCCACAATTAGTGCATTTAATGTTATTCACACCAGTTTTTCTGTGGTCCTTTGTAAGAAGAAAAAAATTATGCAATCGTGCATTACGTAATTTTCAAACAAATAAATAAGAATAACGTCATATAAAAACTATTTTACTCTTGTTTAATGTTTTAATAGTATCCCTAGCTTCATCTTCTACCAAGAACTAAGTGATTAGATGTTACGGTAGGTCTAGTTTTGTTGCTTTTTGATCGGCCAGAATATGACTACGCCCACTCATCAACTAAATCTAGTATGTCTAGCTTTTCTGCACAGATTCCGTATTTTGACAACAAACTGTGACTACCAAACAATCATCATCAATGTCAGCAATGTTTCAAAGTAGTTTGACACAGTTATTTGCTTAGGAGACTTAGAAAATGTAAATATAAAGCGTGACATATTTCTCTAGCAATAACAACGAAAAATGCAAACACGCTAATCTTCACAAAAATTGTGATAATAACGTCAAAACACGCTCATGTGCCTATTAACTACAGTCAAATTAGTTGTTTAAATAGTAGCGGAAGTCATTCTATGAGTTTTAATATATGAACTGCATAAAACGGGCGATTTTTAGGGTTTATTCGTGATAAACTAAAAACCACGCTGTGAGCGTTGCTCTGGCACGGCGCGTTGAATTTTGCAACGCTCAGAGCGTTGGTCTGGAGTCAAAGAGTTAAGAAGGAGGAATGGAGTATGGCTTTAAGCGACTTTTTAACTGACTCCTCTTTACAAACTTTCTACTCTCTCTCCGCTGGCGATCGTTTAAATTATGACGTGGTGAAAGAGACTCTTCTCAGGAAGTTTCATCTTACTGTTGAAGGTTATCAAACCCGTTTCCAGGATGCGTTACCCAAGAAAGACCAAGATTTTGGTGACTTCACCGCTAAGATTAAGTTACTTCTGAATCGGAGGATAGAATTCTCTGGTATAACTAGGGATTTCAATGGCCTAGTCGACTTAATTTTGAGGGATAAAGTGCTGTCTTCTTGCAGTGCAGATTTATTGGCTTTTTTTCCAAGAACGTCAACCGAAAGATATTCAGGTCATGATGCCATAAGGATTGGTTCCTAATGAAACCAATCAGATAACAGAGTGTGGGCAACAATAGGTGTGGATGCAGATACTATAGATCATGGCTTCATGGTACCAGGTTTTGTGGTACGTTGCAAGCCCCTCCAACTAATACTTCTCAGTTGAATGCTACGAGTAGTCCGGAAAAGTGTGGCCAACCGGGTTTTCGATGCTGCTTATGCAATGAAACAGGTCACTTCTGGAAAGGCTGTCCAAAGATGAAAGTGGACCATGCTAATGCATCATGCATCCTTGAAACTATTAATAATGAAAATTGTGAAGGATGCAGGCTGCTGTTTGAACCTGATGGGAAACCACTTTTGATTTTTGGTCATGCTCTCCCATGTTTGTCGGTATTACATGACAATTGTAGGTTGAAATTACATGATGGTTTTATTGATTATAAGCCAGCAATGGTGTTACGTGATACTGTCTGCACAACTATCGGTGTGCGACATTCACGCATTGATGAAAGTTGTCTTATTAGAAACACTGCTAAATGTACCACATTCAGTGGCAAAGTCGAATATTACCCACTGGCTGTTGTGACAATTGTATAATACGCCTTTCTTATCGGAAGAGTATGTGCCTGCATACTTGAATCTACTGTGATAGATCTTTTCATTGGTAATGTCCCTGATGTTTACGAGTGTACTACAGAGGACCTTCAGGTGTGGTCTGTCCGACACATTGAGTGTGCTAATGCAGTGGTTACTAGAGCCATGAAGAAGGCTGATGATTTGGTAATCCAACACAACACCATAACACCATGGAACACTGTGGTCGCACAATCTTCCCCAGTTGATCAACAACCAACTTTAGATTTTCAGATTCAACAACGTTCCGATATTACACTTCAACCATTCTTCATCTTTGCTGATAACAAAGATGTCAGACATACTAATATGGCACAATATTGGTTTGAAGTGAAAAATGACATTCTGATGACATGTTTCTTGCAATATACTTATTTCTGTCGTCAGTTAATTTTGCCACAACCACTCAGATCCACTGTTCTACAGATCACACATGAGTCCCCGTTAGCGGGACATATGGGATTAGCCCAAACTCGCGAAAGGGTGTTAACCTAATTTTATTGGCCAGGCTACAATAAAGATGTTAAGCTTTATTGCAGATCTTGTTTCGTATGCCAGAGTAAGAGTTATAAAGGTAAATTTCCTGAGGCTCCTTTACAAATAACTGACCTATCAGTTCAGCCTTTTCAAAAGGTAGCCATTGATATTGTAGATCCACTGTCGGTCAGGTCCAATAGGGGATTCCAATTTATTTTAACAATGGTAGACCTGTGCATTCAATGGCTGGAGGCAGTTGCAATGAGGACAATTACATAACAGGCCATTGCTGAGGCTCTGATGATGATATTTAGTCGACTTGGTTTCCTGGAGGAAATCTTGTCTGATAATGGCCAACAATTCGTGTCTAAGGCATGAGACAGGTCACTAACATGTTGGGCATCTCACAATCTTTTACAACACTGGGCCATCCTGAGAGCAACGGTACTTGTGAGAGATTCAACGCTACATTGAAACAAATGCTCACAAAGGTTACATCTGATTTTCCCTGGGAGTGGGATAAATATTTATCGGCTGTTTTGTTTGCCTACCGGTACGTACCTCAGGAAAGTACTGGATTTTCCCCCTTCGAGCTTTCTGGGGCTAATCCATGAGGACCCTTGTCAGTTTTTAAAGATATTTTGGGAAGATATCTGGATGCTGACATGAGGTCGACCTATGAGTGCATTACGAATCTGCAATAGCATATCATTTCCTGCTGCACCAAAGCTTGTGAGTCTTTAAAGTTTGCTGGAACAAAATACTGCTCATATGTGAGTCGTAACAAAAAGCTTATTTCATTCTCTCCAGGTGAAGAGGTTTTTTTTTTTTTTTTTTGCCTTCAAGGGTTGACCAACTTCTGATTGGTTGGCAAGGTCTCTTCCATGTTGTCCATATGGTCAATGATGTGGACTACATGATTCAGATGGGAAATAAATATAAGTTGTGTTATGTAAACATGCTGAAGCCCTATACTGAGCGTCCAGCTCAGCTACAGGAAGTGACTGACTCTATTTCCAATGATATCACTCGAGTTTCATGTTCGGCGGTTGCTGAAGAAAATAGCTTGGAAGGAGAAGATATTCAGCTCCAACTTAGTCTTCTTCCTTTACGTCCTGCTGAGTAATGGAGGGACATTGATGTCTGTTCTTTGCTTCATGATGAGCAGATACTTCAATTCTGTAAACTCCTTCATGAATTTTCTGATGTATTGTCTGACATTCCGGGTAGGATGGATCTGGTTAGTCATGACATCAAGCTCACTGATCATCACCCTTTTAAGCTCTGTCCATACCTTATACCA
Organism: Oreohelix idahoensis; assembly: GCA_024509875.1. Taxonomy (NCBI): domain Eukaryota; kingdom Metazoa; phylum Mollusca; class Gastropoda; order Stylommatophora; family Oreohelicidae; genus Oreohelix; species Oreohelix idahoensis. Next base: position 422,770 of record JAMPIV010004669.1, on the reverse strand, counting down.
TTATATTATAGGGATAGGGTCGATACAGAAATTTTTGACATGCTCCGCTTGGGAATCATTTCATGTTCTGAGTCCATGGTGATAGTTCGGAAGAAAGATAACTCCCTGCGGATCTGTATAGATTTTTGAAAATTGAATACGATAACGGTGGTTGATGCTGAACCTTTGCCCAATCAGGAGGAACTGTTGACCCACCTGTCTTACCCTACGTATTTTAGCAAGCTGAATCTATCCTGGGGTTATTGGCAGATTCCTCTGTTAGAATCGGCAAAGCCTTTAACTGTTTTTGCAATACCCCAGGGTCTGTTTCAATGGAATTTTATGTGCTTTGGGCTTGTAAACACACCTGCAATGTTTGTTCGCATGATGAGAAAGTTGTTAGGTGATCGAACAGATATAATCACCTACATTGATGATATCTGCGTGTTCCACGACTCATGAACCGATCATGTTCAGGGTTTCATGTAACTGTTTTCTGATTGCATAATCTGACTGTCAGACCTACTAAAGTTAAGACTGGATTCCACGAGCTGAATTTTCTGGGGAACAGAGTGAGTAGGGGTGTGATTCAGCCTGAGGATGACACTATTAATCGTAAATTGAACCTCCACATTCCTCGAACAAAAACGCAGGTTTGAAGATTGATTGGCTTAGTTAATTATTACCATAAATTTATACCTAATTTTCCCTCCATGTCGCTTACTCGAAAGGGTGTGCCGAATAGAGTGATCTGGATGCAAGAATGTGACAGTGCACTGCAGAAAATAAAACGTGTATTTTCTGGTCACCCTTTTTTACTGCTGCCTGCCCTCAGCAAACCTTTTGTACTCCGGACTGATGCGTCCTCAGTCGGTATTGGGGGTTGCCTTACGCAGGAAGATAATAGCATGTTACACCTGGTACTGCATGCGAGTCGGAAATTGTTGATGGCTGAGACAAGATACTCTACCATTGAGCGGGAGTGTCTCACTATTGCATGGTCTGTCAGTAAGTTGGACAGATATTTCCTGGGTGCCCATTTTTTAATTCAAACAGATCATCCTCCACTTACTTTATTACATTCTTCCAGGTCCGAAAACGGTTGTTTGCCACGTTGGGCATTACTCTTGCAACAATAACATTTTTTGGCATTGCCCACTAAGGGCTCCTCCAATGTCATTGCTGACTCTCTGTCTAGGCTTTAGCTACTAATAATATTACCCTGTACATATCTATTATGTTGCTAATGTGGTACTGGTTTTATGCCCTCCACAGCACTGATTGTTTGAAATTATCATTATGCCATGCTTTTTTTTATGCACAGTGTATATTCTATGGTTTTTTTTACTATTGAATATGATTGTTTCACGAGTTTACCTGTCTTTGGGTGAAAAACTCAATTTTTCCTCTGGAGAAGAGGGTAGATGTGAAGAATGTTAATTTAGGTGTTGTATGAACTATTCATTTATGACACCTGTGCTCCACATGGAGCTTTATTATTATGATGTTTGCATCAGATGGATGAATGAGATTGCATGGACTGATTTATTTATTACAGCTCAATCTTAAGCATATGTATAGTAATGATATTAGTGGTTGTTTGTGTGAAAATTGTGCGCAACTTGTATGCCTGTGACGTCACAGAGTTTTGTAGAGCATCGTGCGGTGCGAAAGAAAAGGTAGAGAAGCTAATATGGAAGAAACCAGTGATATGTGTATATTTGGCAGTTTATAGAAATGGACCTGGAATGCGGGGTCTGAGGAATGTTATGCCACGATTGTTGACCTGACCTGGAATTCTGGGTGTGAGCCATGTTATACCATGAATATTGTATGCCAGGAACATTCATTGTTATGTTAATATTAAATCGATACAAATTTTTGAGTTGTATGTGTTACCTCTAGAGAACGAGACAAAGGACAGAGTGTGGTAGACACAGTCCACACTTGTGTCCTTGATACCCAACAAAGCATGTGTGCTTTGGTGCTCCTTGAACAACTCCATATTGAAAGCAGATCTTCCACACATTACTCTCAGTGGACAGAAAATTAAAAGGCAAAACAAGTTGAAATACCTTGGAGTAACATTTGAACATGGGCTATCATATAAGCACCATGTTGATCACATCATACAGAAGTGCAAGAGAGGTCTGGCAGCCTTAAAAACAATGGTTGCAGCACACTTGGAGCAGAGACTACTGTCTCTACTGTATCATCAGCTGGTCTGTAATTGAGTATAGCCTGGAAAAACTCACGCTGTCAATATCATAATGTGAACGACTGGAATGCATTCAAAACAAAGGGATGCGTATAGTCTTGGGCTGTATGTGAGATGCCCCCCTTGTGATGATGTGGCACATGTTTGGATTGCTGTCAATTAGATCCAGTTACACGATGGCCCATGTAAAAGCATGTATGCGAGTAACCACAGACAAAAGGCATCCCCTGCATGGGAACATAGCTGTCATCAAAGGAGCAAGAATAAAGAGGGGAATGTCATGAATGGCGCAGACAGAGGAGACTATTAGACAGGTGACCGCAGTTGAAAAGATATTCAATGGAGATGAGTGAAGTCAGATGAGAGCTGGATGAACTACCAGCAATTCATCATCAGCCTTGGTAGAGAGTGCAGAACTTGGGCCAATGCAGAGCTGGAAATTGATCAGCTTATAAATGTTAATGCTGGGGATGATGATGCCATTGTGTACACTGATGGGTCTGTAATCTATAGTAATAAATCAGGGTGGGGCTTCTCAGCTAGAGTAAAGGGCAGAACTGTCGCTGAACATAGTGCATCTTACATGATAACAACCTCCAGCATGAGAATGGAGGGAGAGGCAGTTACTGCTGCCTTAAGATGGCTGTCTGAGACTTCATTAACAAAGGCAGTTCTTGTATCAGACTCACAATCCAGGCTTCGAAAGGTCCAAAATGGATGGCTCCGACATGAAAGGAAAACCTCCATAGAAGCATCGAATCTTCAAGAACTGATATGGATCTACTGCCCTGGTCATGCAAGGGTATGTGGCAATGAAAGAGCTGATAGATGTGCTTCAAGAGCACTCAAAAAAGGTGAATTGAACATGGATAAGAGAAATACTGAAGGCAATTCATGATCACCTATTAGAGAATGACACTGCAATTGATGAATCATCATGGCTAAGACTGCTGGAATTTGGCATCAAATGCAAGACCAGCAGGGATGGACGTATGAGAGGATGCATCCAGCATGTATGCAACCAGTGTGCAACAGGAACAATTAGCATTCCCACTCTTCTACATTTGCTGAGGGCTGATGTCACGGATGGTGCAGGCAGAAACTATGGGTTTGCCTGGAGTGCAATGACGTTGATTCTGAGTAACATTAACATTAACTTTGAGTCAGTCACCTCTTACAACGTGAATGAGGAAGCAGTAGCCTTATTTTTTGGTCTCCTCTGAGATCACAGGGTACTACAAGTACATAGTTGCTTTCTACTTAAACATGTGCAACAAAAAGATGATGCAGAGTACTCCCAAAATTACATAAAAATATATTTATGTATGTATTTAAAATCAAACACATAACCGATTTTGTTATATTACTGTTCTGTATTCTTTTATCCGAACATCCGAAAACCAAAATATTCTGAAAATCGAAAGTTTTTGGGGGGTGACTTTGGGCTATTTTTGAACATGGTTTGGGATATTTTTCTAACCCAATTTGGGCGACATCTGCAAACTGAAAAAACAATTCAGTTCCCTACATGAAGCTGTTCCCGAGGATTTCGGACAAATGGATTCAGAACCAGTTATATTCATTACCCTTCAGCTCCCAAAGGAGTATAGGCCTTGAATAAACGCATGCCAGGTTCTACTGTCAAAGTCTCCCCTTATTACAAGCCAGATGTTTAAAACTTTTAATTCATCATCCTTATTTAGAATGTAAAATAAATGAACATAAAAGAAGAAAACACATAATTCTTTAACTTCTTATTTTTGTCTGGTAACAAAAAGTTTTAATGCTTCATAATCTGTATCACTTATTCCTTCCTGTGGCAGGAAATAAAGTTTCATAAAGCGGTTCTTGAACTAGACTGTAAGAAATTTTCCATCAAATATGGAACCAGAGATGGGAACAATGTCTGAAATTCTAACATGAATGTTCAGTCGATTTCCAGTCAAATTCAAGTGTTATAGTTTCACATACTTCTCGTCCGCACCGATCATTAATTCACAAAACAAACAAAAAAATGAAGTATAAAATATCAGAAAACTGGCAAAACCTAAAGCAGTATTTAGTGGAAGCATATCCATCAGTGCTTCTCCAATGCATGCAGGTGCTCTAGCTAACGCTTTACAATGGCACTCTTGTGATCTTTGCTGTCAAGCAAAATATGAAAACATCTTAATCTCTTGTTGAGGTACAGGGTTCTGTATTCCTTGTCCTGGACTTCTTTTAAAAGATGTTTTGTGGCATCTGTCTGCTTATATCTTGTGAACATACACAGGGGAAAAGTTGTCTGTTTTTTATTTCCAAATTCTCATGTTGTGAGGATCTGTGAAAGATGCTACCATAAGATAAAAATCTCAAAACGTTTCCTTCAACAACTTGTATCAATGGAGTTCACTCTTTGCACCAATAGCATTAGATTAAGCACAAAGAATACTGCACCTACTGAAGACAGGCAGTTTCCAGCCTAAAATGACCCAAGTTCCAGATAAAAGAACAACTGTCAGGATTCTTTTGTTGGTCCGTACAACTTTAAAAGATGCAACATAGTTCTCTCTTGCATGATAAGTAACATATGGAAGGCTGGTTTCTGTGAGGCTTCACAGTAGGACACGTGAACACCTCTTGCCTTTTTATGTGAAAATCTGAAATTAAAAAAGTGAGAGCTTACATTTTCTATAAATGTACTCTAAGGTTATCTTTGCTAATCTGTAATGGTGGTTGGGTGGCTTAGAAGCCAGAAGAGCAAATCTGAAAATGGGGAGCAAGTTGGAAAGGGGGGGGGGGGGGGGGGAGAAAAAGTATAATCATTCTATGATCTACTTAATTTGTATTTCCTTTTGACAGTACATTTCTGGTTTCAATAAGAAGGCTTAAGAAGAAGGAATGGAATATGGCTTTATGCGACTTTTTAACTGGCTCCTCTTTACAAATTTTCTACTCTCTCCCCGTTGGCGATCATTTAAATTATGATTATGTACAGTTTCATTAAGACATAAAATAGATATTATGATTTTAGTGTACAAGTAATACTGATTTATGATGAAAAACAAACTTAACTATGAACATTCTGTTTCTGGGTGAAAGCTTTGAATTTCTGGAGCTAAAAATTCATCACCATCATTGTGGCAGAATTATTGGGTCGATGTCTTCTCCTCTCCGGTCATATTCAGTTACATTTGTTGTGCATACTAATTACGTGAAATTTCTGTGGTCGGCCAATTTCTTTCTATGCTATCAAGCAGATATTAGCTATTTTCTTATTAATTTTACATTCCCTTTGGTGATAATTCGTCATGTTTGCTTTAAGCTTCTCGGCTTTGCTAATATTAGGCACAGGTAAAACCCCAGATGGGCCCAGTTAGTTTCGCATAGTGACTGAGGGTTGTGTTTACCGAAGGCGGGTCGGGAGATAAATTACCCATCCGTGGACATATTACAGACATGCACTTGACAGACGGAATGTTGTAATCAGCTCCCAACAGAATTATTATGAAGATATTACTTGAGATAAAAGTAAGAAGTTGTTTGTAATCACTGACCAGAATAGTACGGAAATCTCACTTCCATATTTGGAAGACATGACCTTTACATTAATGCACAGAAATTTCCTAGTGGAAATATTTTGAATTACCCCACCAAAACACACAGGTTTTGAAACTATTGGCCGGCATTCGAGATGTAGGAATAACCACATTTCTGATTGGGGCCTGGTTTAAGAGTAAACAACACATGCCAGGAACGAAAGTGGCAATATAAACTGACACTTTAGTGAGTTTAGAACACTGTGAAATTCACCTCATGCCCAAAAGACAACCAGACCTTGCCAGAGTTAAGAATAGAACCAGACTGGACCTTGTTTGAGCATTCTGAGGACATAAGGATAAGGAAAACTCTACCATTTTAACATGAAAAACCGGAATCTGAGGAAACTGTAACACAGTCAAAAGTGGGACATTATTGCTAAAATAACAACACCCCAGACCACGCGTAAAAGCCATCGTCAAGCTGCCTTAAACTATTTCTCTGAGCCAGCAGTCTGTGAGCCTAAAGATTGGCGTAAGTTGTACATTTTAAATTCTATATTTTTCATTATTAACATGTGAACTAATATGTATATAGTGACATGTGAATATTAATATGTGAAAATTGCTAGTGGATGTTCAAGTCATTTGAGGATGGCAACCTCAGCATATAGAATAATGATTTCATGAACCACCACTGCTAGGGCTGGTGACTGCTTTATTGCGAGTTTCTGACAGAGAACCAAAAGCAGAGGTAGTCCCAAGTTCCATATGGAGCAGGGAGTGAATGATGAAAGAAATGATGTACATAATCTATAGTATTAACATTTTTAACCAGTGTTTATGTAAATGTAAACATATTCAATCAATATTGTTACCATTTTCAAACATGGTAGACCTTTTCAACCAATGTAAAAGTAAATATAAATCTATTCAACCTAAATGTAATGAATGTTTTTCTGCTCAATGGGATTAATATTAATTCTCAGCGAGGGTAAAAGTTCTGAGGTAGATGGAATGGTGAAATGAAAGAGGGGGGCACATAAGTATGTGTCGGGAAACTCAATACTCAAGAGGGTATTCGTACTCTTCTTTTGTGGTGCTAGTTGGTGGTACCAGTTGAGGGTACTATCTCTGGAACAAGTGAGGGTATTAGTGGCCTGAAGTCGACGCTAGACAACATCATCAGATGGGTCTTAGAAAAACGGAACCAACTTCGTAGACACTCCCTGATGTTTCTGGGAATATGCTGTGCCCTACAACATTGACCAGGGACACAAATCTCTAATTTAAAGTTTTGTTATGCCCAAATTATGCTTTAAAGTTATGGCCTGTTGGCTGAAAATATGCTGAGAAGTTAAGTAATGCAGGTAAAATAATATGCTGTGAGGTTAAGTAACACAAGTCAAAAATACGCTTTGAGGTTAAGTAATACTGGTAAAAAAAATATGCTGTGAGGTTAAAGTAATGCAGGTCAAAAATATGCTGCGAGGCTAAGAAATTGTCACAAGATGGATTTGGAGCAACCTCTTCTTGATCTCTCCTCTACTATGGCAGTACTCATTTTCAATTGAAGTGAGGACTGATTACCTGGAATTTCTGAGTCGCCACCTTTTTCTTTCTCTGCTATGTAGCAGATATTTTGTATTTTTAACATTCTTACACTCCTCTCACTGATAAGTCATCATGTCTGTTTGGTTATCCGTTTCTCCCTGCTTTGCAAGGAATGGCTGAGATAATAATTGTTGGTTAATCTCAGGTCTGGCCGACATTAGACTACAGATTAACACTAAAATTGCCAAGTGCATTTGTTTAATCACTGATAAGGCCAGGCTGCGTTCTTTGTCAAGATGGTAAAGAGACGAATTGTGTATGCTCAAGCGACAGATAACGAGATTACTCGTCTGAGCGACACATTTTGGACAGACATCCATGACATCACCATTTCTGGTACACCTTGTTACAACGACATTACTTTATATTAAAGTAATAATAATTTATTTGTAAACATTGCCGATAGAGGGTCGGATGTTTTCATTCCATATATGGGAGACGTGGCACCACACATATTATTTCAGGTGGAAATAATTGTGAAATTTCCCCACTAAAAACGCATGTTTGAAACGATTTCTTAGCATCGTAACAAAACAAATGCGGCGGAGGACAGGCAATATAAACTGACCTTTTTACAGTTTTAAGACACTGTGAAAATTCACTGTGAGGATCGCTTGCCAAGACAAAACCAGACTGCCAGAAGTTAGAATTCAGAATTCTCTTTATCAGACCAGACTTTGTGGAACATCTTGAAGGACTTAAAGAGCCCAGGAAAACCATTTTAATAAGGAAGATCGGCATCTGAAACATATAGTGGGAGTTTAGTGCTAACATAATGACCCCCAAGACACATGAAAAAAAGGCATCTGTCAGTGCCGTAAACCTACTGCTCTGAGCAAACAGTATGTGAGCCAAGATTGGTGTAAGTTGTACTTTTTACATTTTTCATTACTAATATGCAAAAATTGCTAAGATGATGTCCAAGTCATTTGAGGCTGACAACCTCATCATATAGAATGATGAATTCATGAACCACCACTGCAAGGGCTGGTGACTACTTTGTTGCTAGTTTCTTAAAGAGAACTAAAAAGCATAGGTAGTCCCAAGTTCCATATAGAGCAGGGAGGAAAAGATGAAAGAAACGATGTATATTCTCATTATAATATTTACATTTTCAAACCAGTGTAAATGTCTATGTAAACATATTCACTTTAAAATTAATGAAAGTTTCAAGCTTTTCAACCAGTGTAGATGTAAAGTAAATATAAAGCTATTCAATTTAAATGTAAAGAAAGTTTTCTCTCGAGGGATTAAGCTTAACTCTCATCGAGGGTAAATTCTGAGGTAGATGGGATGGTGGAATAGGAGAGAGGGAACCATAACTATGTGTCAGAAAATGCAATACTCAGGAGAGCATTTTTTTTCTATTCTTTTACCATAGTTGTTGGTGGTACCAGTTGAGGGTACTATCTCTGGAACAAGAAGGGAAAAGTGGTCTGAGCTTAATGACAAGGGACCAATTTCATTGACACTTCCTGACATTTCTGGGAACATGCTGCACCCTACAACCTTGACCAGTGACAAGCATGATCAGTCTACCAAGAACCAAACCATCTGAAGGAGCATAACCATCGCTGACAGCTAAGTAACCCTGTTACACCTCATTTCGCATACAGGTGCACTCTCTATAGGACGGCATAGCTGTACACAAATAAGGATGCACGATATCGCTTGCTTACTTAGTCATTCCCCTTCTACCGTGAGGTGTAGAGGTTTGGAAGAGAGAGCGCCAGACTATCCTATCAGCTGTCTTCCTCCTGGCCTGGTTCCATTCTAATAGCCAGGATTTCTAATTTTGCTTTCCTCATCTATTCCACCAGCTCCTCTTCTTTCCCATTTATACTTCTTGTGTTCCAAGTTCCATAAGTCGTAGTCTGTTCCAGTTCGTCACCTTTAGAATCAGTCCGGTTTTCTCTCTTATATTGCTCGTAATCATAGTTTAAAGCAAACAGGTGATTGGCCTGTTGTGCCTTTGCATGGTGGAGAGGCTGCCTCCTTACGGCCTCCATGCAGGCCGCCCTCCTCCTTTTTCATCCGGGCTTGGGACCTGCATAGGCGGAGTTCACGATATCGCTTCGATTGTAAAAGGGCAACATTTATTTTAGTTGTGACGTAAGTCAAATTGCATTATGATGTAGATGCCATCTGCTTCTGAAAGCTAATGGTCAACCTTCATTCTCTTTTGGATTGTGTCCGTCGAGATGGAAAGACGCATTAGTATGTGCTCCTGATATATGTGTTATACTCCACAAGTTATTTGAGAATTTATAAGTCGACTGTGTTTGGAGACATGCCTGTGATGCAAGGCATCTCATAGAGATGTATCTGAGATAATTAATATAATTTCCATCAAGATTTATGATGATGATGATATAAAAGTATGTGTGGACTTTGATCAATATGACATGGCTAGTTTGCCTTTCAACTATGTATAAGGACGGAGCAAGGACGGAGCAAGGACAGTGTGTGCATATGAAAACCACCTCATATCATCATTATGTTTCAAATGTGGAGCTCTGTATATTGTGAATTCTCATTAAATAATATTAACTGTATGGCGGCCTGAAGTACCTTATTTCACGTTATATGTTGGGCTTATGACATTTTCAATCTAAATACTGCACAAGTTAGGAATAAACCCAACGCATCAGCTAATATAATATATTTCTCAAAAAAAAAATGGCAAAACAACAACACGTAACAAACCCATAAAAGCTGCCAAGTGACCTCCTTTACACATTTCTATCCCATCACAACAGTGATGATAAACTTTTTTTTTATAAATAATTATTCATTTCTTTAAAACCTTGTTAAAACCTAAATGACTATTAAATCTGTTATTTGTAAATATACAAATTTAACATCGATTTAGTAATTTTGAATATACTGCATGTTTGTCTCAGTCAATTTACTAAATATACTCAATCAGAGCTACTAAATAATAATAAGAATTCCACTGAGTAAATCAGGGTGGGGGATTGAATGAGCTGAAATTAATAATTGCTTAATTCATAAAAGGCGGAGGACCGATATAAGTTAACAATTGCCCTGCCAATGCAGCATTGTTCTTGACTTCAGAAATATCTTATCAATACTTCCTTGAGATAGAAGCATCATTATCTTTCAATCTACAACTCTGCCAAGAGTAATCTTGTGCGAAGGTAGACACCTTTGAAGGCACATATTAGAAATTCTTGAGTTTAGGCCACTGTTGGACCACTATTGCAAAGCAGGGGAGCCAAATCCTTGACAGAAATGATGGTCAAAAGTATGCGGTGTCTAAATTTACTTGTTGTAAATGATACAATAGCTGATGGTAATTCATTCGATTAAAAAAACGCTGATTATTGTAAGTTTCCTATAATTCATTCCAAACTCTTGACTGGCAACTCTTACAACAGATAAAATATGTATTTCTAACACAAAATAATGTACCAGATTTTAAATTAAAACATCTGAAAATTTTAAAAAGAGCAATCAATAAATTAGCATTTAACCTTAGACTTGAAGTGCATGGCTGATAAAATCTAAGGTGGTGTAGTGGGTGTGAGGTAGGTGGATCAGGGTCTTCTTCAGTATATTTAACTTTTGCTGCTACTGTTTATTTGTAGCGTGCTGTCTGACTGAAGGACACACTAAGTTTAGTAGATCTAACTGGTAGCACCCATTTTGTAACTTATTTTTTCATGTTTCCTACTTAGCTCTTGCTTTCTTTCCTTTCCCTAACAAAGGCCTTGTGGCTGCAACATTGGCTATTTTCTTTGTCTTTTGTCCTAGTAAGATGAATCACCTTATTTCTATTTGTTACTGAATTACCTTTTTCCTATTCCTATTATTGACTAACAAGAACGTCACCTTGATATCAATTAATCACATTAACTCAATGATCAACAAGAGCTGCATAAAAAAATGCCGGTTATAACATGCAAGTAAGAAGGAAGGCCAATGGCTGGAAAACACTGTCAAGAAGTTTACGTTATGTATCCAGTAGGGCATGAGCAGGCTGAAACAATGGGCCTACCTGGATCATCACTTTTATGTACCTCGAGAAGCATATAGTAAGCTACTGTCATAAATTAATTACCCTTAGCTCCCCAAGGGGCATAGACTTTCAACAAACACATGCTAAGTCCTCTTGTCACATGCCATCATCTCAAGTTCTTTCTACATTCTCCTCATCACTTTCACCTCTGTCTCCAGCACATAGAGATGTGCTTCTTGGTCTACCTCTGCCTGTCATAAATATGGACAGATAAAGTCCAGAAGGAAGGATAATAAAATGGAAGAGATGACCGAAAGGATTACTTCAACAACAAGATTATTCTGAATGGCAGCATCAACATAACAAGGCAAGTAGAAGGTGTGGTTACTAAGCTAAAGTAATAAAGCTCATTATTCAGAAGATAGACCAGTTATTTTAACTCGATAATAATGATGAGCCAAACTGAGTTTAACATATTTTTTTAAAACATTCAACTTACTGTACAGTAGCCATTCAACTAAAATTTATATCATCTTACTTTTCTTTCAGCAGATACACTGATAATTCCATTAACATGTTTTCTTCAATGGTGAGCTTTCTCAAAATGAGTTGATAGGACACCTAAACTGCTTTGACCAATCATGTTTTAGTTTAAAAAACCATCAGTTGTAATTGTGACATGTATCATAAAGGGAAAAAAAAGCAGCAGAACTATAATCAAATCTGGGAAACTGCCAGACAGTGCTGGATTTCCAGCAACTAAAAGATGTATTTGAAGTCTTTTACTGTGGTACATTTTGCAATACTACTTCCAAGACAGATGGCAATGATATCAACTGCACTAAGAAAATATATGTGGTATTAAAACTATACCTCTCAACTATTCTTCAAGACTATTCAGAAAGTTGATTATCTGATAATTTGAGTAGTTCCAGCAACTGGATTGGTTAAAAAGTGTGAACCCCTATGAGCCAAGCTATTAAACCACTCTTGCAATTGCAGCCAGATGTCCACGGAAACTATTATCTTTGATCTGAGATTCGGTAACAGGGAATCTCTCGCCCTCACATAGTTTGTCAAACTGATGTTTGGTTATCTTTGCGCTTCTTAAGACATGACGGCTCCACTTTCCAAACAGTGCTTAATTCTATAGAAAATGTGTTTAGCATCATTACACACATTCCAGAACTTTTTCAGCTATTGACATTCCTCTTTAGTTAGAAAATAGGCTTTGAAAAGGCCAGTAAAAAATATTTTGCAGATTATTTGAAGCCGCATTAGTAGACATTAGAAATTTTGAGTGCAGCACAACTTGGAAATCAAAATCAAAACTTTCTAACTCTTTCTTCATATGATGTTTTACTTATTATTATATATTTTGACAACGCTTGCATGATTTGGAGCAATGATTCATTTCTCCATGACCATGGGATAGTACAAGGCCCCAAAGTGTTCTATTAGAACATGGAATGGGAAATGATTACTTCATTTGGTTACTTAAATATCAGACAGGTCAGAACTTTTTATATTAAGAAGATTTTATTATTTTAACCACTACTTTATAGGGCATAATTGGTACTGGGGCCTCAGGACTTGCTTCATCCATCAGGGCGGCAGTTACGCCACTGCTAGTCACTCCAGCTCATAAAGCTGAGACTTAGTACAGTGAAGTCTCCAACACTTCACTCCCCCATGGCACCAGCCTATCTGCTATGGGACTGCCTCTACCTTTTTTTAATTATATAGGCTGTAGTGCAGCTGAACCACAGGAAAGAAAACTAATGCTGCCATGTTGCCCAGCTAGCAATTAATAAATCCCGTAATCATTTTTTTTTAATAATTAGTTTTGAAACAACTCAACACAGGGAAAGGGTTATACTTAAGATTGGTGTTAGTAGTTATGGTATCTTTACTTGTAGCAACTTATTTACACAAAGAATAAAAAATGCTGGAAACAAGGTTACAATAAGCAATTTAACATTATGATTCTTCTTCTTCTTACACCCTCTCACGTCTACTTGAATATTTTCAAAGATAGCAGTGGTCAGCTTCAGGCTATTTGCATCTCCATTGAGTTTTTCCAGTAATGGTACTGGTGAAGGCAATATTTGCTTTCTACGTTCTTCATATGTTGAGCATCTTTGAAGCAGGTGTTCTGCAGTCATTTTGTCAGTGTCACTTTATCAATGCTTAGTCTTAAAATGTGTGGACAGGAATACAGTCATTAAAGCTAAAAATCCTGTTTCAACCTTTTTTTTAAATATAAGATGTGACAAACACTGAGGCTGTGTGTTAAACTAAACAATAACAAAAAATTGAAATGAAGTACAGTGGAATGAGTAGACTACAAACTGAGGAAAGAACAAGCAGGATTTAGAAAGAACAGAAGATGTGTAGACCATATATTCACTCTCAGGAACATTATAGAGCAGTGCTCAGAATGGCAAAGACAGCTTTACATAAATTTTGTTGATTTTGAAAAGGCTTTTGACAGCATACATAGGGACAGTTTATGGAAAATACTGAGGGCTTATGGAATTCCAAGCTGCATAGTGTCAATCATAAAAAGCCTCTATGCCAACTTTACGTGTAGTGTTGGGCAGAGCAAACTAACCTTCGAGGTCAAGACAGGAGTACGACAGGGATGCCCCTTATCAACCACTCTATTTTTAACAGTCATAGACTGGGTAATGCGCCAGACAACAGAGGGCAGTCCAAGAGGAATAAGATGGACTACATTTTCAACATTGGAAGATCTGGAATATGCAGATGACATTGCACTGCTGGCACATTCACATCAACACATCCAGGAAAAAACGGATAGACTTAATAAATTTAGCCAGCAGGTGGGCTTGAACATCAATTTAAAGAAGTCTGAGGTCATGACGCTCAATGTGAGCAACCCTGAGCCCATATCAGTAAGGAATCAGCAACTGGTACAGACAGATACCTTCACATACCTAGGAAGCATAGTAACACCAGACGGTGGGGCAGGCAAAGACATCAACATCAGAATGAATAAGGCAAGAACAGCCTTCTTTAGCCTAAATAATATCTGGAAGTCCTCCCAATACAGCACAAGCACAAAATTAAGATTATACCAGAGTTGCGTGCTTTCTGTGCTTCTCTATGGTGCGGAATGCTGGAGAGTCACAGAGAAGGAAATGTCAAAATTGTCCTCTTTTCACACAACATGCCTAAGAAAAATTCACCGAATCTTTTGGCCGAATACCATCACCAACCAAGATCTGCTTACTCGTAGCAAGCAAGAGGACATGCATACCATCATAGCTGGCAGACGCTGGAGCTGGGTTGGTCATGTCCTCAGAAGAGACTCCGATGCCATCACAAGAACAGCTATGCTTTGGACCCCTGAAGAAAAGCGAAAGAGAGGCCGACCAAAAACAACTTGGCGGAGGACTGTGGAGGCTGAGATGCAAAGAATGAACCAGAGTTGGGGCACTGTACGAAGGATGGCCACCGACCGTGCAAAGTGGAATCAATTTGTTGTTGCCCTACAAGACGCCACTAGGCGTGATGGCCACTGACTGCTTTGACGGTCGGCGGTTAAGGATCGAAGAAGAAGAAGAACAGTGGAATGAGTCACTACTTACACCTAAATGCCAATTGGTCAGGTTGCCAATTAAGTTGCCCACATCGATACAGTCTTAAATACAAATTCTGAGATGCGATGAGTAATAAGAGGTAAGGGTTAGGAAGCCTAACCATAATGATGTGGGGGAATTAATTGGCTACTTGATTAAAAGACATTTAGACATACATCCGATTGTTTTTTCAACAACAACAAAATACAAACTTACCCCTTGTTACTCTGTCTCATTGTCCTTAGTTAAGGGTGTGTATACACTTTTCATGCCTTCTAAAAAAGCTTGAAACATAGTGTCAGTATCTTCGCCCTCATGCAACTTTCTCCACAAGAATTCCGCTATAAACAAAGCTTTCTCGTCTCTACAATGACAGTGTCTTTGTGCATAGAGCTCTCTTTTTACAGTGCTCCACAACCCTTCAGCTGCAGTCGTGGGATTCTTAAGTCACAGTATGAATTATTGTTAAGTTTATCAAATCTTGGTCTTGTAAACAATTATATGACTTCCAGCAATCGGACACTATAGTAGTTCCCGGCAGAATATATTTTTTTATCATTCCAAGCAAAGTATCTGTGCTCCTGCTTTCCACAACTTCTAAAAAGAATTTCTTGGACTCTCTTTCTACACCATAGTACATCCATTTACCAACCACTCGATGCCCTCTACTTTGTTTATGTTTAACAAACTCGCTCTCATCTATGTCCACAATCATTCCAGGTCCTCCGATCGCCGCGTTTTCATTCATGCACAGTTCAACACATAACCTTCGACAGAAGCTTTTCCAACCTCCGAGAGTACGTGATGAAATCTTAATTTCGTCTGATATAAAAAAGTTGGTAGCTTTTGTTATCCAGAAATACGTTACCATCAAAATCTGAGTGATACTCAGCTTACTTTCCCCAAACCACGTCCCTCTTCTCACAGATCGTTTAACAGTGTGCACATTCTGTCCACTAGATCTGCAAATCCATGTAAAGCCATCAGTGCCTTGCTTCCATTCAATCAGATTCATATTTCTGCCACATTTTGGACATTCATAACGATCTGTAATTAAACCCTCGCTCATACAAAAACTGATCACATACATGCCTCCACTACGCTCCAACCTGGTAAAAAACGCAATATCGAAGACTTCCTTCTCTCCACAAACCGCCATTGCTAACAGAGTAACAACAATTCCTCAAAGTATAAGAGAGCGGTTTGAGAAAACCGATCAAGAGGTATCGCAGTCGCTCAAGCCCGCAGAATTATCGATATCATTCAGTTTTACCAGTCAAATTTTGAAAAAAGCCAAGACGTCAATAAAAGCCAAGATAAGACGTCAGTAAAAGCCAAGAAAAGCCAAGCTTATGTATATATCTGTGTGTGTGTGTGTATGTGGGAAAATTGTATATTAATATATTTAATAAAATAATAATAATTTCAATAAATTGTATTTAACATTTGTAATTAACAGTGTCTGTCCCTAGTCGTGGTGTGCTGTGGAATGACCGCAATAATTTTGTTTTCAGGGTTACTTTCACAATTGCCTCCGGCTGGCAGAATTGTGGATGTTAAAGCTGCAACCAAGGTGGAGTGGGTTCATTTTCTACATAAGACAACAGAAGGCGGAGACACTTGGGAGTCATGACCCAGGTGGCCCGCCCTCTTAGACTGTTAAGGAGATTAA
Source organism: Oreohelix idahoensis (assembly GCA_024509875.1). NCBI lineage: Eukaryota > Metazoa > Mollusca > Gastropoda > Stylommatophora > Oreohelicidae > Oreohelix > Oreohelix idahoensis. The sequence continues at coordinate 406,182 of JAMPIV010004669.1, read as the reverse complement.
AGGGCCGAAACACTTGATTGACAGGGAGACCCGTTCTGATGATCAGATTGCCTCCTGTTGTATCGCTCTGTTAAGAGTTTCCTATCATAACAAAAAAATGACTATTCCAAAGATCTAACATAACATTCGATATCGACACGAAAAAACAGTCTCTTTATTGAAAAATGTCCATGCCGTTGAATGATTGAAGAAAATTAAGTATTATTTAAATATTAAAGTTAATGATGTCAATCTTCCAGAAACAGTTTTAATCAGCAATCGAATCATAAAAATCATCATCTTCTGTCAGCAGAAGTTGAATGTCTCGATTTCTCTCTCACTCTTTCTAAGTAACGATGATAACAACGTCCTTCTACAGCGTCAACAATCAGAGATTTTGGTGGTGTCCAGGAGTGACATTCAACATATTTTCTTGATATGGCTTGCTTTGCTAACAACCTATTTGTGACAGTGACGGCATGCAATCTATTTGTCTGAGCTGTTTTCACAATGTTGGCTTGCGAAAATATCCTCTCTACACATGCTGATGAATGTGGCAACGCCATTATACCGCATATAAATTTGGAAAGCAGTCCAAACTTCAACTGATCATTCCCATCCTTGATTGATCTCAACTTAAACCAGAAAGTTCTAGGTTCCAGATTAGCCATGTGTTGAACAGTGGCGTATTCTCTATGTGTGCTGTGCGTGCTGCGCACACCTATGCGCGAAGGAAAATAAAAATTTAATTTATTATTCTATAAAATATTTCTCCTCTAAGTTCTGCTTTCGGATCGCACGCATCAGGATAACGGATTTTCCCGCATAGAATCTACGAGTACCGGGTACATCTTGTTTCAGTTTCACAGAAGCGTTTTATAGTGCAGTTTTTATTGGTTGTAGCAATCGCCCGAAGTTTCTCGGATAATTCCGTCACAATGCGTGCTGGACCGTTCGGATTCACGTCTAAAGACTGGTTTGTGTGAACCGGGGTCATGGGCAGATACGTCAATACAAACCGAAAATGCGTGCGGTGGCCTAGCAGCTCTCGAGTTGTAAAAATCGGCTGTGTCCGTCCAGTGTTTTTTGTGATTAATTTTTGTTAGTTGCCGGGAATGCAGATTATTACAGTGACAGTGAGTTTCAAGTTGTAAGTTAATTAGTATTTCGGAGATAATTGACATATACCCCTAATAACTATCGTTGCGTAATTGAATATAGATGGTTTTTAAACTAAGAGGGGAAGAAGTTAAATAGTAGGCGTACATATTCATTTTAAGTAGCAGCACGCCTAGCTCGCATTACCAGGATACGCCACTGGTTGTTGAAGAGACTCTTTTGAATTTGGTAGAAGTTTCCATTGGTCCTGTAAATTGTCTAGTTCACTCTCAGCTACCAATGCAGATAATTTTGACGCCAGTGGGATTAATGATCGTAAACGCTTGTCACTTGACAAGGACTCCTCGACATCCAGAACTCTCATTTGAGCCAAAACACTATCGTTTGAAAGAGGAAAGCGTTTCCTTATCTGATCACATAAATCTGTTAAAAATGCTAACGCATCTTGGCGAAATTGGGATTCTTTGTCCCCCAAGGTTTGTATTCTTAATAAATTTTCAAACCTACTACCAACATCTATGTCTTCCATTTTTTTTTAAATGGAAGTTCACATTGAATGGATCAATCTCCGATAGTTTTTAAGTCTGCATGGCGTCAGGTTTAATAAAAAATCCATTATATTTCTGTACTTCGAAGTTATAAACACAGTAACAGGCAGTGACTATTAGTATGAAAGCCGCACGTATTGAATGTACTGTGCAGTAGGCATAATTTTGTTACAAATAATTAGCTAGTTTGACATATATTTGACTTACTGACACACGCTCAGAATGTCAACAACAACAAAAATAAAGGTCCTCAGGGGAAAAAAGCCAAGATCCTCTGGAAAAAAACCAAGGTCCCAAGATTTGAACGAAAAAACCAAGATCTTGTGGGGGGAAAAGCCAAAGAGTGGTAACGGTGTTACCATTGACAACAGTCTGCTCCTTTCCTGCGTTCATTCTCGACTTGGCTGAAGTCATCGACAGTCTGTAATCAGTCCAAAAGAAAAATTCACAATAAATACTAATTCTAATAAATATTGAAATAACAGAAAAACAAAGACATAATGACAATTGAATGGAACTTATGAAAATAGACAGAATTACATGAAAAAAACAAGTACCAGAAGATTCAGTAAGACAGGCAGAAGAAATCTTGATGACCTTGATAAACATTCAAGAAACAAGTTGCTAAGGATGCTGTTAGATTAGCGGAACTGAAAGAGGAAATAAAGGCTTTACTAAAGAAGATTGTGACAGAAAAACAAATCATAAGCAGTAGCAAAAAACAAGAAGAAAACCTGACACAAGCAGGCAAGTGGAAGGAAAATATGGAAAACTTCTCTGAATATTGCCAACATTTTATTGATTCCATAACCAACATAGTGAAAACATTCCTACAGAAAATTCAAACTGAGCTACAAGCCCAGGCAAGCAATATAATAGGTAAACTAGGAGAATCTAGTATCAACAAACAAGTCAAAATATAATATTGTAGCGGAAGGTTTTATATGTGTGAGATGATAGTGCTGGAGTAGAAATAGTATTCTCTCCAGAATGTGTGAGGTCCCAGTGACAGAGAAGTACACTGGTATCACTCGATAGTCACGGCTGTGAAAGTATCTGGACTGAAAATATTCAGAGAACAGTCAGACCTTACTGCGCCACCTCCGCTATGTGACCACCTGTGATATTAATAAAAATTCAACCAAACTCAGTATCAACTATATTGAATGAATAAAGCTGGTGAATACAATTTATATCCTCTTTATTTACATCTATCTAATTGTGGTGATTGTGTGTGACTGGTGATACAAAAGTTATGTTTATACAAAAACCAAATTGGCGAACTCAATTACAGTTTTTGCAAGTTAAACTAAAATGTCATTTCTTTAGACTCTTCCAATTAGTTGGGTAATAGACTTCTTCACTGTCTTATTCACTTTATAACTTTCACTAGTTTATCACGCAAATTGTCATCACAAAACTCTGCTTGACAGTTATCACTTCTTGGGTGCACGATTGTCACAAATATCACTCATCTGTTTTTATAATCAGTGTTCATAGGAGATGTACAGCTTCAGTAGGTCGTGCTTCTACCAATCCAGGCACTGCTGGGGCGATTAGCCTTGATCATCGAGCAATTCTTGATCATTGACCTCTGACTTTTGGTTGACAAGTATGAACCTGCAGATAATTGTAGGATATGTGGCTATTTGTGGATAACAATTACCACATTCCTATTGTAGGTGAGATGAATTTGTTTTCAGATGTATGCGTGAAAATGCATGATTATGGATCAGTGACAAGACAGGTGTCTACTGTGGAACATTTTATAAAATCAAATAATACAAAATAATATGTACACACATATATGGTATGAGGTTATAGTATCCCCCTGCCTGACACGTTAGCTCTGTAAAGTGCAGTAACTTGAAGACATATTGAATAAGCCCTGATAATGATTGTTGGTAGTCCTGAAAAGAATTGTTATTAGTCCTGTGCTAGCCCTGATATGGACTCAGTCACGGTGGTTTTATTTCGGGTTCCAATCTTCAACCATCATATCAAGTAATCAATTAATATGCATGATACTTTCATAACATAAAGATTAAACAAATCCTGAAATAAAAGTTGTAATTACTGTATTATTTTACATAGTAACTTTACATACCCTCGCAGGATCTAAGTAAGATCAGTAAAGACTGGCTTTAGTGGAGTAACAGAACTGCCTGGCTGCAAATAACAAGATATTGGCCTCTGCACGTTCCTCTCTCTCCAGCCGTTGTCCTTCTGTCTTGCTTCGCTGTACAAGTGAATTTGAAATCATTTACGACCGCCCTTATATAGGGAGCTAACGGACGTATTGGAAACAAGGCTCGCAACTCCAGCAAACTTCCCAAAATAGTTGTAACTTCGGGGGGTTTGTGCTAGAGGTGTTTCAAACCTTGGTCTCGTGCATTTCACCTTTCCCAGTTCAAGCCTTTGGAGTTATATATTTCCGTTCTCCATGAGTTGACCTTTATATCCATATGTTGTTTTCCCATATCTGTCGTGTTAACGATTTTATATTGAATTATAAATAGGAAAAACACAGGATTTCTCAATGCACGGACACTATTCTTGCGAAATCCTTCACAACTACTTACTCCCTTCTGATTTCCTTGTACCTATACATAAATGAAGATATTCCCGTCAAAAGGAGACCATTCTAATCCTTGTCTGTCATTCCGTTCTCCTTCCCGATGTCTAATTCTAACCATGATTTCGGACGATTTATTCTTCCTTATACACTCGCCGAAGTCATTCTATCTGACCGTGGGAAACCCCTTCTCTGATTGGCTGCCCTAGATACACACAGGAAAATACCCCTGCATTCGTTTGTTCAGGCCAGAACACTGGTGTCCCACTTTTCGGTCTTCAAACATTTAACTAGGCAATGCGTAACATGCGACAAATATATATGTTACCGTACTATTTACGGCCACCACGAATGTTATGTCCTTTTTTTTATGTGACCACTACAAATGTTAAGGTGGGATTTACGTATGATATGTAGGAACGTAACAATCTCCTTGCTGTGTACTGTTGTAGTCCGTCCGACCTGGGCCAAGCAGCTTTGTTATGCATGAATAGCTCACCAGGCGTTGAGGCGCTGAAAGGGTGTCATGTTGACATTCGAACATCAGACATTTCTTGTATGTAAGGTACTCGAAGATTGTATGGTTGACAAGTGAGGTGGGTGTGTAGAGACACGAATGCGTATAGGATCTTTGAAATGTAAACAAGGCACCCACTCACTCACATGCAGTAGTCAGTAATTGTAGAAAACTGCTGGAACTTTCAACCATTTAATTACGTGACACAGTGACATCAACAGGTACAGTCAAATGGACGAGAATCAAGACACATCATGTATATTGGATATGACTGGCAAAACATCTGGTAAATAAAGCTTGAACCACTCATCTATAAGGACGTTATCGACAATGGTCTGTCCTTTCACAACTGTTCATAGGTGGTAATAATTAATAACATCGAACATCATCAGTTCCGTATAGCTCGTAGGTATGATGCTAACAACGCTGGCTTGACAACACATTCTTTTCCTACTGTAGCTCAGGGCCCCCCTGACTGAACGCGTCAGGTAGTCTTTAAACAAATATAGTTGCTTAATATGGAAGTCTGTGAACTTGATAATACAGTCAAGACTTTATCTGGCTTCACCTTTCAGGTACTTCTTCTTCTGCTCAAAGTTATAGGCCGTAATGACGGACCTTATAATGGTTGATAAACAACTGTACATTTTTCCATAGGCATGTATTATCTTTCATGCTGAAACGTACCGCCATCATGCGGGTTTCATAACAATATATGGTTATTGTGCTTCTATAAGGTACTTCAACGAATAGACCTAACTGGCTACGTCAAGCACACATAATGGACTCTGGATCACAAGAACAGTGAGCGCTACTCACAGGTTCATACTAAATGTTCTGCAAACTTTGCGTAATAATAAAGTAATTTTACCTTGGACAGAATTCCAAACACTACACAAATAACACCTGTCGTCATTCCAGACGAACAGAATAACTCTGGGGAAATCACTAATATAACAAGACTATCTTTTCCCCAGATAATGCAGAGAAGACACAACGGACATCTTCGTCCGGCAGAAACCAGCTCATAACTCTCACAGACGGAAGTCTGCTCGGTTCGCGCTAAAAGCTAGCGCATGCGTAGACAGAACAGATTTGAGAACAGTTAACCATCCCGTCTTAAGAAAGAATAAACACAGGGAAGGTAACCCTAATCAACCTGTGTCAGGGAGTTAACATACAGTTCTGTACCTTCGATTATCAAAAATATAAAATAGATTTACATCTTCTGTAACTGACAAAAATGACGGTAACAATATGTAAAAGAGTAGTTGATTATATTCAAATAAACATACAAATTGAACATTAGACTCATGCAGTGATAGGAAACTATATACATAGCGATATAACAGGAGACAATCTGATCATCAGCGCCAGCCCGATGCCCTTTCCGCAGTTTCGCTGAGCCTCTCAAGTGCCCTTGTTCTTGACTGCCCCCTCAATCCCACCAGTTTCAGTAGATCATACACTGAGGCAGCCACGAGGCCTCTTGCACCAACCTCAACAGCCATGACCCTTGCAGTGAACCCATCGTGTCTCAAGTCCGTGGCCAGATCAGTATACTTGGCCACTTTGAACGAGTGTTGCTCGTCCAATCTGGATTCAAATGGCACGATCAGCTCAATCATTATAAACTGGTGCAATGATGAGGAATGCAGCACTATATCTGGCCGTATTCGAGGTCTTCTAATACTCTCTGGATATACCTCTATCCCACCCGTGTGTTACCGGGGCCCGAAAGGGGAGAAAAGAATAGTAACACTGTTCCCTGCCAAGCATGTCGTAGAAAGCGACTAAGGAGGGTTGGGCATAAAGCCGGTTACCCCATCCTGTTAAAAAAAATTTAAATCACAAAAAACTTCAACAAACATGGACAAGTCAATTAAAGAAAATAGAACACAGCCATCCAAGACAGGGGAAGGTCCTCTCGCAGGGAGGCGTATGATGCAACACAGAGAAAGCCGAAAGGAGTCTGTGTTACTGACTGGCCTTCTTTCTTCTACGAGAACTTTCAGATTTGGCACCTGGAATGTTCGGACATTAAACGAACAAGGGAAAGTGGCGCAAGTAGCAGCAGAAATGAGGGAATACAAAATCGAGGTTCTGGGAATGTGTGAAACAAAGTGGAAGGGGGTAGACAGGAAGAAACTCATCACAGGTGAATTGGTGCTGTCCTCAGGACATGAAGACTGTAGCGAAAGGTTTTCCTAGTATGATAATAGTGGTAGATAAGAAGTAGAATCTCTCTCCAGAAAGTATGAAGTTCCCGTGCCCGAGAAGTACACTGGTATCACAATTGAGTTACGGCTGTGAATACTCTGAGCTGGACAATAGATTTAGGCTTCAGAATTATATGGTGCCACTTTCGCTATAGTAACCCTATGTGATAATATAATTACATTAGAAAAAGTAACTCAAAATTTAACAGTTAAAAATTTTACCAAGTCACTATGGGTCTTATAGGTTCTCCTAGAAAGACATATCTACATCCCAGTATTAATGGGTAAATAGGGTTGTCCATCACTGCTGCTTTGATCTCTCCTTCCACATAGCGAGATCTTATGTTGATTCGGGCTATGGGCAGTGTCATGGTTCCTGCTCCCTTTACTGGTCCTCTGATTTCCACGGTTTCTGTGGTTATCTGTTCAGGACTCACCAGAGAAGAGCACACTACTGAGTCAAAGTCGAAGCCTGTATCATATAAGCACAGTACTTGGGTGCCATTCAAGGTCACTTCCTCACAGACAGGAGGATGATGGAGGTCTTTCTGACTATCTGCCAGGTCCTTCCTTCCCTTGTTCCCTGTTGTAAGGCATGCAGCGTGATGAGGAGGGTTTTTCCGTCTGCATTCCGCAGTATTGTGGTTACTCATTGGGCAAGATTTACACCACTTTCCTTCCTTTCTTGAAGGTTTCTTATCTGATCCTAGAGGGTTTTTGTCTTTATAATCAGTTCTGTGTTTGTTCTTGTTGGAATTGTCCCTATGTTCATAGTTGGTATAGTTTTGTGAAGGTTTGAAGTTCTCACCCTGCTTCTTCTTATTTCCTGATACTTCTGACTGAGGGGCTTGATATCTCTCAGCCATGGTTAAAATATCTTCCAATCTCTCTGCTTCTTGCTCCATAAGAAATTTTCTCATATCCTCAGACATGGATTCTCTCAGTTGTTCCATCATGACCATTTCTTTTATATCTTGACATTTTCCTAAGCTAATCCATTTTGTCAGATATGTTTCCAATCTGGTGGTAGTTTTCTTCTGGAAGTAGCTTAGCAGTTCGGAATCTCTTTCTATAAGATTCATAATTCTGTTCGTACCTGACCAGTAAAGCTTGTTTTAAGATTTCATAATTTTCCTTGTCTTCATTTGAGAATTTTAAATAAACATCGTATGAAACTCCCCTCAACCCCTGAGATAGTTTAAGGTTCCATTTTTCCTTTTCTTTGTAGCGGTATGGGGCTTGTGTACCCTGACAATCCCCAGAGCTATGCAAGTGGGAGATTTACTCCTGGTAGGTTCAACCAAGCTGGACTGGTCTGCGTGGGTAGGGGTCAGACAAAAGCTGGTACTCTGGTCCTCCAGGTTGGGGATTTTAGCACAGGGTTGACACCCCTGTCTATGTAAAAAAAAATCGCACGTTACGGAAACAACAATAAATGGAAAAACTTTGCTGCGGGACGGACATCCGGAGTCTCAGGCTCGTATGACTGACAGTGGTGAAAGCCGAAAGGAAGCCACTGGCATGAAAACTGATGCCCCGACCGCAAAACACGAAACCAGAATTGGTTTTTGGAACGTCAGAACTATGAATGAGGCAGGAAAGCTGAGACAAATCACAGCAGAGATGAGGAATTACAAGATACATATCCTGGGAATAAGCGAGAGCAGATGGACAGGTAAGGGGAGAATAAAAACAGCTACAGGGGAAACAGTACTTTATTCTGGCAGAGAGGATGGTCAGCACAACGAAGGTGTAGCCATTTTCCTGAAGAAAGGAATGGAAAGGTCTTTACTGGAATGGAAACCCATCAACAACAGACTGATAAGAGCAAGACTTCTTCTTCTTCTTCTTCGTACACTCTCAGACGTCCACTTGAATGTTCTCAAAGAAAGCAGTAGTCAGTTTGAGGCTATTTGAATCCCCGTAAAGCTTTTCCACGAAAGGAGCTGGCGTCGGCCATATGCACTTTCTCTGTACCACATATAAGGGGCAACTTTGAAGCAGATGTTCAGCAGTCATTTTATCAGTCCACAGTTACACTGATCGGTAGTTCCTATCTTTAGCTTGTTGAATAGATGGTATCTCAATCTGTTGTGGCCAGTGCGGAGTCTGAAGATTACCACTTGATCTCTTCTGTGGAGCTGGTAGTAAGCATCATTCTGTGTGTGCTCTGGATGTTCTACATTCCATTTGTTTCTGTAACTGATTCTGATAAAACTCTTTGCCTCCTCAAAAGTTATGCTTGCATCAGGCTGAGGTAGATGTGAACCTTCTTTTGCCATTCTGTCAGCCTCTTCATTGCCGGCGATGTTACAATGAGATGGGATCCACTGGATCACAACACTTTTGAATCGTTGACAAAGTTTGTGGAGCACTACTCTGAGATCATCCAGGTCTGTATTATTTTGTCTTTTCAACGTTGCAATTACTGACTGTGCATCAGTAAAGAAAGCAACTTGTCTCTCTGCCGTTTCTTCTGTCAATATAACCTCTGCTGCAGTTTTCAAGGCCTCTGCCTCTGCTCTGAAGTTGCTGGAGAATCGTCCGGTCGCCACTGATAGCCTTTTTTCTGCACCAGTGCTTAAGGTCAGAAAGACCTCCCCACCTCCATTTTCTGTTGCATTTGTTGCTGATCCATCTGTGTATGCATGGGTCCAGGTGTTGCGTGGATAATGTTTCTCTATGTATTTTGTCGCTATGGATTTTCTATCTGTTGCAGTTTGGCTCTTTTTACTTTTAATTCCAGGAATGTTTTCTATCATTTTAGGGAAACGATTTTGTTTCCAAACTGGAAGCTTGTGTGCAGTGTAGATGGGTTTAACAGTGGATATTTCATCTATGGATACTGCTCTCATTTGTGGTTTGGTTGATTCTACAAAATTACTTCGTTTGAGTCTTTGCCTTCTAAGAGCATTTATTCTATGGCACATTGGGTGGTCTGTTAGTCTTTTGAATTTTTCGGCCTGTTGTTGAGCCTTGCAGTCTCTTCTATCTGTCATTGGCTGGAGGCATGTAATCTTTTCGAGTTCTTTTATAAGTGTTGACTTCATGCCTCCCGTTATAATTCTCATTGCTTGATTTTGGAGTCTGCTAATTTTATCGAAGTTTGTCTTAGCTGCTGTTGCCCATGCTGCCATGCCATATTCAAGAACTGGCCTCACTCGCCCTGTGTACAACGTCTTAAGCACTTTCTCATCTGCACCCCAAGTTGTTCCAGCAAGTTTTTTTCATAATTGCCATTCTTTGTCTTGCTCTCATTCGATTTCTGTCAACCTGTTTTTTCCAAGTCAGACGGCGATCAAAAATAATGCCTAGGTAGTTCGGATTTTCATTTAAATGAAGATTTACTCCGTTTAGTACTAGTTTGAAGCTCTGAGGTCTAGTTGAGAGGGAAAATACAGTGTACGTTGTTTCTCTTCATTAATCTTCATAAGCCATGTTTTGACCCACTCTTCCAGTGATGTTAGTGCTTGCTGCATCAGAATGTTTGCAGTAGTGATACGTTCTTCAGAGATCCACAACGCTAAGTCATCTGCAAAGGAAGCATTGTGTGCTATTTGTTGAATATTGTCAGTTATGTCATTTATGTATGCAAGGAACAGTGTAGGTGACAGGACTCCCCCTTGTGGGACACCCTGCTCTAATATAAACTTTTTACTAGTCTGTCCTTGCAGCTGTACTCTGGCGGTTCTATTTTCCAGGTAGTGACCAATCCATTTGTACATTCGCCCACATACACCACTTCTCTGCAGTTTGACTTTCAATCCCTCTTTCATACTGTATCGAAAGCTTTTTCTAAATCTACCCAAACCACTAGCGTGTGTTTTTTTTTTTTTTTTTTCGTGGAAGGCATCTTCGATTTCCTGAGCTATATATGTGATTTGATCCTCAGTGGATCTGTGTTGTCTGAATCCTGCTTGTTGATGGTTTAATAGGTGTTTGCTTTCCAGGTGCCACATCAGTCTGGTATTTATCATGCGCTCCATCAGTTTTCCTACACAGCTTAGTAGGCTGATTGGTCTGTAACCATTTGGTTCTTTCGGGTCCTTGTCTTTCTTTGGTATAGGTATCAGTATAGCTTCTTTCCATGCCTGCGGGACAATTCCTCTTTTCCAACTGTAGTTAAGTACTACCAGAAGCTTCTTTTTTGCCCTTGTGCCGAGACCTATTAACATTTCATTGGTTATTCCATCTTTTCCAGGTGACTTCTTTTTCTTTAGTGACTTTATTGCCTCTTCCATTTCTGCCATTGTCAAATTCGTCATCATATGCTCTTCATGTGCAGTCTGTGTGTTGTCATGAATCAACTGTTCATCTGTGACGATTTTCTTCCTGTCAGCGGGGACATCAATGTGATTTGCGCTAGCAAAGTATTCTATAAATGCATTTGCAGCTTTTTTGCCTATCAGCATATTGTCGCCGTGTTTCAGTTCGATTTGTTTATAATGAGATCCTTCGTTGTTCAAGGCTCTAAATAGTTTCCATACCTTATTTCCATCTTTATCTAAGTTTAGATTTTCTGTTTTTTCTTTCCAGCAGTCTCTTGTTGTTTTATTTAATGTTTTTCGGTATTTTGCAGTGGTGGCTTTGGGTAATATGTTTGCTACAGTTGTTTGTTCTCTTTCTGCTGTGTTTCTGACCTCTGTTACTTCATCTTCAAGCCTTTGAAGTTCTTCAGTCCAGTAAGGTTTGTAATTTTGTCTTGCCCCTCTGGGAATAGAATCAGTGGCTGCTTGTAGTATGGCTCTGTTTAGGCTTTCGACCATCGTTTTCATATTGCCGTACCGTGTATTAATGGTTTCACAAAACCTGTCTGACAACATTGAAAACTTGTCCCAGTCAGCTCGTTTGTAGTTCCATCGAGGAAGTAGTTTTTCTTCCTGCGGAACAAATTCCATATTTATGACCAGTTTAAGAGCAAGACTGAGAGGGAGGTTCACCAACACCACAATTATACACTGCTATGCACCAACAAATGACAGCGATGAAGAGATCAAGGACGAGTTCTATCAACAGGTACAAAAAGAAATGGAAACTACACCCAGGTACGATCTCATTATAGTAATGGGAGACCTAAATGCGAAAGTGGGAGCACAAAATAATTATAACGAAAGAGTAATGGGGAAATGTGGCAGTGGAACAGGAAATGAGAATGGGGACAAATTAATAAGCTTCTGCGGTATTAACAACCTGGTCATTGGAGGAACACTTTTTCCACACAAAGAAGTGCACAAGTTAACGTGGGAATCACCAAACGGACGAGACAGAAACCAGATAGATCACATAATGATCAATGGCAGATGGAGACATGCACCAAAAGACGTGAAAGTAAGAAGAGGCGCAGATGTGGGAAGTGATCATCACCTAGTAGTAGCAAGACTGAAAGTGAAACTCAGAGCTGCTGGACCAGTTGCAGTCAAACAGAAAAGATACAACATCACGAAACTAAAGGATCCCCTCACCAGAAAAGCTTTCGTGGTCGACGTAAAGAGAAGATATGAGATTATCAAAAGTCAGGAAAGAACAGAGACCGATGATGTTGACCAGAGATTCAACACCATCTCAACAATGTACAAGGAAAGCAGCAAGTCATGCTTGGGATTCCAGGAAAGAAAGAGCCAAGACTGCATAACACCAGATACGCTAAACACCATAGCGAAGAGAAAAAAAATGAAAAGAAAGAAAACAGAAGCTAAGTCTCCCAGGTTAAAGGCAAAATATAGTGAACAGTACAGTCAGCTGGACAAGGAAGTTAAACGTCAAACCCGTGCTAACAAAAGGACATTTCTGGATGACTGTAGCGAAATCTGTGAGATAATCGCTTATTTCAGTAACATTATAGTCCTATGATAGTAAATACACCAGCCCTCAGGTGTCTGACTATTTTCATCTTCAACGCCAGTAGAGCGCTGCCTTTTGTGCAGTGGAAATGTTTAAAAAATGACCCGCCGTAAAATCTAACACGCTTTTAGTTTCGGTTTCGAAACGTACAATAAACATTTTAACATCTCGCCGATCTGCTGCACGAAACGGGGAAAAAGCTTATAATTAACGAATTGCCAGAACTGTGATACCAAACTGGCGTTTGAATTAACTTAATATGTTAACATTAACACTAAAATTTGTAATAATTCGGACATTTCTCAGTAGTAAGAACGAGACGATTGTAATAATTAACGCCAACACTACCAATGTTTTGAAAAACCCCTCTTCGCTCTGCACGCGGTCTCTTTAATATATACACGCTGTGAGCAAAGCCAGCAGAGACAAACACACAGACAGTTTTCCATTTCCTCCTAGCGGTAAAATTCTGACGTCACTCAAACTAGTTGGTTATTTGAATAATGAGAGAAATGATAGAGACAAGGGGGGGGGGAGATGGCCGACTTGTGTATAAGTTATATTTGACGATTGACAGTGACAAAACTGAAAATCTAAACCATAAGGAAACTGACCATAAAAAATCATATAGTAGGATAGCTTAGTGTCCCCTGAGCAAAAATATGTTTTTAAAAATATGGTAGTCCAAGTATTAGCCAAGTTATTGAGAAAATACTAGATGTCTAAGAACGCTTGGACGGACAGACTGTTGTTCTTGCTCGTTACACATAACGTTATTGGGGACGCAAGTTTCAAAAAAGAGGCATTGTAGTAATTCAAATTCTATTGGTTGGTATAAGAGTATAGGAGTAAAAGTGGGAGATAAGAAAAATGTTAACTAAAACTAAACATCTTTTTCTATTGGCATAACTAACGCAGACTGACCAATGGACTACGAGGCACATAGTTTGTTTGGAGTTTTGGTTTTGTTTTTTTCCAACTAAATTCATAAAGATTTTGTAGTGCCTGCTTTCATTGGTCGGCTCTAATAGATATTGGCAAGAGGCATAGTGGTCTCGTGGCCATTTGACTAGAAAATTTTATGCGAACAACTACGTTGAGAGCAGATGTGATAATTGTAAAATTAACTACTAAATTCACTATCTGGACGGGGCAGAGCAAAACTGAGGCCATATTCTTTGCCAGTCAACGTTATTTGTGACATATTTCTTTTAATTAGTGGTAAGAATGCTTTATGTATTTACATGCTTGATTAAAACTGCGAAAGTTAGATACTGCTGTGGAAAAGTGAAGGACATGCCGGGAGCAAACATTATTGAGTCCTCACATTGAACTATATTTGACTGTTGCATATTATTATGATTTTATATTAATAATTTTGTATTGGAAGATGTGAGTAAGCCTCAGTGTTCTATGAACACTCTTCAACATGCCTAGAGCGTTTATAATTGTGAAAAGAAAAAAAATCATATAAAAGGAGATGTGGTTACTCCACGTTATTGGATTGAAGCAAACTATGTAAAAGTACAGTGGCGTATCTGCCATAGGGACCTGAGGTGTGGTCACAGAAAGGTGTGAGTCATATAATTAGGGGCTGATGCACATGAATGCACACGAGGCTGACCCCATACCGTCATGTATACATAGGGATAAGAAGTTGTGATCAGATATGAAAAGGCCAGGGTGTCTTTTTATTACAGGGTTTTTATTTCCTCTTACCATCCGGTGACAGGAAACCTGATGAGTGAGTGAAAAGAGAAAAGCCTCCATTATAAAGTTTATGCTGTCATCAGATAGCCTGAAGGAGCTTGTGTGTGGGTGCTGATCTACATCGCCTCTACATCGACATACAGGCTTATTTTCGTCATACCAAGAATCCCAGGTGACACGTTAACAGCTGGGACATCTGACACTTCATCCGAATAAACTGGTTCTTATCAAAATAAAACAGAATTATATGGGGCATGAAGAAAACAACAGCTCCTCATAACCAATGACAATCACTAGCAACTATTAAAGTTTTAGTCTGTGAATACACCTACAGGAACTCTATAATACCATTATATTCATAGGACCAAGAGTCCATACTTTTAGTTAAGGCATTATATGTAAATATATTTCCTCATTTTCAAAGACCTGTCCAAAAGAGATGGCGGGACAGGCAGATTAAATTGTACAAAGAAAAAAACATTCACATTTTAAAGAAAACTTTAACCACAGTCTTATTCATTTTCTTATAGTGAGTTAAAGTGTATTGTGTTGATGTACCATCATTTTCATTTCACCCCTAGACACTAGAGACATCATACACCAGCCACTAGAATCAAAATACGGACTGTGTGAGATCTAGGGAGGTAGCGTTAGGTTCCCTGATAATATACAAGTATATCATCATCATCATCTTTTTTAGAGTCAGGGACCTACATGTGCTTGACCTCACACAGTTGACACAGACACAACTATCTTTCTTGTTAGGAATAACATCTTAACCTCCCCAGCAAATTACACTTGCTACATAAATTAGTAGGCTTGTCCGGGATTGGAACTTCTAGTACTACATATATTAGGGTCCTGTTCTGGGTTTTAGCTGTAACAACATTTCTATTTACCCAGGGAATCCCCATTATTAATATTGCCCAAGATTTGGGAATTGATGAAGTGTCAGAGCCTGGAATAATTAATTAAAGTTGCACTTGTTTTAGAAATTGAGGTAGAACATTTTAGTATTTATCAGATGGCGGATTTGGCCAAGTTTCGCTCTGCTGCTGTGCAGACTGCGAAAGAGATGAACATGGAGGGTCAAGTGTTGATTGACTATGTCACCTCAGAATGTGATAAGTTTATTGCTAGGGAAGAACATAGGTTAGCTGAAGAGAGGAGAATGCAGTTAGAAGATGCTAGAGAGATGAAGAAATTAGAGTTGGATAGAGAGGCTCAGAAAGAAATTAAACGTTTACAAATTGAGGCTGAGAAGGAGGCTAGGGCTTTAGAGGCAGAAGAAAAACGACTGCAAAGGAAAGCAGAAGATAAAAGATTAGAAAGGGAAGCAGAAGATAAAAGGTTGCAGAGGGAGCATGAGTTGCGACTAAGGGAGTTGGAGCTGCAAGGCCATGCTCCTGAAAATGGTCACAGCCCCTCTACCTCTGATGCTACTGCTAGTCAGGGGGCCTCCAACTCAGCTATGGGGTTTCATTTGGATTATTTTGTTGAGAGAGATGATGATATTGAATCATATTTAAGTAGGTATGAGGTATTAGCTACAACTTATGGGCTAGAAAAAGAAAGATGGAGCTTGAAGTTGTCACAAGGTCTTCGGGGAACAGCTTATGATGTTTTTTTCCAAAATGAGCAGGGATGACCAAGACAATTATGACATGTTAAAGCAGGCTCTATTGTTAAGATACGAAAAGAATGGTGAATTTTACAGGAAAAAGTTTAGAAATGCCAAGCTACTGTCGGGTGAGACTTATCACCAGTTCTCTGCACGGTTAGAGACTTACTTGGAGAAATGAACTGCTCTGGGGAAAACCCAAGATCTTAAAGAAATTATCCTTATTGAGCAATTGAGAGAGTCCATGGCTCCAGATTTGAGAAAGTTTCTCATGGAACAGGGTACAGAGAGGCTGGGGGAGTTACTTAATGTCGCTGAGAGGTATCAGGCAGCCCAGGCAGAGGTAGCTGGCGCCAAAAAGAAGCATGTAGATAATTATAGGGCCCCACAAAACTCAAATAGATTTGATAATAAAGATCAGGGAAACAAGTTTAAGCAAAATTTTGAAAGGCCACGCCATGATAATAAACATAAACCCACAGTTCAATGACAGGAAATATGAGGAAAGAAAACCCCTTTATCAAAATAGATACTATTGTAAATGGTGTAAGAGAGAGGGTCATGACACCAAATTTTGTACAAGGAAACCTTCTGGATGTGCTGCTATGAAGTTTTAGAAAAAGGATGTAAAGGTAAAACCTACTGGACAGCAGGAACCTTATCATTCCCCAGTATGTGAAGACGTGGGATGTAATGGAGTCACAATTAGGTGCCTTTACGATACCGGTTTGGATTTTCATTCCGTTGTGAGTAAGCACTTGGTGAACCCGGATCAGTATACCACAGAAACAGTGGAGATACAAGGGGCGACCAAGGACCTACAACTCATGAAACTTCCCATTGCAAGGATAACAGTGAAAACTCGCTATGTGGAGGAGATAATCAGAGCAGCAGTGATAGATGCACCAATTTACCCTCTAATATTGGGATGTCGTTATGTTTTCTTGGGGAATCCCAAGAGACCTGTGGTTCTGGCAGCAGCCCAGACCCGTTCACAATCCAGAAAGGAAGAAGATGAGCCAATAAATACTCATCCAGAGGAGATGAGGAAGGCACAGGCTGAAGATAGGACACTCAAGCCTTGCTTTAAGAAATTACCTAAATGCCACACACCTCCAAGCAAAGGGGATTATTATATGAAGAACAAATTGTTGTATAGGAAGACCGGAACTGGAACAAATGGTCACAGCCAACTGGTACTTCCAACTTCATATCGGGAGAGAGTGTTGGAATTAGGACATGCAGTTCCCTTTAGTGGTCACATGGGGATCAGCGCAACCGGACAGCGTATAGCTTGTCATTATTTCTGGCCCGGGATAACGGAGGACATAAAGAGATATGTAAAATCCTGTCCAGAATGTCAGAGAGTAGCTCCGAAGCATTGGACTGCTCCAGCAACTCTAGGGGAAATGCCCATAGTGGGAACACCTTTTGAGAGAGTTGCAGTGGATATTGTGGGACCTCTCACTCGGACCAAGAGGAGGAACAGTTACATCCTTACTCTGGTGGACACTTGTTCTATGTGGGGAGAGGCGGTAGCCCTGTCGTCAATCGATTCGAAACATGTGGCAGAGGCATTACTTACTATATTCACGAGGTTAGGATTCCCGCATCAAATCTTGACTGATAACGGCTCTCAGTTCAAGGGGAAACTAACAGAAGAAGTTTTTAGGTTATTTCAAGCCAAGCACTTTCATTGTAGTCCGTATCACCCCCAAGGGAACGGCCAGGTAGAGAGGTTCAATGGGACTCTCATTTCTATCCTGAGAAAGCTGGCACATGAGAAACCTGATACGTGGGACCAATATTTGCCCGCTGCATTGTTTGCTTATCGGGAAGTTCCACATAATTCAACCGGGATGGCTCCCGCAACCCTGTTATTTGGGAGGCCAATAAAAGGTCCACTGGAAGCATTGTTAAGGACGTGGACAGATGAGAAGGCAGAAGAGACTGTTACCTCATCATACCAATATGTGAACGAACTGACCACTCGTTTAAAAACTAGTTGGAAACTGGCAAATGAAAATTTGAGACAAGCCAGGAAAAAGCATGCTGCTTATTATAACAAAAAAGCGAAGGATAGGGAGCTTGCTGTAGGGGAGAAGGTGCTTCTTCTATTACCAGGCAGCAACAATAAACTTCAGATCGGATGGCAAGGTCCATATACAGTTTTGGAAAAGGTATCCAGAACAAATTATAAGATAGACAAGAAGGGAAAGGAAAAAGTCTATCATGTGAACCTTTTGAAGAAATATCTGGACAGACAAATCCAGGAAGGAACACACTTAATGGCCTTGTCAATTGCAACCGAAATGAAAAATGAACCTCTCACCTCAGTTGAATATCCACTGAAGCCCAGTGAAACGTTTGAACAGGTGAAGATCAGTAATCACCTGACAAAAGGACAGAGGGAGAGGATTCAAAAGGTCCTGGAGAAACATACAGACGTGTTAACGGATAAGCCGGGGCACACAAATTTGTTGGAATATGATATGAAACTACTAGACCCAACACCCATCTGTATGAGGCCTTATTCTATTCCGTTCGCTAAGGAAAAAGCTTTGAAAGAGGAGATAGATTATTTGTTACAAGAAGGGATTATTTCTCACAGTGAGTCTCCTTATAGTTCCTGTGTGGTTTTGTTGCGGAAACCATCGGGAGAACATAGACTGTGCATCGATTACAGGAAACTGAATGCTGTCACAGAAGATCAGGTGGATCCATTACCTGATACTACTCAACTTTTTGCCAGGCTGAACAAGGCAAAATATTTTTCCAAGGTGGATCTTAGCAAAGGCTATTATCAAATTCCAGTAAAGCCTGAGGTTCGACCTTACTTAGCATTTAGCACCTCGGAAGGTCATTATGAGTTCAACATGCTACCGTTTGGGTTGAAAAATGCCCCGAGTGTGTTTTCTAGGATGATGCGAAAATTGTTGGATCCCCTGAAAAATCCATGTATCTCGAATTTCATGGATGATATCCTCATTGCTACTGAAACTTTTGAGGAACATGTTAACTCTTTGAATATGCTGTTTGATAGACTCAGAGAGGCTAACTTGACTGCTAGACCAACAAAATGTTGTATTGGGTGTAAAGAGTTGGAATTCTTGGGACATACCGTACATCAGGGTAGCATGACCCCTGACCCCAAGAATCTGGAGAAACTGAAAAGAGCACCTAGGCCACAAACAAAGAAAGATGTGCGATCTTTTGTGTCGTTGTGTGGTTTCTACCAAAAGTACATTAAACATTTTAACTCTATATGTGCTCCTCTGACGGATTTAACTCGAAAGGGACAACCTGATACAATAAATTGGTCAGCACAGTGTGAATTGGCTTACCAGGAGTTAAAAGAAAAACTCACAAGCAGGCCAGTATTGCAATTGCCTGACTTGAATCAAGAATTTGTCGTGAGATGTGACGCAAGCAATGTGGGCCTGGGCGCTACATTGTTGCAAAGGTCCTCCTCACAAGATGGGGAATTGAACCCAGTCGCTTATGCAAGCCGCAAGTTGAACAAGGCGGAAAAAAATTATTCAACAAGTGAGAAAGAATGTTTGGCGTTAATATGGGCTATAAAAAATTTCCGATTTATCTATATGGCAGGACATTTGTGGTCCAAACAGATCATTTACCACTCGTATTCCTATCACAAGCAAAGCATGAAAATGCCAGATTATTAAGATGGTCATTATTATTACAGCCATATTCATTTCTGATTGAATATATTCCCGGCCCTCAGAACGTCGGTGCAGATGTTTTGAGTAGACATCCTTGTGATGAAAATCAGAAAGAAATGTAGGACTTCATTTGCGCTAAGTTATCTCACAGATTGTAACCTGCAATGGATGCATGTTTTAGGAAGGGAGGTGTGTAGCGAAATCTGTGAGATAATCGCTTATTTCAGTAAGATTTTAGTCCTATGATAATAAATACACCAGCCCTCAGGTGTCTGACTATTTTCATCTTCAACGCCAGTAGAGCGCTGCCTTTTATGCAGTGGAAATGCTTAAAAAAATGACCCACCGTAAAATCTAACACGCTTTTAGTTTCGGTTTCGAAACGTACAATAAACATTTTAACATCTCGCCGATCTGCTGCACGAAACGGGGAAAAAGCTTATAATTAACGAATTGCCAGAACTGTGATACCAAACTGGATTTTGAATTAACGTAATATGTTAACTTTAACACTAAAATTTGTAATAATTCGGACATTTCTCAGTAGTAAGAACGAGACGATTGTAATAATTAACGCCAACACTACCAAAGTTTTGAAAAACCCCTCTTCGCTCTGCACGCGGTCTCTTTAATATATACACGCTGTGGGCAAAGCCAGCAGAGACAAACACACAGACAGTTTTCCATTTCCTCCTAGCGGTAAAATTCTGACGTCACTCAAACTAGTTGGTTATTTGAATAATGAGAGAAATGATAGAGACAAGGGGGGGGGGGGGATGGCCGACTTGTGTAAAAGTTATATTTGACGATTGACAGTGACAAAACTGAAAATCTAAACCATAAGGAAACTGACCATAAAAATCATATAGTAGGATAGCTTAGTGTCCCCTGAGCAAAAATATGTTTTTAAAAATATGGTAGTCCAAGTATTAGCCAAGTTATTGAGAAAATACTAGATGTCTAAGAACGCTTGGACGGACAGACTGTTGTTCTTGCTCGTTACACATAACGTTATTGGGGACGCAAGTTTAAAAAAGAGGCATTGTAGTAATTCAAATTCTATTGGTTGGTATAAGAGTATAGGAGTAAAAGGGGGAGATAGGAAAAATGTTAACTAAAACTAAACATCTTTTTCTATTGGCATAACTAACGCAGACTGACCAATGGACTACGAGGCACATAGTTTGTTTGGAGTTTTGGTTTTGTTTTTTCAAACTAAATTCAAAAAGATTTAGTAGTGCCTGCTTTCATTGGTCGGCTCTAATAGATATTGGCAAGAGGCATAGTGGTCTCGTGGCCATTTGACTAGAAAATTTTATGCAAACAACTACGTTGAGAGCAGATGTGATAATTGTAAAATTAACTACTAAATTCACTATCTGGACGGGGCAGAGCAAAACTGAGGCCATATTCTTTGCCAGTCAACGTTATTTGTGACATATTTCTTTTAAATAGTGGTAAGAATGCTTTATGTTTTTACATGCTTGATTAAAACTGCGAAAGTTAGATACTGCTGTGGAAAAGTGAAGGACATGCCGGGAGCAAACATTATTGAGTCCTCACATTGAACTGTATTTGACTGTTGCATATTATTATGATTTTATATTAATAATTTTGTATTGGAAGATGTTAGTAAGCCTCAGTGTTCTATGAACACTCTTCAACATGCCTAGAGCGTTTATAATTGTGAAAAGAAAAGAAAAATCATATAAAAGGAGATGTGGTTACTCCACGTTATTGGATTGAAGCAAACTATGTAAAAGTACAGTGGCGTATCTGCCATAGGGACCTGAGGTGTGGTCACAGAAAGGTGTGAGTCATATAATTAGGGGTTGAGGCACATGAATGCACACGAGGCTGACCCCATACCGTCATGTATACATAGGGATAAGAAGTTGTGATCAGATATGAAAAGGCCAGGGTGTCTTTTTATTACAGGGTTTTTATTTCCTCTTACCATCCGGTGACAGGAAACCTGATGAGTGAGTGAAAAGAGAAAAGTTTCCATTATAAAGTTTATGCTGTCATCAGATAGCCTGAAGGAGCTTGTGTGTGGGTGCTGATCAACATCGCCTCTACATCGACATACAGACTTATTTTCGTCATACCAAGAATCCCAGGTGACACGTTAACAGCTGGGACATCTGACACTTTATCCGAATAAACTGGTTCTTATCAAAATAAAACAGAGTT
Organism: Oreohelix idahoensis; assembly: GCA_024509875.1. NCBI lineage: Eukaryota > Metazoa > Mollusca > Gastropoda > Stylommatophora > Oreohelicidae > Oreohelix > Oreohelix idahoensis. The sequence continues at coordinate 384,177 of JAMPIV010004669.1, read as the reverse complement.
ATATGGGGCATGAAGAAAACAACAGCTCCTCGTAACCAATGACAATCACTAGCAACTATTAAAGTTTTAGTCTGTGAATACACCTACAGGAACTCTATAATACCATTATATTCATAGGACCAAGAGTCCATACTTTTAGTTAAGGCATTATATGTAAATATATTTCCTCATTTTCAAAGACCTGTCCAAAAGAGATGGCGGGACAGGCAGATTAAATTGTACAAAGAAAAAAACATTCAAATTTTAAAGAAAACTTTAACCACAGTCTTATTCATTTTCTTATAGTGAGTTAAAGTGTATTGTGTTGATGTACCATCATTTTCATTTCACCCCTAGACACTAGAGACATCATACACCAGCCACTAGAATCAAAATACGGACTGTGTGAGATCTAGGGAGGTAGCGTTAGGTTCCCTGATAATATACAAGTATATCATCATCATCATCTTTTTTAGAGTCAGGGACCTACATGTGCTTGACCTCACACAGTTGACACAGACACAACTATCTTTCTTGTTAGGAATAACATCTTAACCTCCCCAGCAAATTACACTTGCTACAATGACCTTGCAAGACAGGCAGAAGAGGCAGCACTGAGAAATGAACAAAGCACTGTATTCAAAATAACTAAAATCATCAGAGGAAAACGAGGTGCAAACAATATTACATTAGTAAGAGATAAGCACGGAAATCTCATTACGACAGTAGAGGGATAGGAAACAAGATGGGCAGAGCATTTCAGAGAACCTCTGAATAAGAAACCATCAGAGACACAATTGAATGTTCCTGAGGCTGAAAATGATCTAGATGTTAATACAGATATCGCACGAAAAGAAGAAATCATCACAGCAATCAAAGGGTTAAAGAATGGAAAAGCTTCTGGTCATGATAACTTAAATGCAGAGCTATTTAAGACAGACCCTGAGCTAGCAGCAGAACTATTAGAACCACTATTTGCACAAGTCTGGAAAACAGGGACAACACCAACAGAGTGGAGAAAAGGAATAATTGTCAAATTGCCCAAGAAGGGAGATCTTGCATACTGCAATAATTGGAGAGGAATAACTCTTCTCTCAGTTCCCAGCAAAATACTAGGCAGGATAATTATACAGAGAATCCCAAAAGCAGTAGACCACAAACTGAGGAAAGAACAAGCAGGATTTAGAAAGAACAGAAGTGTGTAGATCATATATTTACCCTCAGGAACATTATAGAGCAGTGCTCAGAATGGCAAAGACAGCTGTACATTAATTTCGTTGATTTTGAAAAGGCTTTTGACAGTATACATAGAGACAGTTTATGGAAAATACTGAGGGCTTATGGAATTCCAAGCTGCATAGTGTCAATCATAAAAAGCCTTTATGCCAACTTTACGTGTAGCATTGGGCAGAGCAACCTAACCTTTGAAGTGAAGACAGGAGTACGACAGGGATGCCCCTTATCAACCACTCTATTTGTAACAGTCATAGACTGGGTGATGCGCCAGACAACAGAGGGCAATCCAAGAGGAATAAGATGGACTACATTTTCTACATTGGAAGATCTAGAATATGCAAATGACATTGCACTGCTAGCACATTCACATCACCACATCCAGGAAAAAACGGATAGACTTAATAAGTATAGCCAGCAGGTGGGCTTGAACATCAACCTAAAGAAGACAGAGGTCATGACGCTCAATGTGAGCAACCCTGAGCCCATATCAGTAAGGAATCAGCAACTGGAACAGACAGATGCCTTCACATACCTAGGATGCATAGTAACACCAGACGGCGGAGGAAGCAGAGACATCAACAACAGAATGAACAAAGCAAGAACAGCCTTTTTTAGTCTAAACAACATCTGGAAGTGCTCTCAGTACAGCACAAGCACAAAATTAGGATTATATCAGAGCTGTGTGCTTTCTGTGTCTCTATATGGCGCGGTGAGCTGGAGAGTTACAGAGAAGGAAATATCGAAATTGTCCTCTTTTCACACAACATGCCTAAGAAAAATTCTCCGAATCTTTTGGCCGAATACCATCACCAACCAAGATTTGCTTACTCGGAGCAAGCAAGAGGACATGCACACCATCATAGCTGGCAGACGATGGAGCTGGGTTGGCCATGTCCTCAGAAGAGACCTCGATGCCATCACAAGAACAGCTATGCTATGGACCCCTGAAGGAAAACGAAAGAGAGGCCGACCAAAAACAACTTGGCGGAGGACTGTGGAGGCTGAGATGCAAAGAATGAACCAGAGTTGGGACACTGTACAAAGTATGGCCGCCGACCGAACAAAGTGGAATCAATTTGTTGTTGCCCTACAAGACGCCACCAGGCGTAATGGCCACTGACTGCTTTGACAGTCGGCGGCTAAGGATCAAAGAAAAGAAGAATCCATAGGTAGAGGCTAGTCTCTCATATCTATCCAGGTACGACTCAATGGCGTCCTCCTTCTCAATAAATGGATCCAGGTGGAAACTCATGGCTCCATTTGCCGTGCTATGGTTGGAGCTACTCTCAGAGTGAGGTGAGCTAGCACCATGATTGCTAGCTGCTCCCTGGAGTTCAAGTTCCTTTAAACTTAACTCATGAGCTCTTTGTAACCTTCTTTCTTCAGTTTCGGCCTCAACTTCAAATCTTTTGGCTTCTCTCTCTGCTTGCAATTTCCTATCCTCTGCTTCCATTATTAGTCTTCTTTCTGCTTCCAGTCTTTTGACTTCTCTTTCAGCTTCCAATCTTTTGTCCTCTCTATCCAAATATTTGTCCACTTCAGTTGCGACATACTGGATAAGAGCATCACCTGTCAATCCAACGTCCTTTACCTCCTGCATGATTGCAGATCGAAACTTCACCAAATCATCCATGATGCTTACTTACCAGAGAGTATATAATTTTATCTTCACTAACCAACCAACTTAATTAAAATCAATTAATTACTTTGAACAAGACAAATCCTTAAAACCTTGTGAGCGTCTCCTATTTACTTGGTACTCAATGGTACTATTATTACGAAAAAAATAAGTTTTAGAATTTTTCAAAAAAATTTATTTTTACAAACTATTTGTGGCTCAAGATAGAAGAATACATAGATAGTGGCTCAGGATAAAAAATAATATCCCGCGAAAGAGCCCCCCAATGTAGCGAAAGGTTTTCCTAGTATGATAATAGTGGTAGAGAAGAAGTAGAATCTCTCTCCAGAAAGTATAAAGTTCCATTGCCCGAGAAGTACACTGGTATCACAACTGAGTTACGGCTGTGAATACTCTGAGCTGGACAATAGATTTAGGTTTCAGAAGTATACGGTGCCACTTTCGCTATAGTAACCCTATGTGATAATATAATTAATTTAGAAAAAGTAACTCAAAATTTAACAGTTAAAAATTTTACCAAGTCAAATGAGTACAATTTCATAATTTATTATGTACATCTATATATTCTTGTAATGAGAAATGGGTGTTGGAAGATGGTAAAATGTATGATTATTTATAGTTACAAATTAAAATAAACAATAGTAAAAAACTTGGAGGAATTTTCCAATGAATTTACAAAAAGTCTGTCACAGTATATCTTTGATATATATTGCTATCTAGTTCTCATCATCGACAGTCGTTTTAGAAACTGCTCCTAGGATTTGTTGGATTGAATAACACATAAACTCATCTGGTATTTGTTCGAGGTTCCTGAGACACACTGATGATAAGGAAGAATTTTCTTCAGCCCGCCCTATAACTACGGAGGACTAAGGTGTTGAAGATTGGTTGACCTCTAGGCTTCAGTTAGCAGGATCAACGGTCCTCAAGTCTTTAGTTAAACTCGAACATGAGCTTGATCAGGAATGATCATAAAACTCGATCATAAAAACCTGGAACAAAAGGTAATAGGTGGCCATGGTGTTCCAACAATCTCACCACTCACTGCTGTTCATGAGGCGACCATGTCTTCAGTGTTTGTATATAAATGAATGATTCATGGTAGTATGTTACAGAGATAGCATGATAAGATAATGTCTACTGTGCAGAAAATAACAAAATTCATGAATAAATCACATGTTATGTTACATGGGTAAGATATAACCTTTGCCTTCCACTTATGGATGTCAAGTCACTTATGTACTTGCTGGTATGTCGTAAGCTTCCAGGCAAGAACTAGCCATGATATATTTTGCTAACCAATTAATTGTTATGCTTTCTGACAATGCCTGTGGAGGTTATCTCTGGTTAGCGTCATTCCCTTTTTATTATGTCTTATACAATTAAATCGTAAATAAAATCTGAAATAAAATGATATTAGTCATACATATATCTTTAATAAACTTACATACCCTCTTAGGATTAATAAGCTCACGGTGAGGCTGTATTGGTTGAAGTTAATCTGCCCTGCATGCAGCGTGAAAAAAGAACTTTTCTTGCAGATACTGTCTTCCAGTTTCTCACTCTGGCTTCTGGGTTTGGTGTGTGTGATTTTCAACGCGCCGCTCTGTCCTTATATTTGGGCTACTCTCCCGTACGAGAAAGCACCTCTTGAAGTCCCAAAAGATTTTCGTTTAATCTCTCGGTTTGAGGTGATCTGTGCTTTTTCTGTACTTATTTTCCCTTCTTTTCACTACACACTTATATCCTTCCTTCTTTCCTAGGTATCCTTTCATTTTCCCCATATGACGCTTTCATTCTATCTAAGTTTTATCAAAATCCGTTTAGGCATGTAATTATAATAAATTTTTAAAGATTATTAGCTAACTTTTAGCATATGTGATGACGATGAAAAAATGTTAATTATTTTTAAAACTATTTATATTTGAATAATATCCTTTTGGATATCATTCATACTCTATCTCGATTTGGTGAATTATTATTATTTAAATGTATTCCAACCAGGCGTTCTCTTGTAGCTTTAAATTTAATTTCCTGTAAATGCAAACTTTTAAAGTCGGCCATTCCTATATTCGCTATCTCCTACCTTCTGCAATACCGTCCGGCTAAGCGTAATTCACATTTTTCCGCCTTCTTCAAACTTTAAAGCAAGATCGCCGCGTCGTCCTTGCGCTGTGTGTGGGCGCGCGCGCGCGTGCGTGTGTGTGTGTGTGTGGGTGTGTGTGAGTATGTGTGTGTGTGTGTGTGTGCGTGCGCGCGCGCGTGTGTCTCGCTACACATTTTTTCCCAAACAAAGCAAGTGGTACCAAATCTCGCTACAAAGACGAAAGTTCACACCACAGTGAAGGAGTAGCTCTTGTGTTATCTAAAGAAGCAAAGAAAGCACTCATTGAATGGGAAGCCGTTGGATCCAGAATAATAACAGCTACTTTTAAAACAGCTAAAAAGAAAATAAATGTAAATGTCATCCAATGTTATGCACCAACTAATGACAAAGAAGAGTCGGTAAAAGAAGCATTTTATACTAGACTACAGGAAATTATGGAAAAAGTAAAAAGAAGAGACATCACAATTTTGATGGGTGACATGAATGCAAAGATAGGTACATTCAACACCGGCTTTGAAGAAGTCATGGGAAAACAGGGGCTAGGAATAATGAATGAAAATGGGGAACTATTCTCAAACTTCTGTGCTTCAAATCAACTGGCTATAGGAGGAAGCATGTTTCCACATAAGAGAATACACAAGGCAACATGGATATCACCAGACTATAGAACAGAAAATCATATTGATCATATATGAACAAACAAGAAGTTTAGATCATCATTGCAGGATGTAAAGGTATATAGAGGAGCAGATGTGGTATCAGATCACCACCTTCTGATAGCCAAAGTAAAAATGAAACTCAAGAGATATGCGCCAATGCAAAATTATAGACAACAATTTAATGAAGGACATCTAAGAAATCAAGAAACAAGAGACAAATTTGCGGTCACAATATCCAACAAATTCCAAGTGCTCCAACAGCTGAAAGATGCAGAGAATACAGAAGACAATTAGCAGCAAATCAAAACGGAATGGAGTGAGACATGTGAAGAAATATTGGGGAAAAGGGAACGACAACAAAAAGCATGGATAACATCAGAAACCATCAATAAGATAAAAGACAGAAAAAAACAAGAAAGCAGATTTAAACACAAGCAAAACCAGAAGTTCCAAAGCCAAGGCTCAAGAAGTGTACACGGAAGCAAACAAAGAAGTTAAAAGAAGTATCAACAGAGACAGGAGGAAGTATATTGAGGAGTTGGCAAGAGAGGCAGAAGATGCTGCAGCCAAAGGAAATATGAGAGAACTGTATAACAGCACAAAGAAGCTGACAGGAAAATACAAGCAAACAAGCTGCCTCATAAAAGACAAGAATGGAAAACTGCTCAGCAATATACAAGAGCAAATGAAGAGGTGGACAGAATATTTTGAAGATCTTCTCAATAGACCAGCTCCACAAAACCCCCCGGACATCCAGCCAGCAGAAGAAGAGCTACAAATTAACGGTGAAAGACCAACGAAGGAAAAAATAAAGAAAACCATAAAGCTTCTAAGAGATGGAAAAGCGTCTAGACCTGATGGCATTCCAGCAGAGGCCATCAAAGCAGATATCGACACGGCTGCAGAGATGTTATATAAATTACTTGGTAAAGTCTGGGAAACGGAAGAGATACCAGCAGAATGGAAGGAAGGATATCTGGTTAAGTTGCCTAAGAAAGGAAATTTACAAGATTGCACAAATTATAGAGGAATAATGTTACTAACAGTGCCAGGAAAAGTATTAAACAGGATTATCCTTGAGAGATTAACAGAGTCCATAGACAAGAAACTGAGAGATGAACTAGCAGGTTTTCGACAAAACAGATCTTGTACAGACCAGACAGCCACTTTGAGAATAATAGTTGAACAAAGTCTGGAATGGAATTCACCTTTATACATCGGATTTGTGGACTACGAAAAGGCATTTGACAGTGTAGACAGAGAATCACTTTGGAAATTCATGAGGCATTATGGAGTTCTGTCGCATAGAGATTAAGATCAATAAATTTTCTATATTCTTTCTTTTCTACCCGTATCCTCTACCTTATTATCGCTCTTTTATCCTTTTACTGTATTTTTCGCATTCGTTCGTTTGCGAAAAATATTTTCTTTCCCATTCTCACTTTACCGTTTTTCTGTCTCATACTGATACGCATTCTATTATGTAGATGTCAGTCAGACGAGATGTGTGATTATGTTTCATACTCAGGCATATGAGCAGACTTTTGTTCTAGCATTTTCACCTGACTTTTCCCAATAGCAGTATCTAACTTTGGCAGTTGTAATAAACATATTAATACATAAAGCATTCTTACCACAATTTTCACAGAAATATGTAACAAATAACGCTGACTTGCAAAGAATGGCCTCAGTTTTTCTCTGCCCTGCCCAGACTGCGAATTAATTCTTTATTTTATAAATTAACACAGCTGATCTCAGCGTATTTGATAGAAAAAGTTTTTGTCAACTGGCGATGAGCATTGAAAGCTTTTTGCTAATATCTATTAGTACTGGCCAATGGAAAACTTGCGACTACCAGAATTCAAATGTAGTTTTTGAAAAACAAAAAAAATTCCAAACAACTCTGTGTCTGGTAGTCGATTGGTCAGTCTGCGTTAGTTATGCCAATACAAAAAGATGTTTAGTTTTGGTTAACATTTACCTACCGCTCCCCTTTCCTCCTATACTCTTTTTACCCAATCGGATTTGAATTTACTCCAATGCCTCTTTCTAAGCTGGCGTCCCCACTAACGTTATGAAAAAAAACAAGCAGGAACCACAGTCTGTTCGTCTTAGTGTTACTAGACATTTAGTATTTTCTCAATAACTTGGCTAATACTTGGACTACCATATTTTTTAAAACACATTTTTGCTCAGGGGACTCTAAGCTATACTACCATATGATTTTTATGGTCAGTTTCAGTATGGTTTAAATTTTCAATTTTGTCACTGTCAATCGTCAAATATAAATTTTACACAAGTCGGCCATCTTCCCCCTCTCATCTCTCTCTAGCATTTTTATTCAAATAACTAACTTGCTTGAGTGACGTCAGAAAAACATTACTCGGCGAGAATTTAAACTGTCTGTGTGTATATATCATCGGACCAATCCCACAGCATGTCAAGCGAAGCGGGGTTTTGCGCGGCGGGTGTTAGAATTGGCGTTAATTATTACTGTTGTCTCGTGTTACACTACCAAAAAATGTAAGGATCACTACAATTAAAGGCGTTAAAGTTAAAGTATTACGTTAATTCAGACAGTAACTTGGCGGCACATTTCTGGAAGATCGTTAATTATAAGTCTTGCCGCAGTCTCTATCAGATCGGGCAAAATGTTAAAAATGTTTAAAGTACGTCACAAGGAAAGCGAGTAGGTTTATACGGCGGGATCGTTTCTAAGCATTATTAAGGTACAAAATTCAGCGCGATGCTGGCGTGTGAGATGCTTATAGTCAGACACATACGGGCGGGGTTATTTATTATCATAGGACTAAAATCTTACTGAAATGAGCGATTATCTCGCAGATTTTACTACAGTAAGAAGCGCCTCCATTGAGCGAACTAGAAATCCGTTTTCTTCCAGATCAACATCGTTTATTGAGAACGTGTATGTTATATTAATAAAGTAAAATATAATTTAAAAATAATTTAAACCAGTAATTGGTTATAACAATTATCAGATATTTTAGCTGAGATTATAATATTAATATTAAGTCTTGTACGAGGGAGCAACTATTGCGGATAAAGGTAGACTATGAAGATGAAGAGCGTGCAATTGGCAGAGTAGTTTCAGTATTGGCCTCTCGCGGCAAAGGCAGCGGGTTGAGTTAAGGAAGGCAAAGGCAGCAAGGACGGGAACTGGTCACCCCACCTCTCGAAGCTGGACCTAGTACAGAGAAACCTCTAATACTTAACTCCTCTACGGCAGTATCTGCTAAAGGACTATCTAGATGGAGGTTACACAATCTATCTTCTTCCGTTTTCATTTATGAAAGAAGCTATCCTCACTCGCATGTTTTGTGTGACGAGTTTCAGACTATCGAGTGAATTTGGTTATTACATATGTTGATACAGTTATTTAAACAACCAGATTAAAGCCAGGCATTTTCTAAATTTTTTAACCAAGGCGGTAGAAACCAAATTATGTGACCTGGCAACCTGTGAAAAAAATAACTTCCATTTAAACGGTTCCTCAACGATCATAGCTATCTAATAATTTTGTTTTCTGCAACAACTAACGATTTTACTATAAAATAACTTAAAATAATTGCAACGGGAAAAAAGCGACTTTCGAGTGAATTTAGTTTTCACATATGTTGATACAGTTATTTATACAACCAGACTAAAGCCAGACATTTTCTAAATTTTAATACTAAGCGGGGACGAAAGTTTATAAAAAAATTTCTGAAGCACCGACATACCAAAAATGAAAGCGAATGAATGCATAAGTCTGCTTTTTCACTCAAAATAAACATACATTCAAATTTTTAAAAAGATGTAAAAATATATAACATCATGTAATATTTTCATTAAGTTTAATCACGCGCTGTGGATGTTCATGCTCAGAGAACATTCATTGGTTTTAATATATGTATCGATACATTCTTCTTCTTCTTCTTCTTCCGTCCTTAGCCACCGACCGTCAAAGCAGTCAGTGGCCATTATGCCTAGTGGCGTCTTAGGGCAACAGCAGATAGGTTTTCTTTGCCATTGTTTCCCATCACGCCTAGTGGCGTCTTTAGGGCAACGGCAAATCAACCCATTTGCTGTTGTTTCCATAATCGAAGTGACTGGCAAACGGGTGATTTTTTTTTTTTTATTAATGTGTTTGCTACTTCATTTTGTAGCACGCCCCTTTCAACCATCTACCATGTACATGGATTTGTTGGTTATATCAGGACGTGTTTCTTTTATTGTAATATGTTTATGTTTGTATTTGTTTTATATTATATTATCTCTAGTCGGTATTTTTCCTTTTGTAGTTATAGTTCAACATGGTTTTTAAAAAAAATTCCAATATATGCTATTTTCTAAGTTAGTATGTTTTTGATTTTTACTGGATGGTTTATTTGGTTAATCTGTATGTTTCTGGGGCGAGTCTTTCACCAGTTTGGACTACTGGTTCAATTCCTTATTTGATTTTTATATGTTAGCTTTAGTTTTTGTAATATAGTGTTTTATTAACTTTTGCATTTCTGAAGGGCTCTTTGTGCCTATGAGATTTTCTACACTCATTTCTACCTTGTGGTTACTACAGTATGTCTTAATGTTTTGCCTCTGTTGGTCATATTTTTTGCAGTCCACTAGAAAGTGCCTAATTGTGTTTGGTTCTTGACACTCTTCACATGTGGGTTCCTCAATCATGAAATATCCAGTTCCCAGCTTGAGTCTCAGCAATTTTTTATTAATTGGTATTTTTAGTTCATCTTTTATTTGACATTTTTTGCTTGGTTTTTTTAAGGATTTTATATGAGTGTCTTGCTTTTTTACTTAGGTCCCATGCTGTTATCCATTCTTTAGTTATTTTTTTGAGCAATTAAGCTCTTAATTTCAAACTTCCCTAAGCCTACTTCAATTTGGTTATGGCTAGTTCTCCCCCCTTTGGCTTCTTTGTCTGCTAGCTCATTTCCTGCTATCCCCACATGTGATGGTATCCATGTTAGTGTTGCACTGCATCCTATATTTTGTAGATATGTATTAACCTGTAGTATTTCCTCTATAATGTCTGGCCTGCTGCCTTCTGTTCTGTTTCTGATTGCTAGTACTGATGATAGGGAATCTGTGAGAATGGTTACTTTTTTTGGTGGATTTTCTGCAGCTATTTCTAAAGCTTTTAGGATTGCCACTAATTCTGCTGTAAAGATAGATGTATTACTTGTTACTTTGTATCTTTTATAAATTTTTAATTTTGGTATTGCTATTCCTGCTCCTAATTGTCCTTCTTCATCTTTGGACCCATCTGTATATATAGTTAGGCTATTATTTGTATACCGTTCTATGTACTCTAGTGTTTTACTTTTTGCTGAGATTATGTCGTTAGATTTATTTATGATCTTTGATCAGCCCGTTGTGTGTATCGATACAGCTCTGATCCAATTTGAAACCGCTTGGCCAAATGAGTGCCATTAAAATTACATAGATAAAAAAAAGGAAGTGCTACAGAAAACATTTCTTTTTCTTCTATTTCCTATTAAAGTAAAAAATGTTTAGTTAAACATTTTTAATTATCTTATAAAATATGCAAACGTATGGTCATTAATAACAAACATAAAATACTAGTTTTAACATTTGTGTTACGTCCCTTGATATTTATTGGATATGTATTTATTTGATTATGGCCCCTGAGAAATAAATGGCTTCTATACATTTCTTACGAAAAACTCTAATTACTCGTAATGTAATAATTACAATATTAAATTATAAAATAACTGCATGGCGTACCCCGGCAGTACCTAAAGAAAGTCTTTGCCAAAATTCATCAAGAAATAATAAGGCATACGGATTTGTATTAAGAACATAGAAACATACTTTGCCTTTTATTTATATAGATTTTTTAATCTGTCGCACTCTTGTTTCTTGCGACATTCATTCAATAAAGGAATTACGTGCACACACACAAGCACATCATCTCTTTACATATACATGGTGTGCCAAAAGGGGTTTAAACATTTTATATTTTTATTGTTACCGTAATAAATAAGTTTTTTTTCTTTTCAGACTGTGAAATAAATAACTTGGAAATTTACCCATGAAAAAATTCACAACAAAACAACAAACCAAAATCGTAGAATTTTATTTTTAATCCCGGCGATCAATTATAATTCTCATGCAAAGAGGATACCGCCGGTATTTCAATGTCAGGCAATCACCCTCGTAATCCATGATTCGTCGCTTGATTAGACGTTTTCATCCTCTCAAGTACACGTTCTGGTGCAGTGTAACGCTACAGAGGGCCATCGGGACTTACTTCTTTGAAAATGACAATGGCAGTGACGGTCACTGGTGAGCGATATCGAGTCGTGATCGAAAATTTAGTGCATCCTGCGGTATTGGTCAGGCCGGAGATGTGGTTTCCGCAGGCTGGAGCACAGCCTACACGGCCCGAGCCACAAAGAGGCTCATAAGGCAAAATTTCAGTGGCCGAATAATTTCTCGATATTTTAGAAATTCCTTGGCCTGATTTGACGGTTCCTAACTTTTTTCCTTTGGGTTACCTGAAGTAGCGTGTGCACGTCAATAATCCCCAGACAATTCAGTAGCTCAAAGACAACATGTGTACTGAAATTCCAGCGCTACAGCCAGAGATATTGACAGCTGTTATGAAAAATGTTGTCAAAACAACCCATCTTTGTGAATCCGAAAACTGTGGGCACCTACGGAACATTGTGTTTCTTTTAAATAAATCTTTATATTGTGAATTTTATTTAGAAAAGTAAATTATAAAATGTAATTAAAAAATATAAATGTTTTTCGATTTTTAAACCCCTTCGTGACTTTTGGGATACCCTGTAAAATATTTCCTTGGCAAGAATTTTACAGTGTTACTGTTAGAGTTAAAATTGTTTTGTAGGAGTTCTGCTAACAGTGGAAAATTATTTGAGGGTTCTGGCTTGATAAAAAGGTTGAGAATCATTGATGTGACATGCAGCCATGCGATCAAGTGGAAAATCTCACTGCAGGCTGGGGAATTTATTTTATTTTCAGGACTGGAAACAAACAGCGAAACAGCATCTTAACTTGTTCAGTAAGTATGATACAGACATCAAAAATATTGTGAACACGAAAGCCTTCACGGCGAAGCTCCTCGGATGATTCAGTTATTTTATTATACCGTTTGACTTTAACTGCTGACAGTAGCCCGGATCATTAATACACCATCGTTTCACCTCTTTCCTATCTGGCTTATTTTCTCTGCAGTAGTTTACCCATTATGTAAACTTGGGAAACTCACAGCTTTATTCACAATGCAGTGCCAAAAGAATGGATAGCAACAGAATATTAATATAAGCTAGAAGAAAGATAAAATAGGAAAGTAGTTACAAGTGAACTGTTAAATCCCAAATAGTTAAGAAATAAAGAAAGTCATAAAACATCTAAGACATTTCAGCAGAAGCCATCAAAGTAGATAGTGACACACCTAAGACATATTACACAAACTTCTAAGAAAAGTCAGACAGAGAAAAATAAAATAACAGGCAGATACATGGTCCAGTTGTTACTGATGGAAGATTTTCAAGAGTTCACTAGTTACAAAGGAGTAATATTACAAAAGAAACTAATGATGACAATGATGGATACCTGTAGCCACCATGTGATTAGGAAGACAACATCAAGCAGCAGTTGTTGATTTCTGTGGACTCTTAACAAAACAGTTCAACAATCTATATTGAGCGACTTTAATTACGCATCACTATATGAATCACTCACCAAGATGTCTGAGAATAAAATAATGGTAACATGTTTGATATCACTGGAAACAGTATCCATTGACCAACCGATTCCCGCAATCCGCGTAGCAGTGCATGCAGTGTTAAAAAAACTACAGTCACAAATTTAAGGTAGGGGTCAAATTAAAAAGTCACAAATGTCGTTGTTGTCATTGTAACGCGCTCAGTAGCGCGGTTGGCCACCGTTGGCATCAAGGCAAGCCTGGCAGCGTCTCAGCATGGAGTTAACCAGTGTGCGTGGAAAATCCTGGGGGAGTCGATCCCATACTTCGGTTATATCGCGTCGCAAATGATCCAGGGTCTACAGTCATCTGTGCCGGTAGAGTTGGCGTCCAATCTCGTCCCAGACGTGTTCAATGGGTGCCATATCTGGGGACAATGAAGGCCATGGTATGACAGCGATGTTATTGGCCAGAAGGAACGCTGTGGTGGCCCTAGCTGTATGTGGTCGTGCGTTATCATGCTGGTACAGCTGGAGCTCGGGATGATACTGGAAGAGGATTGGGCCGACTCGAGGACGTCTGGCGTTGAGTCCTGCCGCCTGCAGTCGACGTCGCACGGTGTGCTCTGATATGATTCCACGTCTCCCAACAACATCTCTTGCTGTTACAGCTGCCGCCAAAAACCGATTCCGCAAATGAAGCTGCCGTATATACGCGTCCTGTTGAGGTGTCGTAACTCTGGGTTGACCTTGACGGGTTCGATCTGCAATGGATCTAGTGGCCATTAAACGTTGTTGCAGTCGGACGATGGTGAACTGGTTGCAATTCAAGTGTCTGGATGCTTCTCTGGTGGACATCCCGCCTGTTATCATTCATATCGCTCTTTCTCTCTCTGCAGCGCTCAGTCTAGGCATGGTTTGACGACGTGTTTGTGGTTGGGGACTAAAATATTGACTGTTTTCCGGTCCGTAGTGCTCTAGTCTGAGCTCTGGGTGAAAAGAAATTAATGTTTTCCGTGCAGAATTTTTACCAGGCACCTAAATCATGTTTTACGTGTTTCACGTGCTACTCTTGTCTCCAGCTTTGCTGGCGCAAAATGACTATGCTGGCCTCTGGGCGGTGACCTTGTGAACCTGTGTACTAATTTCGGAAACAATTGCATGACCATAAGATACTTTACCAGGCACTCGTATAGTGATGCGTAATTAAAGTCGCTAAGTATAGTTTGGTTTGAAGGACCGTCTTCATTGCACGCGGATAACTCCATCAATGTTCCGATCTCCTCCCTTAGATCACATAAGGAGGATCTCAGCACAGTGCACGAACTCCGTAGCACCCAATGTGTATATATGGGAATCACACATTCTATAAATATGTTTGTGGTGGGTAGGTTTACTCTTTTTTTTTAATTTTTGCCAGGGCAGCCGTGTGGCCTACTTTTTTTCCAATTTCCAACTGCCGAGGGATTTTTAACGTGCGCAACTTACGCTCGGGACCTTCTTTTTTTTCGCCTTTATCCGAGAAGGCTGGGCATCCGATCTCACTACCCAGGTGACCAGTTGGGGGGAGAGTATGATATAATTAAGACATAATTAATGGGGGAAAAAAAATCCATACATTATATTCCCTCTACTGGGAATCGAACTCGGCACTTTTAGAATTCGAGGCGGATACCATACCGCTTGGCAGCTCAATAATCTAGATTTTAGTAAATTATATTCTCTTCTATCCGGTAACTATAAACAGATGCAAGACACAGATCATAAACATAAATGTAGCAAATGACAGCAAGACTGCACTTGGTAAATCACTCTGACAAAGTTTGAATTCATGTATGTGTAGTTCCCCGGGAGTTGCGGTGGTTAGTGAAGTGAACCTCTGTCTGTGAGGCTAATTACATACTCATTGACTCTTTAAATCATCCACACACTTCCAGGGATTCCCCCTGTGTTGAAACATGTTGAGAACCCAGCATTGCACACTAAGCTTGGAGAAGTCACTTGAGCCCCAGGCGTAATTCTTTGGCTTTGACTTGGTTTACCGCTTGCAGAAGGATCTCACTATGGACCCAATGATAGGCAGGGGAAGCTGAGAAGTGGCTCTGTGCAGGACGTGACAATTCCTTGGAAGAGCCCAGAACCAGAGTACAGCATTTTAGCTCTGCATAGTTGGAGAGCCCCCTTTGATGGCGGGGAGTACACATAAAGCCACGTACTTCTTACTCCTAGTTTGGGACCAAATGTGATGATCCTTTAAATGCAAGCCAAGCTGGAGAAACTGGAGCTCATGACTTCAACTCAACACGTTTCGGAACGACAGAAAAGCCACAAGAAAAGCTTAGATCTACAGTGTAGATAATACCAAGGAGTCTTCAACTTGGTATTGACTGCTAAAGAGCGAGAAACTCAGCAGCCCTAGCTAAACAACAGTGCACTGGCTTCCTAGCTCGGTGGTCCATGGTTCGATCCCGAGATGAGGTGGGATTTTTTGTATTCCGCAAACGGCTCCGGGGTCGTGAATTGGGTACGAGAGCAACTCTCCGAAAGGCGGCCAGCGTGATGCCTACCACATCTTAGATGGTCAAGAAAATATGGGCCTAACACCACATTCCCAATATGCCTCAGTGGGAGTGTAACAGGATCCAATCCCAATACATATGAGACAAATAAAGAACGGGACTACTGCACCCTTAGGCATGTCGTACCCAAAATGAGATATGTAAGTCAAGGAGGAAAAAGTCTTACAAAATATTATAAATCGGTTCTTGTGCGTTTATTCACCGGTTCTTCTTCTTCTTCTTCTCGTTCACTGTTGTTTAGAAATGTCTACACAAGAAGTCCGGTTTTCTGGATGTATGTTGCTGTGGTTGAAAGTTCTTCAAGACTCCCAAACAGCTTTGTGTGGATGTGCGTCTCTGTGGGCCAATGTTCAGTTCGCAATTGACTAAGCATGTGGCAGTCTTGCAGGATGTGTTCGGCTGTCTGTGCTGCCTGTCCACACGTACATAGGGGTGATGGGACCAATCTCAGTCTGTATAAGTGACTGTTCAGTCTGTTATGTCCTGTTCTCATACGGAACAGGATCACCTGTTTTGCTCGATCAAGATATTGATAGTTGTCTCTTTGTTGATCAATTTTCCTGATGGCCTTGATAAGGGTCTTCTTTTCCTGGAATGTGATTGTTTGTTCTTTTTGTTCCTGTGTTGCTCCCTCTTTTGCTAACATATCTGCTCTCTCATTTCCTGGTATGCCACAGTGTGATGGTATCCACTGTAGCACTACCCTTCTTTTGATATTTACTTCGCATAGGACTTTGTTTAATTCTGGCAGTTTATCACTGTTGAGGGCTTGCAGAACTGACATTGCATCGGTAAGGAATACAACCTGCTGACATTGGCTTATTGTGTTATTTATTATTCCTGCAGCAATGCTTATGGCCTGTACTTCAGCAGCATAGTTTGAACAGAATATTCCAGTAGGTGAACAGGTGGATTCATTTTCTTTGTCTGGATAGACCACATAAACTCCTGCGCCTCCGTTCTTCACTGCTCTGGTTGCAGATCCATCAGTATATACTTGGATCCATGCTTCTCTGGGGTATAGTTCTTCAATCATGTCACATGCTGCTATTTTCCTTTGGAGAGTATTTAGCTCTCCCATGGGGCAGGTGGTAGTTATGGAGGTCTTAATACTGAAATTTTGATGTTGTTCCCATGGGGTTGGGAGGAGTGTGGGAGTTATTTCCTTAGTGATGTCTGGTAGTTCATCCTTGTATGTTCTAATTAGTTTTTTGGACCGATGCACAAAACTGCTTCTCTTCAACCTCCCACTGGCTAAATCTCCAAATCTAGTTTTCATTGGATGTGCAGGCATGTTCTTGTACTTTTCTGCTTGGATCAGGGTCTTAGTGTCTCGTCTGTATAATAAAGGTGGAATGCCTGTGATTTTTTCCATTTCATTTATTGGTGTGGTCTTCATGGCACCCGTGATCAACCGAAGCGCTTGATTTTGTACTTTATCTAAGGCTTGTAGGTGTGATTTGGCTGCTGTAGACCATGCTGCTGATCCGTACTCTAATATAGGTCTTATTGCACCTGTATACACTTTCTTTAGTGTTGTTTCATTAGCTCCCCAACTTGATCCAGCTATTTTCCTCAGTATGGAAAGTTTTCTTCTCGCTTTAGCCTCTGTTCTCTCGATGTGGTGCCTCCATGTCATTCTCTTATCTAATGTAATGCCCAAGTAC
This sequence comes from Oreohelix idahoensis, assembly GCA_024509875.1. Classification (NCBI taxonomy): domain Eukaryota; kingdom Metazoa; phylum Mollusca; class Gastropoda; order Stylommatophora; family Oreohelicidae; genus Oreohelix; species Oreohelix idahoensis. Next base: position 366,604 of record JAMPIV010004669.1, on the reverse strand, counting down.
ACCGGTTCCTCATCTGTTTGGACATGTATATTTCCAAGTCGTATCTCTCCTGCTTTGTCTTTGTTGGAGAGCGTGAAAAGTGTTGTTGATGATTTTTCAGCGTTGATCTGCACCATCCATTTCTCTGCCCATGCTGCTATGTTGTCTGCTGCCCTTTGTATTCGCTTATTAGCGGTTAAATCAAATTCTGGAAATTTATTACCAAAACTGAGAACCGTACTTTTTCTTGACTGAAAAATGTTGATTTCACATTGTGATTTGGGAGGCAAGTTAAAAAAAAAGCGTTTCTCTTGCATTCATAGTTGACACGCTTACGACAGACCCGCCCCCAACCCCCCCCCCCCCCCTCCCGTATTTTTAAAAAAAAGTTTATAAACCAATAGAACGGAATTGAATCAGTTCTACAAGTTAACGGTACAAAGGAAACAAGGGAAATCGCTGCCGTTGCCTTCTCTAACTCAAGATCAGAGTCAGGCACCCTTTTACAGCTGGTTTGACTGATGCGTGACACATGTTCCCTTCCTCGCTGCCGTTGCCTTCTCTAACTCAAGATCAGAGGCAGGTACCCTTTTACAGCTGGTTAGACTGATGCGTGACACCTGTTCCCTTTCTCGCTGCCGTTGCCTTCTCTAACTCAAGATCAGAGTCAGGCACCCTTTTACAGCTGGTTTGACTGATGCGTGACACATGTTCCCTTTCTCGCTGCCGTTGCCTTCTCTAACTCAGGATCAGAGTCAGGTACCCATTTACAGCTGGTTATGGAGTGTTAGAGACTTCACCATACTAGGTCCAGCATCGAGAGGTGGGGAGACCAGTTTCCTTCCTCGCTGTCTTTTCCTTCCCTAACTCAAAGTTAAGTACCCATTTATAGCTAGGTAGACCCCATCTCTCGATGCTGGACCTAGTATGGTGAAGTCTCTAACACTCCATAACAGCTGTAAATGGGTACCTTACTCTGATCCTGAGTTAGAGAAGGCAACGGCAGCGAGGAAGGGAACAGGTGTCACGCATCAGTCAAACCAGCTGTAAAAGGGTACCTGCCTCTGATCTTGAGTTAGAGAAGGCAACGGCAGCGAGAAAGGGAACAGGTGTCACGCATCAGTCTAAATCTAAATTCAACAATATTACTCTCTCCACATGTAAGCCTACCTTGCCGTGGTTGGAGAGCTTGAGCGCCTCAATGATCCCGGGAGCTATGCCGGCGGGAGTTTTACTCCTGGCAGGGTCACCCAAGCCGGACAGGTCCTGGGTGAGGGGCCAGACTAAATGGGCTGAGGAGTGGGTGGAACCCTATAGGTGTAGATGCAGAACCCACCGGCGAGTGGTACATGCTCTGGTCTGCACCAATCCACCCCCACTTCATGGGTTAAATGCTTTCTTGCCTCATTCTTCACTGTTTGTCGTCTATCACGCCCATGGCGACCGTTGCCTCAATTGGCTGTGTGTGGTGTACCCGGAAACGGGGCCTCCCAGTACTGAGGCAAAGTTAAGTCCCCGATGTCACTTATCGGTGCAGAATTGAGAGAGATGGCTGAGCATCACAATCCCTCCTGTGTTGCAGCATGATGAGAACCCAGCATTGCACACTGAGCTTGGGGGGATCACTTGGGCACCAGACTTAATACTGGCTCTTGACTGGATGGCCGCATGCAGGAGATTTCTACAATGGAGGGTTGGCAGGTGGTGGGTATCGGGAAGTGGCTCTGTGCAGGACGTGAGGATTCCTTGGGAGAGCCCAGAACCAGAGCACAGCATTGTGCAAGCTCTGCATAGTTGGAGAGCCCCCTGGATGACGGGGAATGCACAGTGTGCTACCCCACCTATCCCCAACTGCTAACTTAGAACCAGAAGTGGGGTCCTCTGTATGCGTGCCAGGCCAGGATAAAATGCCTGGGAAAGAGACTGGAGCTCAGAACTCCCTAACTCAAAGTTGCAGGATGGCAGAAAAGCCACGGGAAAGACAGGGCTATTTTGAAGATAACGCAACCATATTTTCACCATACGAGCTCGGACGCCGCCTCGGTAAACAAGGTCCGCGCAGAGCAGTGACACCCCCAGGCTGCTTGCGAATAGTCTACTACTGGGAACATAAACAGATTAGGGATGAGCCCACTCTCCCGTTGAACAGGTGCTAAAGTCGTAGATACTGGGCCAGAAGGCGCACCGGAAACCACAGTATCATGCAACTCGCTTTTTTTTTCTATGGAGAGTACACCGTCAAATAAATCTCGTTCTGGTGCTCGCCCTGTGGAGCTCCACCAGGCAGGTGCAGTGCCGGGCTCTGAGCCTCGACAGAGCCCACCCTCAGCTACTGGAGGACCCTCTAGACCGTCTTGTGGAGTCAACAGACGGCGGAGGAGAACTACTGACCAAAACAAAACAGAAAAAGAGAAACCCAGAGTGCCACTTGTCATGATGCACTGGAATGCAGAGGGAGTGAACAGCAAGCAGGCTGGATACAGCAAAAAGACAGAGCTGGAAAACATCTTGTATGAGAAGCAAGTCAGTGTTTGCTGTATCCAAGAGACTCACTTGAAAGCAGATCAAACCTTTAAAATAAGGGGATATCAATGCTTCAGATCCGACAGACAAGATAGACGAAAAGGAGGAGTACTTACTCTTGTAAGGAATAACATTCCTGCACACGAAAGGAAAACCTTCATGGATGGAGCAGAATATCAGCTGCTGCAGATAAAGGTAGACAAGATGGAAATAGAACTCCTGAACTATTACTGTCCGAACAACAAACCCCTGAGTCTCAGCTCTATACAGGTACCAGCCACCAACTTTATAGCAGTTGGAGACTTTAATAGCCACTCCCAGAGCTGGGGCTATAACCATCTGGATCACAGAGGTGAAGAGGTTGAAACTTGGCAAGATGATCACTCCCTAATCCTAGTCAATAATGCCACAGATACTCCTACCTTCTACTCCAGAGGATGGCACACAACTTCAACACCAGATCTTGCCTTCTCCACACCAGATATAGCTGGATCTATTAGTAGAGAAGTAGGAGACCAACTAGGGGGAAGCGACCATCGCCCAATCTTTCTTACTGTCCAGAGTGCAACTCTCAGTACAGGCCCAGCCATTACAAGATGGAACTACAAAAAAGCCAACTGGGGTTTATTCAGGCATCAGGTGAACACGCTGCTGTCTACCCTCAAGGTACAGAACAGAGACATTAATGAAGTGGTAAAAGACTTCAACAGATGCATACTACAAGCTGCAAAAGAAACCATTCCCAAAGGATGCCGGCGTAACTACATACCATACTGGTCCAGCACACTCCAAGAACGTCAGGAAGCTATGGACAGGGCTAGAAAGGACGCAGAGTCTCAGCCTTCACTTGAAACTCACAACAAATGGAAAAAGGCTGTAGCAGAGTTTCAGAGAACAAAGCTAGAAGAAAAACGGAAAAGCTGGAGAACTAAAACGGCATCGCTGAACCTTGAGAAAGACGGCAGGAAACTTTGGAGATTAGTCAAGTCTCTAAATGAAGAGCATTCCTCACCAAGGCAGACTATCACATTGGATGAAGGTGGCAAACTTTTCAGAGGAAAACAAGCTGCAGACTTGTTTGCTAGAAGATACAGTTCAGAAAGCAACTTACCCATTAACATAGACCATCAGAGAGAGATAAGAAAAGAAATACTGGCAACCATGGGACAGACAGATACTCCTGCCCCAATGAGGGAACCCATCACACTAGGAGAACTACAGAAGGCTATTTCCAAGCTTAAGTTTCAAAAGTCACCCGGCCCAGACAAAATCAGCAACGAAATGCTAGTAAATCTGAGCTCAGCAGCAAAGACAAAACTGCTTGAGATATTCAACCACAGCTGGTTGAAAGGAACGGTACCCCAAGTATGGAGAGAAGCCATCACAATACCCATACTAAAGAAAGGGAAATGTAAGACCGAGGCTGCAAGTTACCGGCCAATCAGTCTCACAAGCTGTGTTGGGAAGACTATGGAGCGAATAGTCAACCACAGATTGAAATGGTATTTAGAGTCTGAGCAGATCCTGGTGCCGGAACAAGCTGGATTTAGAGAATGCTACAGTATAGAAGACCAAGTTACTTACTTGTCTCAAGCAATAGAAGATGCCTTCCAGGAGAAGAAAAAGGTCCTAACGATCTGGGTCGACTTCAAGCAGGCCTTTGACAAGGTGTGGAAAGATGGCCTCATTGCAAAACTTAGGAGAAGTGGAATCCAAGGCAACATGATGAAATGGATCCAGTCATACTTGCATAACAGGAGAACTAGAGTCACTCTTGACGGTCTGCAGAGCAGAAAAGTGTTGCTCCATCAGGGGGTACCTCAAGGAGGAGTAATTTCCCCAACACTCTTCCTTGTTTACATCAATGACCTGGTGAAAGATCTCCCTGCAGGAGTTAAAGCTGCCTTATATGCAGATGACCTAGTACTCTGGTGCGCTGATGAAAATGTCACCACAGCAAATTATAGAATGCAGCGGGCAGCAGACATGCTAGTGTCATGGGCAGAGAAATGGCTTATCACAATAAACACAGACAAAACCTCCACAACACTGTTCTCCCTCGCCCCCAAGGACAAATCAGCTAACATACACCTAGGGACAACCGTGATCAAGGAAGAAAGCTACCCCACCTATCTTGGGGTGACATTTGACCAAAGGCTTACATGGAATAAGCATATTGAAAATGCAGAAGGAAAGGCCCGAAGACGACTAGGCATACTCAGAAAATTAGCAGGTACCAACTGGGGAGCAAATGAACGAAATCTAAAGAAGATTTATAATGGAGTAATAAGACCACACTTAGAGTTTAGCTCAGCAGCATGGTCATCAGCTGCTAACTCACATCTGCAGTCTTTGGACAAGGTGCAAAATCAAGCTCTCAGGCTCATTACAGGAGCCATGAAAACTACACCAATAACAGAGATGCAGAAGGTTGCTGGATTACAGACATTGTCCCATAGAAGAGACACAAAAACCATGATCCAGATGGAAAAGTACAACAGTATGCCAATGCACCCAATGAAGGCAAGACTAGATGATCTGGCATTGGGACGTCTAAAGCGTAGCAGCTTTGTGCATCGGGGGAAAAGACTTATAAGACAGCATCAAGAAGACCTATCCATGAAGACAACACCACTGAAGCCCACCCTATACCCTGTACCATGGGAGCAGGCCAGCAGTGCCCTCCAAATTAATACATCAGTCAGTGGTCTCACAAGTGGATGTGAGTATAATGATCTGCAAAAACGAACTGCTACATTGAGTATGATCCAAGAAAGCTATCCCGATCAATCATGGATACATGCCTATACAGATGGATCAGCAACTAATGCTGTTAGGAATGGAGGTGCCGGTATCTTTATCTCATATCCTGACAACCACTATGAGACTAGGCACATTCCCACTGGTAAATTCTGTTCCAACTATACAGCTGAGGTTCAAGCTCTAGAGCAAGCTGCAAATATGATTTATAACACCAACTCTGACTGCCACCAGGTAGTCATCCTCACAGATGCACTGTCTGTCCTGCAAGCTCTCAAGGGTGGTAAACTCCCGCATCTGAGAAATGAACTAAACAAGGTAGCTGCCAAAAAGAGAACCATACTTCAGTGGGTACCATCTCATTGTGGTGTACCCGGAAATGAAAAGGCAGATAAACTTGCAAAAAAGGGAGGAGAATGTGAACAAGAAGATAATGAAGTCACATACTTTGAGAAAAAGAGAGCTATCCAGACTATCAGAAGAGAACAGAACCAACCCAAAGACGACTATCACACTCTCGACCGGCAGGGACAGATAACTATTTTTCGACTCAGGACAGGGCATAACAAACTGAATAAACACATGCACAAGCTACGATTGTCTGCTTCACCACTGTGCACATGTGGATTAAACGAACAAACTGCTGAGCATGTTCTACAGGACTGTCCTCTGTATGACCAGTTAAGAAAGATATACTGGCCCAATGACTCAACACTAAACTCAAAGCTATATGGAGTTAAAGAGGAACTTCAAACAACAGTCGAATTCATCATGAGAACTCGTCTGACGGTGTAATCATCAAAGATGCGATCGCAAGAAGAAGAAGAACAATATTACTTAATATAACACTTACACGTAAAGGCGGTTGATTATACAGGGTCTTAACGTGAGCGTGTAAAAGTAGAAATTAGCCTGGACAAGCGCTAACCCATCGCTACTCCCTGCTGTCGCTTGTTCGAGTTTCTCATACACCCTATAGCAGAGGTTCCCGAACCAGGGTACATGTACAAGGTGGTACAAGAAGCTTTTCAAAGGTTACTGGTGATATTTGGTAATTAGCTATTCAAAACATTGCATAACATGGGAACTGGAAAGGGCGCTGGGGATGTTCTCTTGGAGTCGGGGAGGAGGGGGACCGCCGGGTGCGTGACCCGAAAAAGTTTCAGAAACGACGACATCAATCGAAAAGCCACCCTTCTTCTTCGTACACTCTCAGACGTCTGCTTTAATGTTTTCAACGAAAGCAGACGTCAGTTTGATGCTGTTTGCATTGCCGTTGGATGGTCTGTTAGTCTCTTGAATTTTTCAGCTTGTTGCTGGGTCCTGCTGTCTCTTCTATCCTCCATTGGCTGGAGGCATGTAATCTTTTCGAGTTCTTTTATAGGTGTTGTCTTCATGCTTCCAGTCATAATTCTGAATACTTGATTGTGAAGTCTGCTGATTTTATCTGTCCACTTGTTTTTTCCAAGTCAGACGGGAATCAAAAGTAATGCCTAGGTAGTGTGGATTGTCATTTAAATGTTGATTTTTCCCACTCCTCAGATACAAAAAACCTTGCTAAAGAAAGAGAAACCTTAAATGTGTCGTAAATTTATTTTGAGAGAAAGAGTCTTAGAAATAGTGGTCCTGTTTAGAGTGGAGAATGGTGGTGAAAAGCTCAGTGATAAAAAATGTAGAGAGTAAATAGTTGCTTCACAGAGTGCTGGGGAGAGTAAGGACAGACTTATTTACGACAAATCGTTCCTCTCATTCTTCTCTTCACTCTCCTGGTCAAACAATTATTTGCCAGTTTCCAGACACACACCTGCGCTCACACCGATTTGGTGCTTCAAACACACAGACGAACGTGAATACAAACTATATTAAACAGATAGGGGAAATTTTGGGCTTTGTGTATTCCATCACAGTACTAAATAAGTTTAAGCGGTTTATTAACCTTAAAAAATCAAATCACAAACAAATATCAATTGTTTCAGGAAAAATATCATAAGTACAGAAAATATAAATAACAAGGTGGGGAGGGGTGAAGAAGATTTGTATCGACTAAGCCCTTCCCGCTTATTAGACAAAGATAAAGCCAGTCCAAAGATAGATAATTATCAGGAACATAGGTGATGTAACCCAACAGTGAATTTAATTACTCTGAAAGAGGTGTTACAATATTAGGTAGGGTGGTAGACAAATCATGTTATTCCCAATTAGTTTTCCCTTTAATAAGCAAATGAAAAAAGGGGGGGGGGTTTAAAAAGATTTAACAAAATATCCCACTTAAAGGAACAATGCAGGGTATACAGAAAAATGTATTACCCGGTAGGCAAGTTAACAAATGGTTTTTCAAACAATTAAATCTCCTGTCATTCATGCACGCGCGTGAGGGCCCACACTCATATACTCACACACACTTACTGATTGCAGCATCAGACAATCCATAGAATTATATAAACAGCAATTACACTCTTGACATATGAAAATGTCTGGTACTTCGATGTCCCGCCCCAGATGTAGCGAGGTTTTGCTGATAGCAAATATTCCCACTTATCGCCGGACTTGAAGCCTAAGAGTTCTTGTGTTTTATTATATAAAAAAGTCTATGGGATGGCATGACACAGTTCGATACAGGGGTGAAAATGAAGTGGTCTCTTTAATTTCGCTGCTGGAGGTAAAATTCCTTCAAGGCGTGATGATAGCAACTGACCGGTAGGTTTTAAATCCAGTGAGGAAAAACTAGGCCCAGTCACAGTTCAGGTAAATATGTACTCTCTCACAGTAGGGCAGTAAATAAAATATCGCTACTGGCACTGTTCATCTTCCAGTTTATCTTACAGATTGTAATTTAATTTGATGGTTTCTTTTTAAAAATTCTTGGGTAGGCTTTCTTTCATGTAATTATGATAGCTAGGCCGCATCGGACCGCCACAAGATTAAATTTAAAATGTTTCATCAATATGTCTGGAAGTTTTAAGATGATTTCTTTATTGCTGGGATCGCAGGTTACGATCACTCTGTATGAAAGAAAATAAACATGTAATATACCGGAAAATCAAATAACATTCTAAAGCGCGATGAATTTCCCGTTAAGACTATAATATACACCCGCGTATTTAATTATATATTTAAGAAGACACTTCGCGAGTTTAAATGGTTAAACCACACATCTATATATATGACTTAATTCAATTAGTTATAAATTCCTTTGCGACTTTTTAAAAGTTAATTTAAGCATTTAAGCATCTATTATCTTTGGAAATAATATAATAGATATATCATTACATTTACAACTGGAACTATTGAGATGGTTTAATTTAATAGATTTAAATTAACGCAAAATCCAGTGAAATAGAATGAATGAACTAGGCCACTGATCACTTTACACAATTATATTTTACCGTTTTGCACAGAATAGAATTCACTGCAAATATATATGAAAATCCAGGGGAAAATCTAACACGATTTCAAATAAAGCTAGTGCTTCTGTCAAGGTCTGGCCAACGAGTGATAAAATGCATTTCTTCATGGTCTGTATATATCTAAAATGGAATGTAAGATGAGTGGGACATGTTAAAATTTGACACCTTTTTAGATCTCATGAGACTTTTGGGGATCTGACCGCCAGACTAAAGAGAGATGCCGCCCCTGGTCTTCCGTATCTCCACTCACTGCTTGCGCGTCGGCTTTACCGTTCGCTCCCACTGCGATAGGTTCTGTGGTTAACACCGAGATGTGAAATACCGGCAGGAAACTTGCGTCGTTCGTTTCAGGGACCACTACTGCCTTTATGATAGCGTGCCGCTAGTCTTTCCTGAGATCTCCCCCGTGTCTTTGATCGTGGTCGCTACTATCGTTTGATGCTGGCAACGCCCTCCACGGGCCAAGTTAATGAAAATAACTGCATATGATTGCTCAAGAGATATCCGTGGGCGTGATTTAACTTCTCCTTAAATCAATGCGATGACCAGAATGAACGGTAAATAAACTGTCCACATATTAATCAGCAAACGTGTTGACCATCTGCGTGGAAAGGTTGCATAGCTAATGAGTCCAGGTGAAAAAAATCCCGTTTGACGAAGAGTTACCACAATATTCGGGGCACTGATGCTATGCGAATGGGTCGTTACGAAGGGTCGTACCATATCATCCAACACTTCAGGGGTACCGATGTTATGAGAGGGTTCTTACCATCATCTAACAAATTCAGGGACGGCTGAGTTGTCTGTCACAATCGTCCCCTCTTTTGACACATGAAAACATCTTTTCATGTTTGATTTATGACAATGAAGCTGCCCTGATCGGTAGCTTTAGGATGATTGGTATCTTCAACTTCCTCCTCTTCCTCCGTAGTCCAGTTTCTACTCAGGAAATCCGCCCCGACATTCTGTCTTCCCGGAATATATTCCACTTTGAAAGAATAAACGCTTAAAAGAAGGGCCCAACGCATGATCCTTGCGTTAAATTCTTTATTGGCACCAAGAAAGGCTAACGTAGCGTGGTCTGTTTGCACCGTGAAAGATGTCCCATAGAGAAACTCATGATGGCGTCTGATACCGTCAATCAGAGCGAGACATTCTCTTTCAACTACGCTGTAGTTCCGTTCAGCTTTATTTAATTTCCGACTGCCATAGGCAACTGGAAATAGCATGTTCAGGTCACTGTCCTCGGCTTGAAGCAGTGTTGACCCGATGCCCTGACCTGACGCGTCGACCCGCAGCACAAAAGGTTTCTTGAGGTCAGGCAACCTCAAAATGGGGTATGCAGACAACTGTCCTTTCAAAGTGCTGTACGCGTGTTCGCACTTTTGATCCCATATGACCTTATCAGGACACCCTTTCTTTGAGAGGTCAGTCAGAGGTGCCGTCAGTCCGTTGAAGTTCTGGATGTATTTCTGATAATATGCACATAGTGATAGAAAAGAACGTACGTCTTTCTTCGTTCGGGGTCTTTTGGCTGCAGCTATTTTGTCCACGTTCTTCTTAATAGGCCAGCTGCATCCGTGAGAAAGAGTATGCCCCAGGAAGTCTAACTGTTCAAACGCGATGAGACATTTGCTAGGTCTGGCTGTGAGACCAGTTTCCTGTAGTCTCCTGAGGAGCATAGCAACCGTAGCAATATGTTCTTCATAGGGTTCCGATGCAATTAATATGTCATCCATGAAATTATGGATATGGGGACTTTGCAAAGGTTCTAGAAGCTTCCTCATCATCCTGGTGAACACTCCTGGTGCGTTATGCAATCCGAACGGCATCACATTAAATGTGTAATGTCCTTCACTAGTGCTGAAAGCTAACAACGGTTTAATTTCCTCCTTGACTGGTATTTGATAATAACCTTTACTGAGGTCAATCTTGGAGAAAATCTTTGCTTTGCTGAGCTTGGTGAACAACTCAGAAACAGTTTGGAGAGGTTCGGGCTGGAATTCCGTTACAGCGTTTCATCATCTCAACCCATAACCCGTCATGGGTCGTAGGGGTGCCATGGTGGAAGCATCAGCAGACAGGGTCCTCCACTGCTCTCTATTCTCAGCAATGCATACAAGTGTGGAGAAACCGTGTCCTGCCCATTCTTTGATGTTATCAGCCCAGGATTTTCTTTGCCTTCCTCTTCTCCGTTTACCTTCGACTGTTCCCTGGAGGATCGTTTTCGAAAAGGAGTCATGACGAGTTACATGCCCAAACCAGGCAAGCTTTCGACGTTTCACTATTGACAAACGTGGTTCTTGGTGGCCTGCATAGGTGTTTATCTTCTCTCTAACAAAGACATTTGTTTTGTGCTATTTATAGCAAATGCGCAAAATTCTTCTATAACATTTATGCTCGAAAGCCTGAATCCTTCGCTCCGTATCTGCAGTGAGTGTCCAGCCCTCACACCCATACAAGAGAATAGATAATACAAGTGATTTGTATAATTTGATCTTCACAGGAAAACTGATGTTACTTTTCCAGATCACATTCAACTTTGTCATGGCAGCTGAGGCCATCTCAAGTCTTGTCTTGATTTCTTTATTTGATCTTCCATCACTACATATAGTGGACCCGAGATATTTAAAGGTGTTAACTTCTTCTAACGTTTGCCCATTTAACGTAATGTTGGTCGGAACATGTTTCTTATGGCTATTCACCAATATCTTGCTTTTTTCTATATTAATTTCCATCCCATATGTTCTTGTTACTTTCTCCAGTCTAGAGGTAAGGTCTTGAAGTTCTGATTCTGTTCCAGCTATCAGATCAATATCATCAGCAAAACGTAGATTACACAGAGGTCGGCCTCCAATCGATATGGTTGATTTATAATCGTAGAGAGCCTCCTGCATAATATGTTCTAGATATATATTAAAGAGCACTGGTGACAGGATACATCCCTGGCGAACTCCTACAGTTGTTTTGAAAAATTCTCCAATGTCGTTGCTTGCAAAAACAGCACTGCTTGCGTCCTTGTATAGTGCTTCAATGATATCTATGATGTTGGTATCAAAATTGAATTTTCTCATTATTTGCCATAAACCTTCATGCCAGACTCGATCGAAGGCTTTTGTGAAATCGATGAAGTTATGGTATAAATCATGTTGATGCTGGAGATGTTTTTCGATCAGTAATCTAATATTGAAGATTTGTTCTGAGGTACTTCTTTTTGGTCTAAAGCCAGCCTGTTCCTCTGACAAGATTTCTTCTGATTTCTGTTTTATTCTGTTCAAAAGTATCCTTAACATCACCTTACTTGGATGACTAATAAGGCTAATGGTTCTGTAGTTCTTGCACATTTTTAGATTTCCTTTCTTTGGAAGCGGTATTACTAATGACTGCGTCCATTCTTTTGGCCATTTTTTTGTACTCCATATCTTCTGGCAAATTGTTGTCATGATTTTTACTATATCTGGTCCTCCATATTTCAAGAGCTCTGCTGGTATATTATCCACACCCGGTGACTTCCCTCCTTTCATCGAACATATAGCCTCTTCCACTTCTTCCCGTAGTATTGCTGCATTTCCGAGTTCTCTGTTTTCGCACTTAATGTTGTTTAATATGCCTAAGTCAGTGTCAAGTTTACAGTTATATAATTCTTTACAATATTCTGTCCACCTTCTCATTACAGCTGTTTTTTCATTGAGCAGAGCCCCATTGCTATCTTCTATGACAGTTACCCTGGGCTGTTGGGGTTTTGATAGTCTTCTTAATGTGTCAAAAGCTGCCTTGCTGTTACCTTTTATTAGCCCCGTATTAATGGACTCACATTGATCAGCTACCCATTTTTCTTTGGCCTGTTTCATTTTCTTTCTAATATTTTTATTCACCATACTGTATTGCCATGCTGCTTCAGGAACCTCTTTCTTAACCTTTTTCATTTCCCGCCGTGTATCACATAACTTCAGAATGTCATCTGTAACCCATGGTTTGTTTATTTTCTTTCTTTTACCAAGTATTTCTGTTGCTGATTCAATGAGCACGTCTTTCATGTTCTCTGTGATTGAGTTGATATCATCCTCCAAAAAGTTGAGAGCTGCGAATTTTCCTCCAACAGTTGCCTCAAAGATTCCCGCGATTTCTGGATCTTTCAATTTGTCTAAATTGAATCTTAACTGAGAACATCTGTTTTGATTATAGTTCTTTTTGAGTTTAAGCTTGAGCGTCATCAATACCATGTCGTGATCACTACCAATGTCGGCGCCAGGAAAAGTCCTAGTCTTGGCTTTATTAATGCTGGACTTGAATCTTTTGGATACAAGAATAAAATCAATTTGGCCATGTATCTCAGTTTTTGGGGCATGCCACGTTGTTCTTCTTGATAACTTATGAGGAAATAGTGTATTTGCAAGGGTTAGTTTATAGTTGCTGGCAAATTCTAGTAGCCTTAGTCCTCGATCGTTGGTTTCTCCTGTCCCAAATTTCCCCACTGTGCCAGCCCAGTGACCGTATGCATCTGGCCCTATTTTAGCATTCCAATCACCTAGCACGATGAGATCTTTCTTTGGAATTTTCTTAATTGCTTCATCCAGATTGTCATAAAATGTATCAATTGCCTCATCCTCATAGTCAGTAGTGGCGGCATATACCTGTATGATGGAGATGTTCTTTGGATGTGCTGCAATACGAATGGTGATAAGCCTGCTATTTATTGGGGTGCAGCTGATGACAGAGTTCAATCTATCTTTATGTACGATAAAACCTACTCCATGCTGATGTTTAGACTCATCTCCACTAAACCAAATTTTGTGACCATCATCCGTTATTGATTCACCTAATCCTGTCCATCTGACTTCTGCTAGGCCCAGGATGTCCCACGAGTATCTAACAAGTTCATGTGTTAGTTCTCTGACTTTTCCACACGCATATAGCGTGCGTACATTCCAAGTTCCAACAACAAAATTTTCTCTTGGAAGTTTCAAAACAGGTGTTTGTACCCCATTCGCTGACTTATCACTCTCAAGGGGCAATGAGAGCGCGGTCGTTGTTAATCCGGGCATCGGCCGATCCGGCAAATTATTACTGAGTTGACTTTCCATCATAACATTTCAGTGGGCAAGAGGTTTGCTTGGCGGTGCCCATCTCCTCTCCAAGTATCTTTGCAGGTACATACAAAAATGTACTTGGAGCAGTAACAATAGCCCTCAATAAATCTGTAATGTTTTGAAACACTGTTCGGTTGACACATCACAAAAACCGCCATCTTCTTCACTCGGTACCAACACAAACAGCGAACTCACATGACAGGCAAACTTGATGTTTTCATCTTTAAAATACTTATCAACACAATCCAGAAAATGAGCCAAACACACTACAAACTCATACAGCATTAATGAGGGCTGCTACCACAGATGCAGACTCCAAAACGACGACATGAAATGCACAACACAAAAGTGCGGCCTACCACGGCGCCATCTTGGATCTATACAGCGTAATGGCCACTGACTGCTTTGACGGTCGGTGGCTAAGGACGGAAGAAGAAGAAAGAATCTATACACAGCCGAACTTTCTTATTGGGCTTCTGCAACAGCACTACACTGGAATTGTAAGGAGATGTAGACTCACTGATAATTCCTGCCTGACGCAGCTTGTCTCTTTCTCCGCGAAGTGCATCAGCTTTAGCGTACGGGATGGGGTAAACTCTGGTTCGAACAGGGGTCTCGTTTGTTAATTTCAAATCAAATTCAATGAGATTTGTTCGACCAGGTACATCCGTTAAGACTGCACTGTACTGTTTTAGTAGAGCCCTGGTTTCTGTTTGTTGTTCTGGTGAGAGATTGTCGCCGAACTTGACATCTTGAAAGGATTCTGTGGGTTGCAATGGGTACTCCATGCAACCATCATCATCTTCCTCGTCTTCCGTTGCTATGGCGACAGCCAGGAGATGCTCGGAGGATGGCACCGGTCTTTCCAAATATTTCTTAAGGAGATTTACGTGGAAGACCTTCTCCTTTCCTTTTATCGAGATCTTGTAATTAGTACGTGAGATCTTTTTAAGGACGGTAAACGGCCCTTGCCGTCCGATGCGAAGTTTATTGCTTCCGGCTGGAAGTAGCAACAAAACTTTCTCCCCTGGTTGTAGTTCTCTCTCTCTCTCTCTCTCTTGCAGCTTTGTTGTATCTTTTAGCATGTTTAGCGCGGGCTTTTTTAAGGTTGGTTGTAGCTAGATCCCATCCTACCTTTAGCCTTTCCTTGAGCTCAGATACATACTTGCTTGCAGAGACGACTGTCTCGTCAGCCTTTTGGTCTGTCAGGGACCGAAGTAAGGCTTCTAGTGGCCCCTTTATAGGTCTGCTAAATAAAAGTGTAGCAGGTGGGAATCACGTGGACGCTTGGGGAACCTCTCGGTAGGCGAATAAGGCAGCCGGTATATATAGGTCCCAGTCTTCCGGTTTCTCCTGACCCAGCTTACGTAACATGGTGGTGAGGCTGCCATTAAAACGTTCCACGAGCCCATTTCCAACCGGATGGTAGGGACTTGTGTGGATATGTGGGTTTGGCCCAAACAAAAATGGCCATACCAGTATGTTTTTATTGTTTTTGTTTGGAAATAATTTTTTTAAAATGTTCGTATTCATAAATAACAAAAGTCCATAATGGATGGCTATACTTTAAGAAGATAGCGTTTTTGAGTTGTCAAAATTAGAAAACAGCCCTAGAAAGAATCAAGAGATACGAAAGCCAGTATACTGGCTCTTGGGCCAAATGGGTCTAGCGGGAAGTACAGTATACTGGCTCTTGGGGCTTAAAGAGTTAACAGGCTACAGAATTGGGATCCATTGTCCGTCAAAACTTGTTGAGGGAATCCGAACCGTGTAAAAATTTGCACGAGGGCTTCTGCAACATGCTTGGAATCTAAGCATGTTAGCGGTACAGCTTCGGCCCACATTGTGCAAGTGTCGACTAAGGTCAGGATGAACCTGTTCCTTCTTTTGGTTCTTTCCAGGGGTCCAATGATGTCGACAGCAACCCGTTCAAATGGAGTACCCACTATTGGCATTTGCCCCATAGGTACTGGGGGTGTCAAGTGCTTTGGTGCTACACGCTGGCACTGGGCACAGTATTTCACGTACCTGATAATGTCAGAGTTCATTCCTGGCCACCAATAGTGGTTTTTTTTTTTTTTTTTATTCGCTGAATAGTGGCGTTTTGTCCCGTATGTCCGCTAAAGGAACTCCGCCAATGCCGGTCCCAAGCCCGGATGAAAAAGGAGGAGGGCGGCCTGCATGGAGGCCGTAAGGAGGCAGCCCCTCCACCATGCAAAGGCACAACAGGCCAATCACCTGTTTGCTTTAAATCATGATTACGCGAACTACAAGAGAGAAAACCGGACTGATTCTAAAGGCGACGAACTGGAACGGACTACGGACTACGACTTATGGAACTTGGAACACAAGAAGTATAAATGGGAAGGAAGAGGAGCTGGTGGAAGAGATGAGGAAAGCAAAACTAGAAATCCTGGCTATAACGGAAACGAAGAAAAAAGGACAAGGAGTCATGGATCTCGATGGCAACACGTTGCTCTACAGTGGTGTACCCATATCTGAAAGAGCTAAAGGGGGCGTGGGTTGCATTGTGGCCCAAAATCAAAAAGATAGTATCAAGGGATGGAACTTTGTCTCGGAGCGCATTATGGTTGTAAAACTAAAAGAAGGAGAAACCATAGTCAACCTGGTCATAGTGTATGGGCCAAATGAGGATGAGAGAGCAGAGGTCAAGGAGGAATTCTTCGAGCTGCTTCAAAGGACAGTGGATGACTGCCTAGATGAAGTTATTATGCTCGGAGATTTTAATGCCAGAGTTGGAAATGACCATGCTAGATGGGGTGGAGTTATCGGAAGATATGGAGAAGATACTCTCAATGACAATGGAAAGCGACTCCTTAGATTCTGCAGTGAGCAGAATCTGATCATTACAAACACAAAGTTCCCCCATAAGCGCATACATGCATACACTAGATGTGAACCAACCAAGAATGAGAAGTCAGTGATCGACTATGCCATTGTTCGGAGAAGCTCATTCAGATATGTCCGAGATGCAAGAGTCTGGAGGGGGCCAGAGATTGGAAGTGATCACTACCTGCTAACAATCAAACGAACAACTGAAAGAGTTGCTCAGCCTAGGAACTGCCCAACATCACGCAAGAAACCAAGTAAACGAGCAGGAGAAATGAGCATTAGGACCTACAAGCTGAGAGAGCCAGAAATTAAGACCAGATATCAGGGGCTTATTGCTACAGCAGTGAGCAACACAGAAGAACGACCTGATGACTTGGAAACCCTCTGGAATAAATTCAAGGATATCATAAAGACAGCTGCTGCAGAAGCATGCGGTGAAGTCCGACTTGGGAACCAGAGAAAGAGGACACCTTGGTGGACAGAGGAAGTCAAAGAGAAAATAAGAGAGAAGAAAATGGCATGGAAACAATACTTAGGAGCTAAAAACACAACAGGACAAATGGAAAAATATAGAGAATATGTGACACTCAGAACAGAAGCAAAGAACAAAGTGCTAGCAGCAAAACAGAAGTCCTGGGAAGAATTTGGAGAAAAGCTAGAAAAAGATGCACAAGAAAACCAGAAATTGTTCTATAAGACCCTAAAGAACATGAGGAAAGAAAAACAATGCCCTCTCAAATTTATAAAGGACAAGCAAGGCAAATTGCTTACTGCCCCGAAGGAAGTAATGGAAAGATGGAAAGAATATTTCTCAGAACTCCTGGATGGTGAGCATGGTGAAGCATCAGAAATGATAACCACTGACACAGAAGAGAAAACCAATGATGGTGAAGATGACATAAAGATGGAAGAACTGAGGGCAGCACTAGAGAAAATCAAGATGGGCAAAGCAGCAGGGCATGATGGTATAACACCAGAAATGGTTAAGTACATGGGAGCATCAGGCGACCTATTACTCTTAAAGGTCCTACAGGCAGCATGGTGCAACAAGACCATACCAAAGGATTGGGAGATTGCCATCATAACACCAATTTTCAAAAAGGGTGACAATCGACAATGTGGAAACCATAGAGGCATATCCCTTCTCAGTGTCCCTGGTAAAATCTACTCTAGAATCCTAGAGCAGAGACTCCGACGCCTAGCTGAGCCACAATTGGATGAGGTCCAGTGCGGATTCCGAGCAAACCGAAGTACTCAAGACCTAATCTTCACACTCAGACAGCTGAGTGAAAAGGCCCTTGAGTATAAGAGTGAGATCCATCTTTGTTTCATAGATCTGGAAAAGGCGTTTGACAGGGTCCCCTGGAGCAAACTTTGGGACTGTTTGGCAAGGAAGAATATTCCAGCACCTCTGATTCATGCTATACAGAGCTTCTACAAGTCTTGCAGAAATTATGTGAGGACAGCAAACCATAAGTCAGAAGAGTTCAGGACCACCACTGGTGTAAGACAAGGTGATATCCTATCACCTTACCTCTTCATACTCCTTATGGACGATGTCATCAAGGCATGTAAGGAGAGAACAAGAAAGTATTCAGTGGGGTACTGGAAGATGAGACAGGTCTATATTTCGGAGCTGGCATTTGCTGATGATGTTGCCCTGATTGCTAAATCAGAGGCACATCTCCAATCCAACCTGCAAGTCTGGAAGGAAGAGCTGGAGAAGAGAGGGATGGTCATAAGCAGCTCTAAAACAAAATCCATGGTGATATCACGAGAAGAAAGAAAACATCAGATTAAGTTGGGAGAACAGGTCCTGGAGCAGGTCGACCACTTTAAATATCTCGGAGCTATTATAGACCGAAAGGGAGGCATCAAAGAAGAGTTGGCCACTCGAAAAGCAGCGGCTGGGAGACTTTTTCAGGCCATAAATCGTGGATTCCTCAGCAAGAAAGAGGTTGGTAAGAAAACGAAGATGGCTGTATACCGCTCCACCTATGTCCCAGTCTTGACATATGGATGCGAGTCGTGGGCAATGACTACAACCCACAAAAGCCAGATCCAAACCTCAGAAATGAGGTATCTGAGGAAAGTGGTTGAAGTAACAAGAAGAGACATGGTCCGCAACCAGACGATCCGTCAAGGCCTAAAATCCCATCCGCTGCAGACCCAAATAGAACAGTCCCAACTAAGATGGTTTGGCCATGTCTGCAGAATGGGAGAAGATCGGCTACCACGACAAGCATGGGAAACAAAGAGCCAGGGATCCAGACCTCCAGGACGACCCAGAGTCCGCTGGGAGGACAACATTAGACAATCTTTGAAGGACCGAGGACTAGAATGGAACCAGGCCAGGAAGAAGACAGCTGATAGAATGGTCTGGCGCTCTCTCTTCCAAACCTCTACACCTCACGGTAGAAGGGGAACAACTAAGTAAGTAAGTATGTCCGCTAAAGGGAAGCGAGTGCCCCATTTCTAAGATCTGGCTTCTGTACTGCGTCGGTACTAGGAGCTGGTTATTCCCCGTGTCCGGGTTGCCCGTTCTACGATACAATATGCCATCCTTAGAAAAGATGTCTCTGTTGTGTCTTGGGTCCTTAGCCATGGGCAGTTTTCTAAAGCAGAGCTCCAGAGTAGGGTCCTTTTGTTGCGCCTCCTTCAGTTCATTCGGCAACAAATTTGGCGCAGGCTCCCTCTCCTTCTTGGTTTGCCCTCTTGTGGTTACCGCTGCCACAATCGGCTCCTTAGGTCTCCCAATAAACACATATCTACATCCCAGGATAACTGGGTAGATTGGATCATCCATTATGGCCGCTTTAATAACACCTCTGACAAAATCAGAGTGTATTTCTACCAGTG
The DNA here is from genome assembly GCA_024509875.1 of Oreohelix idahoensis. Classification (NCBI taxonomy): domain Eukaryota; kingdom Metazoa; phylum Mollusca; class Gastropoda; order Stylommatophora; family Oreohelicidae; genus Oreohelix; species Oreohelix idahoensis. Next base: position 347,133 of record JAMPIV010004669.1, on the reverse strand, counting down.
CGATAGGAAGCGTCCTGGGTGCATCACTCCTGAAAACTCCACTAAGTTTGACGGTTTCCTCTGTCTCCTGACCTGGTTTGACTAGGTGTCTGGCGAAAATACAACTAAAGCTTAGTCCAGTCAAACAGACAAGTAGTTGAGGTACCATTCAAAATTACAGTTCCTAGCGTTGAGGGTCGGTCCCCCTCAGGTTGAGAATCACTGACATTGACTCTACCTTGCGAGGCTGTATGCAGGTATCCGATGCGGTTAGGCCCGGTTTGCTTGCCCTGATCAGACGTCCCTGGTGTAGGGGTCTTCCCTTTTCCTTGACCTTGGTGGCCGCGCTGCCACGTAGGCTTGGTGGGTTGATCAGAATTATTCTTTGATGAAAATCGGGTTTTGTAGAATTTCGATTTTTCATGAGGAGGTCTCTGGGTATTATTTTCTCGTTGGTTATAATTCTGAGAGGAATTTGAGGAATAGGATGACTGCTCTAGATTTTGTTTACGAGATGGCTCATCTGTGGGTTTACGTTTAGTGCTGGGAAGTTCGGCCATTGCATTGGTTTAGCGTTCTGCCTTATTGAGGATGTCCTCAAGCCTGACTGCGCCCTGTTCAGCCAAAAATCTACGGGTTTCATTTGACAAAGTAGACTTTATCTGTTCCAAAAGAACAAGTTCAAGTAGTCCCTCATATGTAAGAGGTAGGTCAGATAATTCAATGCACTTTGTCAAATAGCCCGTGAGACGTGAAGAGAACTGCGGAAATGTTACGGTGCTCTCTTTCCGGCTGTTTCTGGACATTTGCAGAAATTTTCGAGCGGTCATCTCATACCGTTCTAGCAAGGCCTTCTTCAGCATGTCGTAATCATGTTGGTTGGTTCCCAGCTTTGTGTACACGTCATACGCATTACCTTTTAATGACGTTGAGAGTTTAAGTGCCCAACGGGACCTCTCTAACCCATACAGATTTGCGAGCCTCTCGAATTTCTCTAGGAAGGTGTCAATTTTTTCATTGGGGCTAGGAAAAGACTCTAAAGCAAAAGACATCGCAGTTATTTGGGCAGATTTAGTGCTGGAGAGATTCATTGACTGAGACTGGGGCGAAGACGGCTCTCCTTTTTTCGAAGTAGAGGCGCCCCGACTCTCTAAAGCCTTAAGCGCCAGTTCGTGCTGTCTTTCCCTCTCTCTCTCTCCTCACATTGTCTCTCCTTCTCTCTGTCCCTGCGGGCTTCTATCTCTGCCTCAATTTTCTTCTGCTCCAATTGACGTTCTTCCTCTTCTTTCCTCTCAGCGTCATACCTTTCCAGTTCCGTGTTTACAAACAAATTCGCTGCTTCGCCTTCTAATCCTGATTCCTTCGCCTCCAGCCTCAACATGGACCTCATCTGAATTAGTTGTGCCATGTCAAAGAACTGGATGCTTCTACTACTAGAGAATAGTAAGAAAGAACAAGAAGGGGAAAAAAACTCAGAGCCGCTACGAGAAAAAACACAAAGTATAAATTTACGTGTGTTACCTCCTACTTTAGAATGTGCAAACTTATCGCTGCTATTATTGTCACTTAAGACTTTTAACGCAAGCGACTATGCTACGTTAAAATGGTAAGTTACACTAGAAAAAAATCTACTTTTACTAACAGTAGAGAAAGATTTATATTAAAACAATTTAAAAGGAAAAAAAAATTTTCGCCTAAAATTTTAATTCTCCATCACAAAACTCCGCCCCTGAAGTTAGTTTATGAGAAGAGACGTGTTAACTAGACTTAAAGAAGTCAGAACAAGGCGCCTTTAGCTAAGCTCAACTCTTTTTAACTTCAAAAACCTTTAGTGACTGTAAAAACAATCACGCAATCCCAGCAAATCTTATAAAGAAAAAATTTAATTTTATCTGCCAGAGGATAATTTAGCTAACCGAATTTATGATTATCCATACTTTCTACTGCTGTGGAAAGAAAACAACCTGTAAATATGCTGTGTGGACGACTCAAATACTAAAAGGCGTTGTCTAGGGGTGTAATTAATTTTTTTATTATTTCCCTAATTCACAAAGACAGAACATTCACACTCTATCTAGTTAGACCCAGACTTAATCAGACTCAAAAATATCTTTATCCCGGCGAGCCAGCCAAATATGCGATTGCATCAAATGTAGCTCAAGATTCCGGACGAGCAACCAAATATTGTCGTAAATTTATTTTGAGAGAAAGAGTCTTAGAAATAGTGGTCCTGTTTAGAGTGGAGAATGGTGGTGAAAAGCTCAGTGATAGAAAATGTAGAGAGTAAATAGTTGCTTCACAGAGTGCTGGGGAGAGTAAGGACAGACTTATTTACGACAAATCGTTCCTCTCAATCTTCTCTTCATTCTCCTGGTCAAACAATTATTTGCCAGTTTCCAGACACACACCTGCGCTCACACCGATTTGGTGCTTCAAACACACAGACGCACGTGAATACAAACTATATTAAACAGATAGGGGAAATTTTGGGCTTTGGGTATTCCAACACAGTACTAAATAAGTTTAGGCGGTTTATTAACCTTAAAAAATCAAATCACAAACAAATATCAATTGTTTCAGGAAAAATATCATAAGTACAGAAAATACAAATAACAAGGTGGGGTGGGGTGAAGAAGATTTGTATCGACTAAGCCCTTCCCGCTTATTAGACAAAGATAAACCCAGTCCAAAGATAGATAATTATCACGAACATAGGTAATGTAACCCAACAGTGAATTTAATTACTCTGAAAGAGGTGTTACAATATTAGGTAGGGTGGTAGAAAAATCATGTTATTCCCAATTGGTTTTCCCTTTAATAAGCAAATGGAAAAAAAAGGGGGGGGGGGGTTAAAAAGATTTAACAAAATATCCCACTTAAAGGAACAATGCAGGGTATACAGAAAAATGTATTACCCGGTAGGCAAGTTAACAAATGGTTTTTCAAACAATTAAATCTCCTGTCATTCATGCACGCGCGTGAGGGCCCACACTCATATACTCACACACACTTACCCATTGCAGCATCAGACAATCCATAGAATTATATAAACAGCAATTACACTCTTGACATATGAAAATGTCTGGTACTTCGATGTCCCGCCCCAGATGTAGCGAGGTTTTGCTGATAGCAAATATTCCCACTTATCGCCGGACTTGAAGCCTAAGAGTTCTTGTGTTTTATTATATAAAAAAGAGTCTATGGGATGGCACTGACACAGTTCGATACGGGGTGAAAATGAAGTGGTCTCTTTAATTTCGCTACTGGAGGTAAAATTCCTTCAAGGCGTGATGATAGCAACTGACCGGTAGGTTTTAAATCCAGTGAGGAAAAACTAGGCCCAGTCACAGTTCAGGTAAATATGTACTCTCTCACAGTAGGGCAGTAAATAAAATATCGCTACTGGCACTGTTCATCTTCCAGTTTATCTTACAGATTGTAATTTAATTTGATGGTTTCTTTTTAAATATTCTTGGGTAGGCTTTCTTTCATGTAATTATGATAGCTAGGCCGCATCGGACCGAGACAAGATTAAATTTAAAATGTTTCATCAATATGTCTGGAAGTTTTAAGATGATTTCTTTATTGCTGGGATCGCAGGTTACGATCACTCTGTATGAAAGGAAAAAACATGTAATATACCGAAAAATCAAATAACATTCTAAAGCGCGATGAATTTCCCGTTAAGACTATAATATACACTCGCATATTTAATTATATATTTAAGAAGATACTTCGCGAGTTTAAATGGTTAAACCACTCATCTATATATATATATATATGACTTAACTCAATTAGTTATAAATTCCTTCGCGACTTTTAAAAATTTAATTTAAGCATCTATTATCTTTTGAAATAATATAATAGATATATCATTACATTTACAACTGGAACTATTGAGATGGTTTAATTTAATAGATTTAAATTAACGCAAAATCCAGTGAAATAGAATGAATGAACTAGGCCACTGATCACTTTACACAATTATATTTTACCGTTTTGCACAGAATAGAATTCACTGCAAATATATATGAAAATCCAGGGGAAAATCTAACACGATTTCAAATATAGCTAGCGCTTCTGTCAAGGTCTGGCCAACGAGTGATAAAATGCATTTCTTCATGGTCTGTATATATCTAAAATGGAATGTAAGATGAGTGGGACATGTTAAAATTTGACACCTTTTTAGATCTCATGAGACTTTTGGGGATCTGACCGCCAGACTAAAGAGAGATGCCGCCCCTGGTCTTCCGTATCTCCACTCACTGCTTGCGCGTCGGCTTTCCCGTTCGCTCCCACTGCGATCGGTTCTGTGGTTAACACCGAGATGCGAAATACCGGCAGGAAACTTGCGTCGTTCGTTTCAGGAACCACTACTGCCTTTATGATAGCGTGCCGCTAATCTTTCCTGAGATCTCCCCCGTGTCTTTGATCGTGGTCGCTACTATCGTTTGATGCTGGCAACGCCCCCCCCCCCCCCCCATGGGCCAAGTTAATGAAAATAACTGCATATGATTGCTCAAGAGATATCCGTGGGCGTGATTTAACCTCTCCTTAAATCAATGCGATGACCAGAATGAACGGTAAATAAACTGTCCACATATTAATCAGCAAACGTGTTGACCATCTGCGTGGAAAGGTTGCATAGCTAATGAGTCCAGGTGAAATAAACCCCGTTTGACGAAGAGTTACCACAATATTCGGGGCACTGATGCTATGCGAAGGGGTCGTTACGAAGGGTCGTACCATATCATCCAACACTTCAGGGGTACCAATGTTATGAGAGGGTTCTTACCATCATCTAACAAATTCAGGGACGGCTGAGTTGTCTGTCACAAAATGACATATTTTAGTATGTATCAATGCCACTGACACACCCACATAAAAAACAATACAAAGTTCTCAACAAGGAATCAAAGAACGCCTCAGTCAGGAATTAGTACTACCGTACTTTTATTGATAATCTGAACACAGCCGATTATTTTACTGCCAACCTCACTGCTGTATTAACAAAATATCCTTTGGTGACTCCAACATTACTTACATTGAATGACACCTTGTTTCATTAAAATGAATGCAAACAAATGAATTAAGCATTAACATGTCTCAAAACTTCAAAAATAAATAAAACAGCATGCAAGCGAGTTATAGAGAAAAATATTGCAAATTTAAATAGAACTAAAAAAATGTGTTTCATTTGTTCCCTGTGTGGAACATGCTTCATAACATGCAATTTTCTGGCATGTTTTACCAACTGCACTTTGTTGTTGTTCTTCTTCTTCGTACACTCTCAGACGTCAACTTGAATACGTTCACAGAAAGCAGTTGTCAGCTTGAGGCTATTTCTATCTCCATAGAGCTGTTATAGGAATGGTACTGGTGATGGCCATATGTGCTTTCTCTGTTCCTCATGTGTTGGGCATATTTAAACCAGATGTTCTATATCTAAACCTTGATCCATGTTGTGATGGCTGTTCTTCCTACACCATTTTTATCATCTACTGTGGACGATAAAACCTCATATGCCATTCTCAGCGTTTGGTCTTCTAATGCCACCTAGTTCCCTGTTGTGGAACATCTTAAAATACAAGCTTACTAATTAAAAAAGAAAATCTACCAAGCATGCAGAGCCAATGTGTCATAAGTTATGTATTTAAAAAAAATAAATAAACACTTAAAAATAAGATATGACAATCAAACACACTATTTCATCTAGTACATAATATTATTGTTCAAATATTATCATCATTATTTTAACTGCTGCACCTTATGGAGCACGGGGTCATCAAAGAATTCACGTACTCTTGCAGTAGTGGACTCTGTAGCAATTTACTCTTCATGATTGGGTTGGCAGCCCTATACACTACCTTTGAGTCAGCCGCAACCCTTGCACGTTGGAATGTACTATGGGCACAGGACAGTGATCATCTACCTTGTGTAGTCCTCATTGCAAAGGGGAGGGCAACCAGACACAGGAGGCCCAAACACACTTTTAAGTACCCTGCAGGCTCACATGACTGTAATAGCCCTCTACAAATATTGCGTCAAAATGCAAGGAAAAAGACAGCTAGAACACCTTTCACCCAACCACCCTGATGGAATGAGGATGTAGAAAAAGGATGCATAGAAAATGAAAGAGCGACGAAAGAATGGAGGAAAGCACGAAAGAGTACAATGAATAACGGAGGGGTTGAAGAGATAAAGGAGAAAAAACAGAAAGCCATCAATAGGTTTAAGAGCGTCGCAAGGGAAGCCACAAAATTAAGATTATACCAGAGTTGCGTGCTTTCTGTGCTTCTCTATGGTGCGGAATGCTGGAGAGTCACAGAGAAAGAAATGTCAAAATTGTCCTCTTTTCACACAACATGCCTAAGAAAAATTCACCGAATCTTTTGGCCGAAAATCATCACCAACCAAGATCTGCTTACTCGTAGCAAGCAAGAGGACATGCATACCATCATAGCTGGCAGACGCTGGAGCTGGGTTGGTCATGTCCTCAGAAGAGACCCCGATGCCATCACAAGAACAGCTATGCTTTGGACCCCTGAAGGAAAGCGAAAGAGAGGCCGACCAAAAACAACTTGGCGGAGGACTGTGGAGGCTGAGATGCAAAGAATGAACCAGAGTTGGGGCACTGTACGAAGGATGGCCACCGACCGTGCAAGGTGGAATCAATTTGTTGTTGCCCCACAAGACGCCACTAGGCGTGATGGCCACTGACTGCTTTGACGGTCGGTGGTTAAGGATCGAAGAAGGGAAGCCACGGACCAAGTGGGGGAGGCCTTCGTGACACAGATGGGCACAGAGAAGACCTTACAGAAATTCTGGTCCTTACATCGATGAATGAATAGGAACAATATAAGCCAACCCATACCTAATATTCACCCGTGTGTTACCGGGGCCCGAAAGGGGAGCAAAGAATAGTAACACTGTTCCCTGCCAAGCATGTCGTAGAAAGCGACTAAGGAGGGTTGGGCATGGGGCCGGTTACCCCATCCTGTAAAAAAATTTAAACCACAAAATACTTCAACAAACATGGACAAGTCAATTAAAGAAAATAAAACACAGCCATCCAAGACAGGGGAAGGTCCTCTCGCAGGGAGGCGTATGATGCAAAATAGAGAAAGCCGAAAGGAGTCTGTGTTGCTGACTAACCTTCTTTCTTCTAGGAGAACTTCCAGATTTGGCACCTGGAATGTTCGACATTAAACGAACAAGGGAAAGTGGCACAAGTAGCAGCAGAGATGAGGGAATATAAAATCGAGGTTCTGGGACTGTGTGAAACAAAGTGGAAGGGAGTAGACAGGAAGAAACTCATCACAGGTGAATTGGTGCTGTCCTCAGGACATGAAGACGAAAGTTCACACCACAGTGAAGGGGTAGCTCTTATGTTATCTAAAGAAGCACAGAAAGCACTCACTGAATGGGAAGCCGTTGGATCCAGAATAATAACAGCTACTTTTAAAACAGCTAAAAAGAAAATAAATGTAAATGTCATCCAATGTTATGCACCAACTAATGACAAAGAAGTGTCTGTGAAAGAAGCATTTTATACTAGACTACAGGAAATTACGGAAAAAGTAAAAAGAAGAGACATCACAATTTTGATGGGCGACATGAATGCAAAGATAGGTACAGTCAACACCGGCTTTGAAGAAGTCATGGGAAAACAGCGGCTAGGAATAATGAATGAAAATGGGGAACTATTCTCAAACTTCTGTGCTTCAAATAAACTGGCTATAGGAGGAAGCATGTTTCCACATAAGAGAATACACAAGGCAACATGGATATCACCAGACCATAGAACAGAAAATCAGATTGATCATATATGCATAAACAAGAAGTTTAGATCATCATTGCAGGATGTAAAGGTATATAGAGGAGCAGATGTGGCATCAGATCACCATCTTCTGATAGCCAAAGTAAAAATGAAACTCAAGAGATGTGTAACAATGCAAAATTATAGACAACAATTTAATGTAGGACATCTAAGAAATCAAGAAACAAAGACAAATTTGCGGTCACAGTATCCAACAAATTCCAAGTGCTCCAACAGCTGGAAAATGCAGAGAATACAGAAGACTATTGGCAGCAAATCAAAACGGTATGGAATGAGACATGTGAAGAAATACTGGGGAAAAGGGAAAGACAACAAAAAGCATGGATAACAACAGAAACCATCATTAAGATAAAAGACAGGAAAAACAAGAACGCAGATTTAAACACAAGCAAAACCAGAAGTTCCAAAGCCAAGGCTCAAGAAGTGTACACAGAAGCAAACAAAGAAGTAAAAAGAAGTATCAAAAGAGACAAGAGAAAGTATATTGAGGAGTTGGCAAGAGAGGCAGAAGATGCTGCAGCCAAAGAGATTATGAGAGAACTGTATAGCTGCACAAAGAAGCTAATGGGGAAATACAAGCAAACTAGTTGCTTCATAAAAAACAAGAATGGAAAACTGCTCAGCAATATACAAGAGCAAATGAAGAGGTGGACAGAATATTTTGAGGACCTTCTCAATAAACCAGCTCCAAAAAACCCCCCGGACATCCAGCCAGCAGAAGAAGAGCTACAAATTAATGGTGAAAGACCAACGAAAGAAGAAATAAAGAAAGCCATAAAGCTTTTAAGAGATGGAAAAACGTCTGGACCTGATGGCATTTCAGCAGAGGCCATCAAAGCAGATATCGACACGGCTACAGAGATGTTATATAAATTGCTTGGTAAAGTCTGGGAAAAGGAAGAGATACCAGCAGAATGGAAGGAAGGATATCTGGTTAAGTTGCCTAAGAAGGGAAATTTACAAGAGTGCACAAATTATAGAGGAATAATGTTACTATCAGTGCCAGGAAAAGTATTAAACAGGATTATCCTTGAAAGATTAAAAGAGTCCATAGACAAGAAACTGAGAGATGAACAAGCAGGTTTTCGACAAAACAGATCCTGTACAGACCAGATAGCCACTTTGAGAATAATAGTTGAACAAAGTCTGGAATGGAATTCACCTGTATACATCGGATTTGTGGACTACGAAAAGGCATTTGACAGTGTAGACAGAGAATCACTTTGGAAATTGATGAGGCATTATGGTGTTCCCCTGAAGATCATTAATTTAATAAAGAAAACATATGAAGACATGACATGCAGAGTTCTTCATGAAGGACAGCTTACAGAACCGTTTGGGATAAGAACAGGAGTGCGACAGAGATGCCTCTTGTCTCCATTTCTTTTCTCACTAGCAATAGACTGGGTTACGAGAACATCGGCAACACACAACAGAAATGGAATCCAGTGGACACTGACTAAGCAGTTGGATGATCTAGATTTTGCTGATGACTTAGCTCTTCTGTCCCATAACTGTAATCAGATGCACGACAAATTGAAAACACTCGATGAGAGGTCACAGCAATTGGGTCTGAAAATACACAGGGAAAATACAAAGATAAAGAGAATAAATGCAGGTAACGATAACAGGGTTAAATTTGAAGAAGCACCAATACAAGATGTAGAATCGTACACATATCTTGGCAGCAATATAGACAAAGTTGGAGGGACAGACAGCGATGTCAAAATAAGAATACAAAAAGCAAGAGGAGCTTTCATTGCATTGGGAAATATATGGAGATCAAGAGAAATCGAATCTAACACGAAAATAAGAATCTTTAACTAAAATGTGAAGTCAGTCCTAATGTATGGCTCTGAGAACAAATGCATTCGAATGGCTATAGCATATAGAAAGCTCATTTCATAGATGGCTCACCAGCTGTTAATATGACATTCTGCACATCAATTTTTGGGGACCATGACACTGGCTTCATGTAGCAATTGGATTTTGTTGAACGAGGACAGTTTCACATACTGATACAGCTTCCCTGTAACTGCTACATCGATGACTGTTTTCTAACAGATACAATTTGCAAATTTGTGGTGCTTTCCAAATTGCTCGATCGTTACATTTACTGACTGATTTTGCAAGCATCGCGTTTTGAAGACTGGTTGCATAGCATCGTACAATATATACACATTGCTGTGATGGCCTGTGGAGTATATTGGGCATATTGGCGCATACACACAGGCGGATTTATTTGCATTTCTTCGTTGTGATCTGTGACATTTGTGGACTGTAGATCTTTATTTTTCTGTTTTGGAAGTCTTCTGTGTACTACACGAAATATATGTGACAAATATTAGAATAATGTATATTGCAGTGTGCATTCCAACACTATCACAATAGGCTACTTGATTCTTCAGTTTGCATATCCGACATACAGGGATTCCGTCATGTTTGCAACTATCTACGCAAGCCTGATGATAACACAGCAAAATTAGCATGACATTTCTTGTAGAATTTTCTTCGTTGGATTTCGATAAATCTCTCCTGCGGTGTTGTCTCACTATAACCTTGTGAACATTCCGTTAATGCTCATTTCTGTTTTGTTCGTGATCGTGTGTTATAGTCGGTGTGTAATTTGTTGATGTATTATTGCCGGTTCCTCTTTGCAGTGATGGGCGGTAATTACAGTTTATAGACTTGTTGATTTATTCATATGAGATCGGGGATGATTTCGTCTGGCATTATTTGTGTCTCATTTGAATAGGTTGAACATGATTTATATTATTTATAGTTGACTTCTTTGTACTATTGTGCTTTGTACAGATACTCGTTTCTATCTATGTTGTCTTGTTTTATGATGTGTATGCTCGAGTCTCATTACTGTTGTGTATTTTATATGCTGGATTGTACTCTTGGTATTTAACCTTTTCTATTGTTCTTTTGTGGTTTCATAGTATTTATTCGTATCATTATTTGTTCATCATTACTACATTTCATCTGTTTGTTCTGGGCATTTTTGGTAACTCGTGGTGCAGTGGTTGCATTAACAATCACATACTGTGTTAGTGGCGATAATTGCTACTTATCTGTTTTTTTTTTCTTTTACATTTTAATGGATTGCGAGGATTATTTCTTCCTTATCATGGCCAGCCTTATGGACTTCATTAATATGGGTAAGGAACTTTGATTGACGGGAGACTCATTGCGAGATTGGTCTGAGACCAAATTTGGGGAAGCTAAAAAAGAGATGGAAATCAGACATAGACAGGATGAGGACAGAAAAGAAAGACAATGAGAAAGAGAGCTCACAAAACTTAAATTAGAAGCGAACAGGGAATGGCAGAAATTAGAAGCAGACATGAAACGGTTGGAGATAGAAAAAGAAATTGTGAATCACAAGCTTGAATTGGAGGCTCCTGGAGCAGACTCGACTAGTAGGGAAAGTTTTTGACCATTCAGGATGCGGCTCCCCTCCTTCAATCCCAATATAGATTTTATGGACTTCTTTTTGGAACGCTTTGAATCTAAAGCATATTCCCCGAAGTTTAAGAAGGAGGAATGGAGTATGGCTTTAAGCGACTTTTTAACTGACTCCTCTTTACAAACTTTCTACTCTCCCTCCACTGGCGATAATTTAAAATAAGACGTAGTGAAAGAGACTATTCTCAGGAAGTTTCATCTTAATGTTGAAGGTTATCGCACCCGTTTCCAGGATACGTTACCCAAGAAAGACCAAGATTTTGGTGACTTCTCCGCTTAGATTAAGTTACTTCTGAATCAGAGGATAGAATTCTCTGTTATAACTAGGGATTTCAATGGCCTAGTCGACTTAATTTTGAGGGATAAAGTGCTGTCTTCTTGCAGTGCAGATTTATTGGCTTTTTTCCAAGAACGTCAACCGAAAGATATTCAGGTCATGATGCAGTTGGGCCAGCAATATGTTACAGCTCATCCGGGAAAATCAGTCTATAGAGAAGCAGTATCTGACAACTTTGCTGCTTGTATAGCTCAACGTGAGATTGATAGACAATCTTATGGTGGACCGGGATCCCACAGTCTGGATCAGACAAGTGACCATTTGTCTGGTGTTATGTAAGGAAATGCCGGCCGTCTAAAAAAATTGATTCACATGATACTAAAAGCCATAAGGATTAGTTCCTAATGAAACCAATTAGATAACAGAGTGTTGGAAACACTAGGGGTGGATGCAGATACTATGGATCATGGCTTCATGCTACCAGGTTTTGTGGTACGTTGCAAGCCCCTCCAACTAATACTTATCAGTCGAATGCTACGAGTAGTCTGGAAAAGTGTGGCCAACCGGGTTTTCGTTGCTGCTTATGCAATGAAACAGGTCACTTCTGGAAATATTGTCCAAAGAGGAAAGTGGACCTTGCTAATGCAGCATGCATCCTTGAAACTATTATTACTATTAATAATGAAAATTGTGAAGGTTGCAGGCTGCTGTTTGAACCTGATGGGAAACCACCTTTGATTTGTGGTCATGCTCTCCCATGTTTGTCGGTATTACATGACAATGGTAGGTTGAAATTACATGATGGTTTTATTGATTATAAGCCGGCGATGGTGTTACGTGATATTTGCTGCACAACTATCTGAGTGCGACGTTCATGCATTGATGAAAGTTGTCTTATTGGAAACACTGCTAAATGTATCACATTCAGTGGCAAAGTTGAATATTACCCAATGGCTGTTGTGACAATTGTATAATACGCCTTTCTTATCGGGAAGAGTACGTGCCTGCATACTTGAATCTACTGTGGTAGATCTTATCATTGGTAATGTCCTTGATGTTTACGAGTGTACTACAGAGGACCTTCAGGTGTGGTATGTCCGACACATTGAGTGTGCTAATGCAGTGGTTACTAGAGCCATGAAGAAGGCTGATGATTTGGTAATCCAACATAACAACACGGAACACTGTGGTCGCACAATCTTCCCCAGTTGATCAAGAACCAACTTTAGGTTTTCAGATTCAACAACGTTCCGATATTACACTTCAACCATTCTTCATCTTTGCTGATAACAAAGATGTCAGACATACTAAATCGGCACAATATTGGTTTGAAGTGAAAAATGACATTCTGACAACACGTTTCTTGCAACATACTTATTTCTATCGTCAGTTAATTTTGCCACAACCACTCAGATCCAATGTTCTACAGATCACACATGAGTCCCCGTTTGCATGACATATGGGATGTGGTGAGCTTCTAAATACAATATCTAAGTTAGAATATAACAGTATAGTGCATAAAGTCAAAGATAGGATAGTACTACAAATTTTCGGCGAGAATTGTAGTCGTCGCCTACGCCTTCAGCGTATTAATTGATAACGCTTTGGCCGAACCAAAAAGGGTACCCTATTTTTCAAATTCGTCCTTGAGACAAACGTACCATTTTCCCAAGTTCAAATGAAGTATTTGCCTAGAATACATTGTGGAAGGGAGATGGACGGATAGATAACCAACGCAAATCACGTCTCACATTGTTTCTAAAAATAAAACTAACTTGCTAGCCTTGCCCTTAGGCGGTTTTCAGAATACGAGGAAAACGTTAGAAAATGTGGACACTACGGTTATGAAACCACGCTTAGCTCTTATTGCGAATGATGTAATTTTAGACGTGTTACGAGAGACTCGTAATTAGCTTGAAAGTACATGGAAAAAGAATTGAACAGGAGGTAGTTTAAAAATAAACAACTAACATAGAAAAAAGATAGAATTTTGAACCAAGCCACTTAGCCCCATAAAAATCATATAATCGTGTACCTGAAGACTTGTTGACCAAGAATATGTAGTTAGTTATCTAAATAGTCCATTAAATAATCAAATATTGATAATAATACATAGAGAATCGGAGATACTGTCAGGTCAAGTCATGTCTGCTTAGATTGGATAGCATATTTTTGGGGGGAAAAAATTAGGTGAAAGAAAGGCTAAGATAGTACGATGAAGTGGATTGGATGAAATTTGAAGGAAGCCGAAATATTATTGGCTAACCTAAATATACAAATCTAGTTGGTAATAGTAACACATAGAGGTTTGAGATATTTTTAAAAAAATAAAGTTTTATTCAAGAAAAGAGATGCTTGGTCTCATTGGCCAAAGCTTTTTACATGATAGGAAAAGTAGGCTGCTTGCTGCCATTTTTTCAAAAAATATTCTGAGGAACAGGCAGCGATGAGCAGACTTGTGCTTTGTTGTAAATTAACTAACAACAGAAAGCAGTCTGAACAGAGGCAGTGATGAAAGTGTGCCATATTCTATTGCCTAATTCATCGTTACTTGTTTATATTTCCTTGATATGTGGTAAGATTGATTTTATTGACTTTTTAATTAAAAAGGGTTGTGTGAAAAAGGAAAAGGCCATGTAAAAGATTGTAATTAAATGGTTCCATGGCAGACTTAGGCATAGCCTAGATGTTGATCCATCATATAAGGGACTATCTAAGAAGTTTAAAACTACAGGACTATATATATGATGGTCATACAGGAACATTACACCTATCTTATTGCATGGAAAAGATTACCGCAGGAATGACAGAGGCGTAGCATCCATTAGGGAAGAGAAAAGAATACTGGTACGAATTGTTCCATCAAACTAAAGTGGAGAAGCAGGGTTGTCAGAGAGAGCTGACCATGTTCTTTTGTATTGAATGTATGTTTACATGTAAATTAGGAGGAATTAGTTTGGTATTAAGACAGAACCATAACTTGCATTGACAGGGGTTCCTGCTGGCACTTGTCTGGTGCTGGTACTCGATGATAGAGAAATTCAGCACTATTTCTAGAGTCTCTGGCACCTGCTGGTATTAAAGAAGTTCAAGACCAGAGGAGACTGAAGTGTTTGGCCAAACCAACTGCAACTGCTGTGATTCCAGGACCCAGATAAGTGAAATATCTGGCCTGGGACAACTTATCACGACTAAAGAAAAATCTCCTGTATAGACAAAAACGTTCCTCTAAAAGACTAACATAAACAATCTTAGTGAAACAAAAGAACATTGGAATGATGATAATCCGCACCCTGCCTTCTAGTACCAGTAGTTAAATAGAGTAATTATCATCAACGTGAAAATTTGTAACAATGTACTATGGACATATTGTCTGTTGTATGTAAATATCTTTATATATATTTGTAAATATATCTATCCATCTAAATTGATTCTCATTGAACTGTAGTCCTGACCAAAACAACTTTAGGCTCAGGACCAATAAAGTTTAACAAAAGAAATTTTAAATATAAAATTTAACAGCTGGAGTTAGTTGAGTTTATCATAGTAATTAGTATATGTTTGTATATGTTTTTGTATTGAGATTCTTTAACAACACCCTTACATTACCCTAGACATTTTATGTGGCTTTCAGTAACGCTAGTCAATAAAAATATAACTTAGAGTGAGATCGTAGGGTGGTAACAAGAAAGGTACTCTGTAACACAGCTGTCCATTGTTTACCTCAGAGACCTTCACAGTTGATCTCACTCAAGTACAACTATATGCACACCATTCTTCTTAACATCTAAACCCACCACATATATTGGGGGCTCGTCCGGGATTTGAATTTGGCATATATAGATGAATGTTTGAAATAGGAATCTCATACAGCATATATTAACTAACTCCAGGAATAAAAATTAGCAGTAGTATATAAATTCAAGATTGTATTACTAGTGTTAGTAGAGGTTAGGAACACCCCCTAAGAAGATAAAAATAATTAAGAGGAGATTTACAGTGATAGGTTGTCACAGCCAGTGGTAATTAGTTAATTATAGTTAGTATTTATTTTAGTTAAGTTTAAGATTGTCTTAGAACCTTATTAGACCTGCTTGAGTTAGAATGGCTGATTTAGCCAAGTTCAGATCTGCCGCTGTGCAGACTGCTAAAGAGATGGGCATGGATGGACCAGAGCTGGTCCAGTATGTAACTTCAGAGGTGGACAAATTTATTGCCTGAGAAGATAAAAGATTAGAGAAAGAAGCAGAAAGAAAGTTAGAGGCTGAAAAAGAAATTAAGAGGCTGCAAATTGAGGCTGACAATGAGGCTAGGGCATTAGAGGCAGATAGGGAGGCAGAGATTAAAAGGTTCCAGTATGAAGAGAAGAAGTTGGAGGCCGAAGAAAAGAGATTAGCTGCAGAAAGAGAAGAGACAAGCTACAGAAAGAGAAGAAAAGAGATTAGCTGTAGAAAGAGAAGAAAAGAGACAGGCTGCTGAAAGGGAAGCAGAGGAAAAGAGACTAGCTACAGAAAGAAAAGAAAGAAGACAGGCTGCAGAGAGGGAAGCAGAAAAGGAGAAGAGGTTACAAAGGGAGCATGAGCTACGACTAAGAGAGTTAGAATTTCAAGGCCATGCTCCTGAAAATGGTGCCAGCCCCTTTGCCTCAGATGCCACTGCTAGTCAGGGAGCCTCAATCTCAGCTATGGGTTTTCATGTAGACCATTTTGTTGAGAAAGATGATGACATAGAAGGGTATTTAAGTAGATTTGAGCTTTTGGCTACTACATATGGGTTAGAGAGAGAGAGAGGTGGAGCCTCAAGTTATCCCAGGGTCTTAGGGGAACGGCTTATGAAGTTTTTGCCAAGATGAGCAGAGATGACCAAGACAATTATGACATGTTAAAGCAGGCTCTTTGTTAAGATATGAAAAAAATTGAGAATTTTATAGAAAAAAATTTAGGAATGCCAAACTACTGTCGGGTGAGACCTATCACCAGTTCTCTGCACGGTTAGAGACCTACTTGGAGAAATGGACTGCTGTGGGGAAAACCCAAGATCTTAAGGAAATGATCCTTATTGAGCAGCTAAGAGAGTCCATGGCTCCAGACCTGAGAAAGTTTCTCATGGAACAAGGTGCAGAGAGGCTGGGTGAGTTACTCAATGTCGCTGAGAGGTATCAGGCAGCCCAAGCAGAGGTAGTTGGTAATAAAAAGAAACAGGTAGACAATTTTAAGGCACCACAAAACTTTAATAGGTTTGACCATAGAGAACAGAACAAAGGTAAGCACCAGTTTGATAGGCCACGCAATGAATATAAAAATAAAACCCCACAATTCAATGAAAGGAAATATGATGAAAGAAAATCTTTTAACCAAGGAAAGAGGTGGTGTAAAAATTGTCGGATGGACAACCATAACAGCGAAAATTGTAATAGGAAACCTGTAGTAATGGCCACGCTTCAGGTCACGTCGACTCCTAGAAAGGAGGAGGAACCACCAAAAACTATGTCTCGTAAAGAGTGTAGGAAGGCACAGGCTAAAGATAGATCACTGAAGCCGTGTTTTGACAAACTCCAAAAACTCCATACCCCTCCTAGAAAAGGAGAGTTCTATTTGGATGATGGACTGCTTTACAGGGCGGATAAAGCAGGATCATACGGGTGTGCACAGTTAGTAGTGCCATCGAAATATAGGGAACGAGTTATGAGACAAACACATGTTCAAGACGGTGGACATCTGAGGATGGGTCGCACCTGTACAAGGACATCTATGTCTTATTACTGGCCAGGAGTGGTTGAAGACATAAGAAAATTTGTCGAGCCTGTGACCAGTGCAATAAGAAAAATTCCACAGGGTGGAAAAATAATAACCAAATGCGAGAGAAGCTTACTTACTTAGTCATTCCCCTTCTACCGTGAGGTGTAGAGGTTTGGAAGAGAGAGCGCCAGACCATTCTATCAGCTGTCTTCTTCCTGGCCTGGTTCCATTCTAGTCCTCGGTCCTTCAAAGATTGTCTAATGTTGTCCTCCCAGCGGACTCTGGGTCGTCCTGGAGGTCTGGATCCCTGGCTCTTTGTTTCCCATGCTTGTCGTGGTAGCCGATCTTCTCCCATTCTGCAGACATGGCCAAACCATCTTAGTTGGGACTGTTCTATTTGGGTCTGCAGCGGATGGGATTTTAGGCCTTGACGGATCGTCTGGTTGCGGACCATGTCTCTTCTTGTTACTTCAACCACTTTCCTCAGATACCTCATTTCTGAGGTTTGGATCTGGCTTTTGTGGGTTGTAGTCATTGCCCACGACTCGCATCCATATGTCAAGACTGGGACATAGGTGGAACGGTATACAACAATCTTCGTTTTCTTACCAACCTCTTTCTTGCTGAGGAATCCACGATTTATGGCCTGAAAAAGTCTCCCAGCCGCTGCTTTTCGAGTGGCCAACTCTTCTTTGATGCCTGCGAGAGAAGCATTATGGAAAACCTGGGCCAGAAAATAAAGAGGGAATACCCACACGTGGGAAAATGAATCAGGACCTAGACACGCCACGGGGCAAACTTAGGCCTGGAAAGAAAAATAATTATAATAAAGTGGACAGAGGGGAATGGGAACCCCCTTTTCACAGACAGTCTTCACTCGAATGTTTTACAATGGCCACTATGCGATGAGTACAAAGAGATGTTTTACCCCAGAATAAGCCGACAATCCCTCGGTCGGAATTATGTGAACTGGGTGAAGATAAAAGAGAGAGAAGATCTCTCACAAGGAATTTAAAGTGGGAAGAAAACCCCAAGAAAAAAATTGGTAGTGGTCGATTTGTGAGTAAGGATTCTAGGAAGAAAAGTCCTCACTATAAGGCTTCCAATGGAAAAGACCATACCGGTGCCTGGGAAAATAGGTCAACAATATTAAAGGTCCATATGTAGCCTTGTTACGGACATGGACCGATGAAAAGGCAGAAGAAAATATTACCTCATCATATCAATATGTGAACGAGCTGACCACTTGTCTTAAAACTGGCTGGAAACTTGCCAATGAAAATTTGAGACAAGCCAGGAAAAAGCATGCTGCCTATTACAATAAGAAAGCGAAGGACAGAGAATTAGCTGTGGGAGAGAAGGTGCTCCTTCTACTGCCCGGCAGCCAGAATAAATTGCAAATTGGATGGCAAGGTCCATATACAGTTCTAGAGAAGGTGTCTAGAACAAATTATAAGATAGATAAGAAGGGGAAAGAGAAAATCTATCATGTGAATCTCCTGAAAAAATATCTGGATAGAGAAAACCAGGAGGAGACACACCTACTGACCTTGTCTGTTGCAATGGAAATGAAAAAGGAACCACTCACCTCTCATGAATATCCTTTACATCCCTGTGAGACCGCTGCACAGGTAAAAATCAGTACGCACTTAACGAAAAATCAGAGGGAGAGGGTTCAACAGGTTTTGAATGATCATACAGATGTGTTAACGGACCGACCGGGGCATACAAATTTATTAGAGTATGATATGAAACTCATAGACCCAACACCAATCTGTATGAGAGCCTATTCGATTCCGTTCGCTAAGGAAAAAGCTTTGAAGGAGGAGATAGATTATCTGTTGAGAGAAGGAATTATCTCGCACAGTGAATCTCCTTACAGCTCCAGTGTGGTTCTGTTGAGAAAACCCTCTGGAGAACACAGACTGTGTATAGATTACAGGAAACTGAATGCTGTCACAGAAGGTCAGGTGGATCCATTACCTGATACAGATCAGCTGTTTGCCAGGCTGAATAAAGCTAAATATTTCTCTAAAGTGGATCTGAGAAAAGGCTACTATCAGATTCCAGTAAAGCCGGAGGTTAGACCTTATTTAGCCTTTAGCACCTCGGAAGGACATTATGAATTTAACATGTTGCCATTCGGGCTGAAAAATGCACCGAGTGTGTTTTCGAGGATGATGAGAAAGTTACTGGATCCCCTGAATAATCCATGCATCACCAACTTCATGGATGATATTCTCATAGCGACTGAAACATTTGAGGAACACATTAACTCTCTGGATATGTTATTTAATAGACTTAGAGAGACAAATTTGACAGCTAGACCGACGAAATGCTGTGTTGGATGTAAAGAGCTGGAATTCTTGGGACACACAGTACATCAGGGAAACATGACCCCTGACCCACAAGAACCTGGAGAAGTTGAAAAGAGCACCAAGACCACAGACAAAGAAAGATGTGCGATCTTTTGTCTCATTATGTGGTTTCTACCAAAAGTATATTAAAAACTTTAACTCCATATGTGCTCCATTGACTGATTTAACGCGCAAAGGAAATCCTGATAGAATTACTTGGTCAGCGCAGTGTGAATTAGCCTACCAAGAGTTGAAGGAAAAGCTCACAAGCAGGCCTATTTTGAAATTACCTGACTTGAGTCAAGAATTCATTGTGAGAACGGATGCTAGTAATATAGGTTTGGGTGCAGCTCTATTACAAAGGTCAACTTCACTTGATGGGGAATTAACCCCAGTAGCTTATGCTAGTCGTAAGTTGAACACAGCAGAACAAAAATATTCAACAAGTGAAAAAGAATGTTTAGCTGTCATATGGGCTATAAAAAAGTTCCAGATTTATCTCTATGGTAAATCATTTAAGATCCAAACAGATCATAAACCACTCGTGTGTCTGTCACAAGCAAGGCATGAAAATGCTAGATTATTACGTTGGTCGTTGCTCCTACAGCCATACCAGTTTTCCATAGAATATATTCCAGGCAAAACCAACGTAGGTGCAGATTTTTTAAGCAGACATCCGTACGACGAACATCAGAGTAGTCACCAGGCATAGGTAGTAAATTTATCTATGTGTATTTAGAAGTAGGAACTGACATATGATAGTCTGTTCTAAGTGGGGAGATATGTGGTGAACTTCTAAATACAATATCTAAATTAGAATATAACAGTATAGTGCATAAAGTCAAAGATAGGATAGTACTACAAATTTTCGGCGAGAATTGTAGTCGTCGCCTACGCCTTCAGCGTATTAATTGATAACGCTTTGGCCGAACCAAAAAGGGTACCCTATTTTTCAAATTCGTCCTTGAGACAAACGTACCACTTTCCCAAATTCAAATGAAGTATTTGCCTAGAATACATTGTGGAAGGGAGATGGACGGATAGATAACCAACGCAAATCACGTCTCACATTGTTTCTAAAAATAAAACTAACTTGCTAGCCTTGCCCTTAGGCAGTTCTCAGAATACGAGGAAAACGTTAGAACATGTGGACACTATGGTTATGAAAACACGCTTAGCTGTTATTGCGAATGACGTAATTCTAGACATGTTACGAGAGACTCTCGTAATTAGCTTGAAAGTACATGGAAAAATAATTGAACAGGAGGTAGTTTAAAAATAAACAACTAACATAGAAAAAAGATAGAATTTTGAACCAAACCACTTAGCCCCATAAAAATCATATATTCGTGTACCTGAAGACTTGTTGACCAAGAATATGTAGTTAGTTATCTAAATAGTCCATTAAATAATCAAATATTGATAATACATAGAGAATCGGAGGTACTGTCAGGTCAAGTCATGTCTGCTTAGATTGGATAGCATATTTTTGGGGGGAAAAATTAGGTGAAAGAAAGGCTAAGATAGTACGATGAAGTGGATTGGATGAAATTTGAAGGAAGCCGAAATATTATTGGCTAACCTAAATATACAAATCTAGTTGGTAATAGTAACACATAGAGGTCTGAGATATTTTTAAAAAAATAAAGTTTCATTCAAGAAAAGAGATGCTTGGTCTCATTGGCCAAAGCTTTTTACATGATAGGAAAAGTAGGCTGCTTGCTGCCATTTTTTCAAAAAATATTCTGAGGAACAGGCAGCGATGAGCAGACTTGTGCTTTGTTTTAAATTAACTAACAACAGAAAGCAGTCTGAACAGAGGCAGTGATGAAAGTGTGCCATATTCTATTGCCTAATTCATCGTTACTTGTTTATATTTCCTTGATATGTGGTAAGATTGATTTTATTGACTTTTTAATTAAAAAGGGTTGTGTGAAAAAGGAAAAGGCCATGTAAAAGATTGTAATTAAATGGTTCCATGGCAGACTTAGGCATAGCCTAGATGTTGATCCATCATATAAGGGACTATCTAAGAAGTTTAAAACTACAGGACTATATATATGATGGTCATACAGGAACATTACACCTATCTTATTGCATGGAAAAGATTACTGCAGGAATGACAGAGGCGTAGCATCCATTAGGGAAGAGAAAAGAATACTGGTACGAATTGTTCCATCAAACTAAAGTGGAGAAGCAGGGTTGTCAGAGAGAGCTGACCATGTTCTTTTGTATTGAATGTATGTTTACATGTAAATTAGGAGGAATTAGTTTGGTATTAAGACAGAACCATAACTTGCATTGACAGGGGTTCCTGCTGGCACTTGTCTGGTGCTGGTACTCGATGATAGAGAAATTCAGCACTATTTCTAGAGTCTCTGGCACCTGCTGGTATTAAAGAAGTTCAAGACCAGAGAAAACTGAAGTGTTTGGCCAAACCAACTGCAACTGCTGTGATTCCAGGACCCAGATAAGTGAAATATCTGGCCTGGGACAACTTATCACGACTAAAGAAAAATCTCCTGTATAGACAAAAACGTTTCTCCAAAAGACTAACATAAACAATCTTAGTGAAACAAAAGAACATTGGAATGATGATAATCCCCACCCTGCCTTCTAGTACCAGTAGTTAAATAGAGTAATTATCATCAACTTGAAAATTTGTAACAATGTACTATGGACATATTGTCTGTTGTATGTAAATATCTTTATATATATTTGTAAATATATCTATCCATCTAAATTGATTCTCATTGAACTGTAGTCCTGACCAAAACAACTTTAGGCTCAGGACCAATAAAGTTTAACAAAAGAAATTTTAAATATAAAATTTAACAGCTGGAGTTAGTTGAGTTTATCATAGTAATTAGTATATGTTTGTATATGTTTTTGTATTGAGATTCTTTAACAACACCCTTACATTACCCTAGACACTTTATGTAGCTTTCAGTCACGCTAGTCAATAAAAATATAACTTAGAGTGAGATTGTAGGGTGGTAACAAGAAAGGTACTCTGTAACACAGCTGTCCATTGTTTACCTCAGAGACCTTCACAGTTGATCTCACTCAAGTACAACTATATGCACACCATTCTTCTTAACATCTAAACCCACCACATGGGATAGCCCAAACTTGCTAAAGGGTGTTAGCCGAATTTTATTGGCCAGGCTACAATAAAGATGTTAAGCTTTATTGCAGATCTTGTTTCGTATGCCAGAGCAAGAGTTATAAAGGTAAATTTTCTAAGGCTCCTTTACAAGTAACTGACCTATCAGTTCAGCCTTTTCAAAAGGTAGCCATTGATATTGTAGATCCACTGTCGGTCAGATCCAATAGGGAATTCCAATTTATTTTAACAATGGTAGACCTGTGCATTCAATGGCTGGAGGCAGTTGCAATGAGGACAATTACATCAGAAGCATTGCTGAGGCTCTGATGATGATATTTAGTCGACTTGGTTTCCTGGAGGAAATCTTGTCCGATAATGGCCAACAATTCGTGTCTAAGGCACAAGACAGATCACTAACATTTTGGGCATCTCACAATCTTTTACTACACCATGCCATCCTGAGAGCAACAGTACTTGTGAGAGATTCAACGCTACATTGAAACAAATGCTCGCAAAGGTTACATCTGATTTTCCCTGGGAGTGGGATAAATATTTACCGGCTGTTTTGTTTGCCTACCGGGAGGTACCTCAGGAAAGTACTGGATTTTCCCCCTTTGAGCTTTCTGGGGCTAATAAACGATGACCCTTTTCGGTTTTTAAAGATATTTTGGGAAGATATCTGGATGCTGACATGAGGTCAACCTTTGAGAACATTACGAATCTGCAAAAGCGTATCATTTCTTGCTGTACCACAGCTTGTGAATCTTTAAAGCTTGCTGGAGCAAAATACCGCTCATATGCAAGTCGTAACAAAAAGCTTATTTCATTCTCTCCAGGTGAAGAGGGTTTTTGTTGTTGTTGCCTTCAAGGGTTCACCAACTTTGATTGGTTGGCAAGGTCCCTTCCGTGTTGTCCATATGGTCAATGATGTGGACATGATTCAGATGGGAAATAAACATAAGTTGTTTCATGTAAACCTGCTGAAGCCCTATACTGAGCGTCCAGCTCAGCTACAGGAAGTGACTGACTCTATTTCCAATGATAACACCCGAGTTTCATGATCGACAGTTGTTGAAGAAAATAGCTTGGAAGGAGAAGATATTCAGCTTCAACTTAGTCTTCTTCCTTTACGTCCTGCTGAGTAATGGAGGGACATTGATGTCTGTTCTTTGCTTCATGATGAGCAGATACTTCAATTCTGTAAACTCCATGAATTTTCTGATGTATTGTCCGACATTCCGGGTAGATGGATCTGGTTAGTCATGACATCAAGCTCACTGATCATCACCCTATTAAGCTCTGTCCATACCCTATACCATTATATTATAGGGATAGGGTCAATACAGAAATTTCTGACATGCTCCGCTTGGGAATCATTTCATGTTCTGAGTCCCCATACACATCCCCTTTGGTGATAGTTCGGAAGAAAGATAACTCCCTGCGGATCTGTATAGATTTTTGAAAATTGAATGCGGTAACGGTGGTTGATGCTAAACCTATGCCCAATCAGGAGGAACTGTTGACCCGCCTGTCTTACCCTACGTATTTTAGCAAGCTGAATCTATCCCCGGGTTATTGGTAGATTCCTCTGTTAGAATCAGCAAAGTCTTTAACTGCTTTTGCAATACCCCAGGGTCTGTTTCAATGGAATTTTATGTGCTTTGGGCTCGTAAACACACCCGCAATGTTTGTTCACATGATGAGAAAGTTGTTAGGTGATCGAACAGATATAATCACCTACATTGATGATATCTGCATGTTCCATGACTCATGAACCGATCATGTTCAGGGTTTCATGTCATTGTTTTCTGTTTTGTGATTGCATAATCTGACTGTCAGACCTACTCAAGTTAAGATTGGGTTCCACGAGCTGGATTTTCTGGGGCACAGAGTGAGTAGGGGTGTGATTCAGCTTGAGGATGACACTATTCATCGTATATTGAACCTCCGCATTCCTCGAACAAAAACGCAGGTTCGAAGTTTGATTGGCTTAGTTAATTATTATCATAAATTTATACCTAATTTTCCCTCCATGTCGTTTACTCGAAAGGGTATGCCAAACAGAGTAATCTGGATGCAAGAATGTGACAGTGCACTGCAGAAAATAAAATGTGTATTTTCTGGTCACCCTTTTTTACTGCTGCCTGCCCTCATCAAACCTTTTGTACTCCGGATTGATGCGTCCTCAGTCGGTATTGGGGGTTGCCTTATGCAGGAAGATAATAGCATGTTACACCCGGTACTGCATGTGAGTCGGAAATTGTTGACGGCTGAGACAAGATACTCTACCATTGAGCGGGAGTGTCTCGCTATTGTATGGTCTGTCAGTAAGTTGGACAGATATCTCCTGGGTGCCCATTTTTTAATTCAAACAGATCATCTTCCACTTTCTTACATTCTTCCAGGTCCGAAAACGGCCGTTTAGCACGTCGGGCATTACTCCTGTGTCGTGGAATGGTTTCTTTTTGAGGGAGAAAGTGACAGCTTGGATGGAATGGATAGAATAAAAGATAATATCTAGAGGATAATCTTCCAGACTGCAGGTTGAATGCACTGTCTCTCCTCGGGAATCAGTCCACCAGAAAACCTTTCTGAAAAAAGAGAGAATTCTGGTGACACCAAACAGGATATTCTCTAGGCGATAAATTCTTTATCCGAAATCCTACAAAGGACTATGTATAGTACATATAGTTGGATAAGAGATTTGGTGCCCAGCCACATTAAAAAATATCCTGACCCAATAGTGTTTATTAATTATGGCTCTGCCCCAGGGTGTAGATTTTAATTACTAAAAACTATACAACTGTTACGGTATATGCTATTAACGCCGTCTGCTAAAGGTTAGCAGACGTGCAATCGTAAAGGTTAAGACATTTAATATATTGCGATAGATGTTTCAATTATTGAACGCTCCATACACGATCGATTATGACGTGTCTAGCGTTGTTTAGGACACAGTCGGTAACTAGGAGACGCTACCCTTTGTTACTTGACCGCCAAGCTGAATAGCTGCGTTTTTCTAACCTTCCAATTCAATGGCATGATATAGCCATTTATATGTGCATTTTTGATGGACCAGGGTCAGTCCTAGAACTCTATATGAGAGGAAAATTTATGGAGGTTAGTATTTAACTAGAATTCTCAGAAGGAGGAGAATAATCGTCAAATTCGTATGAAATATTCAGACTCGCAGTCTCACTGTCGGCAGGTAGCCATGTCTAGCTGCGCGTGCATATAGCTGTGATGTTCTGACGACAATACTGCATTGACACGTAACCAGCAGTCTACGTTATTGATTAATTTATGCATGACTTATAAGGACTTATGTTCTGTTCCTATTTGAAATGATCATCCTGTGTGTACATGTGATTAAATATTACGGACTCAATCTGAAGGCATTAATTACTTCATTAATGTTGCTGAGTTCAAGTTACATGAACTACTTCTTCATACCATGCTACTGAGTTGTATGAACACCTTCACCCTAATTCGCGTAATACTAAACAAAGCACGATTAACAAGAGATCACTAAAGTAACCATACTCAGTGCATGATCTTCAACCGGCAAATAACTCAGCAACAAAGTGGCGGCCGAATGCGGGGAACGACAGAAAAAAGAAACAAACTTCTGTTCCTTATGCACATGTTAACCACAAATATTTACGATCAATTTTCGATCACATGATCCAGTCGAAGATGACGCAGTACTCATTATAATGCCTAACAACGTGACGTCACCGAAAGTCGTGTAGGTGATCTGTCGGAGAAACCAAGCCGTTTCTGTCTAACCAGGGGAAACATGAGCCATTTGAAGCAAACACATGATATGGACTACAGGAGCAGACAGTCAGGGGCTTTAGCCTAGCTGTTGACGACCTCTAGCACTGATATAAGCAACGGAAAAGATAAGTCTAGGTGTTTAACTGTTGTTATTGCAAACAGTGCTAACTGAGTCCATGCCCTCTGCCTACATCGGCATGTTTTTACCTATGTTTAATGTACTTTTTGTTGTCTTAATGTGTTGTTAATTCGTGGGAGGTAGGGAGGATGAACCGAAATTAGATTCTGTGGCTCTCACGATGCCTGAATTGATTTCGGTCGTTTCTTAGGGCAGTTAAACGATTGCACTTTTGGAAGCCCCATTGAGGTTTGCCATTGGACTACCTGTCCAAATCTGCTGTCGTTTGACGATTTGTGTTAGCTGTACCGTTCCGTAGATAACTGGTGTATTTTATTCGTACTCAGTTCACAATTTTATTCAGTTTTGTATCATGTTCGTTAACTATTTCGTCCAGTCTCCTCTTACTATCATTTATTTGATGATTGTTAAATGGTCGTCCGTTATGAGTCCTGTGATGTCATCATTTTTTGCAGTCATTTTTTTTTGTGTACTTTGAATATTAAGTTGACCTCGGGTCAGACCTTGACCCTTCATTTGGCTTGTGACACTTCCGCTTGTTTTATTTAGTTCATAAATTCATTTTTAATTGTGAAAATGTCTTGTTTGCGTCTTGACATTGTTTGTACCCTTTAGTTGCATCATTGTTTTGTTTGTCCTCATGATATATATTAAATACTACATTAATAATATGATATTATATGCAATAATACACTTGTAATTTAATTTAATTAATTTTTTCTGATATTTAAGGTTAATATGGGACATTGCATAATTATGCAGTGATAGTCCAAGAAATTAGCACTACAATTTATAAAAGATGCCTAGGGCATAATAATATAATATATATATTGACCAAATAAAATAATCTTATAGTCTACCTTTGAGGTAATAGACCCATTGTATATTATTTAATATACTTTTCTGGTACTAAGAGAGTGACTTAGTACATTGAACAATATAATTACTAGGAATCATACCCAACATTATTGGATATTAAGATTAATTGTGTGATGTAATTACATTATAGTTAACAGATATCATAACTATTTATGATATAGTTCGTATTTAGATACAATATTGTTACAAAATATTGTCTATTAGTTGAACTTAGACATTAGAGTTCAGTACTATTGTGATTATTTATATTGAATATTCCTAAGTTGAGTAAGTATAATAATTACTCTGAAGCTACTATTGACTATTTTAATCAGTAATTATCAATAATTACTTACAGATAAAAGTCAAAATGCTTACTATAGACCATTTCGTTAAAATTGGTAAGGAATATGGTTATAAATCTCAAGAACTTCGTCAGTTTGCTGAGGCAGAACTGGAAAAACATGAAAGAAAAGAAGCAGAGAAAAAGGCTGCATTAAAGAAAGAGGAAGAGGAACAAAAGGCTGCATTAAAGAAAGAGGAAGCAGAACGTGAGATGAAGCAAATTGACAAGGAAAATAGATTAAGAGAGATTGCTCAACGTGAAAGAGAAGAGCAAAGAGCAATTACCAAACAGGAAGAAGAGAATAAATTGAAACGAGAGGAAATTATTTTACAACAAGAAATGGAATTGGCGCGTATTAAATTGGAGACAGCAAGATTACAAGCACAAAGTGCTGATGCAAACCAGAATAATAACGCACAAAATGGATCGTCATCCAGCCAAACTAAACATTTCTACAACTTTAAATTACCCACTCTCAACTTAAACGTGGACGACCTTTCATCGTTCCTGTCACGTTTTGAACAGACTTGCAAAACAAATCATTTGCCTGAAGAGTCATGGGTACTCAAGTTAAATGAATTCTTGGTTGGAGAACCACTGACGGCTTCTCAAAATGCTGACCCATCAATAGCAAATAACTACGGTGCTATTAAGTCCTTGCTTTTACGAAGGTTTCACCTGGACGAGGAACACTGTAGGTTGAAATTTAAGGGAATTTTACCTGAATCTCCAAAAGATTTTGCAGGATTCATTGCGAACATACGCAATACATTTAATAGATGGGTTGAACTGGCAGAAGTCAACAAATCGTACGACAAATTAGTTGATTTACTACTACGGGATAAGGTATTATCTTCGGTTAGCCAGCCATTTTTTGCATATTTGCAGGAGCGTAAACCAGGTACTATGGACGAGTTAGAAAAAATTTCTTTAAACTACTGTTCGGCACATCCGAATGCAACCATTTCTAACTCCTCATTAAGAGAACCTCTACCTGTGGCGTCTAATATGGCCTACAATCATAATAACAAACAAAGACATCACAGTGTAGACAGAAGCAGGTTCCAAAGAAATCACAATGTTAACTTTCAGAAGGGACATAATAATGATTTCAACAATAAAAATGAGTTCAACAGAGGTAGATCACGAGATAGAAATTATTCACCTCAAACAAACTACCACAATGGTCAACATAACACTAATTATAATCGATCACATACTCCCAATAATAATAATAACTGGAATGGTAATAATCATGGCTCGAGACATCGAGATAATAGTTACTATAGAGGACGACGAGATAATTCTAACAATTATACTCGGAATCGATCTCATTCTCGGGGATCATCTCATTACAACCATAATACAGGGGCGGCAGTTACAAATAATACTACCCCTATAGCTCAGGTCCCACTTGACAATAATACAACACAGTCTTCTGCTGCATGTTTTGCTATTAATTATAATGTGGCAAATAGTTGCCAAGATTGTAATACTATTTTTCAGAAGGCCAAGGAAACGGTGCTGAATTGTGGACACCTTCATACAGCAGTTGGTCTTTCAGCGAACGATGGCAAGGGTACCCTGATGTTCAATAGAGGATTAGTCAATGGTACGGTGGTCTCAGTTTTAAAAGACTCTGGATCAACAACCATTGGAGTTCGGCGGTCTTTGGTACATCCTAGCTATGCAACAGGGGACTATGTCCGTTGCATGACCTTCGGGGGTACTATTGAGTACTACCCCACTGCCATAGTACATGTTAATACACCATTTTTTTCAGGTAATGTCAAGGTGTGCATGCTACAGAATCCATCAGCTGATCTTACATTAGGACGCATACATGGGAGTAAAGATTGCACTCCTAAAGAAATTAATGATTGGGAGAAAAAAAATTTGCATTCTTTTAGCAACGCTAACGCTGTTGTTGATATGGCTACACTTCGTGCCAACAACATAAATACATGTGGCACAGCAGTTTCCAACTTCACTCTCAGTACTATCCTGGAAATTGATGAAGATGATAGATCTATTGGACAACATACTAAGGATATAACTGATCCTAATAAAACTGTTGACGTTGTCAACATTGACAAAAACATTATGAGGAAGAATAATAGGTTAAATAATAATGCTGGACTTAAAAGGAAACATAAAGTTAACACAAATAATTATGATGAAAAAGTTTTTACTTTGCCCAGCAAAGACATGTCTACGACATGTAGGAAACTTAATACCTTTGGTGATGATAGGTATCATCCTCAGTCCAGTCAGGATGATACGACATCCAACAGAAAGACAATGTCGGTGTTGAAAGGGAAGGTTAATTCTTTGACAAAGAATACATATCATCATTGTCCACTATTTCGTGACAATGATACTACATATATTGGGAAAAGTGCGTATTCTCGCACAGTGTTAGTGCGAAATCTGCCGCAGGATACTACATGGCAGGCACTTAGAATTTTTTTTGATTATACAGCAAACGTTAAGTTTGTTCGTCTTCTGCCATCATGCAATGGGCAGAATAGACAGGCGATGGTTACATTTCGTAACAATCGAGACGCTCGTTGGGTAATCGAGCGTGATAATGGTGTTTATTTTCATCACCGTTATCTAAAGTTACAATTAGTACCTGATTCTGCGCCACGCAGATAATGGTGTACGCTCACCCTTTTGTCTTATTTCTTGATGACTCAGCTCTAGTCAGTCATCATTTCTTTTCCTTATTGGTCATTTATTCTTATACGTCTTAGATATCAAGGGACACAAAAAGATATTTCATATTAACATGCTCAAGCAATTTCATACACGTCCTGAACACTTACAGTCAATTTTTCATGAACTAGATGACAACACAGTATCTACTTGTTATTATTCTAACTTATCTGTCATCCAGGAAGAAGAATCTTCTTTTCCTGAGGTACAGTTACCGTTACCGGTACCAGTAGTTCAACCTACTGAATCTTGGCGGGATGTAACCATCTCTTCAACGGTTACACCGCAACAGCGTCTACAGATTGCTAATCTATTACAATCTTATCCAGATGTATTGACCGACGTCCCGGGTCGCACATCGGCTATCAGTCATGACATTACTCTCAATGATGATACACCTATTCGTGTACATCCCTATTCGGTTCCTTTACATTTCCTTGCTAAAACTACTAAGGAACTTGAACAGATGTTGTCTCTGGGAATCATTGAGACTAGTAATTCGCCATTCTCTTCTCCATTAGTGATTGTCCGGAAGAAGGACAATAACATCAGACTATGTGTTGATTATAGAAAATTAAATGCTAAGACTATAGTTGACAGCGAACCACATCCACTTATCGACGACTTACTGCCACGTCTATCCAACGCAACTATATTTAGTAAGATAGACTTAACTAAAGGTTATTGGCAGATACCACTGACCGAAAAGGCTAAGTACTACACCGCATTTTCCACTCCACAAGGTCTATACCAGTGGAATGTGATGCCTTTTGGGCTTGTTAATGCGCCAGCTACCTTCATTCGCCTGATGCGACAAATTTTATCAGGTAGACCAGACGTTATTACATATATTGACGACATATGCTTGTTTAGTTCGTCGTTTGAGGAACATGTTTCGGGACTTAGATATGTTTTCGACACTCTAAGGAATTATCATCTAACTGCTAAACCTACAAAGGTGCAAATCGCGTGTAATGAGATAACCTTTTTGGGACATATCATTGGATCGGGATATATCCGAACGTTACCTAGTACAGTCTCCAAAATTCTAAACATAGCAGTTCCTCAGACGAAGAAACAGGTCAGGAGTTTGTTAGGACTTGTTCAATATTACAGTAGATTCATACCAAACTTGTCATCCATCACGGCTGTATTGTCTTCATTGTTAAAAAAAGACATGCCGGTGAAGGTGACATGGACTGGTACATGCAATGAAACTTTCAACAAAATTATAAATTTGTTCTCGCATGAACCAATTTTAAGACTTCCCGATGCTTCCAAAAGATTTTTCTTACGAACAGATGCTAGTAACTACGGCATTGGTGCATGCCTGCTCCAGAACCATGATGGCATTCTACATCCTACCTTATATATTTCAAGAAAGCTAAAGCCGGCAGAAACAAAGTATTCCACAGTGGACAAGGAACTTTTATCAGTGATATGGGCAATAACTAAACTTGAAAAGTTCTTGCTTGGTGCTCCCTTCACCATACAGACGGACCAACGTGCTGTAGCATCTTTGCGTCGATCTAATCATAAGAGCCAAAAACTCGCCAGATATGCAATCATCCTACAGCCATTTGAATTCTCCATTGAACATATTCCTGGCACTGAAAACATTGTGGCGGATGCGTTGTCACGTAATCCTATTGACGACGAATAATCAACATTAACATTCCTAAAACATATCAACTATAAGGGAACTAACCTTGCCTTCAATTTAAACTTTATAAACACTATATGCATCACAGAATTGAACTAAAGACAATCAAGGTATACATATTGACATTGAAACTTCGTCTAACGTCCATACACGATATATGAATATTCGTTGAACAATCATGGAACAATATCTGACGACAAGTCGAACTTATTATCCTATGTGCACTTAATTCTTGGATGCTGGGATAAATGACATTTCTTTCCAACGTAAACGTTTGAACATTTTTGCCTAAAAGAATTCATCAGGATCAAGACTACGGATGGATCATCATATCCTATACTAATTAATTAGTTAACTTAACTTCTTAATTGAATTATTATCAATAAAATGAAATGTGAGAAAAAAATGAAATGAAAGAACAAAAAAAGAGAACGAAATATAAAAAGAAGAAATTATGAAAAGAGAAAATAAATCTCACACAAGTATTAGATTAATATTTTTTTTAATGTACCTATACATTATTTAGTTAGTTAAATTAGATAGTTATTATTCACTAACACTTAACACACACAATTAAGTTAAACTTATATTCGAATTTCTTTCTATTTCTTCTCACTTATTTTGTCTTTTCTTCTCTCATAACATCGCGTTACATTAGAATCTTAATAATTTAACTCTTAGTTTAATTAATTAATTTAATTTTAATTAGTCAAATTAATTCCTATATGACATACTAATACGACAGACCTTACTTTAATTTAATTCTATCATTCACTATTAACATTGGACATTTTATTTAGTTGATATAATAATATGTATAATATTGATATATAATATGATTAATGTTAGATGACTATGACAAATAGTTAGTTGACATGACCGCAACACGGTTCTACTCAGAACATCGTCGGCCATATGTCACAATTGTGTTAAATTTTTTTGAAAAATTGTTAAGTCGGATAGATCTTGAAAAAAAATCTATCGATTTTTTTTCCCCGGTGTACAGGGAATTGTTACGGTATATGCTATTAACGCCGTCTGCTAAAGGTTAGCAGACGTGCAATCGTAAAGGTTAAGACATTTAATATATTGCGATAGATGTTTCAATTATTGAACGCTCCATACACGATCGATTATGACGTGTCTAGCGTTGTTTAGGACACAGTCGGTAACTAGGAGACGCTACCCTTTGTTACTTGACCGCCAAGCTGAATAGCTGCGTTTTTCTAACCTTCCAATTCAATGGCATGATATAGCCATTTATATGTGCATTTTTGATGGACCAGGGTCAGTCCTAGAACTCTATATGAGAGGAAAATTTATGGAGGTTAGTATTTAACTAGAATTCTCAGAAGGAGGAGAATAATCGTCAAATTCGTATGAAATATTCAGACTCGCAGTCTCACTGTCGGCAGGTAGCCATGTCTAGCTGCGCGTGCATATAGCTGTGATGTTCTGACGACAATACTGCATTGTATCCTTAAACGGACATTGACACGTAACCAGCAGTCTACGTTATTGATTAATTTATGCATGACTTATAAGGACTTATGTTCTGTTCCTATTTGAAATGATCATCCTGTGTGTACATGTGATTAAATATTACGGACTCAATCTGAAGGCATTAATTACTTCATTAATGTTGCTGAGTTCAAGTTACATGAACTACTTCTTCATACCATGCTACTGAGTTGTATGAACACCTTCACCCTAATTCGCGTAATACTAAACAAAGCACGATTAACAAGAGATCACTAAAGTAACCATACTCAGTGCATGATCTTCAACCGGCAAATAACTCAGCAACAACAACCCAATTAAATATTACAAGAAAAATAACAACAGATTCTGTTATGTAAATTATACAAAATTGAAGATAGATTCTCTCATACTTGAAATGAAATTACAAAATGATGATAGATTATATGTTCAAAAATTTTATAACTATAAGATATGTTCCCTAATCTATGAATGGTTCTGAATCATGTCAGAATGAATTTGTCATCCTAGGACAATGGGACTATTCTATAGTGGTTCTGCTGGCATGTTAAACTACTCATCTCAGATGCTGCTGAATTTATGTTGTCTTGTTGCCAGGGGGTTCAATCTGTCCCAGCACTCCAGGTCCAGTATGGCAAGTTCTTTTTAGAGTTAGGTTGCTTCCTCTGTCTTGACACAGGGCTCATCACCAACTGGGATGGAGTATGTCTGCCCTCGAGAACACTGCATATGGTTAGGTCTCCTGGTATGACAAATGCGCTCAACTAACCACTGCTGTTTAAAACCGGACAGTTCCCCTCTGTAATTGCCTTGACAGGACCATCTTGTCCTCCAGGCCGGTCTGCCAGCTAGCGAGAGAATGCCGCTACCAGAATCATGCGCTTCGGCTTCGAGAATCATGCCTAAATGTTCTCCAGGGTTTAATCTTTCTTTGTTGGGGTGGTGGACCTGAACTGATGTTGACATTTCGTTCCATCCGCAACCACACACACAGTTGGTCGGTACTTGGGAGGTCAAAAGTCACATGACAATATGTCGCATAGAGATTTATGATCAATAAATTTTCTATATTCTTTTCTTTTCTACCCGTGTCCTCTACTTTATTATAACTCTTTTATCCTTTTCCTGTTTTTCGCATTCGTTCATTTGTGACAAAATATTACTTTCCCATTCTGACTTTTGCCGTTTCTTTTCTCATACTAGTAACGCATTTTATTGCGTAATATGTCAGTCCCTGGATGTGAACGAAATAGTGTGAGAATTCGTCGCGTCAGACATAGAGAGCAGACATTTGTCTACATTTTCATCTGACACAAGTTTTTCTTCGGCTAGTTTCTCGGCGTGAGGTGTGGAAGGCGCCAATCTGCATCGCTCAGAAATGAAACATGTCGTAGAAGGTGTGAAGACGCGTTTTGGCAGTTAGGGCCAGCGTCTAAGTTAATGTGAAGTGTTAAGAGAGGGGGGGGGGAGAGAGAGAGAGAGAGAGAGAGAGAGAGAGAGAGAGAGAGAGAGAGAGAGAGAGAGAGAGAGAGAGAGACCGGCGCTATTTCGGGTTTTCATAATAGCGTGGGATCCTTTGTCTGTTTCATATATCTACCCCGTAGTTTAAACTTGATTTCATTCAGTTCTCCTAAATTTGCAGTAGACAGGTCGTGTCGTGCTAAGAGAATAAGCTGTATAGCGAAGTCTTAGTTTGTTCTCGGAAATTTTGTCGAGCTTCTAGACTACCAATAAATATAAGCGTATAATTCTAAGTTTGTGCGATCGCCTGTAGTTCTGTTTGGAGGTAAATATATTATATATCTAGTAGTGTTGAGTGATTCAGTGATTAACCGCTTATTTCATTTTACTAGTTAGATTTCTGTGCAGAAGAAATTAATTTATAAGTCTGTTATATTCTCTAGTTGACATGTTACAGTGGAAAGCAGAATAAACTATAATTTCTAGCTTAAACTCATGCAGCTGTAAATGAATTTAATTAAACTGCTAATAATCAGTCGAGAATATTTTAAACTACCTTATAACTGCACTGATTCATCATTGAGTATTGACGAAATACGTATGTATTTCTAATTTATGATGACTGATTTTATGAATATAACTTATTTCACGGGAGATGTAAATGATAAGACAAGCTCTATGCTTGCAGTTTATAATGTAAGTTATAACCGAGGAATAGTATGTATAAGTATTTTATATGTTGTTTTTTCTTTATTCAGTGAAACTGGGATAGCCCAACTTTACCAACGGTTTTAGTACTGAGAAACATCTGTGAAGAACAAAAACATTTTTTTCTTAAAGACTTGGGTGTATAAAGTAAAACCTGTCTGGCATTGCGCTGGAATCCAGAACGACAGAGTACCCATTACATGAACTTTAAGATTAAATGAAGTAACAGGCCCATCGAGCCAGATTTAATTCTTCCTGAGAAAAACCTCAAGTACATTTCAGCCCTTGTGGCAAGAAAAATATTACTATCAGTGACATTCCGACGGAGTTCTGACTAGTTGTGGTGTGACCAAATAAAGTCCTATACTGAAAGAAGGCACCGACCTGACATTCCTCGTTACTAGAAACCTAAGCTATTGACACTGTGCTCGCTGTTAACGTTCATGCCTGGACAATTTTAATGTGACCTAAACAGACATCCAAAAATAAGAATAACCAAGGAAACGTTCCCTGAAGTAGTGAATTCAACCTATCTTTGTGGAGCTGGGGTTCCCTTGGCCAAAACTAACCCTGGAGATTCTGTACGTGCATGTCCTAAAAATTGTTTTTCCAGAAGTTGCTACGAAAGCTGTAAGTACGAATGCAAGCTAGTGATCACGGCTGACTGAATAGAGTAAATGCAGGACTGAGTGATTCCTTTATTGTTGTATTTGGCACCCATTTTGCTGTCTTAAATTTCTTTATGCAAGTTTTTTTTTTTTTTTTGCTAACAATATTTTCCTTAGGATAGATTAGAGTATCAAAGTCTGTTCATACATTTAAAGGGAAATCTTAGACTATAGCATATGTATCCGTGACTCTTTGGGGCTATCACTTTTCTTCTAACAGGACTGTGGGCTATACATCGAGGGAAAAGATCATACCAATGGGTCTATCATTCTTGTAGCAATTCATTGACTTATGACTATTTGTATATGTTTGATGTAATTTTATGTGTTGTTGTTACGGTAGATTAATTGGCATTGTCTGCTAGAGGTTAGCAGCATGCGATTTTAGGGGTTACAACGTTTAATGTAATGTAAAAGTATTATTAGCCTAGTGAACGCTGTGACGTTTTCAGCGTTGGTAGTCACGCACGGTGACCAAGTAACGGGACCCCTTGTAAAATGACCGTCAAACGGAGAAGACGTGTCTTTATATTCTTACAGTGTCGGGCATGGAATGCCACACGGTTATATTGTATTTTATTATGGACATGGGTCAGTCCACTGTTATGATGAAGAAAGATGAAGTTACAGGTTAGTAATTGACCAAACCGTGTTGAGATGAATTAAGTCCTTTTTAGTTAATACTAGTGCCAGACGCATAATCTCACTGTCGGTCGTTGGATTTACCAACCACGCGTGCATATAGTTATGTCGTTCTGCCTACAGTAATTCAGATGTATGAGACAAGGACTGATTTGGAAAGGAATCATATATGAAGTATGAACTGCAATTATTATGTATAATTCTTCATGATGACCATGTGTGAACTGTTCGTGTATGGAATTGATATATTAAATTTATATGGACTCAAGGAATGACTTATCAAGTCTCTGAACGTTGGAAGTTGAAGATATAATAATGTTGACAAATATTCTATCCCACCTTCGCGTAATTTACCATCAATAGCACGACACCATAACTGACTAAGAAAGACAAGGGATAAAAATGGAAGTAATTGTAATCACTGAAGAACCCTTTGGTAACACTGGATTTGTAACACTACTAAAAACGGCCTTGTAACAGTTGTGAAGGAGTTTTATTATGATAATTAAAATTCACTTGAACTTATTCCAGTGTGTCTGTCAGTTTGTTCCCAATTATCTATATTTCCATTGTCATAGTTTCACGTCCGTGTGTCTATGGTAGTCACTTAGGTGTGTGTATGTGAGGGATATATATATATTAATATATATTATACTAGGCGGTCTGACAAATCTCAATCTGTTGTAGATGATAGGCTGACTGAGAGAAATCATCTCGAGGGTCAGAGACCGACTCTAATATATTTCCTCCAGCTCACTCGTGAAATCTATTTCTATTTTATCATCTCTCACTGAGCTATCACTTGTTTCTATTGCTATTCAGAAGGGACCAAACCAAGTCTTAATTCACCTATCGCAAATCTACGACACAATACGACTGCCTTACCAGTGTGCTAAGAGTGTAATGGGAAAACCCATGTTACTTTACAGTGGTTAAGAGTTCACAGCGCAGAGTCAACGACTTTTTGCCAGTAAAACATAGAACAAAGAGAAAGGAATTTCATTCAGAAAAAAAATGGGAGATCTGATTTTTAGACGAGTGGTGGATATTCTAGAGAATTTAGAGAGAAGGAATGAATTGGTGTTAGAAAAGCTTTAAGAAGAGAGAAAAGGCGATTTACACTTCGTGACATCCTGCAACAATATCATTTTTTGGTATTGCCCACTGAGGGCTCCTCAAATGTCATTGCTGACTCTCTGTCTAGGCTTTAGCTACTAATAATATTACCCTGTCTGCCATCAATGGTACCTATACCTTGTAGCGGTATGGCAGCTTGCGTACCCTGACAATCCCCAGAGCTATGCCAGTGGGAGTTTTACTCCTGGTAGGTTCAACCAAGCTGGACTGGTCTGTGTGGGTAGGGGTCAGACAAAAGCTGGTACCCTGGTCCTCCAGGTTGGGGGTTTTAGCATAGGGCTGACACCCCTGTCTATGTAAAAAAAATAATGAAGTTACGGAAACAACATCAAATGAACAAACTTTGCTGCAGGATGGACATTCGGAGTCTGTGGCTCGTATGACTGTCAGTGGTGAAAGCCGAAAGGAAGCCACTGACATGAAAACGGATGTCCTGACCGCAAAACAGGATACAAGAATAGGATTTTGGAATGTCAGGACAATGTACGAGACAGGTAAACTAAGACAGGTCACGGCAGAAATGAGAAACTATAGGTTACACATCCTGGGGATAAGCGAGAGCAGATGGACAGGGGCAGGAAAAGTTAAAACAGCAACAGGAGAAACAGTACTTTACTCTGGAAGAGAGGATGGACAGCACAGTGAAGGCGTAGCCATTATTCTACAGAAAGGGATAGAAAGGACATTACTGGAATGGAAACCCATCAACAACAGACTGATACGATTGAGATTGAGAGGGAGATTCACCAACACTACAATAATACAATGCTACGCACCAACGAATGATAGCGATGAGGAGGTCAAGGATGAATTCTATCAACAACTGCAGAAAGAAATGGAGGACACACCTAGATATGATCTTGTTATAGTAATGGGAGACCTCAATGCGAAAGTTGGTACACACAATACATATAATGAAAGAACAATGGGGAAATGCGGCAGCGGAATAGCAAACGAAAATGGGGATAAGCTAATAAGTTTCTGTAGCATTAACAACCTGGTCATTGGAGGAACACTTTTCCCACATAAGGAAATTCACAAGTTAACATGGGAATCACCAAATGGTCGGGACAGAAACCAGATAGACCACATCATGGTTAACGGTAGATGGAGACATGCATTACAAGATGTGAAGGTAAGAAGAGGTGCAGATGTGGGAAGTGATCACCATTTAGTAGTAGCAAAACTGAAAGTGAAACTAAGAAGGGCTGGACCAACTGTAACTACACAGAAAAGGTTTGACATCAGCAAATTGAAGGACCCCCTTACCAGAAAAGCTTTTGCGGCCGACATTAAGAAACGATATCAATTTGCCAAAAGCCAGGAAAAGACATTGACTGATGATATAGACCAGAATTTCAACACCATTTCAACAATATATAAGGAAAGTA
Organism: Oreohelix idahoensis; assembly: GCA_024509875.1. Lineage (NCBI taxonomy): Eukaryota > Metazoa > Mollusca > Gastropoda > Stylommatophora > Oreohelicidae > Oreohelix > Oreohelix idahoensis. Next base: position 307,351 of record JAMPIV010004669.1, on the reverse strand, counting down.
GCAAATCATGCTTAGGATTCCAGGAAAGGAAGAAGCAAGACTGGATAACACCAGAAACACTAAACACCATAAAGATGAGAAAGGAAATGAAAAGAAAGAAAACAGAAGCGAAGTCCCCCAGGTTAAAGCAACTATATAGCGAACAGTACAGTCAACTGGACAGGGAAGTTAAACGCCAAACCCGAGCCAACAAAAGGAATTTCCTAGACGATCTTGCAAAACAGGCAGAAGAGGCAGCACTGAGAAATGAACAAAGCACAGTATACAAAATAACTAAATTCATCAGCGGAAAACAAGGTGCAAACAATATTACATTAGTAAGAGATAAGCAAGGAAATCTCATCAAGACAGCAGAGGGACAGGAAACAAGATGGGCAGAGCACTTCAGAGAAACTCTGAACAAGGAAATACCAGAGACACAATTGAATGTTCCTGAGGCTGAAAACGATCTAGATGTAAATACAGACATTCCACGAAAAGAAGAAATCATCACAGCAATCAAAGGGTTAAAGAACGGTAAAGCTCCGGGCCATGATAACTTAAATGCAGAGCTATTTAAGACAGACCCTGAGCTAGCAGCAGAACTATTAGAACCACTATTTGCACAAGTGTGGAAAACGGGGACAACACCATCAGAGTGGAACAAAGGAATAATTGTCAAATTGCCCAAGAAGGGAGATCTTTCAGACTGCAATAATTGGAGAGGAATCACTCTTCTCTCAGTTCCCAGCAAAATACTAGGCAGGATAATTATACAGAGAATTTCAAAGGCAGTAGACTACAAACTGAGGAAAGAACAAGCAGGATTTAGAAAGAACAGAAGATGTGTAGACCATATATTCACTCTCAGGAACATTATAGAGCAGTGCTCAGAATGGCAAAGACAGCTTTACATAAATTTTGTTGATTTTGAAAAGGCTTTTGACAGCATACATAGGGACAGTTTATGGAAAATACTGAGGGCTTATGGAATTCCAAGCTGCATAGTGTCAATCATAAAAAGCCTCTATGCCAACTTTACGTGTAGTGTTGGGCAGAGCAACCTAACCTTCGAGGTGAAGACAGGAGTACGACAGGGATGCCCCTTATCAACCACTCTATTTTTAACAGTCATAGACTGGGTGATGCGCCAGACAACAGAGGGCAGTCCAAGAGGAATAAGATGGACTACATTTTCTACATTGGAAGATCTGGAATATGCAGATGACATTGCACTGCTGGCACATTCACATCAACACATCCAGGAAAAAACGGATAGACTTAATAAATTTAGCCAGCAGGTGGGCTTGAACATCAATTTAAAGAAGTCTGAGGTCATGACGCTCAATGTGAGCAACCCTGAGCCCATATCAGTAAGGAATCAGCAACTGGTACAGACAGATACCTTCACATACCTAGGAAGCATAGTAACACCAGACGGTGGGGCAGGCAAAGACATCAACATCAGAATGAATAAGGCAAGAACAGCCTTCTTTAGCCTAAATAACATCTGGAAGTCCTCCCAATACAGCACAAGCACAAAATTAAGATTATACCAGAGTTGCGTGCTTTCTGTGCTTCTCTATGGTGCGGAATGCTGGAGAGTCACAGAGAAGGAAATGTCAAAATTGTCCTCTTTTCACACAACATGCCTAAGAAAAATTCACCGAATCTTTTGGCCGAATACCATCACCAACCAAGATCTGCTTACTCGTAGCAAGCAAGAGGACATGCACACCATCATAGCTGGCAGACGCTGGAGCTGGGTTGGTCATGTCCTCAGAAGAGACCCCGATGCCATCACAAGAACAGCTATGCTTTGGACCCCTGAAGGAAAGCGAAAGAGAGGCCGACCAAAAACAACTTGGCGGAGGACTGTGGAGGCTGAGATGCAAAGAATGAACCAGAGTTGGGGCACTGTACGAAGGATGGCCACCGACCGTGCAAAGTGGAATCAATTTGTTGTTGCCCTACAAGACGCCACTAGGCGTGATGGCCACTGACTGCTTTGACGGTCGGTGGTTAAGGATCGAAGAAAAAAAAAAAAATATTACCCTGTACATATATCTATTATGTTGCTAAAGTGGTACTGGTTTTATGCCCTCCACAGCACTGATTGTTTGAAATTATCATTTTGCCATGCTTTTTTTTTACGCATAGTGTATATTCTATGGTTCTTTTACTATTGAATATGATTGTTTCACGAGTTTACCTGTCTTTGGGTGAAAAACTCAATTTTTCCTCTGGAGAGGAGGGTAGATGTGAAGAATGTTAATTTAGGTGTTGTATGAACTATTCAATTATGACACCTGTGCTCCACATGGAGCTTTATTATTATGATGTTTGCATCAGATGGATGGATGAATGAGATTGCATGGACTGATTTATTTATTACAGCTCGATCTTAAGCATATGCATAGTAAGGATATTAGTGGTTGTTTGTGTGAAAATTGTGAGCAACTTGTATGCCTGTGACATCACCGAGTTTTGTAGAGCACCGTGTGGTGCGAAAGAAAAGGGGGCAAGCTAATATGGAAGAAACCAGTGATATGTGTATATTTGGCAGTTTATAAAAATGGACCTGGAATGCAGGGTCTGAGGAATGTTATGCCACGATTGTTGACCTGACCTGGAATTCTGGGTGTGAGCCATGTTATACCATGAATATTGTATGCCAGGAACATTCATTGTTATGTTAATATTAAATCGTTACAAATTTTTGAGTTGTATGTGTTACCTCTAGAGAACGAGACAAAGGACAGAGTGTGGTAGACACAGTCCACACTTGTGTCCTTGATACCCAACAAAGCATGTGTGCTTTGGTGCTCCTTGAACAACTCCATATTGAAAAGCAGATCTTCCAGACATTACTCTCAGTGGACAGAAAACTGAAAGGCAGAACAAGTTGAAATACCTTGGAGTAATATTCGAACGTGGACTATCATAAAAGCACCATGTTGATCACATCATACAGAAGTACAAGAGAGGTCTGGCAGCCTTAAAAACAATGGCTGCAGCACACCTGGAGCAGAGACTACTGTCTCTCCTGTATCATCAGCTGGTCTGTAATTGAGTATGGTTTGGGAAAACTCATGCTGTCAATATCATAATGTGAACGACTGGAATGCATTCAAAACAAAGGGATGTGTTTAGTCTTGGGCTGTATGTGAGATGCCCCCCCTTGTGATGATGTGGCACATGTTTGGATTGCTGTCAATTAGATCCAGATATACGATGGCCCATGTAAAAGCATGTATGCGAGTAACCACAGACAAAAGGCATCCCCTGCATGGGAACATAGCTGTCATCAAAGGAGCAAGAATAAAGAGGGGAATGTCATGAATGGTGCAGGCAGAGGAGACTATTAGACAGGTGACCACAGTTGAAAGGGTATTCAAGGGAGACGAGTGAAGTAAGTCAGATGAGAGCTGGATGAACTACCAGCAAGTCATCATCAGCCTTGGTAGAGAGTGCAGAACTTGGCCAATGGGACAGCAGAGCTGGAAATTGATCAGCTTATAAATGTTAATGCTGGGGATGATGATGCCATTGTGTACACTGATGGGTCTGTAAATCTGTAGTAATAAATCGGGGGGGGGGGGGGGGGGGCTTCTCTGCTAGAGTAAAGGGCAGAACTGTCACTGAACATGATAACAACCTCCAGCATGAGAATGGAGGGAGAGGCAGTTACTGCTGCCTTAAGATGGCTGTCTGAGACTTCATTAACAAAGGCAGTTCTTGTATCAGACTCACAATCCAGGCTTCGAAAGATCCAAAATGGATGGCTCCGACACGAAAGGAAAACTTCCATAGAAGCATTGAATCTTCAAGAACTGATATGGATCTACTGTCCTAGTCATGCAGGGGTATGCGGCAATGAAAGAGCTGCTAGACGTGCTTCAAGAGCACCCATAGAAGGTGAATTGAACATGGATAAGAGAAATACTGAAGGCAATTCATGATCACCTATTAGAGAATGACACTGCAATTGATGAATCATCATGGCTAAGACTGCTGGAATTTGGCATCAAATGTAAGACCAGCAGGGATGGACGTATGAGAGGACGCATCCGGCCTGTATGCAACCAGTGCGCAACAGGAACAATTAGCATTCACACTCTTCTACATTTGCTGAGGTATGATGTCAAGTAAAGTAGACAGCGAAATCCAAGAAGAACAGTTTGGTTTTAGACTGAACAGTGGAACAAGAGAGGCAATATTTTGCCTAAGAATATTAGCAGAAAAATATACAGAGGTCCAAAAAAGTATGTATATGTGCTTCATTGATTATAAGAAGGCTTTTGACAGAGTCCATCATGAGAAAATAATTGAATGCCTCGAAGACATAGGTATTGATGGAAAAGATATAAGAATACTCAGTAACCTTTATTGGGAGCAAACTGCCACAGTAAGATCGGGAAGGAATTATTCATCATACATAGACATAAAAAGAGGTGTCAGAAAAGGTTGTGTGCTGTCCCCCTGCCTATTTAATTTATACACCGAAAAAATTTTCAAACAGATACAGGAAATACCAGGACTGAACATCAGTGGAAGGTCAATAAACAATCTTAGATATGCAGATGATACCGTGTTGTTAGCTGAAAGCGAACAGGAGTTACAAGAACTAGTGAAGCAAGTGAACAGTATAAGTCATGAATATGGACTCGACATTAATATTGAGAAAACAAAAACTATGATAATTAGCAAAACAGACGATAAACCCACATTAAAGATAAGCGTAAATGGGAAAATCCTGGAACAGTCAAGAGCTACGTATATCTTGGTCATATAATAACAGAAGATGGCAGATGTGAAACAGAAATCAAGAAGAGAATAGGAATGGCCAAGGCTACATTCAACAACATGAAACATATACTGACATCCAAACAGCTATCTCACAAATTAAAACTGAGAATCATAAAGTGTTATATATATTCTGCATTTCTGTATGGTGCAGAAACATGGACGATGAATAAGTATTTGGAAGAAAGAATTGAGGCTCGTGAAATGTGGATATATAGAAGAATGGGGCGTATCTCATAGAAAGAGATGAAAACAAATAAGGAGGTCCTAGAAAATCTATGTATGAAAAGAGAACTAATGAGGGAGGTCAAAGTTCGGCAGCTAAAATACTTTGGCCACATAAAAAGGCATAACACCTTGCAGAAGACCATAACAGAAGGGAGAGTTGAAAGCAAACGTGCAAGGGGAGGACAGCGCTATAAGTGGGAAGATAACATCAAGAGATGGACAGGAAAGAGACTATCAGAGTGCACCACCAAGACAGAAGACGTTGGAGATCCATTACAGCCAACCTTCATTGTGGAGATGGCAACTGATGATGATGATGATGTCATGGATGGCGCAGGCATAACCTATGGGTTTGCCTGGAGTGCAATGACGTTGATTCTGAGTAACATTAACATTAACTTTGAGTCAGTCACCTCTTACAACGTGAATGAGGAAGCAGTAGCCTTATTTTTTGGTCTCCTCTGAGACCACAGGGTACTACATAGTTGCTTTCTACTTAAACATGTGCAACAAAAAGATGATGCAGAGTACTCCCAAAATTACATAAAAATATATGTATGTATGTATTTAAAATCAAACACATAACCGATTTTGTTATATTACTGTTCTGTATTCTTTTATCCGAACATCCGAAAACCACAATATTCTGAAAATCGAAAGTTTTTGGGAGCGACTTTGGGCTATTTTTGAACATGGTTTGGGATATTTTTCTAACCCGATTTGGGCGACATCTGCAAACTGAAAAAAAATTCAGTTCCCTACATGAAGCTGTCCCCGAGGATTTTGGACAAAAGAATTCAGAACTGTAGATTATATTAACCAGTTATATTCATTACTCTTCAGCTCCCAAAGGAGTATAGGACTTGAATAAACTCATGCCAGGTTCTACTGTCAATGTCTCCCCTTATTACAAGCCAGATGTTTAAAACTTTTAATTCATCATCCTTATTTAGAATGTAAAATAAATGAACATAAAAGAAGAAAACACATAATTTTTTAACTTCTTATTTTTGTCTGGTAACATTCTAACTTTACGTGCAGTGTTGGATCGAGTAATGTAACTTTCGAAGTGAAAACAGGAGTACGACAGGGATGCCCCTTATCAACAACATTATTTTTGACAGTCATAGATTGGGTGATGCGCCAGACTACAGAGGGCAGTCCAAGAGGAATTAGATGGACAACGTTTTCTACACTGGAAGATTTGGAATATGCAGATGACATTGCACTACTCGCGCATTCACACCAACACATTCAAGACAAAACCGATAGACTGAATAAGTATGGCCAGCAGGTTGGCCTGAACATCAATTTGAAGAAGACAGAGGTCATGACACTAAACGTGGGCAATCCTGAGCCAGTAACAGTAAGGAACCAGAAGTTAGAACAGACAGACACATTTACTTACCTAGGAAGCATAGTAACACCTGACGGCGGAACAAGCAAGGACATTAACAACAGAATGAATAAAGCGAGAACAGCCTTTGCTGTTCTCAACAACATTTGGAAGTCTTCCCAGTACAGCACAAACACCAAATTAAGACTGTATGAGAGCTGTGTACTTTCTGTGCTTCTCTATGGTGCGGAATGTTGGAGAGTAACAGAGAAGGAAATGTCGAAACTGTCCTCTTTCCACACAATCTGCCTAAGGAAAATTCTCCGAATCTTTTGGCCAAACACCATCAGCAACCAAGAACTACTTATTCGGAGTAACCAGGAGGACATGCACACCATCATAGCTGGCAGACGCTGGAGTTGGGTTGGCCATGTCCTCAGAGGGTACCCTGATACCATCACAAGAACAGCTATGCTATGGACCCCCGAGGGAAAGCGAAAGAGAGGCCGACCAAAAACAACTTGGCGGAGAACTGTGGAAGCTGAGATGCAAAGAATGAACCACAGTTGGGGCACTGTACGAAGGATGGCCGCCGACCGAGCAAAGTGGAATCAATTTGTTGCTGCCCTACAAGACGCCACCAGGCGTGATGGCCGCTGACTGCTTTGACGGTTGGCGGTTATGGATCAAAGAAGAAGAAGAAGAAAGCGGTTCTTGAACTAGACTGTAAGAAATTTTCCATCAAATATGGAACCAGAGATGGGAACAATGTCTGAAATTCTAACATGAATGCTCAGTCGATTTCCAGTCAAATTCAAGTGTTATACTTTCACATACTTCTCGTCCACACCGATCATTAATTCACAAAACAAACAAAAAAATGAAGTATAAAATATCAGAAAACTGGCAAAACCTAAAGCAGTATTTAGTGGAAGCATATCCATCAGTGCTTCTCCAATGCATGCAGGTGCTCCAGCTAACACTTTACAATGGCACTCTTGTGATCTTTGCTGTCAAGCAAAATATGAAAACATCTTAATCTCTTGTTGAGGTACAGGGTTCTGTATTCCTTGTCCTGGACTTCTTTTAAAAGATGTTTTGTGGCATCTGTCTGCTTATATCTTGTGGACATACACAGGGGAAAAGTTGTCTGTGTTTTATTTCCAAATTCTCGTGTTGTGAGGATCTGTGAAAGATGCTACCATAAGATAAAAATCTCAAAACATTTCCTCCAACAACTTTTATCAATGGAGTTCACTCTTTGCACCAATAGCATTAGATTAAGCACAAAGAATACTGCACCTACTGAAGACAGGCAGTTTCCAGCCTAAAATGACCCAAGTTCCAGATAAAAGAACAACTGTCAGGATTCTTTTGTTGGTCCGTACAACTTTAAAAGATGCAACATAGTTCTCTCTTGCACGATAACTGACATATGGAAGGCTGGTTTCTGTGAGGCATCACAGTAGGACACGTGAACACCTCTTGCCTTTTTATGTGAAAATCTGAAATTAAAAAAGTGAGAGCTCACATTTTCTATAAATGTACTCTAAGGTTATCCTTGCTAATCTGCAATGGTGGTTGGGTGGCTTAGAAGCCAGAACAGCAAATCTGAAAATGGGGAGCAAGTTGGAGAGGGGGGGGGGGGGGGGGGGAGACAGTATAATCATTCTATGATCTACTTAATTTGTATTTCCTTTTGACAGTACATTTCTGGTTTCAATAAGAAGGCTTAAGAAGGAGGAATGGAGTATGGCTTTATGCGACTTTTTAACTGGTTCCTCTTTACAAACTTTCTACTCTCTCCCCATTGGCGATTGTTTAAATTATGATTATGTACAGTTTAATTAAGACATAAAATAGATATTATGATTTTAGTGTACAAGTAATACTGATTTATGATGAAAAACAAACTTAACTATGAACATTCTGTTTCTGTGTGAAAGCTTTGAATTTCTGGAGCTAAAAATTCATCACCATCACTATCATTGTGGCAGAATTATTGGGTCGATGTTTTCTCCTCTTCGGTCATATTCAGTTACATTTGTTGTGCATACTAATTACATGAAATTTCTGTGGTCGGCCAATTTCTTTCTAAGCTATCAAGCAGATATTAGCTATTTTCTTATTAATTTTTACACTCCCTTTGGTGATAATTCGTCATGTTTGCTTTAAACTTCACGGCTTTGCTAATATTAGGCACAGGTAAAACCCCAGATGGGCCCGGTTAGTTTCGCATAGCAACTGAGGGTTGTGTTTACCTAAGGCGGGTCGGGAGATAAATTACCCATCCGTGGACATATTACAGACATGCACTTGACAGACGGAATGTTGTAATCAGCTCCCGGCAGAATTATTATGAAGATATTCTTCTTCTTCATCCATCCTTAGCCATCGACCGTCAAAGCAGACAATGGCCAATCACGCCTAGTGGTGTCTTTAGGGCAACCACAAATTAATCTTTATTTGTTGTTGTTTCCGTAATCAAAGTGACTGGCAAACAGGTGATCAGCCCATTGTGCATTAAGATATTACTTGAGATCTTCTTCTTCTTCTTCTTCCTCGTTCGCCCTGAAAAGGACAGTGGTTGCGTTGTGTCTGTTTCCAACGTAGCTGTGATATCTGCACCTTTCGGTCGACACATCCGACTTCTGCACGGCATTTTTTAGGACCGGGTTTGCCTTCCCATTGCGATCCGTACTCACTCAGCCAGCCTGCACAGCTGCAGACTGTTTCCAGGACCACCACGTGGAGGTGGAGCACGGTCTTGACCAGCTCTGGTTCGCTGGTCCTGACGCAGGCAGTCAAGCTATGAGTCGCTGACTGCGGTCTCTATTGCTGCGTCTTGAGGTCCCTTACTTGAGATAAAAGTAAGAAGTTGTTTGTAATCACTGACGAGAATAGTAAGGAAATCTCACTTCCATATTTGGAAGACATGACCTTTACATTAATGCACAGAAATTTCCTAGTGGAAATATTTTGAATTACCCCACCAAAACACACAGGGTTTGAAACTATTGGCCGGCATTCGATATGTAGGAACAACCACATTTCTGATTGGGGCCTGGTTTAAGAGTAAACAACACATGCCAGGAACGAAAGTGGCAATATAAACTGACACTTTAGTGAGTTTAGAACACTGTGAAATTCACCTCACGCCAAGAAGACAACCAGACCTTGCCAGAGTTAAGAATAGAACCAGACTAGACCTTGTTTGAGCATTCTGAGGACATAAGGATAAGGAAAACTCTACCATTTTAACATGGAAAACCGGAATCTGAGGAAACTGTAACACAGTCAAAAGTGGGACCTTATTGCTAAAATAACAACACCCCAGACCACGTGTAAAAGCCATCATCAAGCTGCCTTAAACTATTTCTCTGAGCCAGCAGTCTGTGAGCCTAAAGATTGACGTAAGTTGTACATTTTAAATTCTATATTTTTCATTATTAACATGTGAACTATACTGTTCAAAAAAAGAAACGCATAGCTACTGAAGGCACACACATAGCCATAATTTTGACGTTCAATAACTTTTTTAATTTAATGAGTTAATTGTTCAAATTGCACACAAGAATACCTTAGGGTTCAACCAATCAATTGACAGTTGTTTTGCATCTGGGTCACGAAAGATTTTGGCGTACGGGCTTTCCCGTTAGTATGGTGTGTGGCCTCCTCTTGCATCAATCAACGACTGGCATCTCCTGGGCATGGATGCGATCAGACGACTGATGTGGGCCTGTGGGATGGCTGCCCACTCTTCCTGGAGTACCTGGAACAGATCACGACGATTGGCTGGAGCAACGTCTCGGCGACAAACACGTCTATGCAGCTCATCCCACAGGTGCTCAATCGGACTCATGTCTGGAGACAGGGATGGCCAGGGAAGGGTGAGAATGGTGTTGGCAGTCCGGAACTGCGAGGTCAACCGTGCACAATGGGGTCTGGCGTTGTCATGTTGAAACACAGACCTTTTGGCAGCCAAAAGTGGAAGGACATGGGGTCGAAAACTTTCATTGACGTATTGTTGCGCATTCAAGCCTCCTTCAATGTGCACCAATTGACTCCTTCCGTTGTAACTGATCATTCCCCACACCATTGCACCTCCACCACCGTGCGGCGGAGCTTCATCAACGCAATTTTGGGCAAAACGTTCATTTCGCCTACTGTAGACCCTACGCCGTTTATCATGACGCTGCAACAAAAAGAAAGATTCGCCACTAAACCAGACACGTCTCCATTGATTGTCAGCTGCCCAGGGACGATGCTGGTTGGCCCAAAGAAGTCGATTTTGGCGATGGCGTCGCGTAAGGACAGGTCATCGGTGAGGTCGTTGTGCCCAAAGTCCAACGTCATGCAGTCTATTCCGGACAGTTTGATCAAACACATGACGTCCTGCAGGCAATGACTGGGCAGTTGAGGAAGCTGTTGTAAACCTGTCTCTGAGGTGACGAAGCCGAATAAAGCGATCCTCCGCTGCTGTTGTCACTCTGGGTCGTCCACTGCGATGCCGGTCTTCAACTGAGCCAGTGGCTTGGAACCAGTGCCAAAGTCGACTGATGGTACTCTGATGCATGTTTAGATGCCTTTCAACCTGACTTTGACTTTCGCCTGCATGCAGTCGGCCAATAGCAATGTTCCTTAAATTTATCGATAGAGACGCCATAAATGTCTGCTTGAAAATGAACTGAATTTTTTTGTGTGTAGCGTTATCCTTTTATAGGGTTTCAGTTGCGTAGTCAGTGAATAGTGTTTACCCCAAATTTTGTTGCTTTCACGTGCGCGCAACATGAGCTGTGGTCAAAAATTGCGTCATAAACACTATTGACCACTGCGTTGTAACGATTACAAAACCGAACGCAATTCAGGTCAATACGTGCATTTGACACTGTAAAGAACATTTGAGGCTGGTTTTTATATATCCTAGCACCAAATTTTACTTACAAACTCATAAAAACGCGCCCTCGGATAGCTATGCGTTTCTTTTTTTGAACCGTATAATATGTATATAGTGACATGTGAATATTAATATGTGAAAACTGCTAGTGGATGTTCAAGTCATTTGAGGATGGCATACTCAGCATATAGAATAATGATTTCATGAACCACCACTGTTAGGGCTGGTGGCTGTTTTATTGTGAGTTTCTTACAGAGAACCAAAAGCAGAGGTAGTCCCAAGTTCCATATGGAGCAAGGAGTGAATGATGAAAAAAATGATGTACATAATCTATAGTATTAACATTTGTAACCAGTGTTTATGTAAATGTAAACATATTTTATCAATATTGTTAACATTTTCAAACATGGTAGACCTTTTCAACCAATGTAAAAGTAAATATAAATCTATTCAACCTAAATGTAATGAATGTTTTTCCACTCAATGGGATTAATATTAATTCTCAGCGAGGGTAAAAGTTCTGAGGTAGATGGAATGGTGAAATTAAAGAGGGGGGCACATAAGTATGTGTCGGGGAAACTCAATACTCAAGAGGGTATTCGTACTCTTCTTTTGTGGTGCTAGTTGGTGTTACCAGTTGAGGGTACTATTTCTGGAACAATTGAGGGTATAAGTGGCCTGAAGTCGATGCAGACAACATCATCAGATGGGTCTTAGAGACACGGAACCAACTTTGTAGACACTCCCTGATGCTACTGGGAATGTGCTGTGCCCTACAACATTGACCAGGGACACAAATCTCTAATTTAAAGTTTTGTTATGCCCAAATTATGCTTTAAAGTTATGACCTGTTGGCTGAAAATATGCTGAGAAGTTAAGTAATGAAGGTAAAATAATATGCTGTGAGGTTCAGTAACATAGGTCAAAAATACGCTTTGAGGTTAAGTATTACTGGTAAAAAAATATGCTGTGAGGTTAAGTAATGCAGGTCAAAAATATGCTGCGAGGCTAAGAAATTGTCACAAGATGGATTTGGAGCAACCTCTTCTTGATCTCTCCTCCACTATGGCAGTACTCATTTTCAATTGAAGTGAGGACTGATTACCTGGAATTTCCGGGTCGCCATCTTTTTCTTTCTCTGCTATGTAGCAGATATTTTGTATTTTTAACATTCTTACACTCCTCTCACTGATAAGTCATCATGTCTGTTTGGTTATCCATTTCTCCCTGCTTTGCAAGGAACGGCTGAGATAATAATTGTTGGTTAATCTCAGGTGTGGCCGACATCAGACTACAGATTAACACTAAAATCGCCAAGTGCATTTGTTTAATCACTGATAAGGCCAGGCTGCGTTCTTTGTCAAGATGGTAAAGAGTCGGATTGTGTATGCTCAAGCGACAGATAACGAGATTATTCGTCTTAGCGACACATTTTGGACAGACATCCATGACATCACCATTTCCGGTACACCTTGTTACAAAGACATTACTTTATATTAAAGTAATAATAATTTATTTGTAAACATTGCCGATAGAGGGTCGGATGTTTTCATTCCATATATGGGAGACGTGGCATCACACATATTATTTCAGGTGGAAATAATTGTGAAATTACCCCACTAAAAACGCATGTTTGAAACGGTTTCTTAGCATCGTAACAAAACAAATGCGGGGGAGGACAGGCAATATAACCTGACCTTTTTACAGTTTTAAGACACTGTGAAAATTCACTGTGAGGATCGCTTGCCAAGACAAAACCAGACTGCCAGAAGTTAGAATTCAGAATTCTCTTTATCAGACCAGACTTTGTGGAACATCTTGAAGGACTTAAAGAGCCCAGGAAAACCATTTTAATAAGGAAGATCGGCATCTGAAACATACAGTGGGAGTTTAGTGCTAACATAACGACCCCCAAGACATGTGAAAAAAAGGCATCTGTCAGTGCCGTAAACCTACTGCTTGTCGTGGTTGAGTTAGAGTGTAGAGTATTTGTCGAGTTGGACAACTGTAGTGAAATCGACAAGGGATAGTGGACTGGCAGAGTTATAGATTACACTTTAGATAAGGTGTAAATAGGAGATGGACTTGAGACAACCTGGAAGAAGATTTATTCAAAGGATCTCTCTCTCCAGGCCTCAACTCACTTTTACTGTCTAAGCATCTCCTGCTCTCACTCTTTTCTCTTATCATACATAGAGATTCTAGTAAAGAGCTAAAAATACAAATATGGATGGAAAGGTCGTGAACAGCGCATTAATAAATGTGTAAAATTTATTAAAGAAGAAAAGCATGAAAATAATGCATATCATCACAACAACATAAAATTACATCAATAATCAAATAATCATCAATAGTCATCAATAATCATATACACCAACAACCACACACACAGATCACCATTTATAAAACCTGTAGAACACAGAGAGATGAAATAACTGAGTGTCAGCCCGTCCGTTTTCGGGACCATATGAAATAGCTCCAGTAAGTGGTTTTTTCGTATATATCCTCCATCGGTGATGGAATTAACCTGAATAAAATCACTGTATAGGCGCTATCATTGGTGATTCCTCCCTACTGGCGCGAGGTGGGCTGGAAGACTCTATTTACTTTCTGTTTACCAAAATGAATAAGCTGCGTGGCAGTCCGTCCGTTTTCGGGGACCAGATGAAATAGTCCAGACAGTGTGTTACTTGTAGATCCTTCGTGAGGGACTATGCCTACAAAACTGTCCTTGTTGGTACTATCATTGGTGACTCCCCCCTACTGGCGCGAGGTGGGCTGGGGGACGCTGTTTATCTCCTGCAGACCAACTGAATGAACTTAGCGACAGCCTGTCCGCTTTCGGGGACCAAGGGGAATAGCTCCAGTAAGTGGTTTTTTCGTATATATCCGCCATCGGTGATGGAATTAACCTGAATAAAATCACTGTATAGGCGCTATCGTTGGTGACCGCTACTCGCGAGAGGGGGGCTGGAACTCTGTCCATAGATGGCTGCTCATACGTGCGAGGTTTTAAGTATCCAGAAAATACACCAGAAGAAGTCGCTTGAGGACAAAGAGACCCAGGCGCGCTTATCCGGCGCAAGGCTCCGCTTGGCTGTAAATCCTGTTTAAACTGGTTTGGCTGTGGTTTGCTGAGTGCCCCATTTAGGTACAAAAAAGGCGGGTGATATGGAATTCTGCTATAGGCATGCTGGGCGGGTTTGATATTCTGGAAGCCGCGATGCTCTGGCTGGTAATCCAATAGGCGAGTAGAGAGCTACTACTGCATTTGGCGATTCCAGATTTTGCGTTGGCTCCGTTGCACTGCGTGAGCTTAACTTGGCGTTGACAAAAAGGGGTTTTGATTCAGGAACGGGGTTGACGATTCGTTGCTAGATGTATACAGAAACCCTCTAGATCGAAGAGTATATGACTTTCTTCGCCTGACTGAAGTCTGCTCTAGCGATTCGGTCTTCCTGAAACTGAGACCCAAAAAAAGACACCCTTTTACTTCAAGCAAATAATAAATCACACTAACTTTATACAGAAAGTTTCGCTCCACTATGGGATTAAATTTATTGTAGTTATTGCTATGATAGTTTAGGGCTGTCTTTAACCATGTCTCCTGTTCCTTAAAAATATCAATTATCAACACGCGCCCGCATAGGCTTAATATCTTTTGCACCCCCAGGTACCTGTCAGTAAATGTTCTGACATCAAAAATCTACTCCTCTTCTCCCAATCTCAACATACAGGAAACCTAACCTGTAGTTACAGTTAAATGAATATGCTTATTCATCTTACAACATTAAATGAATTTACATAAACAGATTACAGCATTTGACATTACACAAATAAATCGTATGTCCCCTTTTGGGGAAACAAAATATTAATATCCCACAAAATGAGTACAAAGAAAATGCAATGTTCTTGCTATAATAATACAGTTGTGGCTAAATCATAAGATATAATTATATCTATGCCTGGTGACTGCTTTCTGTGAAAGTTATGGACTAGTGCCTAGCCACACAAGTAAGCATAAAATGATCCTCCCTTGCCACTGGAAATATCTATCAAAAGGAATAAGTGACTGTCTCCTATAATCCAGAGTTATTACCTGCATCTCACTATTCAGTTTTAAAGTGAACAATCCACACCTGACATTATCTTACAGAAATGACAGTTAATTTTGCTGACTCTTAACCCAATGGTAAGCATTCGTGGACTGATTCTACGCCTAATATCTGTTATTGTAAGTTTAACATTTAACCCATGATAAACCGTAACAGTTTAAGCACCACTTAATAGGCCGTAGACAGCACTACCTTATCACTGAATAAATTACTAGGAGAAGTCCTCAGAAATGAATTCACTTTCCTAACAGATATATATATAAAAAACTAACATGAATATAATAATTATAAGATATGTCAACTCACCCCGAAAAATGACTAGAACATAGGCAAACACATTCTAGTACTGTGTTAAAGTTTGCCTTATCTCATGATGGTCATCTACGGGCCAGGAAAATTTACGAATCTCTTTGTCTATTAAAACCAGTCTACTCTTATAGATCACAAGGGACGCTCCCCCCGGCCTGCATATTTCTACAGAAGTTCGGCGAAAGACGTAATCTAGAGTAAGACAAAAGAAATCGTGCGAAAGTTCCCCAGGTAGAGAAATGCATAACATTATGCTCTATCTTGTCTAAGGGGCGAAAACCCAAAGACTGACCGCGATTGTTATCTTCTCCTGAAACAGATCACACTCGTTACCCAGGCCTCAAAGGGTACCAGCCGCTCGTCATCAAACGTTTTAAAGCGACCAGAGAAATTCCCCTGTTGGGACCACAGAGGGTACCCGCCGCTAACGAACCGTTTCTTTCACAGAAACCGTCTTTGGCTCGTTCTAACACTTAAAGCGGACCCGAGAAATGTTTCTCTGGTCGAACAGGTGCGTTTAGATAACGTTACGTCTAGCGTTAGCTGACCGCAGCTGGCCAGCGTAAACAACCTCGGGTGGGGTTGAGAAGGTGAAAAAATGTAGGTAGAATATGAAAGAAACGAAAATACAAAATGTCTCGGAAAACAGAACATTTAAGGGAGTAATCAAATTATGGACAAGATGGTAAAATAAATTATCTTTCACGTGACACTGCTCTGAGCAAACAGTATGTGAGCCAAGATTGGTGTAAGTTGTACTTTTTACATTTTTCATTACTAATATGCAAAAATTGCTAAGATGATGTCAAAGTCATTTGAGGCTGACAACCTCATCATATAGAATGATGAATTCATGAACCACCACTGCAAGGGCTGGTGACTGCTTTATTGCTAGTTTCTTAAAGAGAACTAAAAAGCATAGGTAGTCCCAAGTTCCATATGGAGCAGGGAGGAACAGATGTAAGAAATGATGTACATTCTCATTATAATATTTACATTTTTAAACCAGTGTAAATGTCTATGTAAACATATCACTTTAAAATTAATGAAAATTTCAAGCTTTTCAACCAGTGTAGATGTAAAGTAAATATAAAGCTATTCAATTTAAATGTAAAGAAAGTTTTCTCTCGAGGGATTAAGCTTAATTCTCATCGAGGGTAAATTCTGAGGTAGATGGGATGGTGGAATAGAAGAGAGGGAACCATAACTATGTGTCGGAAAATGCAATACTCAGGAGAGCATTTTGTTTCTATTCTTTTACCATAGTTGTTGCTGGTACCAGTTGAAGGTACTATCTCTGGAACAAGAAGGGAAAAGTGGCCTGAGCTTAAAGACGAGGGACCAACTTTGTTGACACTTCCTGACATTTCTGGGAACATGCTGCACCCTACAACCTTGACCAGCAACAAGCATGATCAGTCTACCAAGAACCAAACCATCTGAAGGAGCATAACCATCACTGACAGCTAAGTAACCCTGTTACACCTCATTTCACATACAGGTGCACTCTCTATAGGACGGCATAGCTGTACACAAATGAGGATGCACGATAACGCACCAGTGTAAAAGGGCAACATTTATTTTAGTTGTGACGTAAGTCAAACTGCATTATGATGTAGATGCCATCTCCTTCTGAAAGCTAACGGTCAATCTTCATTCTCTTTTGGATCGTGTCCGTCGAGATGGAAGGACGCATTAGTATGTGCTCCTGATATATGTGTTATACTCCACAAGTTATTTGAGAATTTATAAGTCGACTGTATTCGGAGACATGCCTGTGATGCAAGGCATCTCATAGAGAAGTATTTGAGATAATTAATATAATTTCCATCAAGATTTATGATTATGACGATATAAAAGTATGTGTGGACTTTGATCAATATGACATGGCTAGTTTACCTTTCAACTATGTATAAGGACGGAGCAAGGACGGTGTGTGCATATGAAAACCACCTCATATCATCATGTTTCAAATGTGGAGCTCTGTATATTGTGAATTCTCATTAAATAATATTAACTGTATGGCGGCCTGAAGTACCTTATTTCACGTTATATGTTGCGTGTTGGGCTTGTGACATTTTCAATCTAAATACTGCACAAGTTAGGAATGAACCCAACGCATCAGCTAATATAATATATTTCTAAAAAAATGGCAAAACAACAACACGTAACAAACCCATAAAAGCTGCCAAGTGACCTCCTTTACACATTTCTATCCCATCACAACAGTGATGATAAACTTTTTTTTAATAAATAATTATTCATTTTGTTTAAAACCTTGTTAAAACCTAAATGACTATTAAATCTGTTATTTGTAAATATACAAATTTAACATCGATTTAGTAATTTTGAATATACTGCATGTTTGTCTCAGTCAATTTACTAAATATACTCAATCAGAGCTACTAAATAATAATAAGAATTCCACTGAGTAAATCAGGGTGGGGGATTGAATGAGCTGAAATTAATAATTGCTTAATTCTTCATAAAAGGCAGAGGAACGATATAAGTTAACAATTGCCCTGCCAATGCAGCATTGTTCTTGACTTCAGAAATATCTTATCAATACTTCCTTGAGATAGAAGCATCATTATCTTTCAATCTACAAATCTGCTAAGAGTAATCTTGTGCGAAAGTAGACACCTTTGAAGGCCCATATTAGATACTCTTGAGTTTAGGCCACTGTTGGACCACTATTGCAAAGCAGTGGAGTCAAATCCTTGACAGAAATGATGGTCAAAAGTATGTGGTGTCTAAATTTACTTGTTGTAAATGATACAATAGCTGATGGTAATTCATTGTATAAAAAACACTGATTATTGTAAGTTTCCTATAATTCATTCCAAACTCTTGACTGGCAACTCCTACAACAGATAAAATATGTATTTCTAACACAAAATAATGTACCAGATTTTAAATTAAAACATCTGAAAATTAAAATAAAAGCAATCAATAAATTAGCATTTAACCTTAGACTTGAAGTGCATGGCTGATAAAATCTAAGGTGGTGTAGTGGGTGTGAGGTAGGTGGATCAGGGTCTTCTTCGGTATATTTAACTTTTACTGCTACTGTTTTTTTGTAGCGCGCTATCTGACTGAAGGACACACTAAGTTTAGTAGATCTAACTGGTAGCACCCATTTTGTAACTTATTTTCTCATGTTTCCTACTTCATCTCATCTCAACCCGTAACCCGTCATGGGTCGTAGGGGTGCCATGGTGGAAGCATCAGCAGACAGGGTCCTCCACTGCTCTCTGTCTTCAGCAATGCGTACAAGTGTGGAAAAACCGTGTCCTGCCCATTCTTTGATGTTATCAGCCCAGGATTTTCTTTGCCTTCCTCTTCTCCGTTTACCTTCGACTGTTCCCTGGAGGATCGTTTTCGAAAGGGAGTCATGACGAGTTACATGCCCAAACCAGGCAAGCTTTCGACGTTTCACTACTGACAAAAGTGGTTCTTGATGGCCTGCATGGGCGTTTATCTTCTCTCTAACATAGACATTTGTTCTGTGCTCTTTATATCAAATGCACAAAATTCTTCTATAACATTTATGCTCGAAAGCCTGAATTCTTCGCTCTATATCTGCAGTGAGTGTTCAGCCCTCACACCCATACAAGAGAATAGATAATACAAGTGATTTGTATAATTTGATCTTCACAGGAAAGCTGATGTTACTTTTCCAGATCACATTCAGCCTTGTCATGGCAGCTGAGGCCATCTCAAGTCTTGTCTTGATTTCTTTACTTGATCTTCCATCACTACATATAGTGGACCCGAGATATTTAAAGGTGTTAACTTCTTCTAACAGCCGATAGGATAGTCTGGCGCTCTCTCTTCCAAACCTCTACACCTCACGGTAGAAGAGGAACGACTAAGTAAGTAAGTAACTTCTTCTAACGTTTGCCCATTTAACGTAATGTTGGTCGGAACATGTTTCTTATGGCTATTCACCATTATCTTGCTCTTTTCTATATTAATTTCCATCCCATACGTTCTTGTTACTTTCACCAGTCTGGAGGTAAGGTCTTGAAGTTCTGATTCTGTTCCAGCTATCAGATCGATATCATCAGCAAAACGTAGATTGCAAAGAGGTCAGCCTCCAATCGATATGGTTGTTTTATAATCGTAGAGAGCCTCCTGCATCATCATCATCTCATCTCAACCCATAACCCGTCATGGGTCGTAGGGGTGCCATGGTGGAAGCATCAGCAGACAGGGTCCTCCACTGCTCTCTATTCTCAGCAATGCGTACAAGTGTGGAGAAACCGTGTCCTGCCCATTCTTTGATGTTATCAGCCCAGGATTTTCTTTGCCTTCCTCTTCTCCGTTTACCTTCGACTGTTCCCTGGAGGATCGTTTTCGAAAGGGAGTCATGACGAGTTACATGCCCAAACCAGGCAAGCTTTCGACGTTTCACTATTGACAAAAGTGGTTCTTGATGGCCTGCATAGGTGTTTATCTTCTCTCTAACATAGACATTTGTTTTGTGCTCTTTATAGCAAATGCGCAAAATTCTTCTATAACATTTATGCTCGAAAGCCTGAATCCTTCGCTCCGTATCTGCAGTGAGTGTCCAGCCCTCACACCCATACAAGAGAATAGATAATACAAGTGATTTGTATAATTTGATCTTCACAGGAAAACTGATGTTACTTTTCCAGATCACATTCAACCTTGTCATGGCAGCTGAGGCCATCTCAAGTCTTGTCTTGATTTCTTTATTTGATCTTCCATCACTACATATAGTGGACCCGAGATATTTAAAGGTGTTAACTTCTTCTAACGTTTGCCCATTTAACGTAATGTTGGTCGGAACATGTTTCTTATGGCTATTCACCAATATCTTGCTTTTTTCTATATTAATTTCCATCCCATATGTTCTTGTTACTTTCTCCAGTCTAGAGGTAAGGTCTTGAAGTTCTGATTCTGTTCCAGCTATCAGATCAATATCATCAGCAAAACGTAGATTACACAGAGGTCGGCCTCCAATCGATATGGTTGATTTATAATCGTAGAGAGCCTCCTGCATAATATGTTCTAGATATATATTAAAGAGCACTGGGGACAGGATACATCCCTGGCGAACTCCTACAGTTGTTTTGAAAAATTCTCCAATGTCATTGCTTGCAAAAACAGCACTGCTTGCGTCCTTGTATAGTGCTTCAATGATATCTATGATGTTGGTATCAAAATTGAATTTTCTCATTATTTGCCATAAGCCTTCATGCCAGACTCGATCGAAGGCTTTTGTGAAATCGATGAAGTTATGGTATAAATCGTGTTGATGCTGGAGATGTTTTTCGATCAGTAATCTAATATTGAAGATTTGTTCTGAGATACTTCTTTTTGGTCTAAAGCCAGCCTGTTCCTCGGACAAGATTTCTTCTGATTTCTGTTTTATTCTGTTCAAAAGTATCCTTAACATCACCTTACTTGGATGACTAATAAGGCTAATGGTTCTGTAGTTCTTGCACATTTTTAGATTTCCTTTCTTTGGAAGCGGTATTACTAATGACTGCGTCCACTCTTTTGGCCATTTTTTTGTACTCCATATTTTCTGGCAAATTGTTGTCATGATTTTTACTATATCTGGTCCTCCATATTTCAAGAGCTCTGCTGGGATATTATCCACACCCGGTGACTTCCCTCCTTTCATCGAACATATAGCCTCTTCCACTTCTTCCCGTATTATTGCTGCATTTCCGAGTTCCCTGTTTTCGCACTTAATGTTGTTTAATATGCTATAGTCAGTGTCGAGTTTACAGTTATATAATTCTTTACAATATTCTGTCCACCTTCTCATTACAGCTGTTTTTTCATTGAGCAGAGCCCCATTGCTATCTTCTGTGACAGTTACCCTGGGCTGTTGGGGTTTTGATAGTCTTCTTAATGTGTCAAAAGCTGCCTTACTGTTACCTTTTATTAGCCCCTTATTAATGGACTCACATTGATCATCTACCCATTTTTCTTTGGCCTGTTTCATTTTCTTTCTAATATTTTTATTCACCATACTGTATTGCCATGCTGCTTCAGGAACCTCTTTCTTAACCTTTTTCATTTCCCGCCGTGTATCACATAACTTCAGAATGTCATCTGTAACCCATGGTTTATTTATTTTCTTTCTTTTACCAAGTATTTCTGTTGCTGATTCAATGAGCACGACTTTCATGTTCTCTGTGATTGAATTGATATCATCCTCCAAAAAGTTGAGAGCTGCGAATTTTCCTCCAACAGTTGCCTCAAAGATTCCCGCGATTTCTGGATCTTTCAGTTTGTCTAAATTGAATCTTAACTGAGAACATCTGTTTTGATTATAGTTCTTTTTGAGTTTAAACTTGAGCGTCATCAATACCATGTCGTGATCACTACCAATGTCGGCGCCAGGAAAAGTCCTAGTCTTGGCTTTATTAATACTGGACTTGAATCTTTTGGATACAAGAATAAAATCAATTTGGCCATGTATCTCAGTTTTTGGGGCATGCCACGTTGTTCTTCTTGATAACTTATGAGGAAATAGTGTATTTGCAAGGGTTAGTTTATAGTTGCTGGCAAATTCTAGTAGCCTTAGTCCTCGATCATTGGTTTCTCCTGTCCCAAATTTCCCCGCTGTGCCAGCCCACTGACCGTATGCATCTGGCCCTATTTTAGCTTTCCAATCACCTAACATGATGAGAAGATCTTTCTTTGGAATTTTCTTAATTACTTAGCTCTTGCTTTCTTTCCTATCCCTAACAAAGGCCTTGTGGCTGCAACATTGGCTATTTCTTTGTCTTTTGTCCTAGTAAGATGAATCACCTTATTTCTATTTGTTACTGAATTACCTTTTTCCTATTCATATTATTGACTAACAAGAACGTCACCTTGATATCAATTAATCACATTAACTCAATGATCAACAAGAGCTGCATAAAAAAATGCCGGTTATAACATGCAAGTAAGAAGAAAGGCCAATGGCTGGAAAACACTGTCATGAAGTTTACGTTATGTATCCAGTAGGGCATGAGCAGGCTGAAACAATGGGCCTACCTGGATCATCAATTTTATGTACCTCGAGAAGCATATAGTAAGCTACTGTCATAAATTCATTACTCTTAGCTCCCCAAGGGGCATAGACCTTCAACAAACACATGCTAAGTCCTCTTGTCACATGCCATCATCTCAAGTTCTTTCTACATTCTCCTCATCACTTTCACCTCTGTCTCCAGCACATAGAGATGTGCTTCTTGGTCTACCTCTGCCTGTCATAAATATGGACAGATAAAGTCCAGAAGGAAGGATAACAAAATGAAAGAGATGACCGAAAGGATTACTTCAACAACAAGATTATTCTGAATGGCAGCATCAACATAACAAGGCAAGTAGAAGGTGTGGTTACTAAGCTAAAGTAATAAAGCTCATTATTCAATAGATACACCAGTTATTTTAACTCGATAATAATGATGAGCCAAACTGAGTTTAACATATTTTTTTTTAACATTCAACTTACTGTACAGTAGCCATTCAACTAAAATTTATATCATCTTACTTTTCTTTCAGCAGATACACTGATAATTCCATTAACATGTTTTCTTCAACGGTGAGCTTTCTCAAAATGAGTTGATAGGACACCTAAACTGCTTTGACCAATCATGTTTTAGTTTAAAAAACCATCAGTTGTAATTGTGACATGTATCATAAAGGGAAAAAAAAAAGCAGCACAACTATAATCAAATCTGGGAAACTGCCAGACAGTGCTGGATTTCCAGCAACTA
Organism: Oreohelix idahoensis; assembly: GCA_024509875.1. NCBI lineage: Eukaryota > Metazoa > Mollusca > Gastropoda > Stylommatophora > Oreohelicidae > Oreohelix > Oreohelix idahoensis. The sequence goes on along the minus strand of JAMPIV010004669.1, from coordinate 283,930 downwards.
AAAGACATATTTGAAGTCAGTTTTCCTGTGAAGATCAAATTATACAAATCACTTGTATTATCTATTCTCTTGTATGGGTGTGAGGGCTGGACACTCACTGCAGATACGGAGCGAAGGATTCAGGCTTTCGAGCATAAATGTTACAGAAGAATTTTGCGCATTTGCTATAAAGAGCACAAAACAAATGTCTATGTTAGAGAGAAGATAAACACCTATGCAGGCCATCAAGAACCACTTTTGTCAATAGTGAAACGTCGAAAGCTTGCCTGGTTTGGGCATGTAACTCGTCATGACTCCCTTTCGAAAACGATCCTCCAGGGAACAGTCGAAGGTAAACGGAGAAGAGGAAGGCAAAGAAAATCCTGGGCTGATAACATCAAAGAATGGGCAGGACATGGTTTCTCCACACTTGTACGCATTGCTGAGAATAGAGAGCAGTGGAGGACCCTGTCTGCTGATGCTTCCACCATGGCACCCCTACGACCCATGACGGGTTATGGGTTGAGATGAGATGATGACTGTGGTACATTTTACAATGCTACTTCCAAGACAGATGGCAATGATATCAACTGAACTAAGAAAATATATGTGGTATTAAAACTATACCTCTCAACTATTCAGAAAGTTGATTATCTGATAATTTGAGTAGTTCCAGCAGCTGGATTGGTTAAAAAGTGTGAACCCCTATGAGCCAAGCTATTAAACCACTCTTGCAATTGCAGCCAGTGGTCCACGGAAAATACTATCTTTGATCTGAGATTCGGTAACAGGGAATCTCTCGCCCTCACATAGTTTGTCAAACTGATGTTTCGTTTTCTTTGCGCTTCTTAAGACATGACGGCTCCACTTTCCAAACAGTGCTTAATTTAGAAAATGTGTTTAGCGTCATTACACACATTCCAGAACTTTTTCAGCTATTGACATTCCTCTTTAGTTAGAAAATAGGCTTTGAAAAGGCCAGTACAAAAATTTTGCAGATTATTTGAAGCCGCATTAGTAGACATTAGCAATTTTGAGTGCAGCACAACTTGGAAATCAAAACTTTCTAACTCTTTCTTCATATGATGTTTTACTTATTATTATATATTTTGACAACGCTTGCATGATTTGGAGCAATGATTCATTTCTCCATGACCATGGGATAGTACAAGGCCCCAAAGTGTTCTATTAGAACATGGCATGGGAAATGATTACTTCATTGGGTTACTTAAATATCAGACAGGTCAGAACTTTTGATATTAAGAAGATTTTATTATTCTAACCACTACTTTATAGGGTATACTTGGTACTGGGGCCTCAGGACTTGGTTCATCCATCAGGGCGTCAGTTACGCCACTGCTAGTCTTCTTCTTCTTCTTGCGATCGCATCTTTGATGATTACACCGTCAGACGAGTTCTCATGATGAATTCGACTGTTGTTTGAAGTTCCTCTTTAACTCCATATAGCTTTGAGTTTAGTGTTGAGTCATTGGGCCAGTATATCTTTCTTAACTGGTCATACTGAGGACAGTCCTGTAGAACATGCTCAGCAGTTTGTTCGTTTAATCCACATGTGCACAGTGGTGAAGCAGACAATCGTAGCTTGTGCATGTGTTTATTCAGTTTGTTATGCCCTGTCCTGAGTCGAAAAATAGTTGTCTGTCCCTGCCGGTCGAGAGTGTGATAGTCGTCTTTGGGTTGGTTCTGTTCTCTTCTGATAGTCTGGATAGCTCTCTTTTTCTCAAAGTATGTGACTTCATTATCTTCTTGTTCACATTCTCCTCCCTTTTTTGCAAGTTTATCTGCCTTTTCATTTCCGGGTACACCACAATGAGATGGTACCCACTGAAGTATGGTTCTCTTTTTGGCAGCTACCTTGTTTAGTTCATTTCTCAGATGCGGGAGTTTACCACCCTTGAGAGCTTGCAGGACAGACAGTGCATCTGTGAGGATGACTACCTGGTGGCAGTCAGAGTTGGTGTTATAAATCATATTTGCAGCTTGCTCTAGAGCTTGAACCTCAGCTGTATAGTTGGAACAGAATTTACCAGTGGGAATGTGCCTAGTCTCATAGTGGTTGTCAGGATATGAGATAAAGATACCGGCACCTCCATTCCTAACAGCATTAGTTGCTGATCCATCTGTATAGGCATGTATCCATGATTGATCGGGATAGCTTTCTTGGATCATACTCAATGTAGCAGTTCGTTTTTGCAGATCATTATACTCACATCCACTTGTGAGACCACTGACTGTTGTATTAATTTGGAGGGCACTGCTGGCCTGCTCCCATGGTACAGGGTATAGGGTGGGCTTCAGTGGTGTTGTCTTCATGGATAGGTCTTCTTGATGCTGTCTTATAAGTCTTTTCCCCCGATGCACAAAGCTGCTACGCTTTAGACGTCCCAATGCCAGATCATCTAGTCTTGCCTTCATTGGGTGCATTGGCATACTGTTGTACTTTTCCATCTGGATCATGGTTTTTGTGTCTCTTCTATGGGACAATGTCTGTAATCCAGCAACCTTCTGCATCTCTGTTATTGGTGTAGTTTTCATGGCTCCTGTAATGAGCCTGAGAGCTTGATTTTGCACCTTGTCCAAAGACTGCAGATGTGAGTTAGCAGCTGATGACCATGCTGCTGAGCTAAACTCTAAGTGTGGTCTTATTACTCCATTATAAATCTTCTTTAGATTTCGTTCATTTGCTCCCCAGTTGGTACCTGCTAATTTTCTGAGTATGCCTAGTCGTCTTCGGGCCTTTCCTTCTGCATTTTCAATATGCTTATTCCATGTAAGCCTTTGGTCAAATGTCACCCCAAGATAGGTGGGGTAGCTTTCTTCCTTGATCACGGTTGTCCCTAGGTGTATGTTAGCTGATTTGTCCTTGGGGGCGAGGGAGAACAGTGTTGTGGAGGTTTTGTCTGTGTTTATTGTGATAAGCCATTTCTCTGCCCATGACACTAGCATGTCTGCTGCCCGCTGCATTCTATAATTTGCTGTGGTGACATTTTCATCAGCGCACCAGAGTACTAGGTCATCTGCATATAAGGCAGCTTTAACTCCTGCAGGGAGATCTTTCACCAGGTCATTGATGTAAACAAGGAAGAGTGTTGGGGAAATTACTCCTCCTTGAGGTACCCCCTGATGGAGCAACACTTTTCTGCTCTGCAGACCGTCAAGAGTGACTCTAGTTCTCCTGTTATGCAAGTATGACTGGATCCATTTCATCATGTTGCCTTGGATTCCACTTCTCCTAAGTTTTGCAATGAGGCCATCTTTCCACACCTTGTCAAAGGCCTGCTTGAAGTCGACCCAGATCGTTAGGACCTTTTTCTTCTCCTGGAAGGCATCTTCTATTGCTTGAGACAAGTAAGTAACTTGGTCTTCTATACTGTAGCATTCTCTAAATCCAGCTTGTTCCGGCACCAGGATCTGCTCAGACTCTAAATACCATTTCAATCTGTGGTTGACTATTCGCTCCATAGTCTTCCCAACACAGCTTGTGAGACTGATTGGCCGGTAACTTGCAGCCTCGGTCTTACATTTCCCTTTCTTTAGTATGGGTATTGTGATGGCTTCTCTCCATACTTGGGGTACCGTTCCTTTCAACCAGCTGTGGTTGAATATCTCAAGCAGTTTTGTCTTTGCTGCTGAGCTCAGATTTACTAGCATTTCGTTGCTGATTTTGTCTGGGCCGGGTGACTTTTGAAACTTAAGCTTGGAAATAGCCTTCTGTAGTTCTCCTAGTGTGATGGGTTCCCTCATTGGGGCAGGAGTATCTGTCTGTCCCATGGTTGCCAGTATTTCTTTTCTTATCTCTCTCTGATGGTCTATGTTAATGGGTAAGTTGCTTTCTGAACTGTATCTTCTAGCAAACAAGTCTGCAGCTTGTTTTCCTCTGAAAAGTTTGCCACCTTCATCCAATGTGATAGTCTGCCTTGGTGAGGAATGCTCTTCATTTAGAGACTTGACTAATCTCCAAAGTTTCCTGCCGTCTTTCTCAAGGTTCAGCGATGCCGTTTTAGTTCTCCAGCTTTTCCGCTTTTCTTCTAGCTTTGTTCTCTGAAACTCTGCTACAGCCTTTTTCCATTTGTTGTGAGTTTCAAGTGAAGGCTGAGACTCTGCGTCCTTTCTAGCCTTGTCCATAGCTTCCTGACGTTCTTGGAGTGTGCTGGACCAGTATGGTATGTAGTTACGCCGGCATCCTTTGGGAATGGTTTCTTTTGCAGCTTGTAGTATGCATCTGTTGAAGTCTTTTACCACTTCATTAATGTCTCTGTTCTGTACCTTGAGGGTAGACAGCAGCGTGTTCACCTGATGCCTGAATAAACCCCAGTTGGCTTTTTTGTAGTTCCATCTTGTAATGGCTGGGCCTGTACTGAGAGTTGCACTCTGGACAGTAAGAAAGATTGGGCGATGGTCGCTTCCCCCTAGTTGGTCTCCTACTTCTCTACTAATAGATCCAGCTATATCTGGTGTGGAGAAGGCAAGATCTGGTGTTGAGGTTGTGTGCCATCCTCTGGAGTAGAAGGTAGGAGTATCTGTGGCATTATTGACTAGGATTAGGGAGTGATCATCTTGCCAAGTTTCAACCTCTTCACCTCTGTGATCCAGATGGTTATAGCCCCAGCTCTGGGAGTGGCTATTAAAGTCTCCAACTGCTATAAAGTTGGTGGCTGGTACCTGTATAGAGCTGAGACTCAGGGGTTTGTTGTTCGGACAGTAATAGTTCAGGAGTTCTATTTCCATCTTGTCTACCTTTATCTGCAGCAGCTGATATTCTGCTCCATCCATGAAGGTTTTCCTTTCGTGTGCAGGAATGTTATTCCTTACAAGAGTAAGTACTCCTCCTTTTCGTCTATCTTGTCTGTCGGATCTGAAGCATTGATATCCCCTTATTTTAAAGGTTTGATCTGCTTTCAAGTGAGTCTCTTGGATACAGCAAACACTGACTTGCTTCTCATACAAGATGTTTTCCAGCTCTGTCTTTTTGCTGTATCCAGCCTGCTTGCTGTTCACTCCCTCTGCATTCCAGTGCATCATGACAAGTGGCACTCTGGGTTTCTCTTTTTCTGTTTTGTTTTGGTCAGTAGTTCTCCTCCGCCGTCTGTTGACTCCACAAGACGGTCTAGAGGGTCCTCCAGTAGCTGAGGGTGGGCTCTGTCGAGGCTCAGAGCCCGGCACTGCACCTGCCTGGTGGAGCTCCACAGGGCGAGCACCAGAACGAGATTTATTTGACGGTGTACTCTCCATAGAAAAAAAAAAAGCGAGTTGCATGATACTGTGGTTTCCGGTGCGCCTTCTGGCCCAGTATCTACGACTTTAGCACCTGTTCAACGGGAGAGTGGGCTCATCCCTAATCTGTTTATGTTCCCAGTAGTAGACTATTCGCAAGCAGCCTGGGGGTGTCACTGCTCTGCGCGGACCTTGTTTACCGAGGCGGCGTCCGAGCTCGTATGGTGAAAATATGGTTGCGTTATCTTCAAAATAGCCCTGTCTTTCCCGTGGCTTTTCTGCCATCCTGCAACTTTGAGTTAGGGAGTTCTGAGCTCCAGTCTCTTTCCCAGGCATTTTATCCTGGCCTGGCACGCATACAGAGGACCCCACTTCTGGTTCTAAGTTAGCAGTTGGGGATAGGTGGGGTAGCACACTGTGCATTCCCCGTCATCCAGGGGGCTCTCCAACTATGCAGAGCTTGCACAATGCTGTGCTCTGGTTCTGGGCTCTCCCAAGGAATCCTCACGTCCTGCACAGAGCCACTTCCCGATACCCACCACCTGCCAACCCTCCATTGTAGAAATCTCCTGCATGCGGCCATCCAGTCAAGAGCCAGTATTAAGTCTGGTGCCCAAGTGATCCCCCCAAGCTCAGTGTGCAATGCTGGGTTCTCATCATGCTGCAACACAGGAGGGATTGTGATGCTCAGCCATCTCTCTCAATTCTGCACCGATAAGTGACATCGGGGACTTAACTTTGCCTCAGTACTGGGAGGCCCCGTTTCCGGGTACACCACACACAGCCAATTGAGGCAACGGTCGCCATGGGCGTGATAGACGACAAACAGTGAAGAATGAGGCAAGAAAGCATTTAACCCATGAAGTGGGGGTGGATTGGTGCAGACCAGAGCATGTACCACTCGCCGGTGGGTTCTGCATCTACACCTATAGGGTTCCACCCACTCCTCAGCCCATTTAGTCTGGCCCCTCACCCAGGACCTGTCCGGCTTGGGTGACCCTGCCAGGAGTAAAACTCCCGCCGGCATAGCTCCCGGGATCATTGAGGCGCTCAAGCTCTCCAACCACGGCAAGGTAGGCTTACATGTGGAGAGCCACTGCTAGTCACTCCAGCTCATAAAGCTGAGACTTAGTACAGTGAAGTCTCCAACACTTCACTCCCCCATGGCACCAGCCTATCTGCTACGGAACTGCCTCTACCTTTTTTTTTTTTTATATAGGCTGTAGTGCAATTGAACTACAGGAAAGAAAACTAATGCTGCCATGTTGCCCAGCTAGCTATTCATAAATCCCCTAATCATTTTTTTTTAAATTATTTTTGAAACAACTCAACACAGGGTTATACATAAGATTGGTGTTAGTAGTTATGGTATCGTTACTTATAGCAACTTATTTACACAAAGAACAAAAAATGCTGGAAACAGGGTTACAATAAGCGATTTAACATTATGATTCTTCTTCTTCTTACACCCTCTCACATCTACTTGAATATTTTCACAGATAGCAGTGGTCAGCTTCAGGCTATTTGCATCTCCATTGAGTTTTTCCAGTAATGGTACTGGTGAAGGCAATATTTGCTTTCTACGTTCTTCATATGTTGAGCATCTTTGAAGCAGGTGTTCAGCAGTCATTTTGTCAGTGTCACTTTATCAATGCTTAGTCTTAAAATGTGTGGACAGGGATACAGCTGTTAAAGCTAAAAATCCTGTTTCAGCCTTTTTTTTTAAATATAAGATGTGACAAACACTGAGGCTGTATGTTAAACTAAACAACAATGAAAAGTTGAAATGAAATACAGTGGGATGTGTCTCTCCTTACACCCAAATGACTACTGGTCAGGTTGCCACTCAAGTTGCCCACATTGATAGTCTTAAATACAAATTCTGAGATGCAATAGAGATTAGAGGTAGGGGTTAAGAAGCTTAACCATAATAATGTGGGTGAATTAATTGGCCGCCTGATTAAAAGACATTTGGACACATGTCACACTGTTCTTTCAACCATAACAAAATATAAAACTTACCCCTTGTTACTCTGTCTCATGATCCTTAGTTAAAGGCGTGTATACGCTTTTCATACCTTCTAAAAAAGCTTGAAACATAGTGTCAATATCTTCACCCTCATGCAACTTTCTCCACAAGAATTCTGCTATAAACAAAGCTTTCTCGTCTCTACAATGACAGTGTCTTTGTGCATAGAGCTCTCTTTTTACAGTGCTCCACAACCCTTCAGCTGCAGTCGTGGGATTCTTAAAAGTCACAGTATGAATTATTGTTAAGTTTATAAAATCGTGGTCTTGTAAACAATTATATGACTTCCAGCAATCGGACACTATAGTAGTTCCCGGCAGAATATATTTCTTTATCATTCCAAGCAAAGTATCTGTGCTCCTGCTTTCCACAACTTCTAAAAAGAATTTCTTGGACTCTCGTTCTACACCATAGTACATCCATTTGCCAACCACTCGATGCCCTCTACTTTGTTTATGTTTAACAAACTCGCTCTCATCTATGTCCACAATCATTCCAGGTCCTCCGATCGCCGCGTTTTCATTCATGCACAGTTCAACACATAACCCTCGACAGAAGCTTTTCCAACCTCCGAGAGTACGTGACGAAATCTTAATTTCGTCTGATATAAAAAAGTTGGTAGCTTTTGTTATCCAGAAATACGTTACCATCAAGATCTGAGTGATACTCAGCTTACTTTCCCCAAACCACGTCCCTCTTCTCACAGATCGTTTAACAGTGTGCACATTCTGTCCACTAGATCTGCAAATCCATATATAGCCATCAGTGCCTTGTTTCATTTTAATCAGATGCATACTTCTGCCACATTTTGGACATTCATAACGATCTGTAATCAAACCCTCCCTCATACAGAAATCGATCACACATTTGTCTCCCCTACGCTCCAACTTGGTAAAAAACTCAATATCGAACACATCCTTCACACCACAAACAGCCATTGCTCACAACAATTCCTCCAAGTATAAGAGAGCGGTCAGAGAAGTCCGGTTATGCGGTATCGCCGTCGCTCAAGCTTGCAGAATTATCAATACCACTTTTCTTCTTCAATACCACTGACAATACTACTTTCCTTTATATCTCGACTCGGCTGAAGTGTGCGACAGTAGACTGGGCCGTCGTATTGGACAAACACGGGGCGTTTCCGCTTCCAGTTTGAATTTTTTTTTCTTGGGTAGGGCCTAGTTATTTTTAAAAACGGCTTCAGTGTTTATAACGCTCGAAACACGGTTGGATGACCATTCTGGCAACATGACACAAAGCAGTATGGCAAGCCTTGTTCAACTGTCGTCGCCTTCTACCAAAAATAATATATGGTCCAATTACAGTAGAATATAATTTATTGTAATTTTTTTCGGACCCACTGGTCCTAATAATGTAATCAACCTCCCCCCCCCCCCCCCTCCCGGCAAGTAAGATCGGATGGCTAGCCTTCTCTGATTCTTCTTTCTTTGATCCTTAGCCGCCGACCGTCAAAGCAGTCAGTGGCCATCACGCCTGGTGGCGTCTTGTAGGGCAACAATAAATTGATTCCACTTTGCTCGGTCGGTGGCCATCCTTCCTACAGCGCCCCAACTCTGTTTCATTCTTTGCATCTCAGCCTCCACAGTCCTCCGTTAAGTTGTTTTTGGTCGGCCTCTCTTTCGTTTTCCTTCAGGGGTCCATAGCATAGCTGTTCTTGTGATGGCATCGGGGTCTCTTCTGAGAACATGGCCAACCCAGCTCCAGCGTCTGCCAGCTATGATGGTGTGCATGTCCTCTTGCTTGCTCCGTGTAAGCAGATCTTGGTTGGTGATGGTATTCGGCCAAAAGATTCTGAGAATTTTTCGTAGGCATGTTGTGTAAACAGAGGACAATTTCAACATTTCCTTCTCTGTAACTCTCCAGCATTCCGCACCATAGAGAAGCACAGAAAGCCCACAGCTCTGATATAATCTTAATTTTGTGCTTATGCTGTACTGAGAGGACTTCCAAATGTTGTTTAGACTAAAAAAGGCTGTTCTTGCTTTGTTCATTCTGTTGTTGATGTCTTTGCTTGCTCCGCCGTCTGGTGTTACTATGCATCCTAGGTTAACGGTATGTGAAGGTGTCTTTCTGTACCAGTTGCTGATTCCTTACTGATATGGACTCAGGGTTGCTCACATTGAGCGTCATGGCCTCTGTCTTCTTTAGATTGATGTTCAAGCCCACCTGCTGGCTATACTTATTAAGTAAATCCGTTTTTTCCTGGATGTGTTGATGTGAATGTGCTAGTAGTGCTATGTCATCTGCATATTCCAGATCTTCCAATGTAGAAAATGTAGTCCATCTTATTTCTCTTGGACTGCCCTCTGTTTTCTGGCGCATCACCCAGTCTATGACTGTTAAAAATAGAGTGATTGATAAGGGGTATCCCTGTCGTACTCCTGTCTTCATCTCCTCAAAGGTTAGGTTGCTCTGCCCAATGCTACACGTAAAGTTAGCATAGAGGCTTTTTATGATTGACACTATGCAGCTTGGAATTCCATAAGCCCTCAGTATTTTCCATAAACTGTCCCAATGTATACTGTCAAAAGCCTTTTCAAAATCAACGAAATTAATGTACCGCTGTCTTTGCCATTCTGAGCCCTGCTCTATAATGTTCCTGAGGGTAAATTTATGATCTACACATCTTCTGTTCTTTCTAAATCCTGCTTGTTTTTTTCCTCAGTTTGTGGTCTACTGCTTTTGAAATTCTCTGTATAATTATCCTGCCTAGTATTTTGCTGGGAACTAAGAGAAGTGTTATTCCTCTCCAATTATTGCAGTCTGCAAGATCTCCCTTCTTGGGCAATTTGACAATTATTCCCTTGTTCCACTCCGCTGGTGTTGTCCATGTTTCCAGACTTGTGCAAATAGTGGTTCTAATAGTTCTGCTGCTAGCTCAAGGTCTGTCTTAAATAGCTCTGCATTTAAGTTATCATGGCCAGGAGCTTTTCCATTCTTTAACCCTTTGATTGCTGTGATGATTTCTTCTTTTCATGGAATGTCTGAATTAACATCTAGATCATTTTCAGCCTCAGGAACGTTCTCAATTGTGTCTCTGGTGGTTCCTTGTTCAGTGTTTCTCTGAAGTGCTCTGCCCATCTTGTTTCCTGTCCCTCTGCTGTCGTGATGAGATTTCCTTGCTTATCTCTTACTAATGTAATATTGTTTGCACCTCATTTTCCGCTGATGATTTTTAGTTATTTTGTATAATTTGCTTTGTTCATTTCTCAGTGCTTGTAGTAAAGTAACTCCGTGTGACACCCCGCTCAAATTTCCCCGATTCAAAAATCTAGTAACGTCAATTCACAACCTATAAACCACTACTACTATATTTGAAAAATTGCCAAGGGCAAGGTCAAACTTACCGCTAAAAATTGGACAAAATAATTTGAATTTTTCACTGTTACAGTTAAAAATCTATAAATAAATTCCATGTTTGACCTTGGTCTCAAGGCCATCGTCAAATAAAACCGCTACTTTTAAAATAAAGAATTTGAATTTTCTAACGCCAAGCGTAAAAATACCACCACCGCCCCCCCCCCCCCCCCTTTCCCCCAAACACACACGCACACGCTCGACCCTTCTAAATATTTATGACGAAAGCCGTAAAGCTTGACAACGAACCAACTTGTTACCTCGTTTTATAGGGGAGAGAGAAGGTGGATTACAATGGAAATCAAACCTAACTTGTGCGTTTGAAAAGAAACTTAGATAATTTATTTCTTTATAAATAACAGGGATGTCTTGAAGGGTAGCGCTAATATTGGTTAATATATATCATAAAATTTTCCCTTATAATAAATTATCTGGCCTTATAAAATTATTTTATTAATATTTTAGTTCAGTGAACAGAGCACTATAAATTAGAAAAAAATTACCAAGATGAAAACGGGGATAAATGGGTAAAGGAAACCTATATAGGAAGATAGAGGACAGTTGTCCTTTTAATAATCACTTTTAATATTAAAAATTGACCCATTAATACTTACTACTTAGTCATTCCTCTTCTACCGTGAGGTGTAGAGGTTTGGAAGAGAGAGCGCCAGACTATTCTATCAGCTGTCTTCTTCCTGGCCTGGTTCCATTCTAGTCCTCGGTCCTTCAAAGATTGTCTAATGTTGTCCTCCCAGCGGACTCTGGGTCGTCCTGGAGGTCTGGATCCCTGGCTCTTTGTTTCCCATGCTTGTCGTGGTAGCCGATCTTCTCCCATTCTGCAGACATGGCCAAACCATCTTAGTTGGGACTGTTCTATTTGGGTCTGCAGCGGGTGGGATTTTAGGCCTTAACAAAGATATTGTATAAATAAAAATTGAGACAGACGAACAAACACACTTATCAACTGCTCAATTTGGTTGCGTGAGAAAAGTTAGAAATTTCTTGACACGCGTTCTGATTGGTCAAGGCGTAGAGTAGCTTGGGGCAATAAAATTAACATTTCGCTGGCACCAACCGCCATTTGAAATTAAAACTATCTAAAGCTGACATCAGCGGGAGAGCCTGTGTGACCAAAGCTTTCACCGTCTGGACACTTAAAGCAGTGGTAGAACCTATTAACAGCCAAAGTCAAGCTTATGATATGTGATATTCTTGTTTGAGGGTAAGGCACAATAAGTATTTGTATTGATTTAATTAACATGCAGGCCACAATTTGTGTTACGATAGCCAAAATAGGAATGCAGTCTTTCGGAGTGAAAGAAAGGCATAAAATATTTGCTAGTGGCTTACAAATTTTGCTCATGCCAATGCAGTAACCCAGAAGAGATATTGGCTTTTGCAGTGCCATAAATGTTTAAATATTATGTAAAATCATGTAGAGAATGTTAGAAAGAATTTATCCACAGGTTTCAGTGCTAGGTTAAGCACACTCTATCTATTGTATGAACGACAAGCCCTGTATAGGATGTTGTAAAGAGATATTAAGGGATCACAAGCTATGTATTGTACACCCCTATGTATTGTATGGAAGAGACTTCTTGGAGGAGGAAACAAGAGCTATGTACTATCACTGCAGAAGAATGTTTACCCAGCAGTGATGTTAAACAATGGAAGATACAGATTGGTGCAATGATCAGCGCACATAGCTGATCAGGGTGAGTTGTCACCGTGTTTGTGTGTGGAATTAAATATACTACTCGTCAAAAGTCAAGAGCCACCCTATTATTTTCAATACACTTTTATATAAGCGCATAGAATGATTAAATGAAGGAAGTTTTTAGTAAAAATGGGTGCAATATCTTCCTCTGACAGTCCTCTATGCACGTTAAGCATAAAAACAACTCACCGACAACCATAGTGATCACGTGCAATTTGGTTTGCTGACCATAAATTCACATTTTTAATCTGTTTTTTCAAACTTCCGTACAACCAAACAGGTGAAATAATCGTGCTGATTGACATTCCACGTGCAATGGCGACTTTTCGTGAACAGAGTTCACTCTTAATTTGTTTTACAATCAGCAGACTTAGGGTAGTTTCATCACTTGCAAAAACCATGCCACCGAGAAGAAGTCTTGACACCTTACAAAGAATGAGGGCTATAGCGTGGGTTGAAAGTGGTTTATCTGTCCGTGAGGTTGCTGGACGGCTTGCAGTGTCACACTCTACTATCCAAAGAATTTTGGAGAGATTTCAGGCCACAGGAAGTGTGGAGGATCGCCACCGGCCAGGTCGCCCTAGATGCACCAATAGACATGATGACCGGTACCTCTTGTTGTCAGCCCTGCGCCATCGAACAGTGACTTGTTCCATTCTAAGATGTCAGCTGAGACAAACTGTAAACGTTAATGTCAGTCAAAGCACCATTCGCAGACGTTTACATGAATTTGGACTGGCTGCTCGACGTCCTGCAGTCAGAATCCCTCTTGCTCCTGCTCATCGCAGAGCCCGTGTTGTTTGGTGTCGCGAGCACATCCGATGGACAAGGCAACAATGGAGTCAAGTTCTCTTCACTGATGAATCTCGCTTCACTGTGTCATTCAATGATGGCAGGATTCGAGTTTGGAGACGACCAGGAGAGCGATTTACTGATGACACAATTCGAGAGGGGGGTCGTTTTGGTAGGGGTTCTGTCATTGTCTGGGGAGACTTCTACAGACACGGCAGGACCCCACTCTACATCATCCAAGGCAACTTGACCGGCCCAAGATACAAGAACGAAATCTTGAGACCAATTGTTCAGCCTGCTCTGGAGGCCATAGGTGATAATGCCATCCTCCAAGATGATAACGCTCGACCCCATCGAGCTCGTGTGGTGAATGAGTTTATTCAGCAACATGGGATCATCAGGATGGCGTGACCAGCTCATTCACCTGACCTTTCTCCGATTGAGCACCTCTGGGATGTCCTTGGTCAAAGATTGTCAACAAATCACCCCCTGCCAATGGATGTTGCACAGCTGACTGCATTTCTGCTTCAGGAATGGCAAGCTGTTCCTCAGGATACTCTTCGGACCCTTGTGGACTCGATGCGTCTATGCTGTCTTGAATGCCTTGCTGCAAACGGTGGTCATACCTGATTTTGAAATGTCTATTTGTCCAATATCTATTTTGTGACTTTTGAAAAGGTGGGTGACACACTTCACAGCTCCATTGCGTTTGAATGTGTGTTTCCATTTCTTTACGTGACATGTCAATTTGGTATTCAATAAATGCCGTTTTGACTGATACCAATTACGTTTATATCAGATTTGTTTTATGGTTTCAACCAAGGTTTTTCTAAGTGGCCCTTGACTTTTGACGAGTAGTATATTAGATGAGATTTATATGGGGAGGGCATTTTCCTCTAATTACAGGTCATATACCAGCATACCTATTGGTAGCAGGAAACCGGGTGAGGGAAGAAAGTTTGGGAGGAACGCTCAGCCTTGTTGCCGCAGCTACCCCATTTCTTCAGCTCTAAAGCCAGTTGAATGCATATGAGAACTCAAGGGCCAACAGTTGTCACCAGTTTTATCAGTTAAGTCCGTTAGACCGGCACTGAGAGTGTAACATCAATTATTCCACCACAACCATAAGCATAATACTAAATAATAAACTCACCTTGAGATGATGACCAAGACAATCTGTCCAACACATTAACACTGATACGTACAAGCAGATAGACAGATCAGTGGGTGGAATTCTTACAGTGATCTTTATTCATAGAAACAAGATACTTGGACAGAGTTCCAGTTATTTATTTTAAATAGTGTATATAAACAAGTTTATTGAGTTTGACAATCCCTGTCCCCGAAAATTGAGGTACAGGGAAATTAAATTGTAATATAATTACCTAAACTTTAACAAAAGTCTTACTCACTTTAATATTATTGAGTTACAGTTCTGTCTTGACATATGGACGCGAGTCATGGGCAATGACTACAACCCACAAAAGCCAGATTCAAACCTCAGAAATGAGGTATCTGAGGAAGGTGGTTGAAGTAACAAGAAGAGACATGGTCCGCAACCAGACGATACGTCAAGGCCTAAAATCCCACCCGCTGCAGACCCAAATAGAACAGTCCCAACTAAGATGGTTTGGCCATGTCTGCAGAATGGGAGAAGATCGGCTACCACGACAAGCATGGGAAACAAAGAGCCAGGGATCCAGACCTCCAGGACGACCCAGAGTCCGCTGGGAGGACAACATTAGACAATCTTTGAAGGACCGAGGACTAGAATGGAACCAGGCCAGGAAGAAGACAGCTGATAGAATAGTCTGGCGCTCTCTCTTCCAAACCTCTACACCTCACGGTAGAAGAGGAACGACTAAGTAAGTAAGAGTTACAGTTCTGTTTACATTTTATTTCGTCCTTATATTAATTACATTACACTAGACACACTCAGCCACACAACATCACAGAGCCTATTTTACACATATTGAGATCTGAGAGGTGGCGGATAGGAACTCTGAGATCATCATCATCATCAACAATTAGACTCAGGGAACTTACACAGCTTGACCTCACTCTGTTTACCCTTAATTAATAACACCAGTAACCTCTTTTACCACAGTGCTGCCTCTTCTGCCTGTCTTGCAAGATCGTCTAGGAAATTCCTTTTGTTGGCTCGGGTCTGGCGTTTAACTTCCTTGTCCAGCTGACTGTACTGTTCGCTATATAGTTGCTTTAACCTGGGGGACTTCGCTTCTGTTTTCTTTCTTTTCATTTCTTTCTGGGACCCAAAGATGCAGCAATCAGCGACTCATAGCTTGACTGCTTGCGTCAGGGTCAGCGAACCAGAGCTGACCAAGACCCTACTCCACCTCCATGTGGTGGTCCTGGAAACAGGCTGCATCACTGCAGTCTGGCTGAGAGAGTAGGGATCGAAGAGGGAAGGTAAACCCGGTCCCAAAAAATGCCGTGCTGAAGTCAGATGTGCCGGCCGAAAGGCGCAGATATCGCAGCTGTGCTGTAAACAGACACAACGCAACCAACGTCCTTTTCAGGACGAACGAGGAAGAAGAAGAATTTCCTTTCTCATCGTTATGGTGTTTAATGTTTCTGGTGTTATTCAGTCTTGCTTCTTCCTTTCCTGGAATCCCAAGCATGATTTGCTGCATTCCTTATATATTGTTGAAATGGTGTTGAATTTCTGGTCTATATCATCAGTCAATGTCTTTTCCTGACTTTTGGCAAATTGATATCGCTTCTTTATATCAGCCGCAAAAGCTTTTCTGGTAAGGGGGTCCTTCAATTTGCTGATGTCGAATCTTTTCTGTGTAGTTACAGTTGGTCCAGCCGTTCTTACGTTTCACTTTCAGTTTTGCTACTACTAAATGGTGATCACTTCCCACATCCGCACCTCTTCTTACCTTCACATCTTGTAATGCATGTTTCCATCTACCGTTAATCATAATGTGGTCTACCTGGTTTCTGTCCCGACCATTTGGTGATTCCCATGTTAATTTGTGAATTTCTTTGTGTGAGAAAAGTGTTCCTCCAATGACCAGGTTGTTGTTTTTTTTTTTTTTTTTTTTCTAACCAGCGGCACTCGAGCTTTCCAGCTCTTTTTGGCCCAATGACATGTCATTGCGAGGCTGGGGGGTCAGTGGACTTTCCTTCCAACCCGGTCAGGAGCTTCGCTCCTTCCCATCCACACGGGATTTATGTGCAGGAGCCGTTCAGGTTATTCAGTCAAATTTCCGGTCGTAAACATTCCTTCAAACGCTGACGCCCGGGTTTGAACCATGAAAACCTGGTCGCCAGTACAACGCCGTAGCCATTACACCAGCACTGTTAATGCTGCAGAAACTTATTAATTTATCCCCATTTTCGTTTGCTGTTCCGCTTTTCCCCATTACTCTTTCATTATATGTATTGTGTGTTCCAACTTTCGCATTGAGGTCTCCCATTACTACGATAAGATCATATCTAGGTGTGTCTTCCATTTCTTTCTGCAGTTGTTCATAGAATTCATCATTGACCTCATCATCGCTGTCATTCGTTGGTGCGTAGCATTGTAATACATTCTAGTGTTGGTGAATCTCTCTACACCTCACGGTAGAAGGGGAACGACTAAGTAAGTAAGTTGATGAATCTCCCTCTCAATATTATTCTTATCAGTCTGTTGTTGATGGGTTTCCATTCCAGTATTGTCCGCTCTATTCCTTTCTGTAGAATAATGGCTACACCTTCATTGTGCTGTTTATCCTCTCTTTAGAGTAAAGTACAGTTTCTCCTGTTGCTGTTTTAACTTTTCCTGCCCCTGTCCATCTGCTCTCGCTTATCCCTAGAATGTGTAATCTATAGTTTCTCATTTCTGCTGTGACCTGTTTTAGTTTACCCGTCTCGTTCATTGTCCTGACATTCCAAAATCCTATTCACGTTTTGCGGTCAGGACGTCCGTTTTCGTGTCAGTGGCTTCCTTTCGGCTTTCACCACTGACAGTCATACGAGCCTCAGACTCCGGATGTCCGTACCGCGGTAAAGTTTGTTAATTTTTTGTCGTTTTCGTAACTTCATTTCTTTTTACATAGACAGGGATGTCAGCCCTATGCTAAAACCCCCAACCTGGAGGACCAGAGTGTCTGCTTTACTATGACACCTGCCCGCGCAAACCTGTCCAGCTAGGTAGAACCTTCCAGGAGTAAAACTCCAGCTGGCATAGCTCTGGGGGTAATCAGGGTACGCAAGCCGCCATACCTCGACAAGGTATTGACACCGGTGATGGCAGAGCCTTCTCGGATAAGGGCGAAAAAATAGGAGGTCCCGTGTTGCACACGTTAAACATCCCACGGCAGTTGGAAATCGTAAAGAGTATGCTGCTGCACTGGCAAAATAAAAAATAGCAATCTACCACCACAAAGCAATCGGCGACCATCACGCCTAGTGGCGTCTTGTAGGGCAGCAACAACTGTCTCCAGTTTGCTCAGTCGACAGCCATCCTTCGTGTGGTACCCCAGCTCTGATTCATGCTTACTCAGCTGCTTAGAATCTGTGCCTCCACAGTTCTCCACCTCGCTTTCACATTCCTTCTGGAATCCATAGCATGGTAGTTCTGGTGATGGTGTCAAGGTCTATTCTGAGGATGTGGCCAACCCAATTCCAGCGTCTGCCCGTAATGATGGTGCGCATGTGTGACAGAATGGTGCGACCCTTTTCGATCCGTTTCACGACGGCGTATCAGTTACATTTTTGTACTGATTTTTATTGCGTGCTTTCAACTGTCGCACTTTCTTTCTTTCTCTGCTATGTGTAGCAGATTATTGGTATTTTCATTCTTACACTCCCTTCATTATATTTCGTCTTGTCTGTTTACCTGCCCATCCCTGCTGAGATAGTAGACAGGTGATGCAATATTGAAACGACAGGCATATTTTCGCGTACCCAACCTTGGCCGCTACCGATTAACCCTAAAATCGCCAGCGTATTTGTCTAGTGGCTAGTAAGGCCAGGGTACGTGACAGATAAGAGATTACTTGTCTGGGTGACACATTTTGGACAGACAAGGATGACCTAATCGCTTCCTGTCCGACTTGTTATGACAAGATTACTTTAGATAGTAATAAGTTGTTACATCGAACACACATTGCCGAGAGAGTTAACCGATATGTTTGTGAGTGTGTACACAAGGCTTCGGATGTTTGATTGCCACATAAGGGAGATGTGACCTTTGCATTACGCGCAAAATTATTCCATGTCGGAATATTTTGAAATTACCCCACCCAACATTTTTGTTTGAAATGATTGGAGCCCTGAGCAGCTGCATAACAGGTGCGGGGGTGTGACGAAATGGACGACCTCTTCGCGATCTTTGGTTCTCTCCGGCAGTATCGGTACATTTGTGGTACTGAATTTTATTATGTGCTGTCAATTATCACACTTTTCTTTCTTCATTATTTTTCTGCTAAGTAGCAGATATTTTGTATTTTCCTTCGTACACCCCTCTCAGGGATTAGTCATTACATCTGTACGTGTCCTGTCCCTTTGGTAAAACATTTGCAAGGAGCGGCTGATATGATACATCACAGCCTCGAGGGCGCGGCAAGACTTTGATAAAAGCTTAAACACAGGATAAACCATGCACGAGGCGGAACTTATGACATAAGCGCTTCCGGGTCATCCTTGATACTCCAACATTACTGTCTGTGTAACACATGTGGGCATGTTGTCATGGGTGTCTACTGATCTGTCTGTAAGTTTGTACATGAGGGCATCGGACAGCATATTACCATATATGGTAGACGTGACCTTTGCAAAATTGTTCCATGTCAGAAATATTATGAAAGTACCACACCCGACCTGTCTGAAGATGATTGGAGCGTTTTTTTTTAACTCCATAACAAACGAAGGCGTGCTAAGAGAGGGAATATAGTCTGACCATTTCGCAGTTTTAGTTCACTGTGAATTTCACGCTCGCCAAGGCAACATCAGACCGCGCCAGAGTGAAGACTAGATTCATAATTCCTTTTTTTAACCGTACCTTTTATTGGAGAACCAAATAAGACTTACAAAGCACAGGAAATCTCTACATTTTAATAAGGAACACAGGGACTAGGAAACTGAAGAACATATGAAGTCATAGAGGGAATCTATTGTAAAATTAAATACGAGGGAAGGTCAAAAAGTAATGCCTCCTATTTTTTATGTATGTGAATACTGCATCGGTGTGCAATTTGTAAATTTAGCAGGATTCCTCAAACACTCTTCTGCATTGTATAGCATTACCAACCTGTTTCAGTAACAGGTGGCACCACTGTAACAGTTTAAAAATGGCTGCCAAAGACGTTCGGTTAAAACAACGTTATGTCATAGAATGTTGACAGACAGACAAAAAGAAACAAGGAAAACCATAGTCATCAACCTCCTGCACCGTTACGAAACTGAAGGAGAAGAGTTGTTATCGAATATTGTGACAGGTGATGAGACTTGGGTTCATTTTTTTGAACCAGAATCCAAGAGACAGTCAATGGAATGTCATCACACAACACCGCCGACAAGAAAGAAGTTCAAAAGTTCACCATCTGTAGTGACAGCTATGGCCTCCGTGTTTTGGGATAAGAAGGGTGTGATTCTTCTCGACTTCTTGGAACAGGGAAACACGGTGAATGCAGACCATTACATTGAAACTTTGAAGAAGCTTAGAGGTCATCTTCGGCGACTTTACCCATTAAAAGATCAGAGAACTGCACTACTGTTGCACGATAATGCCACGCCACACACCGCTAAACGCACCATTGATGCGATTGCAGAATTTGGCTGGACATTATTACCACATCCCCCTTACAGTCCCGATATTGCACCTTCTGACTTCCATCTGTTTGGACCACTGAAAGAAGATCTTCGAGAACATCACTTTGAGGACACCGAGACCCTTAAACGCGCCGTACGAAAGTGGTTTAGGAAAAAGGACACAAATTTTTACCGTGCGGGGATACTTGCCCTTGTGAGAAGATGGACAAAAACTGTAACAAATTACGGAGACTACATTGAGAAATAAATTTTTGAAGTTCAGACTTGGGGCTACATTTCAATGTCAATTTTATGTTTTCTTGCCTATTGAATGAAATTAAAAATTACGAGGCATTACTTTTTTACCGTCCCTCGTATATCCCAGACGCATGTAAGAGAATGATTCGTCTCTTTTATTCATCTGAGCAACAAGTCTGTAGCCAAGATTGGCGTAACATATTTTATTGCTAGCATGTGAACTAACATATATATGTATATATTACCATGTGAAGTTTAATGTGTGAAACTCACTATTGGATGTCAGTCATTTGAGGCTGGCAACCTCAGCGTATAGAATGATGATTCATGAACCACCACTGCATGGGCTGGTGATTGCTTTATTGATAGTTTCATAAAGAGAACTAAAAGCATAAAGTAGTTCCAGGTTCCCTATGGAGAAGGGAGGACAAATTGAAAGAAATGATGTACATTCTAAGTATAATACTGACATTTTCAAAGCAGAGTAAATGTCCCTAAAAACATATTCATGTTAAAATGAATAGAAGTTTCAAACTTTTCCACAAGTGTAAATGTAAATGAAACATAAATGAATTTATATTGTGAACACTTTTTTTAAACAGTGGAAATGTAAATGTAAAACATTATATCTGTACGTTTAACCTTTTCATTTAAATGTAATGCTAAAGCTATTCAGTTTAAATGTAAAGGAAGTTTTATCCCGAAGGATTAAATTTAATTCTCATCGAGGGTAAATTCTGACATGGGATGGTAGAATAGAAGAGGGGGGCACATAACTATGTGTCGGAAAACGCCATTCTCAGAAGAGCGTTTTGTTTCTATTTCTATTACCAGCTATTGGTGGTACCAGCAGAAAGTACTATCTCTGGAACCAAGTGAAGGTAGAAGTGGACTGACGTTGTGTGAGATGCCATCATAAGAGGGTCTTATAGACAGACGCAGAACCAGCTTGGCCATTACTCCTTGACGTTCTGGGAACGTGCGGTGCCTGAACTTTGACCAGAGACGAGCGCAAGCAGAGTGAAAAGAACCGACCCATAAGGAGGATTAGAATCTTCATTGGCAGCTAAGTTAACCTATATGCTGCCACTTGAACTTCTTATCCAAAAACCATCACCCAAGTGATGAAAACTTCATTTTGTCTTCTTTCTTAGATTTTTGGCCGCAGACCGTCAAAGCAGTCAGTGGCCATTTTGTAACTAACTAGTATTCCTTTCTTTTAAACTGTTAAACTTTATAGTGATTATTAAATTTTGTTATTTGTAATTATACAAATTTAACTTCGATTCAATCATTTTAAATGTACTACATTTTGTCTCAGTCAAAGTTACTGAACACACACTCTAAACAGAGCTTTATTATAATAATTATTCTACTGATTAACTCAGCGGTGGGGGCTTAACGAGCTAGAATAAACCATTGCTAAATTCTTCATAAAAGGTGTCGGCAGATTACAGAATTAACGTGCTCAGCAACAGCCAGCATTGTTTTTGCTTATCTGAATATCTTGTGAAGACTTCCATGTGATAGAAGCTTTACTACTCTTCTATCTACATTTCTGCCAAGAGTAATCTTGTGTAAAGATAGACTCCATTGAAGATTATAATAGATACTCTTGAGTTTTGGCCACTATTGGACCACTACTGCAAAGCAGGGGAGGCAATACCGTCACAGGGGGTAGGACAGACATATAACCTGACACTTTCAGTGTTATTTCACTGTGAGAATCGCTTGCCAAAGACACTAGACTTGCCAGTAGTTAGAATCAGGATTCCATCTGATCAGACCTGGCACCTTTAACTCTTTCAGTCCCAAGGAAAAAAGTTGGTTTGGCCCAAGCAAAAATGGCCACCCCGGTGCATTTTTAAATAAATATCTCAAAACAAAAACCCGTTCACTCTTAAACACATGCGGTATTTAAAAGAATGTACTTGCAGTCGGAAATGACGTTTTGGGTGGTTTGTGTGTAGTTATAATTAGAAATAGTCTCAAACAGAGGCACATATACTAAACGCTTTATAAAGTTGATTGGGCCAAGCGCGTCTAACCCCTGAGGATATATAAAGTCGATTGGGACTTAAAGAGTTAATTGGAGTATTCATAAGGACTTACAAAACAGCCCAGGAAACTCTATCAATTTAATAAGGAAAGCCACTGTCTGAGGAAACTGAACACACGGAGTCAAAGAGGGAATTATCTTATAAAAGTAACGACCTCCAAGAATACGTGTAAGAGGCCTAATCAAGTGCCTTAACCTCATTCATCTGCGCAAAAAGTCTGTGAGCCAGGATTGGCGTAAGTTGTCATTTTACATTCTATATTTTTCATTACTAACATGTGAACTTATATGTATATATTGCCATGTGAATATTAATAGGTGAAAATCGCTAGTGGATGTCCAAGTCATTTGAGGCTGGCAACTTTAGCGTATAGAATGATGATTTCATGAACCACCACCGCAAGGGCTGGTGACTGCTTTATTGCTAGTTCCTTACAGAGAACTAAAAGCATCGGTAGTCCCAAGTTCCATATGGAACGGGGAGGGAAAGATGAAAGAAATAATATACATTCTAATTATAATACTTACAGTTTCAAACCAGTGTAAATGTCTATGTAAACATATTCACTTTAAAATTAATGAAAGTTTCAAATTTTTCAATCAGCATAAATGTAAATGAAAACCTATTCAATTTATATTGTGAACACTTTTCAGACAGTGGAGATGTAAATGTAAACATATTCTATCTGTACTACTAACCTTTTCATTTAAATGTAAAATAAAGATAAAACTATTCAATTTAAATGTAAAGAAAGTTTTCTCTCGAGGGGTTAAATTTAATTCTCATCAAGGGTTAATTCTGAGATAGATGGGATGGTGGAATAAGAGCAAGGGGACACATAAGTGTGTGTCTGGAAACGCGATACTCAGGAGAGCATTTTGTTTCTATTCTTTTACCATTGTTGTTGGTGGTCGTACTAGTGAGGGTACTTATCTCTGGAACAAAGTGAGGGTAGAAGTGGACTGACGCAGAAATGCAGGACCAGCTTGGCAGTTACTCCTTGACTTTTCTGGGAACGAGCTGCATCTTTAATCTTGACCAGAGACGCAAGAACTCCAGTGACCTATCTGCACAGAACCCAGCAGCGGGAGCAGAAACTACTATTGGCAGCTAAGTGAAACCTATAAGCTGCCAAAGTGAACTTTTTTCATAAAACCTACTATCATTCAATGATGAACATTTTCTTTTAAACTATTCAATTATTTTAACCCTTGTTAAAACTAAATGATTATTAAATATGTTATTTGGAATTATACAAGTTTAACTTCGATTCAATCATTTTAAATGTACTGCATGTTTGTCTCAGTCAATTTACTAAACGCTCTAAACAGAGCTATACCAGAATAATAAGAATTCCACTGAGTAAATCAGGAGTGGGGGCTTGAACGAGCTGAAATTAATAATTGCTGAATCCTTCACAAAAGTTGTCGGCAGATTCTAGAATTATCGTTCAGCCAATGCAGCATTGTTTTCTCTTATCTGAATATCTTGTGATACTCCCTTGTGATAGAAGCGTCATTATCCTTCTATCTACAACTCTGCTGAGAAATCTTGTGCGAAGGTAGACACCTTTGAAGCACATATTAGATGCTCTTGAGTTTTGGCCACTGTTGGACCACTACTGCAAAGCAGGGGAGGCAACCTGTGACAGCATGGCTTCTTGATGGGTCCAAGTTCGCAGTTCTTAGTTGGTGATGGTGTTTGGCCAGAAAATTCAAAGAATTTTCCATAAGTAGGTTGTGTGGAAAGAGGACAATTTGGATATTTCCTTATCGGTTACTCTCCAGCATTCAGCACCGCACAAAAGTACAGAAATTACACAGCTCTCATATATTTTTAGTCGTGTTCGTACTGTACTGGAGGGATTTCCAGATGTTATTTAGGTTCGCGAAGGCTATTCTGGTTTTATTCTTTCGGCTACCGAAGTCATTACTTGTTTGGCCATCTGGTGTTAATGTGGGTCCTAAGTATGTAAATGTATTTGTATTTACTAGCTCTTGGTCCCTTATTGTTATTGGTTCAGGATTTCTTACATTTAGTGTCACGACTTCTGTCTTATTGAAATTAATGTTGAGTCCGACCTCTTGGCTATGTTTATTTAGTCTGTCTGTTTTTTCTTGGTTGTCATCTGCGTATTCTAGATCCTTCAGTGTAGAGAATGCTGTTCATCTTATTCCTCTAGGGGCAGCCGCTGTTGTCTGGCGCAACACCCAGTCTATGACAGTTAAAAACAGTGGTTGATAAGGGGCATCCCTGCAGCACTCCTGTTTTCACCTAAAAAGTTAGACTGCTCTGCTCAAAACTGCATGTGAAATGAGCATCCAAGCATTCAGTGATGGAGATCTTGAACTTAGGGATTCCATAAGCCCTAGGTATTTTCCATAGGCTGACCCTGTGAATGCTGTCAAATGCCTTTTCAAAGTCAACAAAATTTATATATAGCCGCCTCTGCCATTCTGAACACTGTTTTATTATGTTCCTGAGAGTGAATATATATCTGCACATTGTCTGTTTCTTCTGAATCCTGCTTATTTCTTCCTGTTTATGGTCTAGTGCCCTTGAAATTCTTTGAATAATTATTCTGCCCAATATGTTGCTTGGAACTGATAGTGATAGGAGAGTAATTTCTCTCCAGTTGTTGCAGTCAGTGAGGTCACCTTTCTTTTTCAATTTAACAATTATTCCTTTGTTCCACTCCACTTGTGTTGTCTTTGTCAGATTTGTGCAAACAGTGGTTCTAATAGCTCTGCCGCTAATACAGGATCTGTTTTTAATAGCTCTGCATTTAGGTTGCCACGGGCTGGAGCTTTTCCATTCTTCAACCCTTTGATAGCTGTAATGATTTCTTCCCAACATGGAATATCTGTATTTATATCTACCGTATACTTGAGTATAACACAATCCTACTATAAGTCGACCCCTAGACCTTTGGACCTAAAAAGCGTTAAAAATGAATGACCCGATTATAAGTCAAAGTACAAAAATGATCTTTCAATGATAAATTTATGAAAAGCTAATTTTTTTCCTCCAAAGCTACTGGTAATATTTTGTGTTGGTGAATAGACAGCGAAAAGCGGTTAATAAAACGGCAACACCAGCCTGCAGATGCAAAAGATTTCGATATCTCTGGCATGTTGCGATATTTTTCACTCTTTTTCAAAGGAAGGGCGCAAATTCATGTTAATCCCCGAGTAATGATGCAAAAATGTTGCCACCGAGTTAAAACAAATTCATTGAAATACTGACCGGTTTCATGAATCTTTATTATTATTATTTCTTTTTTTTTTTTTGCTCGACTATAAGTCGAGGTGATGTTTTTAAGGTACAAAAATTTGAATTTTTTCTCCACTTATACTCGAGTAAACAGTAGATCATATTTTGCCTCTGAAATGTTCAATTGTGACTCTGTGGGTTTTTATTTAGCGTTTCCCTGAAGTGTTCTGCCCATCTTGCTTCTTGCCCGTTTGTGTTGATGAGATTTCCGTTCTTGTCTCTAACTAGTGTAATGTTGTTTGCACACTGTTTTCCCACTGATTGCTTTTGTTACTTTTTACACCATGTTTTTTTCATTCCTCAGTGCTGTTTCTTCTGCCTGACTTGCAATGTTATCTGTTATTTCCTTCTGTCAACTCGGGTTTGACGTTTTATTTCCTTGCTCAGTTGACTGAACTGTTTGCTATATATTTCCTTCAATCTAGGGGACTTTGCTTCTATTTTCTTTCTTTTGATTCCTTTTAACATCCCTATGGTTTTCAACGTTTCTGGTGTTATCCAATCTTGTATCTTTCTTTCCTGGAATCCCAAGCAAGTTTTGCTGCTTTCTCTATATACTGTTAAAATTGTACTCAATTTCTGGTCAACATCTTGAACTGCTGCCTCTTCCTGGTTCTTGGCAGTTTGATAACCATTCTTTATATCAGATACAAATGCTTTTCTCGTGAGGGGGTCCTTCAATTTACTGATGTCGAATCTTTTCTGTTTTGTTATTTTTAGCCCAGTAGTCCTGATCTTCATCTTTATTCTTGCTAGTACCAGGTGGTGATCAGGATAATGGCTGCGCCTTCACTGCGTTGGTCATCTTCTCTTCCCGAGTAAAGCACTGTTTCCCCTGTGGTTGTTTTTACTCTTCCTGCCCCAGTCCATCTACTCTCATTAATTCCTAGTATGTGTAGTCTTTAGTTTTTCATTATAATTTGATTCACTTTCCCTGTCTCGTTCATTATTTTTACATTCCAAAATCCAATTCTGATTTCGTGTTTAGAAGTCCGAATGTCCGTTTTCATTTCAGTGGCTTCCTTTTGGCTTTCACTACTGGCAGTCATACGAGTCTCAAATTCCGGATGTCCGTCCCGCAGCAAAGCGTGTTCATTTGTTGCTGTTTCTGTAACGTATGTGATTTTTTTATGTAGACTGGGGTGTTGGCCACGTGCTAAAACCCCCCAACCTGGAGGATCAAGGTACCAGCTTTTGCATGACCTCTAGCCGTGCAGAAAGTCCAGCTTGGTAGAACGTGCCAGGAGTAAAACTCCCGCTGGCATAGATCTAGGGGTTGTCAGGTTACACAGGCCACCATACCGCTACAAGGTACAGTTGACATTCAAAAATCCGGCCATCGATAATCCGGTTCCTTCAGATTTCCGGCATGGATTTCGGAGCGCACTTTTAAATTTACCGCGTTGGCGCGCCACTGTTTTCTGGAGCAGTTTATGTTTTGATGCAGCTGTTGGGTCTTGCTTGCACGTGTTAACAGCCATTCCTGCTCATTCCTTCTCATTTTATCATTTATTTGCTGCTGTTTAGCCCCATTATGGATTCAGCAAATAAAAGAAGTGGTGTAAAACGTAAACATCGTGCATTGTCGATCGCAGATAAAGTGTACAGGTAGTCATTTTCTGTTAAATATATATAGAATATATAACCATAAAAAATCCGGCATTTTCAAAAATTCGGCACTCCTCAGGTCCGGAGGTTGCTGGATTTTTGAATGTCTACTGTATATGCATACTGATGGCAGGTAAAAAATATTAAAGGACAGAATTTCACCATACACAGATGGACATACAGGTCAGTCACAAAATTTCTTCAAAAATTAGCAGGCCTCGATGTTTAATAAGCCACAGCGCCTTTATTTATTTAAGATCAAACAGTGAATCATCAATAGTGAAATAAACAATAAATGGTGTCTGTGACAGTGTTTCCCAACCAGTGTTCCACGAGAAATCGTGGAATAAATAATTTTGTTATATGTTGAAATAACATTTAAAAAAGTTCGAAGTATCGTTCTTATTTAGGATTAATGTTCATTTCATATTGTATTGATAAATTTCTTACTCATATAATAACTTAAACGTTTGCAAATGTGTGAGTGATCAGTAACTCTCTTCCTTTGTATTTAGATTTGGCAATAGCAATACCAAAGAGATAAATATAGAAGAGATTTCACAACAGTATATCGCATGAAAAATTACATTTTAAAAAAATGAAAGGATCGGATTTGTATAAAAATGTGTACGTACATTATACAAAAGAGTCAAACAAAAGTGAGCATACTATTTGTCAGGACTACAAGTCAGCGGTTCTGGAATCTCCAGAGAAAGAGAAACAGAGAGGCCAAAAAAACAACAAATGGAGAAGACAGGTTTAAAAGGGATCAGGAAATAAGGAAAGACTGAACAGATATCACAAGACAGCAAGTCATTATCGTCATCTATGGAAAAGCTAATTTGTCAAATACAACACAACTTGTGCTTAAAATAAAAGGAAACCTTAAATAACATACATGTATCAATGCCATTGAAAAACCCACATATAAAAAATACAAAGTTCTCAACAAGGGATTAAATAATGCTTGATTCTGGAATTATCACATAGTGTTATTGATATTCTGAACCTTTTCTACTTCCAGCTTATTCTTTCTTTCTTTGGTCCTTTGCCGCAGATAACAAAGCAACCAGTGATCATGCCTGGTGGTGTCTTGTAGCGCAGCAACAGTCTCCACTGTGCTCGGTCGGCAGCTGTCCTTCATGTGATGCCCCAGTTCTGGTTCATGCTTTGCATCTTTGTCTCCACAATTCTCTGCCAGGTAGCTTATGGCCAACCTCGGTTTCCTTCTGGAGTCCATAGCATGGCAGTTCTGGTGATGGTGTCAGGGTCTTTTCTGAGGATGTGGCCAACCCGTGACTTCTTGGTGGATCCAAATTAGCAGTTCTTGGTTGGTGATGGTGTTCGGCCAGAAAATGTGAAGAATTTTCCGTAGGCAGGTTGTACGGTATAGAAAAAGGAGTTTGGACATTTCATTTTCTGTTACTCTCCAGCATGATGCACTATATGGAAGTACAGAAATTATGCAGCTCTCGTATATTTTTTAATTTAGTGTTTGTACTGTACTGGGAAGATTTCCAGACGTTTAGACTGGCAAAAGCTATTCTGGCTTTATTCAGTTGGTTACTGATGTCTTTGCTTGTTCTGCCATCTAGTGCGAATATGCTTCAAGAGTACGTAAACATGCTTGTATTTTCGAGCTCTTTGTTCCTTATTTTTATGGGTGCAGGATTTCTTACATGAGATTAGCTATGTTTATTCAGCCTGTCTGTTTTTTTACTTCCAGCCTCACCGCTACATTAAATATGTCCTTTGGTGACTCCACCATAACTTACTTTGAATGAGACCTTATTCACTGAGAATGAGAAAACTAATACAAACACATGAAGTCTCACAACTTAATTACTGCATAAGTCTATATAACAAAAATTAAACTGCACACTTGGCAAGTTATAAGACTGGAAAAAATATTACAATTTTAAAAAGTACTAAAAAAGAACTGGTTCACCTGTTCCGAGTGTGAAACCATCAGATGACCTAAATACTTTTTGGCTTTAATTTAAAAACATCATAAAGTAGCTGCAGAAGAAGTATGTGGAGAAATCCAACTTGGGAAGAAAGAAAAGGAGTTAAAATGACAATTAGAAGAGAAAAAAAGTGTGCAAACTATACTTGGAAGCTAAGAATACAACTGAAAAACATAGAAATATAGAAAATATGTGACACTCAGAACAAAAGCAAAGAACATGGTCCATATAAATATTAACTCGAGAATCCCGGAGCAGACTAAGATGCTGCCTGAACCACAAATGAACGATGACAAGTGTGGCTTCTGAGCGAGCCAAAGTATTCAAGACCGTATCTTCACACTCAGACAGCTGAGTGAAAACGTCCTTAAGTATATTGAAGATGTATTGGTTTCTTGGATCTAGAGAAGTCATTTGACAAAGTTCACTGCAGCAAGCTTTGGGATACATTCCAATAATCCTGATCCATGCTACACAGGGCTTCTATAAGACTTTTAGGAATTATGTAAGGACATCAAACGAAAAATCAAGAGTTCAGGACCACAGCTGGTGTAAGACAGAGTGATATTCTTTCACCACATATTTTCATACTTCTCATGGATAATGTCATATAAGCTTGTAAGGAAAAGACAAAAAAAGTATTAAGTGGGATACTGGAAGATGAGAGCTGGCTTTGATGACAAGGTGATGATAAATCAAACATACCTCTAATCCAACCTAAAAGTCTGGAAGGAAGAGCTAGAGAAAAGAGGGATGGTCATCAGTAGCTCCAAGATGAAAACCAAAGTGATCTCAAGAGGAGAAAGAACATCAGGTCATGCTGCGAGAACATGCCCTGGAACAAGTCAACCAGTTTAAATACTTTTATGCTGTAAAGACAGGAAGGGAGGCAGCAAAGAAGAGTTGGCTACATGAACAGCAGCAGCTGAGAGACTTTTCCATGCCACAAACCAAGTATTCCTCAGCAAAAAGAGAAACTGGCAAGAAGACAAAGACGGCTGTGTACCACTCCACCTTTGCCCCAGTATTGACCTACAGATGTAAGTACTACAACACACAAGAGCCAGCTTCAAACCTCAGAAATGAGATAATTGAGGAAAGTGGTCCAAGTCAGAAGAAGGGACTGAGTCTGCAACCAGACAATCCATCATAGCCTCAAAACCCAACCCCTGCAGACCTGGAACAGTCCCAGTTGCCATGGTTTGGCCATGTCTGCAGTTTGGGAGAAGACTGGCTACTATGACAAACATGGGAAACTGAGAGCCCAGGATCCAGACCTCGACAATGACCCAGAGTGTGCCCAGGACAACATCAGACAATCTCTAAAGGACTAAGGACTGGAACCATGCCAAAAAGAAGACAGCTAATAGGATAAAATGGCACTCTTTCTGGCTAACTTTTACACCCCAAGGTAGAAGAAAAGCGACTAAGTAAGTAAGTGTTCCCAGTGTGGACCATGCTTTATAACATGTAATTTTTCCATTTTACCTATTGCACTTTGTTCTATCTATAAATCTTTATTCCCGTTGTGGTGTATGTTGGTCCAATACCATTTTATCGTCTACTGTGAATGATAGTCCTCTCATGCCATTTTATGGGTATGGTCTTCTATTGCCACAGTGTTCCATATTGTGGAACATGCTAAAATACAAGCTTTCTAAAAGTCAAGCCTACCAACTCAGCAAAGTAAATGTGTCACAAGGTATTTTTTTTTTTAAATAAACATTTAAAAATCAGATCTGACAATCAAACATAATCAATCAATACCCTTCAGCTCCCCAAGGAACATAGGCCTTCAACAAACACATGCCATCAGCTCAGGTTCTTTCTCGTCTTCCTCATCATTTTCACTTCTGTCTCCAATTCTCTTCTCCATGTGTTCCAGAACAAGGACTACCTGGTAAATGCTATCATGTTTCCTCAATGTGTGTCTTACCCATTGCCAGTGTATTCTCATCTCTTGTTCCACTGGCACTTGTCTGGTTCTTCTCATCAGTTCAACAATGGTGACCATGTCATACTATTTCAATCCTTCTATTCTATGCAAGCACCCATTTATGAAAGTCTGTAGCTTTTTCGTTGTTGTTTTTGTTGTTCTCTATGTTTCAGAGTCATACAATCGGACGATATTTGAGTTTAAGATTCTTATTTTTATGTTGGTCTGGATTTCTCTTGATCTCCACGTTTCCCAATCCAATGAAAGATCCTCTTGCTTTTTTGTATTCTTATTTTGATATTGTTTGTCCCTCCAACTGTGTCTATATTGCTGCCTAGATATGTGTAAGATTCTACATCTTGTTGTGGGTTTTCTTCAAGTTCGACCTTGTCATCATTTCTTGCATTTATTCTCATTATCTAAGTCTTTTCCCAGTGTATTTTCAGACCCACTTGCTATGAAATCTCATTGAGTATTTTCATTTTATCTTGCATCTGACTATGGTTATGGGACCAAACAGCCAAGTCATCGACAAAATCTATTTCTGCAGTGACATCGACAATTTTCATAACCCAATCTACTGCTAGTAAAAAAAGGAAATGGAGACAAGAGGCATCCTTGTTGCTCTCCAGTTCTCATCCCAAACGGCTCTGTAAGTTATCCTTCAAAAAGAACTCTGTATTCCATGTCTTCATAAGTTTTCTTTATTAAGTTAATGATTCAAACACACTCATTCTCTATTTGCATCTAATACATACTATTATAGTAAAGTATTATCATCATTACTTTTAACATGCTGCTCCTTATGAAGCATGGAGTCATTAAAGCAATCATGCGCTTTTGCAGCGATGGACTCTACTGTAATTCGTTTTACACAATTAGGTTAGCAGCCCCGTAATTCGTTTTACATGATTAGGTTAGCAATCCCATAATTCGTTTTACATGATTAGGTTAGCAACACCGTTATTCGTTTTACATGATTAGGTTAGTAGCCCCGTAATTCGTTTTACATGATTAGGTTAGCAGCCCCGTAATTCATTTTACATGATTAGGTTAGCAGCCCCGTAATTCGTTTTACATGATTAGGTTAGCAGCCCCGTAATTCGTTTTACATGATTAGGTTAGCAGCCCCGTAATTCGTTTTACATGATTAGGTTAGCAGCCCCGTAATTCGTTTTACTTGATTAGGTTAGCAGCCCCATGACTGACAACATGACTGAGGGAGCAGTAGTCTTATTGTTTCATTGTCTCCTCCGAGACTTTCCCCACCCCCAGGGAACAACATGGAGATAGCTGAAATATAGCCTAAGATGACCATTTCTTTCCACTTAATCATGTGCAACAAAAGATTATGTAATGTACTCCTACAATTACAAAAAAAATATTATATACGTACTTAATAACGAATATATAACAGTCAGTAGACTATATTAACAAGTCATATTCATTCATCCCCCTTCAGCTCCCCAAGGAGCATAAGCCTTCAATAAACGCATGCCAGGTCATCCTGTCACATGCTATCAGCTCAAGGTATCCCCCATATAAGTCATATGATTAAAGCTTATATTTATCTTCTTTATTTAGAATGCAAAATAAATTAACACATATGAATAGAAGAAAAAAAAAACCATCCCTTAATTTCTTAATATCACTCCCTCCTTCCTACGGCAGAAAATCAGTTTCCTAAAGCTTTTCTTGGACTGAACTGTTTGAAATTATCCATCATATATGGAACCAGAGATGGGAACAATGTCTGAAATTCTAACATAAATGTCCCATCGATCGCCAAAGTCCAGTGTGATAATCTCATATAATTCTCACCTGTGCTGATCATTAATTTACATACAACTCTTGACATCAAAACTTAACTCTGCTCAGTCAATAATAAAGCATAAAATGCCAGCATACTGGCAACACTTATAGCAGACTGTAATGGAAGCATTTCAACAAGTGATGCTCCAATGCAGATAGGTGCTCCAGTTAAAAACGATACAATGGTGACCTTTGCCATCAAGCAAAATACATGTTTAATGGAACCTGTCTGCTTATATCTTGTAGACATAAACAGTGGAAAAGATGCCTGAGTGTGCATCAACTCCCAATTTCTCAAATTGCGAGGATTTGTAAAATATGATAGTTTAAAAAAAAACACATCCAAAATGTCTCCTACAATTTGTACGGGCACAGTTCACTCTTGGTACGAATAGCATTAGATTGTGCACTTTGAATACTCCGGGACCCCAAGATGCAGCAATAGTGAATGCAGTCAGCGACCCATAGCTTGACTGCTTGCATCAGGACCAGCGAACCAGAGCTGGTCAAGACCGCACTCCACCTCCACGTGGTGGTCCTGGAAACAGTCTGCAGCAGTGCAGTCTGGCTGAGCGAGTGCGGATCGCAATGGGAAGGCAAACCCGGTCCCTAAAAAATGCCGTGCTGAAGTCGGATGTGTCGACCGAAAGGTGCAGATATCACAGCTTAGGCGTAAACAGACACAACGCAACCACCGTCCTTTTCAGGGCGAACGAAGAAGAAGAAGAATACTCCATTTACTGAAGGCAGACAGTTTCCAGCCTGAAATGATCCAAGTTCCAGATAAGAGAACAAATGTTAATTTCTTTTGTAAGTCTGTACAACTCTGCAAGATGCAACACTGCTCTCTTCTGCAGGATATGCAACACATGCAAGGCTAGTTTCTATGAAGAATCAACAGCTGGAAACCCAAAAACTTCTAGCCTTTATGTATAAAGATCTGAAATAAAAACAAAAAGTGAAGTTAAATTTCCAGTGAATGCATTGTGTGACTATTGATGCTAATTAGTAATGGTGGTTGGTGGGTGAGTTTAGAAGCTAGTCAAGCAGCTCTGAAAGTTCAAACAGGCAGAAGCAGAATAAACTGTTGTATAATCTACTTCATTTGTATGTTCTAATGCTCTTAAATTTTTGGTTTAAATAGTTTTTTATCAGGGCATACAATACATATTATCATCATTTTAAGCATATAAAGTCATTGTTTCCCAACTTTCTTTTTTCTGTAGTGGAACCTACGAGGGAAGATAAAAAAGTAATGCCTCCTATTTTTTATGTATGTAAATACTGCATCGGTGTGCAATTTGTAAATTTAGCAGGATTCCTCAAACCCTCTTCTGCACTATATAGCATTACCAACCTGTTTCAGTAACAGGTGGCACCACTGTAACAGTTTAAAAATGGCTGCCAAAGACGTTCGGTTAAAACAACGTTATGTCATAGAATTCCTCAATGCTGAAGGTGAGACCCCAATTCGCATCCACGAACGTTTGAAGAATCTTTATGGAGATTCAACAGTGGATGTTAGCACTGTCAGATGTTGGGTACATCGTGGTGACGAAGCTGAAGTAGGTCAATTCTCAATGGCTGACGCAAAGCGGACTCGTCGTCCGTATACCACAGCGACTCCACACAACATTCATTGAGTTGATAACATCATTCGTGGTGACCGTCGGGTAACACTGGATGAACTTTCTTCCATGTTGTCCATTAGTAAAGGCAGTGTCCAGAACATCATTAAAGACCTGGATCAGGTGATGAGCCTTGGGTTCATTTTTTTTTAACCAGAATCCAAGAGGCAGTCAATGGAATGGCATCACACAACATCGCCGACAAGAAAGAAGTTCAAAAGTTCACCATCTGTAGGGAAAGTTATGGCCTCAGTGTTTTGGGATGAGAAGGGTGTGATTCTTCTCGACTTCTTGGAACAGGGCAACACGGTGAATGCAGACCGTTACATTGAAACTTTGAAGAAGCTTAGAGGTCGTCTTCGGCGACTTTACCCATTAAAAGATCAGAGAACTGCACTACTGTTGCACGATAATGCCACGCCATACACCGCTAAACGCACCATTGATGCGATTGCAGAATTTGGCTGGACATTATTACCACATTCCCCTTACAGTCCCGATCTTGCACCTTCTGACTTCCATCTGTTTGGACCACTGAAAGAAGATCGTCGCGGACATCACTTTGAGGACACCGAGACCCTTAAACGCGCCGTACGCCAGTAGTTTAGGAAAAAGGATACACACTTTTACCGTGCGGGGATACATGCCCTTGTGAGAAGATGGACAAAAACTGTAAAAATAACGGAGACTACATTGAGAAATAAATTTTTGAAGTTCAGACTTGGGGCTACATTTCAATGTCAATTTTATCTGTTTTCTTGCCTATTGAATGAAATTAAAAATTACGAGGCATTACTTTTTGACGTCCCTCGTATAAGTAAGTTTTCTTAACCTGTAGAAAACCTACACCTATAAAATTTTTGCTTTATGGTGAATATTTTAAACAGATATTAAAGAACACAGACAGACAGTCCTGGAAAAAGTGCTAATTAGAGATACATGCAAAGTTTATATATCTTCAAAATAGCAATTGACAGTAATGTATACTAAGCACAACTTGTGAAATCATTCAGGGACATAATCTCTGTGTATCACTTTCAGTGCCAGTGGAACAAGTGGTGGGTACGAAAATGCTAACACTGGATAGGAAATATAGTAAGGAAACCTATTTAACAGCACTAAAAGGCAGTACTTCTGGAATTATGTGACGAGTTGTAAAAGAATTCCTGTCTATTTTCTCACTGTTAGAACCGCCCCCTCCCTTATCTTTGATTTTTGCCTCCTCCCTTTTCTTCTTTTTCCCAGTGTCTATGGAATAAATTCCACACTTCGGCAGCGTCAGTCTTAAATTATACAGCCTGCAGTCCACCCTCCATCATGTATTTTTGTTTCCGTTACACAGATGCAACTAAAATTCTTTTCATGCTGGCAGTGGTCTATCTTCTAATGTCTTTTGAGTCAGGGAAAAGTGAACACCGGCG
Organism: Oreohelix idahoensis; assembly: GCA_024509875.1. Classification (NCBI taxonomy): domain Eukaryota; kingdom Metazoa; phylum Mollusca; class Gastropoda; order Stylommatophora; family Oreohelicidae; genus Oreohelix; species Oreohelix idahoensis. The sequence continues at coordinate 248,072 of JAMPIV010004669.1, read as the reverse complement.
AGTCGAAAAGCCTTTTCACGTCACCGGTCTGCTCGTCTTCCCAAACCTTTTAGCAGGGACACTGATGAGTGGACCTCTCGCTACTTTCCCAGGCAACCGTGCCAGAACTCTTTCATCTCCGGTTGCAGTGGGAAATCTCTTGGTTTCCCGATGTCTTTGTCCCCACTCTTTCTCGCCACTTTTTCATCCAAGTGTCTGCCAAAAGTGGGGTAACCTGGGGCAGAACTTGGCTATTTAATCTCGGCTCAAGGATTATTTGTTGCTTGTTCTTCCAGAGTGACAACGGTCTTCTATCTGCAGAGTGGAATTAGTATTACTAAGCCTGGTACCAGTTGCATATTAGAAAGAAATATTTCTAGTAATTTTGAGATATCCCTGAGTCCCCTGGAGACAGACAGCCCATGTAACCCATGTCTTACTGGCTCACTGTATCGCCAAGCTTTATTATTTTCCATTGCCGCTAGGCAGTGAGTGGATATCATCATTGTGCCTTATTTAAGACAGCCAACTGTTACCAATCCATCCTCCCTAGCAACGCCCATACTTGTGTGGTCAATTAATACTTGTAGACGTTAGCCACCCACTGGTGACCATTGTCTTTTGCTTTCCTAACAGTCAACACATCCCCGTACACACAGCAAAGTCATGTCTTCAACGATGCTAGAGGCAAAGAGTTAGGGACGCTGAACAACCAAATCCCAACAGCAATTTTTCTGGGGATTATTAGCATACCTACCAGTCGGTCACTCAACTGATTCAACAGACTTCGCGGAAGGAAAATACTTCCTATTTGCTGGATTTCCAATTTTGCTCTAACATCTGGATAAGTTACAGGGAGACGGAAATTATAGACTGTGACTCAACTATAGAGTGGTACCACTCCTACAGTATCGGCGGGTTAACTTGACTGGCTGTCCTTAAGACGGACTGTTATACTTTATTTCTAACACTCCTTGTTTTCCTTTGCTCACCGTTAATTTTGTTACATTGTGTGATATTCATTGATGTGGACGTGTGTGTGTGTGTGTGTGTGCGTGCGTGCGTGCGTGCGTGTGTGTGTGTGTGTATATATATATATTGTGGTGTTGGCTTTTGCACGACACATGAGAAAGAATGATGATTATTGTGGTGCTGGTAAGCGCGGCACTAGTATAGATTGTCACTATATGTACTTCACATATGACGTGTGAATGTTGAGCATAGAAACGAAGATTGTTTATGTTCGCCCTGTATGGGTCAGAAGTGTTTGCTACCCAGCTGGTAGTCTTGGATGGTGTTTCAGTATAAGCAGAACATCTTCACAAAATACACTGTAGCAATCCAGTAATTGCAGTACACAGCTAATATTCATTCCATAGATTAATTAATAACTATATCAGTGGGTTCCAAATGAACACTTCACATTCAACACCATCCAAGACTACCAGCTGGGTAGCAAACACTTCTGACCCATATAGGGCGAACATAAACAATCCTTCTTGTTTCCACACACACACGTACACACACATTACTTCACTATTTCATCTGCCACCTTAACGCTGACTTTTCTTCTTACTGTGATATTTCATTTCTCGGAGAGAAAGGAGTCTATGTATAAATTTAAAAAGTGAATGTGGCAGGAATTAAGAGATGTTATATATATATATATATATATATATATATATATATATATATATATATATATATATATATATATATATATATATATATACAGTAGAACTCCATTTATCCGAACCCCAATTATCCGAACATCCAATTATCCGAACACTTTTTCCAGGAAAAAAAAAAATCAGATGCCACAGTCACGTTAGACTAAAATTCTGAATCTTTTAATGCGGCAAACTTCAAATGTGTGCGAACAATTTGTAGAGAATGGGATGGCTAATGGTCGGTCGCTTACGTACAGGAAGTCAGTTAGATCATAAAGTCAGTTAATATCTGGTTTACCAATCCAGTGTACGTGTGCGTTCTAGGTAGAACACTGGCTAAACAGACAGTTCAACTTAAAATAATTGTGTCTGCTACTACAGCAGAATAATTTTGGTGTACAAGTATTTCTCTGTGCGATATGGCATCTTCCAGTAGGCCTAAAGCATATAAAAGGAACAGCAATGTTTTGTAAATTGAAACGAAAACAGAAATTATCAAGAGACTAGGACAAGGTGAAACTGTGTCTTCACTTGCGAGGATTTTCAATGTTGGGAAAGCTACCGTCTCTGACATCAAAAGTAACAAGGATAAAATTGTGAGTTTTGCATCGAAATTTGATAGTGAAAATGGGTCGAAGAAACGTAAAACCATGAGAAATGCGAAAGATGTGAAATTGGAAGAGGCTTTGTATATATGGTTTGTGCAAAGAAGAAGCAAAGGGGAACCTATCTCTGGTTCTCTGTTGTGTGAAAAGGCACTTCAGTTCAACAATCAACTTGACGGTCCTCCTGACTTTAAGGCTAGCCAGGGATGGTTAAGAAACTTTAAATCTCGTCATGGCATACGAGAATTGGAGATTTAAGGGGAATCTTTATCTAGCGATGCAACTGCCGCTAAAAATTTTAAAGCAACATTCTTGGCTTTTTTGGAAGAAGAAGGTTATTCACTCGATGATGTGTATAATGCCGATGAGACTGGCTTATACTGGAAATCATTGCCTCAAAAATCACTTGCATCTCAGCGCGAAGCAGCTGCCCCTGGGTTTAAAAAGTGCAAAGAGAGAGTAACAATTTTGGTAGCCGCGAATGCCAGTGGAAGTCATTGTTTACCGGTGCTAATGATCGGCAAAGCCAAAAAACCACGTTGTTTAAAGAATGTGACATGTCTCCCATTGTGTTACAAAGCACAGAAGAGTGCTTGGATGAATAGTGAAATATTTCTTGATTGGTATACAAATCAGTTCATCCCAAATGTGAAGAAATTGAGAGAACAAGAAAAGAAAACTGGAAAAGTAATTCTTCTACTGGACAATGCACCATCTCATCCAGAGACGGATACATTGAATGCAGTTGATGCAAATTTTTAAGTAATTTTTCTGCCTACCAATGTAACAGCACTGATTCAACCAATGGATCAGGGTGTTATAGCAAAGCTTAAAAAGATGTACAAGAAGGAAGTCCTGCGTCGTTTATTGTTGGCTGAAGATGAAGAAAGTGTGGTGGCGTTTTCCAAAAAGCTTAATCTCAAAGACTGCTGCTATATGTTAGCTGATGCTTGGACCACCCTGTCACAAGATAATCTCAACAAGGCTTGGAGTAGATTGCTTGGGAAAAAAGGAGGAAATGAAACTACTGCAGTGGACACAAATGATGATTGTATAAATGAAGTTGTGGAACTGTTTCAAGCAATGCCCGGATTTTCGGACTGTGACAAAGATGATGCACACATGTGGCTAGAAGATGATAATGATTCTGGTTTTCAGTTTTTGAATGACGAAGAAATTTTGTCTTTTGTGCAAGAAGAAAACCAAATACATGTAGTGACCGATGATGAAGACTCCTCAGAAGTACACGATGTACTTGTAGATTATGAAGAAAAACCAAAACGTCGACCAAGTCCTGAAGAGGCCTTTATAGCACTAGAAACAGCGATGGCTTGGTACGAGCAAGAAGATGACAGCTGTCCTACACAGCTTCTGCTGTTGAAGAGAATGCGGGACTTAGCAGCCAAAAGGAGATTATCCAGTTTGGTGCAAAAGAGGATTCCTCATTATTTTAAATAGTGGGCTACATATGTGCAAGTACATATATACGTAAGTTGCGCCTGGTTTTGAATCGTTTGTAATGTTATTTTGAAAACATTTCTCTTTCTTAACAAAAATAATTAATACAAGTAGTACATGCACTGCAGTGTAATAAAAGATTTTGGTGATACAGTGATCTAATACAGTGTGGGTATTATTATTACAGTACAAGTAAATATGTTTTATAGTGTATTTTCCTTGTGATGGTTAATTATTTTTAGAAATATGTGTACATGTACTCGATACATTATGTAATCCAATTATCCGAACATTTGATTATCCGAACGATGCTCGGTCCCATGGGGTTCGGATAAATGGAGTTCTACTGTATATATATATATATATATATACGAGGGCCGTTCAGAAAGTAATGCACCACATCGTTTTTCTCAGCTAATAATGAAGATAGAAGCATGAAATTTTGCACACTTCAAATATGGCATGTGCCAATTGTGTGCAACAAATTGCACTGCAACCGGCCAAATAATACGGCTGCCCTAAACCGTTGAAATGGAGCATGTTAGCAGCTTGTTTTATAAACAGCGAATTATGATAGAATTTCTCGTTGCAGAGAAGGAAACTGTTGTCAATATTCACAAGCGTCTATGTGATGTGTATGGAAGTTTTGCAGTCGACAGGAGTACAGTCAGTCGCTGGGTTCAGAGAATCAAAGAATCAGGAAGTGGAGATACGGAGCTGCTTGATCGGCCGCGCTGTGGATGTCCTGCCACAGCCACCAACGCAGAAATGTTGAAATGCGCTGGGGCATTATTCTTACTGATAGGCGAATCATTACTCAACAATTGGCCTTACAGCTGTCAGTAAGCATTGGTAGTGCAAATGCAGTTATAAAAACTCTAGGATTTTCTAAGGTTTGCGCAAGATGGGTTCCTCGAAGTCTCACAAATGACCACCGATTGCAAAAGAAAGCAATTTCTTCTGAATTGTTGGAGTGTTTGAATGCTGATGGAGAGAACTGTTTGGCTAAGATCGTTACAGGTGACGAAACCTGGGCACATCATTTTGAACCTGGGACAAAAAGACAGTCAATGGAGTGGCATCATCCGCAATCACCAAGAAGAAAGAAATTCAAGACAATTCCTTCAGCTGGAAAGGTCATGAACACTGTCTTTTGGGACATTGAAGGTGTGATTCTTGTGGACGTTATGCCAAGAGGAGAGACAATCAATTCGCAAGCTTACATTAAGACATTGAAAAAACTCAATCAACGTTTTCGCAGAGTTCGGCCGCACAAGAATCCAGCAGACCTGCTTCTCCTTCACGACAATGCACGCCTTCACACAAGTCTTGCAACATGGGAAGCAATCCCCAAACTGGGTTGGACTGTACTACCCCATCCACCGTATAGTCCTGATTTGGCACCCTCTGGTTTTCATCTATTTAGTCCACTTAAAGATGCACTCCGTGGGACAAGGTTTGAAGATGATGAAGGAGTGATTCATGTAGCGAAGAAATGGCTACATGATCAAGACAAAATCTGGTATGGGCTAGGAATACATGCACTTGTTTCGCGCTGGCATAAAGCCGTACAAGTTGATGGGGATTATGTTGAATAATACCGATGTTTACATGACATATTAATGTATATTTTGTATAAATTTCATGCTTTTTGAATAAACAGCTCCTGAGAAAAACGATGTGGTGCATTACTTTCTGAACGCCCCTACATATATATATATATATATATATATATATATATATATATATATATATATATATATATATATATATATATTTATATATTCTCTCCTGACTATCGTGCAACACTCTCCACTCACATTTGTGAAACTATATGTGTCTACTGTCAAGCATCTCACTCGCAATTTAATTGCCCTAAGTCATATTCTTCAACCACCTCATGGAGAAGAGAACTGGAGACAGACACATGTCCTCATTGGAGGCCTATGCAGCTTAACTAGTTGAATGATAATGAATGAATTGTTATCAATGAGACCCAACGAACAAATTAAAAATGTCTTCTAAAAACTTTCTTGTTGCCCAGACATTATGCTTTAAATTAAAACAAAAAAACCAAAGAAAAGACTAGCAAAGCTAAGAGTTCTGATGAGAAATCAATAGACAGAAAGAAATGCCTTGAACTGCAGAAAAGTACACAGAAAGCTTTGCCAAGAGTTCCACCTCTTGTCAGCACAGGGCTCACCTTTCTCTCCCAGTCTTTTCCCAATAATTTTACACACCAAATAAGCTAAAAATAATCAGGAACTAGGAAATCCAAAGACATTAATACAGTATTGATAGCAGTTGGGCACACATTTCTTCTTTATTTCAATTTTTTATTTATTTATTCAAGGGGTCTCATGGAACCCTTTACGATACCTTGCTGAGCCCAAGGATGCAAAACAGTGGTTGGGAATCACTGAAGTAATACACATTTATGCTGAAGATCAAAATAAACTACGATCAGTTTGTTACTTTGTGAAAATTTTGAATTTCTGAAGCTAAAAATTCATCACCATCATTATCATTCTTCAGCTACATGAGGAGCACATGAGGAACAAATTAATTCTGCCTGTTGCAATAATTCGTTCATTCAAGTTTCTTTTTATGATTTAATTTTGTTTTTGGTATGTCCCTAACTCCCTTCTCTGTGTTTTCTGGGTCCCTTTCTACTGATTTTACCTAAGCTAAAAATTAATGCCATAATATTTCAATACAAGGCTTAACTTAACAGCCACTCCTGATGTTGGGACTAGTAGCATATTTGGATGAGGCCCCTTAAATGGAGGAGCACAACACCTGCCAAATAGTATTTCCATGCATCTTTCACAATGCATTATTCAGTTTAAATGCAAAATGCATTGGGTAAATTAATGCAAGATATGAAATCTTCAAACCTGATGTATCACATGACATATTTGAATTCTTATTATAACATTTTAGTAAAGATTACCATCTGTCTGGCAGAGCAAGATCATACATCATAGACCCCTGTTTAACCAGTTTCCAATTTAAAGATCTGAAAAGTGTTTGCATTTAATGTGACCAGTTGTGGTCCAAGCAGCATAGGCTGCGTCAACATGGCTACCAGCCATCCTCAGATAGATACCTTGAAAAGGACTAAGTATTTATCAATGCTGCCAGTGCTAGCTGATAAACACTAGTTGTTCTTTTCAGGGCTCAGTATTTATCCACATAAAATAGAGTTCACTTATTATTTCAATGGCAAATGCGCTCTGATATGACCTACAGATTTCAAACCTAGATTGAAAGAAACATGCCTCACCACAAAAAGCATCATGAAGAAAAACAAAGTTCTAAAAAGCATATAAAATCGAGGTTTGCTCCTCCAATTTTCTCTCAACTTTTTTGTTTCACTTCTTATTTGGCATGTTTTCCCCTCCAATACAAACTACCTTCAAATTTCAACTTTGGCAGACCCAAAGAGTAACATTTCTCATTCATCATCAATACCCTTCAGCTCTCCAAGGAGCATTAGCCTTCAACAAACTTAAGCCAAGTCCTCCTGTTCTGTGCCATCAGCTTTTTTCATTTTCTGTGTCTTCCTCAACCCTTTTGTTTCTGTCTCCAGTTCTCTTCTCCATGAGCTTTTTAGTCCCCATCTACCTCACTTACCCTAGGAATTTTAAAACAAGGACTGCCGTGTAATACTATCAGCAAGTTTGCTATTCTACAAAGTGGTGAAACACACGGACTGAAACTTCTCTAAAGTGAATCATTCATTATGTTAAGTTTGTGATGCTTTAATCTTTATTTTTTTTGGATACACTTTAACAGATTTTCTATTTTTTCACCGACCCATACCGGTACTAGCTTCTTCACTGACCACAGTTCATGTATAATAATTGATTGAAGACAGTAGCATCCTGTTCTTTGATAAATCTTACACTCATCAAAAATGCCACTGTCAGAGTATTCTTTTAATATTTAGGATTGTGCCATGAAGAGGATTTTGTGTACAGGATTTATAAGACGAAATTTTGATTTCACTAAAGATGAAACGTTACATTTTCTACTACTGAAGAACCAAAACTAGGAATGTATGTGGAACAATTAATATGATGGAAAATTTCAATTATTTATTCGTGGTATATAGGTTTTGGTCACTTTGAGAAAGAGTTGTCAGAACACTTGCTTTTGGATGCACAGTTACCTGGTTTGAAACCTAGTAGCATAATGCTACAGTCTGCCCAGCAGTAAATTAGTACCTGATTCTGTTCTTTAGCCAGGAAAGGCAAAAGCATATAGGAATGGATCTGGTCACACCCACCTCATAAAGCTGAGAATAAGTATAGGCCTAGAGAATTCTCTAACATTTCACTTCCCTACATTAGTATTTATATAGGCTTTAGAGTGGCTGAATCACAGAATAGGAACAAGTGCCACCATGTCACCAAACTCTCTTCTATAAGTAGCCCAACTTGCAATTCATAACTACTCCAATTCATTTTTTGATGCAAAAAATCAGTTTTGATAAAAATAGATATCGGTAATTGTTTTGGTTAAAATTTGTGTTAGTAGTTATTGTTCTGAGATTTGTAGCCACTTAGGCCTATCATTTACACAATGAAAATAAAACAACGTTATGGTAAGCGATTTAGCATTTGGAAATAATCTAACACAGTTCAGACAGAACAATAGTTGCTAACACTAGCTTCCTTCAAAAATACTAAGCTGCGACAAACATTGCCGCCATACATTAAACGAAACAACAAAATACCAACTTACCACTATGTCTCAAGATCCTTAGCTAATGGCGTGTAAACTTTTTTTATGCCTTCTAAAAAAGCTCGAAACAAAGTGTCAGCATTTTCGTCCACATGCAATTTTCTCCACAAGAATTCTGCCAAATACGAAGATAACTCATCTTTACAACGACGGTGCCCTAGCTCGCGGAGATCTATTTTCATAGCACTCCACAACCCCTCAATTGCATTGGTGTGGGCACCAGTCGTAGGATTTTTTAAAGTGACAGCATGATTTACTGTTAGGTCTACAAAATTCTGGACATCCAAGCAATTGTATGTCTTCCAGCAATCAGACACTATCGTAGTTCCCGGCATAATATATTTCTTTATCACTTCAAGCAACACATCAGTACTCCTGGTTTCTACCACTTCTAAAAAACATTTCTTTGATACTCTTTCCACGCCACAGAACACCCATTTACCAACCACTGGCTTCCCTCTGCTGTACTTACGTTTACCAAATTCGCTTTCATCTATTTCCACAATGACTCCAGGTCCTCCCAGCATCGTGTTTTCACTCATGCATAATTCAAAACACACCCCTCGACAAAAGCGTTTCCACTCTTTGACAGTAGCTGTTGAAACCTTTAGCTCGTTTGATATAAAATCGGTGGTAGCTTTTGTTATCCAGAAGTACGTTATCATCAAAATCTGAGTCATGCTCAAACAACTTTCCTCAAACCATGATCCTTTTCTCACAGATCGTTTAACCTTATGCGCATTCTGCCCACCAATTCTGCATATCCATATAAAGCCGTCGCCGATCTTCTCCGAATGAACCAGACGCATATTTCTGCCACACTTTGGGCATTCATAACGATTCGAAATCAAACCCTCGTTCATACAGAAATCAATCACATTTTTTTCTCCAGTACGCTCCAATTTGAGAAAAAACGCAAAATTTAAGCTGTCATTCGCACCCCTAACCGCCATTGATGACAAGTTCACAACAATTCCTCGAATATAAGAGAGCGGTCAGATAGCATCGATCAAGAGTATTCGCAGTCGCACAAACCCGTAAACTTATCGATACCACTTGATTTCTGCCACACCAAAAAAAAAAAAAACACGTGACCGAGACTTGTTCGCCGAATTATGATGTTATAGCACGTTTCACTAGCTTTGCCAGAACGTTGTCTCCATTACAGCTGCTCTGAACGCATCATGATTCTGGGCAAGTCGACCTGCATCAGCCAAAGACAAGTTCAGACTCTCTGTGATGTCCTGGGTCCACCGTCGTCTAGGTCGACCCCTTCCCCTTTTTCCAGGGAACATGCCTTCCATCACTATTTTTTCCAGACTATTATGTCTTTTTATATGACCGAAAAACTTCAGCTTCCTTGTTGCGATGGTATTTAGGAGCCAATGTTCCTGTACAACACACATCACACACACACACATTGAAATGTCTACAGTAAATTATACGACCTCATTTGCACATGATTGGTTTATTAAACAATTGGCATGATTTTAGCGTGAAATTGCACTTCTTGAACATAAAACAGTTTATATCCGTTGTTACCCACACATTGTCAATAAGTGGTGTGTCTACAAAAAGTATTGTGTGGTAAAGTAGGAAAAATGAGTCTGCGAGTACATTTTATGACATTACAGCAAATCACAAATAGGATTTTTAAGTATTTCTGCAATGAAGCTACTCGAGGAAAACTGTATCATTCTATTTCAAACCCACAAAAGAGGACTATTCATGCCTTGGAGATAAGCAAACGATCATTGCACCGCTGGATAGCGACATCTGAAATATCTAATTCCAGTGTTTTACACACGAAAATTAGGCCAAGAGTTGTGGATAATTTTGACAGAGAATTCTCACTTAAACCCAATAGAATTAGTCTGGGCTAAAATTAAGGAACAGGTAGCAACAGAAAATAGAACGTTCAAATTAAAAGATGTTGAAATACTTACAAAAGCCGCCATCTCCAATATAGCCAGGGATTATTGGAAGAAATGTGAGAACCATGTGTTACATGAGGAAGAGGAATATTGGACGAATGATGGTTTGTCCTTCATTCAGCCTAGATTGATTATCAATTTCTCAGAGACATCTGATTATGATTCGGATGAAGTTTAATTTCTTTAAAGATGACCTTACCGTTATTTACAAGCACAGTAGAGGAGCAACGTTCCATTATGATATTTATGAACCGCAAAGTGGTGATACTTATTGAAATAATTAGATCAATGAAGGTGCAGTTTGGTAGCGCACTAAATGTCAATGACAAACAATGTCACGAGTATCTCGCATGCAGATCATTTAAGAAATCATCTTCAACAGGTATTCATATGCAAACGTGATGGCCACATTATTGTAATAGTAGACACGCCTATGCCTAATCAATTCACAGAATCTGGACTGAAGTGGTAAAATTTCTTTTCTCGATACACAATAATTAGTATGCCAACAAAGATCAAAGGATTTCATTCGTTTATGGGAACTAGACAAGATGCACAGATATAAAGTATATATTTGTTGGGTCTAACCCAATATAACATCAGTAGTGTACAATGTACGCTACGGTTAGTATTGTGGTGGAGGCGCGTGACATTTATATAAGGAAATGTGGTGGAGGTGCGTGACTTTTATATAAGGAAAATGTGGTGGTGCGTTGTGGTGGCGCGTGACTTTTATATAAGGAAAATGTGGTGGAGGCGCGTGGTGGCAGAGAGGCCTTTTATATAGCAATATGTAAGTTCAATAATGGCGGGTGTTTATTTATTGTGTGTGTAGGTTGTTGTGTGTGTGTTGTTGTTTATACAAAATAGTTATACATATATTACAACAATTAGACAATATTTATGTTACAACAGGTAGATGATATTTATATGACAACAGTTAGACATATATTACAACAGGTAGACATATATTTAGACATATATAGTTATATACAGGTAACAAAGAATTTAGTTAATATATTTTTTTTTCAAATACTGTTTGTCAAATAACAAATATATAGGAGCATATATTGGTATTGCACAATATTATCAATCAACAGTAACACATATGAGTATATATTGGTCTTGTACAGTATTTATATGGTAACACATAGGAAGATATATATATTTATATTGGAAGACATAAAATGTAATATCACAGTTATGTTTAAGGCTGCAGACCAGACCAATTATAGAGGGAGGGGAGTCGTCATTGTCATCGTAAAAAAAGGACAGAGAGGTGCGTGCACTTGTATGTGTTGTATTGTCTTGGGGGTGTGTGTTGGGTGTGTATATACCTAGGTATCTGTGTGCGTGTACATAGTGGCAGAGAGATAGTTTTGGGTAGGGAGTTTATGTGTTGTCTTGTATTGGATTTGTGTTGTATTGTGCGTGCGCGTGCATATACCTAGGTATCTGTGTGGTATGGTTTTTGGTTGGTGTACAGAGAGTTTAGATGTTGAGGTGAGATGTGGTGACGTTGTCAGGATGCACCTGCCTCTTGGTGTAGAAATAAGACAGGGCATTTCTGTGTTGTTCGTATGTATGTATGGCGGAGTTGTGTGTTCTGAACCCGACGTTTTTCCCGCCCTGTGCTTGTTGGGTGTTGAGGACTTCTAAAAAGGTATTTTTGTCTATTTTGTTGTGGTGTTTGTTGAGGCCTTTTGTGGTAGTTTTGTCGTAATTACCAAAACAGTGATACGTTTTGCTGCAGAGGGAAACCATCCCACTGCCTTCGTATTCTTATTTAAAAAGGCCCGGTGTCCGTTTGTCAAATAATTTTTGCTCATGACATTTTTGACAAACGAGTCGCGTCTTACCCTCACTAGCTACGAAAACGGAACGATGGTCGGGGCACACTTCGGCGGAGAACCACTGGTTGTATGAGCTATAAAATTCACGGCGCATAGTGGGCTTAACAACGTCCGCTAGGTTACTCGTGCGAAGGGCCAAGTAAAGACTGTCCGTATCTGTCTCGCACAACTGAAAATCTGCCCTATCTACAAATTTATTTAAACAGTCGTAATAAAACTCTAACATGCACAGTTTGGCATACTGGTAAACAAAAAATCCTATCTGCGCGGGCAGGTCCCAACTAATTTTCTTTTTAACCATTTCTGGTTCGAATATGTCGTCAGTCACTAAAGTCATTTTTCTAAAGCGGGGGCAGTTTATTAATTTAGAAGTACCCTCCCCCTGTCGCGTACGAGACATCTACATGCTTCGCCTTATTGGTCAACGTCTTACCATAGGCGGCGTTACCTAACAGTTTCATGGTTTTGCTGGTTATCGTGTAGACATCTTCAATATCTCCCTGGCGGCGCACGTCTGAAACAGTATCCCCAAACTGTTTAAAACACGTCGCAGGCATATATTCAACCACCTGGTATATACAGGTGAATTCTAAGCCTTTGGCCAGGTACCAGCGAAGCAAAGGCGTCGCCAACAGAATCATTTTACCCACATAACTCCCGATCAACGTCCTTCTGGGGGTAGTTAGGAGTTTATGTTTTTCGGCGTATTCCCGCATGAAAGTCCCAATATCAGCTCTCGTGACGTCAACGTTCTTAAAAATCGGCGTCATTTCCGAGAAATGCTCTTTCAAGTGGTCGGGGACATGAATGTCACACTCGACTAAACCAAACAAGGTTTCGTCTAGCACAGAGGCGAGAATCTGTTGTTCCGTTAACGGGTACTGACATTTGGTATACGATGGTTTCAGGCTCGGGAAGGTGGCGCTCAGAAAGCGACCGATTGATCGATCGGTTTTCTTCAAGCTTTGCCACTCACATTCCCACATTTCGACCAAGGTGACGTCGCACTCGTTCTTCAAATAGGCAGCAATCTCCCGCGTCTTTTCGTACAACTCAGTCAACGGTTTTTTATTGACTGGATTAACGTCACGACCGGTGGTTAGTGGGCAGTAAGGATGGCCATGGAATAGACAGCCATGGAACTGGTAGACGGTGCGAGAGTCTTTGTCCCAACCATCTACCCTAATGTGTCTATGACCCAAAGACATCTCACGGCCGTTAAACTGGGGTTTTAAAACCACATTATTTTGGTGCGACACCCACGTCAACCAGTCGCGACACTGCACGGTGTATTTATTGACCTTGTGGTACCTGAAACCATCCTCCCGGTTTCGTCTAACGGGAAAGTCAGTGGGCATTTTCTGCATTAGCGCCCACAAATAAAGGGCGTTGGCATCAAAACCTTTAATGCATTGAACCATTTTACCGCCTCTAATGCACGTTTTGCCTTGCTCGTGGAACCTGTGAAAGATAATTGAGGGTCCCCCAACTATATTTTGTCACAACGTGTCGTGTAAATCTTGCTCCCGCTTCGAGCATAACGAAAAAGAGACGTGTGATGGGAGGTTTTTGAAAAGATATTTTAAAGTTACACCGGGCACCGAAATCGCATCTTTAAACATGTCTACCCCTAGGCCCGCATAAAAACTAACCTGCTGTTCTAACGCAATTAAGAAGAGGACCACGTCTTTGTTATTGTACCACGTCAGAAAATCGCGCAGAGTGGTCATACGGTTATCGACCCAAACTCTCTGACATTCGGCATACTCGTCACTGGAAATATTAGAATTTTTTTAGGGCGGCAAAAAAAGCCGAGTGGGGTGGTAGCGCCGTTTCGTTTAACTTTTCTAAATCGGTTATGTACTCGTAACAGAAAAATCCTTTAGTTTCTGTCACTTTATAAGCGGCCAGATATTTACTATAACTAAAACCGGGTGCTAAGTAATTGATGATATCTAAAAACTTTAACTGGGGAGTAGCGATACACATACAAATATTATTTCTCTTGACTAAATATTTAAAATCTTGAGCTAGGAAATATTTGATGAGATAGGGTTTTATAACATTCACATCGTACTTTCTGGAGTTGAATCCTAACACTGGCAGCTCGTGCAAATACTCGTCTAGTCTCTCAATGAGCCCCTCCAAATCACCGAGTTGAGTGTACACCTCATCGAAACGTTCACGTAAAATGCTGTAAGATGCCTCGGTAATTTGAATCAGATGATCAGCCATCCTATTCACCAAGTCTTGTGGATCCCCCGTTGTGATAAACCAAACGGGTTCCTCAAACCCGGGGACATTAGAGGCCACCGAGCAAGACAGGGGCACGTGTTTAGCTGTGTAGGTAGTTGCGCTGCCACTGGGCCCTACAGAGGTATCGAAAAATCACTCGTAGTCAAAGGTGGCCCGATAGGGAAAGACGAATTTTGTATCGACATCTACACCTTGGGCCGCAATCGATTCCCAGACGGTATCCGGTGGGGTATAAACCCCACCTTTAAATATTTCTATGCGCTTATCCCCGGTACAAGTCTGCTCATGGCGCTCCATAAACCTAAAAAACTTCCATAACTTGCCGCATTTCGGACACGAAAAGGAGTTTGCCGCCCTATCAATATCTACTATATACATGAAATGATTTTTAAACATTAAAAGGCGCAACGTTTCTGGAAAACTATCACTACCTCTAAGTTTGGAGGTCAGGGTCTGCGCGTCGTCAAACTCAAAAATATCTATATTTATTTTAAAACAGGTTTCTAATGATGGAATATCAGTTAAATTAACCCCGGGAAAATCGATGACGGACTCTAGTCCCTGCTGTAACTGCCACTGTTTTACGAGATGGCACATGCTTTTTCTAACATCTGTAACGGGCGCACCCCTAAAAACGGCTAAACACCTAAAGAAGCAAAAGTTATCACTGTAAGGTTTTGTGTTCGAGTCGTATTGTAACGTATTGATGTGTTTATTATCGGAAATGTAGGCTGGTATGTCTTGTAAAAAACAGCCGATTGGGTGGTCTTGAATGTGGTAGAGATAGAAGGAGGTAGCCGAAATCGCTTCAACATAATATTTTGTGTTGGGTCTGTTTACTTGTGCGTGTAAAAGAATGTCGCTGCCGTGTAAGTGAGCTACAAAAGACTTGAAATCTGTAATGTTGTTGACTAGATGAGGATTGTCTAAGACACAGGTGTTGTTGTGAGAGGCGTGGTAGAAACGGAGTTCGTTGTTTTCTCTGTTTCTCAAAATTGAATAATGACTATAATTAATTTTGAATCTTTTTGTGTGTTGTGTAAAGATTGGACTTAACAAAGAGAACCAGTCTATTCTTTGGTTTTTTTTTCTGGACTATGAAAGAAAGTGAAAGTAGATAAATATTTGTGGATGTTCTTGTGTGTTTTTATGGTACTCCAATTCTCATTATATATCTGTTTAATGTCAGCCGGTACGTCATGTAAACTGTCTTGTTCAGAGGACAGACGAGGTTTTTATTTAGGGTTTTGTGACTGGACATTGGGCGTTTGAGTGGGTTAATCTGGCCTGCAGTTTGTGGGTGAGACGGGGTGGGGTGATATGTGGCAGCTGAGGTGGCTCCTGATGATAGTGTCTGCTCATGAGCCAGGCTGAGGCCTGTTGTCTGTTGGTAGTGGTGCGCCGATGGTGCTGATGAAGGTAGTCTCGAATATACTGAGGCAGGTGTTACTGGATTCTGTGAGGAAAATGTTTTGGTACCTGCTGCAGCAGATGATGATGATGGTTGATAGAAGTGTGCCGATGTTGAAGGTGCTGGCATTCTTGAAGTTGCTGCTGTAAATGTTGTGGCACCTGATGCTAGTGTGTGGTGCGCCGGTGTTACAGGTACTGATGAAGGTCTTCTCGAAGATACTGTGGCACCGGATGATGATGATGATGAGGTTGGTGTTGTTGTGGCACCGGATGTTGCTGGGTTCTGTGTTGATGTTGGAGTCTGCATAGGGACAGAGGCGTGATGCTGCAGTGTGTGGACCCGCACCCTATCAGCGCGTGTAAAGTTTTTGTCGCAGAGCGCACAGGTAAATAGAGTCAACGAGTGTACGGTCTTGATGTGACGCAATAGCGCATCACGTCTTGTGAAAGTCTTGTCGCATCGGGTACATATTATGTTGTTTTGTACCACTGATCTGGTTTGCATCAATAATGTGTCTGTTCGTGGTGCTCCGGGCCCATGCTCGAGCTCTATGTGTCGTTGAAGGTTATCGGGTCTGGTAAAATCACGACTACAGAGACGGCACTCGTATCTGTGCTCCCCATGCAACGTGTCCATATGACGAGTGAGATCGCGGTCACGGGTGAAAGAGCGCTCACAGTGTGAGCATGCATATCGCCAGTTTTGAGGTGCAGACATCTGAGAAAGAGAAAAAATTTAGACAACGTTAAAATTAAACATATAACAAACTGGTATAGAGAGAGAGAGAGAGAGAGAGAGAGAGAGAGAGAGAGAGAGAGAGAGAGAGAGAGAGAGAGAGAGAGAATGAAAAAAGAAACCAGACTTATAGATAGCTAGGCACATACCTATGTAGGTATATACGCACACACACACACACGCACACGCACACACACACACACACACACACAAGTATACATCTCTGTGTGAAATAATTTTTGGTCTTTAACACATCAGAAATGTTCCACCTTTGTCTGATTCACAAACGCTTGCGTTTATGAAGGAGTCTTTGTGCTTTACCACAGTATGGTTTGACAATTGTTGTGATATTAAAATAATATAAATGACCCGACCCGCAACGGAGTTGTAGCGACGCGGAAGCAAAGACAAAGATATTGATTTAGACCCCCGCTCTCTTTTATGAGAAACGCGCAAAGTATTCAAGTTTCTTTTATTTCACGAAAAGCCCCATATCGATTGGTAATTATTCCCAGTCGCGAAGTGTTCAAATGTCATTTGGTTCACGTGCAACTGTGTCCACGCGTTCGCTGAACAAAGTAACCATAACCAACTATGAATTTTTCATCAGAAGAAAAACAGGACCCATAAACGCTCGAGATTGATTTTTTCTTTGTTTCGACCAGCAGCGACAGACTGTTGCTTTGTCTATTTTTTTATAGCAGACACCTGGTGTTATTATTTTTCCCGATTTATGGTTATTGATTTTGCCCTCCGTTGTCTTTCTATAACTTAGCTTGTTCTGTAATTATTGTTTGCGAGACCAAATGATATTGATTTTCGACCTCTCTTTTGTTTCCAAGGTACCACACCCAAACAAGTATTTGAAATAGCTAGTCTCGTACGAGTTTAGACTTGTCTGTTTTTGTCAGAAAGTATTACACTCTGATGATGTAATCGATGATGAGTCACCAGCAGACAGCGCTCTCTCAAACAAAGGAAAAAAGTAAGGTGTGGCATTTAATAATAGCATTTTCTTAACAATATGCTATAGAACAAAAACGAACATATCGTTCATTCTCCAAGCCTTTTAACACTGCCTAGTGCATATACAAATATATATTTTTTTTAAATACATAAATGTTATATATTTTAACTTCCTAGTGAAAAACAGACACATACAATTTAAAAAAAATCGGTTTAGGATATTTTCTTAACTTATTGAAAACAACCATATATACATTTTTAAAAAAAGGATATGTAAGAATGGGTAGGATTTAACACCCTAACGAAAACACACACGAATACAAGCAAACAACTAAAACTTTTATAATTTTTAAATAGAGAAATGACATGTAGAAGTAAAAACTTTGCGTAGGGTTTTCTTTAACTTCCTACCGAAAAACAAAACGAATACAGAAACAAACACACAGCCATATAAAAAAATATATTTTTCCACAGAGTCTTAATACGCTTAAAGAAAACAAACAGACACAGTGTTACGGTGTTTTATCGGCGTCGTCTGCTATATTTGGCAGCACGCATTTTTGATGATAAGAGAATTAATGTAGAATCATTGTTATACTTCATGGTCTAATGAACGCAATCCGCACAGTCGGATTGTGACGCGTGAGCGTTGGTATGGTCACGCGTAGTGACCAATTTAGGGAACCCTTTTGTATCTGACCGTCACGCCATGAAGTCGCATTGTTGAATTCTTCCAGAGTTAGGCTACGTACTGCCGAATTATTATTATTGATGGACGCGCAGGGTCGGTCCATAGTTCCTTAATGGATAATGAAATATAAGGTTAGTAGATCAGTGGATGATCTATATATTAAATATTCGTCAAATACACAGGCGTATCATTACCGTCTGACTGGATGACAGCAGAGCGTGTACATCGCCTTTGATGTTCTGACATGAACTTATTTGACTGGAAGAGTGACGGTATTATGGATTCCCATTGACTAATGCAGATGTACATTTCTTATATTGATGAATCACCATATGATGTTCTTCACATGTCTTGTCAAATAAATGTATATATTGGACTCAGTATGAAGACTTACCGCATTCGTCATTCGACTTGAAGGTTGGCCTGCATGCTATCTTATATTGATTGTATTCGCATTATACTTAAACTAATCTTCTATGAGGAAGACTTCTAACATATATTCATGAAGAATGGTATTCGCATTGAACAAACAATGAAGTGCCAGCGACTACGATACAGACCAGACAATATCTCAATTACATCTTTAATAATTGTCTGAGTACGAACCCACGTACGGACACATATAATCAAGTGATCTGTGATCAAACTGATAGTCCGCATAAACGCAACTGCGATATCAACTAACGTCATGCTGTATCAACTGGTGGCCAATGTGGGGAGTGGAATTTCTATTTCACGTTTATAAACTTATCTACAATCAAATCGAATCCGCAAAAATATATCTCTTCGATTTTCATTGACATTTTCTGCGCATGCGAATATGACGTCATTGCATAGCAACAGTCGAACGATCATGAATAACAAGCAAAATTCAACATGGAATTAAACTTCTCAAGCATCAACTACCTAAAGATTTCTGGTCACACAGACAGCATTTCTGCATGAAATATCCATGGTAGAGTGGCACATGTTGGCTCTGTGGTAACAATTCAGAAATTCAAAAGATAAGTACTTTTTGTGCCTACAAATGTTGAGTCCACGTCAGTCATTTCATAGGCATGTTTTTGACAATAATGTTAAGTGTGTCATTTTATATACTTCTGTAGTCTTGTCGATATTCGTGGGAGGTTGGTTTGGGAATGCTAGATACGTCTACAACGTCGCTTCGCAGACCGTAGAATCTAGCATCGTTCGATAGGAAAAAGTTTGACTATCTTCGGCTGACGAAGAATCCGCTAACGGTTGCGGCTTACTTCGTTCGTCCCCGAATTCAGTCGAATATTATTTGTTAGTTGTAAGGTTACGTGATACTCGTTGTATTTTCGCTGTACTAAGTTTTATTTTTATTCAGTTTTAGTCATATGTTCGTAGTCTATCCCGTTTATTCTGACCTGGCTATCTTTATGTTTATTTAGATGTATTGTATGACCGTCAAATGAGTCCTGTGACGTCATTATTCGTAGTATCCATTTTTTTTTTCTTGCGTTAACCTTCACTCTGCTATATTTCCTGTTGGTATACTTGGTTTATAAAATCACTTATTTTTGTGAATATGTCACTTTGGTACTGTACTATTGTGGTGTAAATTTTTATTTAATCATTTATATTGTATTTATCCATTTCATTCATTAATTATATTACATATATTGCTTCTTATCAAGATAACAAATTAATTTAATCAATTTTTATTAATTAAATTGGATGATGACTTAGGGTGTGTCATCATAGTGCAGTATTGGTCCAATACATGAGTGAGGCACATTGTATATGATGCTTAGGGCATAAGAATTACAATTAAATATTGAAGTAAAATAACTTTATTGAATAATTATTTGGTATTCACACCATGCATAGGTGTTGAATTGGGAAATTATATGTGATATATAGTACAAAGTACACGTACATGGTACTACAGTGGTGTCTAGGCACACATAAATGATAACATAATATACTTATGGTAGGACAATTCCCATAATTATTAAATATTAATATTAGGTGCATGATATGAATTCAGCATCTTACATAAATAAATGTCATAACTATTTATGACATATTAATAGGTACATATAATATTATTACATAATATTATATAGTTGTTGAACTCACAATAAGTAGTAAAGGAATATGATATTTGGTTATATTGAGTAACCATACGTTATACATAAATTGATTGACTAGGAGAGTCACATATATAACTGATAAACCAATTGTATTGTTGAATAAGATTAATATTGGACTAATAAGATATATTATTATATTAAAATGCTTACGTTAGAGGAAATTATAGCGATTGGACGGAAACAAGGTTTAAAAGGTCATATGTTAAAATCAGTTGCCAAAGGACAGTTGACTAGGAATAATTTGATGTATAATGATGAAGAATTTGAAGCAGAAGTAAGGCGTATTGAGGAATTAGAAGAAAGAAAAAGTATGGTTGCATTAGAGGAGAAGAAGGTCTCGGAGGAATATAGGGATTCTCCAGACAAGTTAGTTAATAAAGAACAGTGTGTTGATGTGGGATTAAATAATTTCTCAGTGAAACATGGTGTAGAAGGTAATATGTTAAAATCTATTGTCAAGGGAGAGTTGGCTTGTAATAATTTGATGAATAGTGATGAAGAAGTTGAAGCTGCTTTAAAGAAGGAAGAGGAAGAGAGGAAAGCTACATTGAAACAGGAGAAAGAAAAACTTAGACAAGAAGAAGACAGAAGGAAAGCTAGAGAGGAAATAGAAGAAATTGAGAAGGAAAACAGATTAAGAGAATTAGATGAAAATTTATTATTAGATAAATTTTTATGTCGTACAGGGGAGCCGCGCTAGCGTAGTGGTTACAACACCGCTCTGGCGACCGGGTGATTCAGGATCAAACCCGGGCGACGGCATTTGAGGATTTTTCGTCGACCGGGATTTGGACTGGATTAACTCGAGACCTGGCGATGACATTTGAAGGAGTGTCGTCGACCAGGGATTGGCGGCTCCTGAGCCGACCCAGCTCTAATGGGTACCTCCGAAATCGGCGAGTATCTGCCTGAATGGCGAGGGACACCTGTCTCTGTACAAGAAAAGGGATACTCACGTAAAATCAATGTCAGGTTAGACATTAATAATAACCTGAGATTTCGCCTCGAGTATTAGCGGGCGTAAAAAAAAAAAAAAAAAAAAAAAAAAAAAAATGTCGTACAGCGTCGGATTTGACGGAGTTTGCTAACAATAAGTTACATTCTGTCCCACATATGAATATGGCTAGGGACATAGCAGACTTACTAGATGGAGTGTTTCGTACTTTTGTGGAACGTTACGTACATGTCCAACATGGTTCTATATTGAATAACATTCATAATGCTATTCTTTGCGACGATGATTATGATAATAAAATGGACAACTCACGGAATGGGCTAGAAAGAGTGCCAAATTTAGAAACTATTGATGAGAAAAGAGAGGAGGAGTTATTGGAGATTATTGCCAGTCAAGAACAGGCTATAAGGGACTTGCGAAAAGAGGCACGTTTACTGAAGTTTGAGACCGATACTGATGATTCCAGATTGAGGACACTGGAAGTGGAGCTTGCAAATTCTAGGACCTCATCAGAATCCACTATGGGTATTTTTGAACATTTTCTCCAGGAGGGAGATAGATTGGGTTTTCGTGGTGCAAGCTGTGAGGAGTATGCCATGGAACATTTTTTAATTCAAATGAGCCATGATCTTGAGGAGTTTGGTTGGAATGTGTGTAGATATGCCCCTTCACAGAAGAAAGCAGTTAAACTTTATAAAACATTATCCACTATTTTTTATGATGAATGTAAAATGACTACTCAGGAAGGTAGTAGTACTGAGTTGAATGAGTTGAAGGAAACAATAACGAGGCATAAGGATAGGGAGATTACCCTTACTAATGAGCTGATACATCAAAAAGGTGAATATGAGAAGAAGCTGTCAGAAATGGATTTTGAAATTACAGGGTCGAATAATAGATTGTCGGAGTTGATAGTAGATATTACTAAATGTCGTAGTCAGAAGAAGGAATTAGAAGCCTCATTAGAATCCACTATGGAAAAAAATAAATCTTTGGAGTCTGAGGTTGAGAAACTCTCATTGAAGATTTCACAAGATAATGCCTCAGCTTACCAAAGAAAACTTCATGCACAGAGGGCGCACATTCAGTCGTTGTTGTCTGAGGTTGATCAACTGAAATTACTTGATCAGACAAACGTAAATTTAAAGATAGAAAATCATACACAGGGTGTTAAGATTCAAGAGCTTAAAGCTGAAATTTCACTTTTGAAATCAACTGTAGATATGCAAGTGCATAACCTGAGTCGAGAATATATAGACCAGGCCATCCAATGTGAATTGATTCTCACTGATGATGTACAGTTAGGATCTCTTTACTATGATACGGAACAATATAAACAGTTCTGTCTAAATAGGGGCATTAAGACAAAAACTGAAATAAAAAAAAGGAAAAATGGTAGTGTATCATTTGATGACAATAAGATAATGGATGTATGTCATACAGATAATGATAAATTTTATGAATTTTGTCTTAGACAGGAAAAAAAGTTGGACGATGAGGCAAATTCATTGAAACAGATGCTGAACGACCAGATAAGTAAAGTGAAATCTTCCACGCTTGACTTGGCATTGTTGCGTGAAGATAATAAGACACTTTTGGTTAATTCCCATAGGGGTAACGAAACAAATACAAAGGTATCTGATGAAGTGCAGTCAGAAAATGATGAGAATACAGAATCTGGTATTGATGTTACTATATCTTCCTCAAGTGATGATTGTCTCATTAATGACAGGGTGACTGCATTAGAAGCGTCCCTCCTGAATGAGAAACATAGCTATGCTGAACTTAAAAAGGAAACGCAACAACAACTTTATGAACTTTCAACAGCATTGAACACATTAGATTCTTTATTTGAGTGTGAGAAGAATAAAACCATTAAATTCGATAAGGAAAATAAGAAGCAGAGACAGGAGATTACATTCCTGACTTCTGAGAGTAATAAATTAAGAAAGAGGGTTGATTGTTTACTAGATATAATGGCAGGTAAAAATATATTGAGGAACAACAGAGGAGAGAAACGTACTTTGCAACATGATTTAAGTACGATGACTGATACTAAACTATCAATACACCCATTGGTAGTTAGGAGGTCATTCCGGGGAAAATATACCTTCCCTCGACAGGATGCTACTGCCAATTCTGATAATAAAAGTTGGCGACAAGTTCAGATTACAACTGATCCTAAGAAAACTATTAACACTGTCAGTAGGGTAAAAGATTTTACTAAGAAAAATAATGTATGGAAAAATAATGTTGGAATCAAGAGTAATGAGAAAATACCAAATAAAATTACTACCAGCACACTGAAACAAAACAACGTATGTAGTTCTTCTCAATCTTCTACCACTACACGTTCTACAAATGTATCATTACAGGATAAGGGTCATTTTACTCAAGCTCAAGATAATCATACAGTCAATAGGAAGAATAATAATTACATGAGGGACATACATTGCAATGTACCTCAAGCAACTAAGTTTGCACATCAACCGTTTTCCCATATCAGTGACAATGGTCCTACATATATTGGGAAATATGCGTATTCTTGCACGGTGTTAGTGCGTAATCTGCCACATGTAACTACATGGCAGACACTTAGAAATTTCTTTAGTTACACGGCAAACGTTAAGTTTGTTCGTCTTCTGCCATCATTTAATGGTCAGAATAGTGAGGCGTTGGTTACATTCTGTAACAATAGAGACGCTCGTTTTGTTGTCGATAGTGATAATGGTGTTTACTTTCATCACCATTCACTCAGGCTACAGATGGTACCTGATTCTGCGTCACGCAGATAACATGTTGTAGTAACACTGTTGTCACATTCTTTGATGACTTAGCATATGCAGTCATCGTATCTTTTCTTTACTAATCATCTATTCTCTTCTATATAGATTGGTTGGTACTATTTCTAGTAGAAAACATTATTTGTGACATTTATATTTTGTACACATGTTTTCTGTCTTATTTGTTTGTACCATGCCTACAATATACAGTAACATGGTTATTGGTTTTAACTATGCTCAGCCCAATGCAGCATTAGTTTCGTATATCGTCTATTTGTCTATATCAAGGACATGCGATTGAAAGTGACATGGTCTCATCAACGCTTTCAAAATTTATAGGGAACATTTTTATTAAATACCTCCTAAATTTGAGGTAAACAGATGCTACTAAATTATACATAAATATATCTCCGTCAGATGCCGACAACTATCACCGTCAGCGACGTTTACATTTAAGGACTTGCAATCTTTTCATGAACTTCAAATTCAACTAACGTGACTGTTCTACTACTTCAAACGTGGAACGATATTTCAAATTTCGTTAACGATAATATTAAATATGTCACGAGTCTACGGGATGTCAAGTTCTCCTGGGACATACAACGCTTGATGATACCGAAATTCGTACCTCAAGTAACGTTGGTACAATCAACGATGTTGAATATCACGGTTTCAGCAAACAAGCGAAATTTATGTTTACAATCCACAAGGAATCTGGACATTCAACTTCCTTTACATTTCTTCGTTGATGATGATATTTTCAAGTGAAAAGAAACTAGAATTCAATATGTCAAAGAGATGCTGAACAGTAAGTCCTTCGTAACGATTACGTACTTCGTCAATGACTGTTTACATTGCATACTTATGATTTATACTACGAATGAAACAATTCATGGATACGTTCTTCAAACGAAATTGATTATAACAAGAGACAGAATTCGATTTTTCATTACGAATGTTTGGACTTTGGTTAGTGTCCATTCGTGATGCAGCTCATTTCGAGGCAATCGGAAGGAATATCTGAATTCCGGCGGGACAAATATCGCTATACTTCAGCAATTGAAATAACTAATTGAACACTGTGAATACGGATAAACTTTTTTCCGCTCAAATTTAACTAATCGTATATTCAAATGGAACTTATCGTAGACTCAATGGAACTAATGGTAGATTCACCTATGGACATTACTACGTTTGGATCTTCATATCCAATATTAGTTAGTTCTACTTATTGATTTCATTAATAAATAAAGTTGAATGGTGAGAAAAAAAAATGAAATATAAAAGAAAGAAAATATATATGAAGAAAAAAGAATCTCACACCACTGAATAATATACGTAGATTTAATGATTATTTTTGTATATATTTGGCAAATATGTTGATAGAGTATATTACATATTATTGTTTAGTTAATTAAGTTAATTAGTCAGTAGTTACTTAATACACATCACACACATCAATAATTAAGTTTATACTTTACTTTTTCACTACTTTACTTGTCTTAACTTCTCATTTCCTTTACTATAACAATATCATTTAGTTTAGTTAATTACAATTTAATGACACCTTACATACATACTATAATTAATTAGTTTCATTTTAATTGATTGGAATAATTTTCTTCACTTATTATTTAGTCACGACAAACTTTAATTTAAAACTATTTAGAGACAGTTGACACTCCTTTAGTTATTATAATGTCCATGGATAACATAACTATTAATATATTACATGATTAGTATGACTGATACATTATCGACATGACCACGACGATTTTCAGAACATCGTAGGCCATATGTCGGGTTTTGGTTAAATTTTTGGGATCTCTGAATAAGATAGTTCAAAAAAATCTATCTAATAGATTTTTTCTCCCTAGCGTGAAGGGAACTGTTACGGTGTTTTATCGGCATCGTCTGCTATATTTGGCAGCACGCATTTTTGATGATAAGAGAATTAATGTAGAATCATTGTTATACTTCATGGTCTAATGAACGCAATCCGCACAGTCGGATTGTGACGCGTGAGCGTTGGTATGGTCACGCGTAGTGACCAATTTAGGGAACCCTTTTGTATTTGACCGTCACGCCATGAAGTCGCATTGTTGAATTCTTCCAGAGTTAGGCTACGTACTGCCGAATTATTATTATTGATGGACGCGCAGGGTCGGTCCATAGTTCCTTAATGGATAATGAAATATAAGGTTAGTAGATCAGTGGATGATCTATATATTAAATATTCGTCAAATACACAGGCGTATCATTACCATCTGACTGGATGACAGCAGAGCGTGTACATCGCCTTTGATGTTCTGACATGAACTTATTTGACTGGAAGAGTGACGGTATTGTGGATTCCCATTGACTAATGCAGATGTACATTTCTTATATTGATGAATCACCATATGATGTTCTTCACATGTCTTGTCAAATAAATGTATATATTGGACTCAGTATGAAGACTTACCGCATTCGTCATTCGACTTGAAGGTTGGCCTGCATGCCATCTTATATTGATTGTATTCGCATTATACTTAAACTAATCTTCTATGAGGAAGACTTCTAACATATATTCATGAAGAATGGTATTCGCATTGAACAAACAATGAAGTGCCAGCGACTACGATACAGACCAGACAATATCTCAATTACATCTTTAATAATTGTCTGAGTACGAACCCACGTACGGACACATATAATCAAGTGATCTGTGATCAAACTGATAGTCCGCATAAACGCAACTGCGATATCAACTAACGTCATGCTGTATCACACAGGCACATAAAACTTTATATATATTTATTTTTTTTGGTTTAGAGAAATGACAGAGATATTTATTTTAACTCCCTAACACAAAACACGAATACCGAAAAAATAAACGAATAAAAACACGAATAGAGATATAAGACTCTGTAGGAGGTTACGTCTTAAATGACTGCTAGTTTCAGAGTGCCTTTTTAAAAAAAATTACATTCAGGGTATGATTTGACTTTTAACATCCTAACACAAAACACGAATAAAAAAGAATAACATACGTTTTGGTGGTAAGATTTCAACGGCTGGATTTTCAAAAGGCTGGTCTCGAGGTCTGGTGGTCTTTGTTCTTCGAGGGTTGTTGCTTGAATGAGGCGGGCAAAGTATTTTTCAGATTATATCAAGACAAAGGATTGTCAAAAAAGTAGTGCACGTGCACGTATTTCTTGACGGTGCCAGAACGTTTGTTGTGTAGAGGCATTAATCAGAAAATAGTGTGCGTGCATGTGTGCACGCGCAAACTGTCGCGGTGATTAGCCACGATCGATAATTTCACGCGGTTTTGCCACAACGGTCAGAAAGTGGAATCGATTATGCAATTAAGCTTTTTCGAGACAAACGCGAAGTTTTTTTAATTGAGTTCAGGTGTTCGTGAGGCCAGAGCTAATGGCGGTTTACGATCGAACATTCACTGACACTAGATTGTCAAACTAGATATTTTATTTGTGACAGTGTTTGTCTGTTAGTGTGATAGTATATATATATATATATATATATATATATATATATATATATATATATATATATATATATATATATATGTGTGTGTGTGTGTGTGTGGTCTGTTGACTAAAAAAAATAATGTATCAAACAGCCGAGTATAAGTGACATTTGTTGTGAATGGTAAAAAACTTCACGTGCTTGTGACTGAGTGAGTAACGAAGAGAGTGGTTCTCGTGATGTTACAACCAGACTTTTATTTAAGAAAAGGGTGACTGCGGCGAGTAACGAAGAAAGTGGTTCTCGTGATGTTGAAAACACGTCGCAGGGGGTTCTTACATTGAATAAAATAACTGCGTATGAGTGTAATTTATCATTACTAGCTATGGATCCAAGATGGGCTCATCCGTTCACAGCGCTGATAGCCGGGCCAATCGGTAGTGGCAAAACTGTCTTTGTACAAATGTTTTTACAACATATCCGAGATATGATTACGCCTATCCCAGACGAAATTATATGGTGTTATGGAGAGTGGCAGTCCATGTATAATTCGATGACCAGAGTTCAGTTTATTGAAGAACTGCCGGATGTGGACCAGTGTTCAGGTGATAAGAAACACCTGCTCGTTATAGATGATCTGATGAGTGAGACGGATGATAGAATAACTCAACTTTTCACGAAAGGTAGCCATCATAGGAATATTAGCGTAATGTATATTGTGCAAAATTTATTTGGCAAGAACAAAGAACACAGAACCATTAGCTTGAATTCTCATTATATAGTGCTTTTCAAAAATCCACGTGATTGCTCGCAGATTATTAATCTAGCCAGGCAGATGTATCCAGGTCGTACTGCCTATGTCCAAGAAAGTTTTAAAGACAAGACGTCGGCCCCACACGGTTATTTGCTAATCGATCTGTGACAGACAACACCTGACGCTTTAAGATTACGTAGTCACATATTTCCACACGAACAACAAGTCGTTTACGTCCCCAAATAACGAGATGGGGGACAATGTGAGACGGCATGCTGAAATGCTGAAGTTTCTAGGCACTGCCAAACTCCCAGCCATCAAGGCTGTTATGAAAACAGCGTCACCCGACCTCGTAGGAACACTCTGTGAGTGTTGTCACAACGTATTAAAAGGTAACGTTACACTGACACCCCCTCAGAAGAGGCGTATGCGTCATTACAAAAACACCATGAGAGCGCTCACTAAGAAGAAATTGTCGCTCAAAAGACGGAAACAATTTTTACAAACCGGCGGTTTTTTGGGCACTCTCCTTGGACCAATACTAACCGTGCTAAGAGGGGTCTTGGGGGTGTAGATGGCCAAGAAAATGATTTTGATGGACCCTCGTTTGTTAGAGGCTCAAAAACCTTATAGAACCCCCCACGCTCTGAGAGATAACTTGGGAGAATTGGACAGTCAAATGCAACTAGTCTTGGAACGAGAAGACTTACCGGTGGGTGACAAAGCTAGGTTATAACAGCGAACACTACAGCGTTATTTGACTCGACTAGAGCAGTACAGTCACGTGCCTCTAGGCCTCGTGGACATTAAACAACCAACACCATTACAAGCTACCGACCAACCCACTGTACTTAAAGACGAGGTCGTGGACAAAATTCTTCAGTCCCCACTCGAACAAGTCACACCCACTAATTGAAAACAGGTGGTTGACAGTAAATTACGAGAAACATCGTCGTATTCGCTCAGAAGAAGGAAAAAGACAAAAACTCCAAAGTGGGAAGCGTGGCCAAAGAAGTGAATAAGATTTTAAAACAACATTACTACGAGCCGAAACTACCCTGGTCTTATGGCGGAGTCGGTGCCTTGCAAAGTAGTTTCAAACTTACTCGTAAAAAAATTGAAGAGTGGTTAGGTCATCAGGATACGTACACCTTACACAAACCGGTGCTTAGAAAATTTAAAAGACGCGCGACCATCGCTGGTGGTATCGATCAACAGTTCCAGGCTGATTTAATAGACTTGCGGGGTTTTAAAAAAATTCATTGGTGGGTTTTTTTATCTAGTGACGTGTATCGATGTGTTTAGTAAATTTGCGTGGGCTGTTCCTCTGAAAAACAAAACTGAGAAAGCTTTAGTAGCAGCGGTTAAGACCATTTTTACCAGTCGCAAACCTATACATTTTCAAACAGACAAAGGCAGTGAGTTCGTCAACAAAACATTCTTAAAGTTTCTTAAAGACGAAGGTGTCCATTTCTTCACTAAGGAGAATGAAGATACCAAGGCAGCTATAGTCGAGAGGTTTAATCGAACCCTCAAAGAAAAAACGTGGCGTTACTTTACCAAAACCAACAGTCTTCGCTACGTCGACATGATAGAGCAACTGGTCCCCAACTACAATTATTCGTATCACCGGAGTATTAAGATGGCGCCGTCGGAAGTTAATCCGAGCAATCAAGAAGAGGTGTGGCATACATTGTATTCGACCCCTGACGTCGCCGGCAGAAAAGTTTATTTTAAACCCGGTGATCTCATGCGGATCGCGCAAGCCAAACAAACTTTTAAAAAGGGTTATATGTCGGCGTGGACAGAAGAGCTGTTTATGGTCAGTCGACTAAACCAAACAAGACCGGTCACGTACGTCCTTAAAGATGATTCGAGTGAGGAACTGAAAGGTTCTTTTTACCAAGAAGAGCTGCAGCGGGTCGGTGACAAGATAGTTTATCGAATCGAGTCCATTTTGCAAGAACGGCGAGGTGTCAGGGGTGTTAAAGAGTATTTAGTCAAATGGTTCGGTTATAACTCGTCATTCAACATCTGGATTTCCGCCAAACAACTAGCGAGATATCGAGACTGATGGAGATAGAAGAAGTGAGCTCCCCAGTTTTGCGGTCACCCCCTCCAAAGGTCACGAGAACCTTGGTCTGGCCTTTTTTGGGGAAACTAGTCCCGCGGCTAGAGATCGTTTTCATCTGTCAGATGATCGTTATATATGTCGTCATCGGGGTCTCGTTTTTCAATCTGAGTCGGAGCAACGCCGAGGGACCTGATGGCAAGTTTTGGATCGCCTTAATGAGCAGTTGTCTGGGTTACATATTACCTAACCCTAAGATAGGATGAGTTTTTACGTGACTTTACCCAGCAATGCCTCAATGAAAATATACCCAAACAATAACGCCGGTCACTTTTTCGTCAAATTGCCACAGACTATAGACTTGACTTCACGTTACGAGGTTGGTTTGGTTGAGATTCAATTTCCCAAAAGTTATTTTAACGTGCTAGAGGATGAAGTATGGATACATTACTTCCCCAACAAAGACGAGGGACCTATAATACACACATTGCCCGCCGGTCTATACATGTCACCCGACACGCTGATCGATGAGTTGAATCGTTTGGTTTTAGGCACGGATGTGAATGAAAAAGCCCGAGTTAGAATCCATTTTAACAATAATAAGGCCACCTTGAATCTGTATGAACCGGGGGCTGAAGTTAGAATTAGCGAGACGTTGAAACACATGTTAGGCTTGCCTGCCTCGATCGCCACAGACATCGACCCAATACTACGAGGAGAGACTGAAGTACAAATGGATAGCGACATGAAAAATGTATACGTGTACTGTGACCTCGTAGTGGCGAGACAGGTTGGGGATGCCTCTGTCCCTTTGTTACGGATTGTCCCTATTTTGGACAGGACTACCGCTTCGGTTCTTAGGATTTACGACAAACCCCACTACGTACCCTTGAGCCGTTTTTCGTTTGATACCGTGGAAATCCTTTTAACCAATGACCAGGGTAAGACTATCCCATTTACTAGCGGAGCTTCGGTGTTGACACTCCACTTCCGAACTCACAGACGGTTTGATTTTGAATAGAAGAATGGTCAGACACGTACCAATACGACGAAACCCCAAAATGTATGAGGAGTTTTACTGCAACCAAGCTGGCCACGGGATGCCACTGTTTATTGGAGGCAGAAGTCAAAGAGGACATGGCTTGGGTAGTTTTTTCAGCGGGCTCGGTCGCATGGTTCTCCCGTTGTTAAAAACTGGAGGCAAAGCTTTACTCAGAGAAGGGGTTGGCACCGGTTTACAGGTCGCGAGCGACGCGTTAGCTGGCAGAAATATTGGTGAGTCATTTCGTGAGTGAGCCAAAGAATCGGGTCAGCGTTTATTACAGGGAGCAGTTGACCACCTCACCACTAACCAATTGGGTAGCAGTCTTAGAAGAAAAAGAAAAACGAGAGCTGCCCCACCTGGCGAGCCGAAAAGAATAAAACGAAGTAACCAAGCTCGCCCTTTTCATTCCCACAAGAACAAGCGACGGTACTCTGATATATTTGAATGATCGTGCTTATTCACCCCAGCTTGTGCGAATGTCTTCACAGTGGTCTAGATTTGTTTAGCGTGCCATCAACGCAGACAGCCGTAGAAGAGGGTCAATTTGTGGAGATACATCCGTTGGCCGCCTTAGCGCCCGGAGCCCCGGTGGAGTTTGTAATATCGGGGAACGATGAAGAATATCTAGATTTGTTCAATACTTTTCTGCACGTGTGCGCCAAAATCACGTTAGCTAATGGCGACAAATTACCCACTGATGCAGAGGTGGCCCCGGTCAACTATTACCTGCATAGTTTATTCTCCCAAATCGACGTTTCCCTAAACGACACGCTGATTACCCCAGCGAGAACACCTACCCTTATAGAGCTTACCTGGAAGCCATGTTGAATTACGGGGAGGAAGCCAAGCGAAGCCATATGACAGTGGCTCTGTTTTACAAAGACACCCCAAACTTTATTGCGGAAACAAGTGGTGATAATAACAACGGACTAAGACTGCGTCGACATATAGCGGCTGGTTCTCAGGACATCGATATGATGGGTCGGTTACATTCAGATATTTTTGCCCAAGATCGCTACATATTAAATGGTGTGACAGTTAAAGTAAAACTCACACCCACTAAAGATGCGTTCAACGTGCTGGGAAACGACCACGCCGGTGATTATAAATCTATTATAACTTATGCGGCCCTGGTTGTACGGAAAGCCAAATTAAACCCAGCCGTCTCTCTAGCCCACGAGAAACCCTTGTTGCGAGGTAATGCCAAGTACCCTTTGAAACGAGTTGTGCTAAAAACTGTTTCTATCCCTAGAGGCATGTTATCGCACATGCAGGATAATCTATTTCTCAGTCAAACCCCGACCCGCCTTGTGATTGGCCTAGTCACTTCGACCGCTTTTAACGGATCGCACACGTCTAACTCATTCAATTTCGCTAATTTTGGTCTGATATATTTAAATGTCAGCACGGACGGCAGAACAGTCAGTGGTAAGCCTTTGTCGATGGATTATGAACACAACCAGTACGTGAGATCCTTCTTCGGGATGAATCTATCCATGGGACTGATTGGCAAAGACGCCGGCAACGACCTTGAGTATAGACATTTTAAGAATGGGTACGCCTTATACGCCTTTGACCTCACCCCCAGTCTACTGGACGGTGACCAGTTCGAGATGGCCAAGTCAATCCCTGTCTCAGTAGAACTTAAATTCTCCGAGATCACACCCGAACCATTACAGGTCCTCGTCTATGCCGAGCAAGATTCGATCTTGGAGATCTCGAAATCGCGCCAAGTTTTGACAGACTACACCACTTAGACGATGAATACAGACGAGATACGGACCATCCTCCTGTCGGATATATTTGTTAAACGAACTGCGCTCATTTAAGTTTTAGCTCGTGACCAATTACCTCTACGTATCGATCCGAGCCAGACGGCTGCTTTCGTCATCAACACTGACCCTAGCTATCAACCCGGTGACCAGTGGGTCACTCTATATTATAATGGCCTTGGCACTTTTGAATATTTTGATTCTTTCGGACTACCGCCTAGACACCCGGAGCTGGTTAATTTTATAGCCAGAAACTCTAACCGACCTTTTAACTACAACGCTAGACATTTACAGGATGTAGTTACCAACGTTTGTGGCCTCTACGCCATTTATTTCGTGTTGGTCAAGGCTCGCGGTGGTACTATGCAGCGCGTCCTATTACCCTTTTCGGCTAGACAACACGCCAACGATCGATTAGTTTTTCGACTAGTCAGTCCCTGGCTAGCACGCCACAAGACTGGACACGGTTCATAGAAAAAGGAAGAGACCAATAGACACTCACACCTCACATGACTACCCCCGCACCCACCAACTGAGTGTACACGAAAAAGAACTGACAGACTCACCAAGTAATCCGAACCGACTGTGCTTGGACTCTGAGAGCTCCTAGGCGTATGGCCGGCACGACCGTAGTAGTGAGGTTAGACGTCACCCTACAGCCCCTATAGACCAGCTAACACCTCTTTGTCAATAAATATATAAAATGTATCTAGTGTTTTTTTCTTTTATATGTATATATAACTATATATGTCTAAATATATGTCTACCTGTTGTAATATATGTCTAACTGTTGTCATATAAATATCGTCTACCTGTTGTAACATAAATATTGTCTAATTGTTGTAATATATGTACAACTATTTTGTATAAACAACAACACACACACAACAACCTACACACACAATAAATAAACGCCCGCCATTATTGAACTTATATATTGCTATATAAAAGGCCTCTCCGCCACAACGCGTCTCCACTACATTTTCCTTTTATAAAAGTCACGCGCCACCACAATGCGCCACCACATTTTCCTTATGTAAAAGTCACGCGCCTCCACCACGCGCCTCCACCACATTTCCTTATATAAAAGTCACGTGCCTCCACCACAATACTAACCGTAGCGTACATTGTATACTACTAACATCGTATGCAAAGAATGGCATTAGTACGATGGACGGTTAATCAGATAATTACATTTGTTTGAGGGCAAAGCTAGTGAAACGTGCTATAATATCAAGTGCAAATACGAGAAGTGATAACGCATTTGCAACATTAATACAAGGAATTATTTTGGTCACATGTGGGTTTTTAATGTTACCTGTGTTCAGATATACACAATGACTAACAGAAGCGAGCAACGTATATATTCTTGAGTCACAATATAGTGGTAATCCAGTAGTCGTAAAAATACCAGAACACATGAGACTCTTTTTTAAACACATTTGACGGCTGAACGTGTTCGAAGACGAGGGAGAATATTTACACCGAGTTCTATTTGCCCTTGCTTGAATCTAGTGATAAAGGCCTAATTGTTTGTTTGCCGTCTTTTGAGTGTGTATTTTTTAATGATTTGCCTCCCTCTTTCAGCGTAGCGTTAGTTTGCTGACATACCAAGACAATTATATAGTGAAATTAAATGTTCAGGTTATGTTTTTATTTGTCGCAAACATTACCCTTCTTTCGTCTCGGATTCTGATTGTTATTCAATCCTGTTAAAAAAAATTTTATACCATGAAGCGGCAATGCAAATACATTTCTTTAGAAAAGTGTTTTCCTCTCGTGTTCTTTTGGGTAGTGGCAATTTTAAAAAAAATGTTATTCACTTTTAAGTTAATTCGTTATCAGCTGCCCAGTGTAACAAACTATTGTTTGTGTTTAGAGTTGGCACTATAAGAGGTTTTCAAAGCATAGCGTTACATATTATGGGTCATTCAGATTATTTTTTAAGTGTCTAACTTAAAATATAATATTTGTAATATAAAAAAAATTAATATTATAATTCTTTCGGTGGTATAGCCATATTTACTTGCAAACATTGAGCGTGCTGTTTTATAGCCGTGGCCCTGGGACATAAGCAGATTACAGCAATCTCCCGCCTTACGCTGTTCGATGTTTCTATTTTATGCCATATGCCCGTTATACGATTTAAAATTCGATCTTACTCTGTGCACAAAATTCTATGAAAGGCAGGAATGTGACTTTCAAGTTCAGTTAAGGTGGTGGGATGGCACTGAAGCATTGCTATTGGCAGTATTATGAAGCATGACCCCAAAATGGGGCGTAGTTTTGTGGTACGGTAATCCGTAACATAAAACAAGATCTTAACTGCTACACGGTGCTTCTTGAACAGACAAAGGTGGCAAAGCAAGCTCGATTCGTTTTTGTTTTTAAATATTCTTCAAATATATTCTGCCTCAATAGACCTAGAAGCCGTACCTTCTACATCTGAAGCCTGGAAAAAAAACTTTGTCAACACCTACAAAACCCTCAACTAACCAGTCGTCTGAGGATAAAGACGTTCTTGATGTGACAATTGCAGCTAGCCACAAGCGACGCAATTAGCAGCGATTTAAGTCCTATAATATTTTTTTTATTATTGTTTGTAAGTACAGTACATATGTAGTATTTTGTTTGATAATTATTTGTAGTTAATAATTGTTGTTAACTATTTAGTTTTTATTCTGTAGGCCATATCACTTTTTACTTCTGTATATTCTCTGGCTGTGTTTTTAATGTCGTTTTTCTTATTTATTTATTTTTTTTAATCAATTATTTCTGCACAATGAAAGTCAATGCTTGGTTTCTGAGCTTCCAAGGAGGAATCACTGGTATGTATTTACTACTACAGTATATTGCATTTGTTATAGTATTATGTTCTTCTATTTCCTCCATGCACTCCCATCTTTTGGTTATCCTGTGGGATCAAGTGGGGTAAAACTAATGTCCTATCAATTGAACACGAGAAAACTCATCGAAAGAAAAAAGTACACAGAAATATAAATGCATTTATTGAAACAAAAATAAGACTGAATGGAGTTTCAGGTAAGTACCTACTTCCTAGTACGTTGAAAGTTAACGGTTTCATTAAGCTCAGATTTAAAATCATCATTAATGTACAATAGAAGTGAGAAACATACGGTATTCGAGTTGAAAAGTTAACCAAGCCATTAATTATATTATTTTATAAAATATTTTATTTTGTATTGTTTTGCCATGCATTGTGTGTATTAAATCTATTTTTTTTTTTTTTTTGGTAATAAATGAAACTTTATGAAAAAATTAAGATGTTGATCACTGAAAATCAGATGTGAAAATTCTAAATATTAAGCGACATATGATTCTTTTAAAAGCTTTAATCATGACGTCATCTGTAGGAGTCAATCGTACACATATATGAGATAGTTTATCAACTTTGTATCTGCTTGTTTTTGTTTTTTTTTAAGGTAATTTTCAGCAAAAACTTGAATTTTTTTACCATTAAACTTATTACGGAGGGAAAAAATATTATTTCTTTCAAATGGTTATGTATCATTACAAACATTGCGAGATGACACTTGTGTCACGTAGGGTTTATATTCATTTAATTTCCTACATCTTCTTCCTATTCTTTCACCCGATTTCTCTCTTTTTTTATCTCTGTATTTCATTTTTCCTGTATATTTTTCATCCATTCGTTTTTGCGAATATTATTTTCATATAATTCGCAAACTTTACCTGTTTTCCTTTCTCTAAAACTGAGAATCGCACCTGGGTGGTATTGCGTACATGTCAGTCGCGCTGGTCGGACGATAGGCGTGAATTTACAGCATTCTGAGGGTCTCTGGCCTGGGGCGTGAAAATTCACCCGAGGGACATGGAAATTAGACAGAGAGTCTGCATTTCAGTAAACGCATGAGGTTTTTCGTCAGGAAAAACCCGGCTTAGCGTGAAAATCCACTCCGCACTGCAGACGGTGGTCTGAGATTTGCAACTCATGCAAGCCCTCGGCCACTGATGGCTGTTACGTCACGCGATAAGCGGACGAAGGTGTTATACGGACAAGGGAGATAATTTCGCTTGGCGAAATAAGTTTGGGCCCTTTGTCTGATTTTAAAGATATTGGCCAAGTTTGAAACTTTAATTTCATTCTCGCTCATAGACTCACAGTAGATAGGTTGCTCGTAAACAGAATAGCTGTTAGCGAAGATCTCAGTTTGTTTCGGCAATTTGTCGAACTTCTAGACTTCCAGAAATATTTTCAGCATTTTTATTCTTAAGTTGTGCGACTACCTGTAATTCTGTGGTTGAGGTAATTAATATGATAGATATATAGATTTTGTGAGTGTTAAAGTGTTTAATCGCTTAATTCATTTTAATCTATTTCTTTAGCGCAGAAGAGAAATAAAGTGGTAGGCTATTATATTTTCTAGGGAAGCATTCAGTGGAAAGCAGAATAAAATTAAAATTTCTAGCTTATAACGGCAATTGTAGCTATTTATGAATTTAATTTAACCGCTAATACTCAGTCGAGTGTATTTTTCTAAACTAACGTATAAACTCTAGAATCGAGCCTCATGAATGGTGACGGAATACGCACGTGTTCCTAATTCATGAGGATTGCTGATTTTTAAATATAACTTACGTCACGGGAAGTTTAAATGATAAGCAAAGCTCTCTGCTTGCAAGTTTAAATGTAAGTTATAACCAGTACAGATTCTGTTTATTATATTATATGTGTTATTTTTCCTCCACACAGTGAAAGTTTTGGGGTGACCCTAACTTTACCAGCACCTAGTAGTAGTTTCCATACTTGTGAAGAAATAGACAGTCCTTATTTTGAACCACGTGGGTTTCTTAAGTACCACTGGTCTAACAGTGCATATGCAACCCGAGTTAGCCAGAAATACTATATCCCAATAACGGGTTTTCAAAGACTGTAATGATAAATACTGGACCTTGGAGCCAGATCTTAATTTCTTCTAGAAAAACTCTACGTAATCTTTCTGCCTGGTGGCGCGAAATACTTCTAGTATTAACTAACATTTCCCGACTATATATATATATTTTTTGTGGACAAATCTGTGGTGTGACTAAAGTGAATCCTATACTGAGGGAAGGCACCGACCTGACATTCATCATTTCTAGAAACCTACGCTATTGACACTGTGCTCTGCTAACTCCCGCGCCTGGAATAATTTTAGGTGACTTAATCAGACATTTGAACAAATTTGCACACCCAAGTAGTCGTTCCCGGAGACTCCAAGTTAAATACGTCTTTTGGAACTGGGGACTTCTTGGCAGAAGACTGCATTTTTTTGAGTCTGTGTGAAAATCTAAAATCAGTGTGTTCCAAGAGGCAGCGAGCAAAGTCGTGAGTACATGTATGAGAGGCCATGGCGGAATGAATGAGTGTACGCTGGTTTGAGTGATATTTTCACTATTATATCTTTGACACCCTGTTGCTGTCCTAATTTTTTTTTCAATCTGCATAATTTGTTGCTAAGGCTAGAGTTCTTGTGTTTTTGTCTTAGGTTAAATCAGATTTTTTTTTCAAACTCTGTGCATATAATTACGAGATAAAACAAAGAAAACTCTTAGACTCAAACCCTATGTATCTGTGACTCGGGCGCCATCATCTGTTCTCTTAACGGGGCCGGGCTAAACCTAGAGTTAACACTATAACGGGGCTATCATCCTTGCAACATTTCCTTGAATTTTTATGACTATGTGTATATGTATTTTCCTTGATGTACTTTCTTTGATGTTGTGAGCCGATTTTTCCTGATATTAAAATCGCTCTTGAACTTAATAATCGTGTTTGGTCAGCTCGTTCTAGATAATATATATATCATTGTTATAGTTTTCCCACGTCTGTGTGTTTACCTGTCGTCACGTGTATGTGCGTGCCTGTGAGTGATAGAAATATACGTAATATGTATATTGGTGTAGTCTGTCTGACGCTGTAACAACTGTTGTAGAAGATAGGTGAGAGAGAGAAGAATTCTTTTCGCTTTCAGAGACAGCCACTATATCAAAATCTATCATCTCACGTGTGTGGAAATTCTATTACCTTTCACTAACTCTCACTGAGTCTATCACCTATTCAAACCTATTCAGAAGGGACCAAACCTAGTCTTAATTCTCCTATCGAAAATCTACGACAAATGGGGGCTCGTTACCGGGAATTGAACCCAAAATCCTAAGGCGGTACGACAAATGGGTTCTCGTCCGTAGGATTTTTGAACTTAGAATAGGAAGACGAGTACGACAAATGTGGACTCGTCTATCTGGATTTTGAACTTAAGATTCTGTATTCTGATATAGAGTAAGAGTGTGATGTCTTGTGACTGTGTATCTTTTAAAAAAAATATTACCCCCTAGACTAGCGATCTGTTTACGGGCGTGCTGACCACACAAACTAATAAGTTTTTTTTTCCACAGCATCTTTGAATAATATACATTTTGGTTACAGGTTGATTTTGTCGGGATATATGTTAACTGCTGATTGTAATACTAAATGCTGGTAAAGTGGTGAGTGTATAACATTCACTGGGTACTGAGGCAGAACGGCGTTTGAACTAAGTTAAGGAGTGTGTTTCGGACTTTTTGTCCAGATTAATTCCCTCCCTTACCCGATCTGACTTCAGGGGCGAACTTATAGTGGATTTTTAAAAATTAAGGGATTATTTTTCTCTTTAATTTTTGCAATATTCTTTTGCTTTTCCACTGTAGCAACTTATTTTTCAGTTGTAATCTTAACTACCATTTATTTGGCGTAGTCGTGTTTTGCATTGAGTGCTTTATTGCCGATAATAGCAGCGATAGTTAGATTTTATTTGGAGGAGGTATCCCAGGGTTAAGGATATCATCTTTTGATTTTTGGTAATTTTTTTTCTCGTAAGTGGTAGGAACCAGTGTATCCTTTTTCCTATTTTCGTTCTCCACTAGTCTCAGTCACTGACATAATATGGCCGAGAGGGCAAAGCTTAGACAACTTCTCAGGGACGAAGCGAGAGAGGAGGGACTGGAAGGAGAGGAAGCGAAAGCTTTTGTCAGAGACGAACTTGAGAGATATGATGCGGAGAGGAAAGCAGCGGAAGCTAAGGAAAAAGCAGCCGCAGATTTACAGCAGAAGAAGATGGATGAGGAAATGGAAATCCGCAGGATGCAGCAGGAGGAACGTGAGAAGGAGAGACAGCATGAGTTAGCTCTTGAAACTCTGGAATTCCAAAGGCGTGGGGCTGCCTCTACCTCCAGCAATGGAGAGTCTTCTCCTCATTCTTCCTTAACTGACCCTGCTAACACTCAATCTCTTCAACTAAATGCTATGTCTTTCACTCTTGAATCTTTTCCTTGTCCAAATGAGAAGATTGACACATGGTTAGAAAAATTTGAGAAAATTGCAACTCTGTACGGGTTAGAGAGGTCGCGTTGGAATATGAAACTTTCCCAGGCCCTAAAAGGTTCTGCTTATGATGTTTATTCTAAGCTGGAAAGTAGCCAACAAGACGACTACGATGTGTTGAAGAAAGCGTTACTGGAGCGCTTTGAAATGAACGCTCGCAAGTTTTTGCAACTGTTTCGCAACAGCCGGAAAGAGAATTCTGAAACTTTTCACCAGTTCTCATCTCGTCTTAAGGGATATCTAACAAAGTGCCTTGAGCTTTCGCAGCTCCCCTCTACCTATGAAGGTCTTGAGGAACTTGTTCTAACTGAACAAATAAAGAACACTTTGTCTGCTGATACCCGGAGATTTCTCGCTGAGCAGGGGGCAGAAAAACTTGAAGACATTTTGGAAAAGTCTGAGCGTTATCACAATGCGCTGGCTGAACTACCGGCCACAAAGCGGAAACCGACAGAGGAGCATTTTCGAAAACATAACCTAGAGCAATCTTCTCAGGCTTCTAACCAAAATAACCACAGAGAAACTGGACCTCAAAACCCCCCTCCTGAAAAATCCAAGTTCTACAAGAACAAGTACCCCAACCACCCCAAACAGTCTGATCAACCCGACCGCCCTACATGGCAGCGTAGCC
Organism: Oreohelix idahoensis; assembly: GCA_024509875.1. Classification (NCBI taxonomy): domain Eukaryota; kingdom Metazoa; phylum Mollusca; class Gastropoda; order Stylommatophora; family Oreohelicidae; genus Oreohelix; species Oreohelix idahoensis. The sequence continues at coordinate 206,776 of JAMPIV010004669.1, read as the reverse complement.
AGAAAGGACAAGGTGGCAAAGGGAGAACCCCTGAGCACGGGACATATGATCAGACCGAGCACACCGAGCCAAACCGCATCGGATGCTTATTGACAGTCTCGCAAGGCGGAATTATTGACAGTGATTCCCAACCTGTTGGGGATAGACCCTCAACGCGAGGTACTGTTACTTTGAACGGTTCTCAAACTTCTTGCTTATTTGACACGGGGCTTTCTTATGATTGCATTGTTGCCAGAAACCTGGTTAAACCCGGTCAAGAGACAGGAGAGACCGTCAAACTTTGTGGAGTTCGTAAGAGTGATGCACCTACAGCGCTTCCCATCGCATTGGTGGAGATACACTCTGACTTTGTCAGAGGTGTGATCAAAGCGGCTGTTATGGATGATCCCATCTACCCAGTCATACTTGGCGGGAGATACGTGTGTATTGGGAAACCGGAAGAGCCGATTGTGGCAGCAGTAACTACAAGAGGGCAAACCAAGAAGGAACGGGAGCCTGCGCCTAATTTGTTACCTATGGAACTTAAAGAAGCGCAATACAAGGACCCTACTTTGGCACCCTGCTTTAGGAAACTGCCCATGGCTAAGGAACCCAAACAGCACGGGGACATTTTTTCTGAGGATGGCGTACTTTATCGGAGAACGGGCAAGCCTGACCAAGGTTACAACCAGCTCCTAGTACCGAAACAGTACAGAAGCCAAATCCTAGAAATGGGGCACTCTCTTCCCTTTAGCGGACATATGGGACAGAACGCCACAAACCAACGTATAACCACTCATTATTGGTGGCCAGGAGTAAATACTGATATTATCAGGTACGTCAAATCCTGTGCCCAGTGCCAACGTGTACCACCCAAGCAACGGACACCCCCAGTCCACATGGGTGAAATGCCAATAATGGGAACACCATTCGAACGGGTTGTGATCGACATTTTAGGGCCTTTCGAAAGGACTAAAAGAAGGAACAGGTTCATCCTGACCTTAGTCGATACATGCACTTTATGGGCAGAAGCTATCCCGCTAACATGCGCAGATGCCAAGCATGTCGCAGAAGCCCTCGTGCAGATTTTCACTCGGTTGGGATTCCCTCAGCAAGTGTTGACGGATAATGGATCTCCATACCGAAACCTGTTGATGGATGAGATCGTTAAGATCTTGAGGACCCAGCACATCCACACTAAGCCATATACTCCGGCCGGAAATGGGCTCGTGGAACGTGCTAATGGAAACCTCACCATGATGCTAAGTAAGCTGGCACAAGTGAAACCTGAAGATTGGGATCTCTGTATTCCTGCAGCATTATTTGGCTACAGAGAATCTCCTCATACTTCCACAGGATTTCCGCCAGCTACACTCTTATTCGGCAGACCCATTAAGGGCCCGCTTGAAGCCTTACTTCAGTCTCTGACAGACGAGAAGGCTGATGAGACAGTTGTCTCAGCCAGTAAATATGTGTCGGTTTTAAAGGAACGGTTGAAACTAGGGTGGGACCTAGCAACGACTAACTTTAAGCGAGCACGCACCAAGCACGCTAACCGATACAGGAAAGTCGCGGAAGAGAGAGAACTGGAAGCAGGAGAGAAAGTTTTGGTGTTGCTCCCTACCGAGAACAACCAACTGAAGATCGGATGGCAAGGGCCGTTTACCGTCCTGAAAAAGATTTCTAAGGCTAACTACCAGATCTCTATTGAAGGAAAGGAGAAGGTTTTCCATTTAAATCTCTTAAAGAGATACTTGGAAAAACCAGTGCCAACCTCCGACCATCTCCTGACGATCGCCAAAACTGACGAAGATGACGATAGTGGCAGGGATATTCCACCGCTATCACAGGAAATCTTTCAAAAATGTCAGAAGCGGCGACGCTCTTTCAAGCGCGCATATGAGACATTCCAGGGGAAGGAAACTTTGAGGAGTGGACTTGAGTAGGAATTGGACAGAGATGGAGGGGGAAGAGGAGAGGGAAGAAGACAGACACCCCGAAGCTACGGTTATAGGAAATTAAACTCCATAACGTAGACATGGAGTGCTTCCATATCTTAAAGGGGGGAGGCTCTGTCACGTAGGGTTTATATTCATTTAATTTCCTACATCTTCTTCCTATTCTTTCACCCGAATTCTCTCTTTTATTATCTCTGTATTTCCTTTTTCCTGTATATTTTTCATCCATTCGTTTTGCGAATATTATTTTCATATAATTCGCAAACTTTACCTGTTTTCCTTTCTCTAAAACTGAGAATCGCACCTGGGTGGTATTGCGTACATGTCAGTCGCGCTGGTCGGACGATAGGCGTGAATTTACAGCATTCGCTAGACATTCGTCTGAGGGTCTCTGGCCTGGGGCGTGAAAATTCACCCGAGGGACATGGAAAGTAGACAGAGAGTCTGCATTTCAGTAAACGCATGAGGTTTTTCGTCAGGAAAAACCCGGCTTAGCGTGAAAATCCACTCCGCACTGCAGACGGTGGTCTGAGATTTGCAACTCATGCAAGCCCTCGGCCACTGATGGCTGTTACGTCACGCGATAAGCGGACGAAGGTGTTATACGGACAAGGGAGATAATTTCGCTTGGCGAAATAAGTTTGGGCCCTTTGTCTGATTTTAAAGATATTGGCCAAGTTTGAAACTTTAATTTCATTCTCGCTCATAGACTCACAGTAGATAGGTTGCTCGTAAACAGAATAGCTGTTAGCGAAGATCTCAGTTTGTTTCGGCAATTTGTCGAACTTCTAGACTTCCAGAAATATTTTCAGCATTTTTATTCTTAAGTTGTGCGACTACCTGTAATTCTGTGGTTGAGGTAATTAATATGATAGATATATAGATTTTGTGAGTGTTAAAGTGTTTAATCGCTTAATTCATTTTAATCTATTTCTTTAGCGCAGAAGAGAAATAAAGTGGTAGGCTATTATATTTTCTAGGGAAGCATTCAGTGGAAAGCAGAATAAAATTAAAATTTCTAGCTTATAACGGCAATTGTAGCTATTTATGAATTTAATTTAACCGCTAATACTCAGTCGAGTGTATTTTTCTAAACTAACGTATAAACTCTAGAATCGAGCCTCATGAATGGTGACGGAATACGCACGTGTTCCTAATTCATGAGGATTGCTGATTTTTAAATATAACTTACGTCACGGGAAGTTTAAATGATAAGCAAAGCTCTCTGCTTGCAAGTTTAAATGTAAGTTATAACCAGTACAGATTCTGTTTATTATATTATATGTGTTATTTTTCCTCCACACAGTGAAAGTTTTGGGGTGACCCTAACTTTACCAGCACCTAGTAGTAGTTTCCATACTTGTGAAGAAATAGACAGTCCTTATTTTGAACCACGTGGGTTTCTTAAGTACCACTGGTCTAACAGTGCATATGCAACCCGAGTTAGCCAGAAATACTATATCCCAATAACGGGTTTTCAAAGACTGTAATGATAAATACTGGACCTTGGAGCCAGATCTTAATTTCTTCTAGAAAAACTCTACGTAATCTTTCTGCCTGGTGGCGCGAATACTTCTAGTATTAACTAACATTTCCCGACTATATATATATATATTTTTTGTGGACAAATCTGTGGTGTGACTAAAGTGAATCCTATACTGAGGGAAGGCACCGACCTGACATTCATCATTTCTAGAAACCTACGCTATTGACACTGTGCTCTGCTAACTCCCGCGCCTGGAATAATTTTAGGTGACTTAATCAGACATTTGAACAAATTTGCACACCCAAGTAGTCGTTCCCGGAGACTCCAAGTTAAATACGTCTTTTGGAACTGGGGACTTCTTGGCAGAAGACTGCATTTTTTTTGAGTCTGTGTGAAGATCTAAAATCAGTGTGTTCCAAGAGGCAGCGAGCAAAGTCGTGAGTACATGTATGAGAGGCCATGGCGGAATGAATGAGTGTACGCTGGTTTGAGTGATATTTTCACTATTATATCTTTGACACCCTGTTGCTGTCCTAATTTTTTTTTCAATCTGCATAATTTGTTGCTAAGGCTAGAGTTCTTGTGTTTTTGTCTTAGGTTAAATCAGATTTTTTTTTTCAAACTCTGTGCATATAATTACGAGATAAAACAAAGAAAACTCTTAGACTCAAACCCTATGTATCTGTGACTCGGGCGCCATCATCTGTTCTCTTAACGGGGCCGGGCTAAACCTAGAGTTAACACTATAACGGGGCTATCATCCTTGCAACATTTCCTTGAATTTTTATGACTATGTGTATATGTATTTTCCTTGATGTACTTTCTTTGATGTTGTGAGCCGATTTTTCCTGATATTAAAATCGCTCTTGAACTTAATAATAGTGTTTGGTCAGCTCGTTCTAGATAATATATATATCATTGTTATAGTTTTCCCACGTCTGTGTGTTTACCTGTCGTCACGTGTATGTGCGTGCCTGTGAGTGATAGAAATATACGTAATATGTATATTGGTGTAGTCTGTCTGACGCTGTAACAACTGTTGTAGAAGATAGGTGAGAGAGAGAAGAATTCTTTTCGCTTTCAGAGACAGCCACTATATCAAAATCTATCATCTCACGTGTGTGGAAATTCTATTACCTTTCACTAACTCTCACTGAGTCTATCACCTATTCAAACCTATTCAGAAGGGACCAAACCTAGTCTTAATTCTCCTATCGAAAATCTACGACAACTTGTACTAGTGATGCTGTATCGCTAACAGCTCTTCTTATGTCTCTTTTGTCCATGCCATGATGAGTACGCTCTGGCCAATGAGATACAGTATCAAGGTCTTTGTCTTGTATACTCTGACCTATACTGTATAATAGGGGTAACCGCAGAAGTGATTGCATCATTAATTAGGCTGGATCGCCCCTAGATACATTTCCGGTATTACGGGTTGAACATCGCGCTAATGACCCCAGTCAACGAGGCACTATTTTTGTGGTGTCTAGTTCGAGGGAGGATAGTACGATTCACTTCCGTAGCTAAGCGGTGGTGCCGTTCAAATGTCATGGGTTCGATTCTCCGGTAAGCATCTCACTTACTCTCACTCGAGTGTCTGAAACATACTGGTACCTTTATGGGGTGCAAAAATGGCTGAGCGTCCTTTCACGATGTATTGTCACAGCAAAGCGATGGCGTCGTTTGGTTGGTCCTAGGTTCGATTCCCGTAAGCCTATCACTTATATTTTCTTTTCTGTTGTCTAGTGTCATCCTTTATGTCTGTTAAAGACTTTATATTCATTGAGGGTCAGATAGATGTTTAAAGCTCTCATATGTACGCCTGGGATTTTCAGACGTGCATCTGAGCGCAGCAACGATATTTTTTTGAAATGTTATTTGCGTACGACCGTGCACCAGTATTAAACTAGGCATGGCGCAGTATGACGCATAGATGTGTTTGGATACAATCAATGTCCTTGGGGAAGATCCAGTGATTCTTCGTCTTGAGCAGACGTTATTTGTTCCGTGGTCTTATCCCAAGTCTAGGGAAGTCACGGCCATGAAGTTAATTATAATCATCTGAGAGATGATGATGTTATTATTGTGCGAAGTATGCCAAGAATCTGTTATCGCCAATATTTAGACAGAACCGGCTTGTTGAAGTATCTAGCCTCAGATACATAGGCATATCCTCCAGTACCGTTACTGCAGAGCTTCAGCCTGACCAGCTATGTCGGCTGTTAGTGCGTTCAGTCAACGCTAGGAGATAATTTTGGATCGTGATTAAATATATATATATGCTCAAAGCTATTAACATGGTCATTTTTGTAAACCCATGCATCCTACCAATTCGTTGCCGTAGAGCTTCTGCTAACCTTGATGTGATAGCGGCTAGTTCGGTCGGTCAACGTCCGTAGTGACTGTTATTTACTATGTACATTTTTGCCATGACCATGCTGATGAAAAATGTCTGAACTACTGATGTCAAAGTATCGTCAAAATAAATGTGCTTCGTCACTAACTTTTGCAACGAGTCCAGCATCTCTTCGTTGCCAATTGGTCACACTGTCTTGACCCATTCACCATCGTTACCCAGTCTCATTGTCATTAGCCAGATCATCATCATACGACAAAGGAACGGCCCACAATATATTCGCGTCATCCAGAAGTACGTCGGCTACAGAAGCAGACCCGACAGACTAGTCAGTACCAATGACACCTAAGAAACGTAGAAGCGGTAACAATGTCCAACAAGAACCTGTTAATTACCTTTATTTATTTATTTACTAATTTATGTACCTTTATGCGTGTATTATTTATTTACTGGCCAATGAGAAGGCTTCATTTAACAATGCGAGAAGATGACGTCACTAGTTTTTTTACTCCTTATATTAAGGAAACAAATACATTTTTAATACGCTTTTAATAAATCTCCTTTACCTTTGTTAACCCATTATATTAGGAAAGTCCCGTTTAATTTATGCCCAGGGCCCCTTAAATTGTAAGTACGCCACTGGTTCAGCAGTTACTTTAGCAGGCACCCAGTTACACTCATCGGTAGTTCCTATCTTTAGCTTGTTAAATCGATGGTATCTCTTCTTCTTCGTTCGCCCTCAGACTTCTGCATTAATGACTCTAATAAAGGCAGTAGTCAGCTCAAGGTTCCTGACCTCTCCAAACAGGTTTTCGTGGAGTGAAGTAGGTTGTTGCCATATGCCACTCCGTTCACTGCTGTGAGCAGGACTAGAGCAGATGTTCGGCTGTCATGAGGCTGGTGTCACAGGAGCAGAGATCTGTTGATTGTTATTGTTGTTCAGAATCGACATCATTGCACTCCGGGCAAACCCTAAGGTGCTCAGTCTCCCTCAGCAAATGTCGAAGGGTATGAATGCTAACAGGGATCCAAAGATGCAGCAATAGAGAATGCAGTCAGTGACCCATAGCTTGACTGCTTGCATCAGGGTCAGCGAACCAGAGCTGACCAAGACCCTACTCCACCTCCACGTGGTGGTCCTGGAAACAGGCTGCATCACTGCAGTCTGGCAGAGCGAGTAGGGATCGCAGAGGGAAGGCAAACCCGGTCCCAAAAAATGCCGTGCTGAAGTCGGATGTGTCGACCGAAAGGTGCAGATATCATAGCTCCGGCGTAAACAGACACAACGCAACCAACGTCCTTTTCAGGACGAACGAGGAAGAAGAAGAAGAATGCTAACAGTTCCTGTTGCGCGCTGATTGTACATACGCCAGATGCATCCTCTCATATGTTCATTCCTGCCAGTCCCACGCCTAATGCCAAACTCCAGCAGTCTCAGCCGCGATGATTCATCGATTGCAGTGACATTCTCTAACAGGCGATCATTAATTGTCTTCAGTATATCTCCCTTATCTATATCCTATGCACCCACTATAGGTGCTCTTGAAGCTAGTATATCAGCTCTTTCATTGCCGCTTACCCCTGCATGACCAGGACAGTAGATGCACACCAGTTCCTGAAGATTTGAGGCTGCTATAGAGGTCTTCCATTCATGCCGTAGCCATCCATTTAGGGTGTTCCGAAGCATGGACTGAGAGTCTGACACAATAACTGCTCTTGTGAATGAAGTTTCAGACAACCACCTTAAAGCAGCTGTAGCTGCCTCTACCTCCATTCTCATGCTGGAGGTTGTCATGTTTATGTTCAGCGACGATCATGCCCTTAATTCTAGCCGAGAAGCCCCATCCTGATTTTCCACCACGGGCTACAGACCCATCAGTGTACTCAACGGCATCATTATTCCCAACATTTTCATTTATCAGTTGATCAATTTCCAGTTCAGCTTTTGCATTGCCCCAAGCTCTGGATTCTCTGCCAAGACTGATGATGACCTGTTGGTAGGTCGCCAAGTTCTCACTAGACCTATGTGACATATTATGTTATAGATTTCATATAACTATTTCTTTATCTTCATTTTTCTTTTAACCAGCTTTCACCTATGCACGTTTTAACATAAACCCCTATATGCTCAGATATATGTCTCTCTTTCTCATTTAGCACGCAGACTTTATTGCTGTTCGCTATTCTTTTTGATATATGTTTACCAGCAGACCATTTAGCTACTTCTTCTTCTTCTTCCGTCCTTAGCCACCGACCGTCAAAGCAGTCAGTGGCCATTACGCCTAGTGGCGTCTTAGGGCAACAGCAGATAGGTTTTCTCTGCCATTGTTTCCCATCACGCCTATTGGCGTCTTTAGGGCAACGGCAAATCAATCCATTTGCTGTTGTTTCCGTAATCGAAGTGACTGGCAAACGGGTGATCAGCCCGTTGGTATTTAGCTACGTTGATCTGTAATTTATTCTTAACGCCAGCGATTGAAAATCGGGGTAATAGATAAGACAGCGATCAAGGATGAATTACTTTTAGTACTAAGAGCAGATAATTTTGGAACAAAAGGGAGATAATTTCTATTAACGTTTCCTGAGTCCATTCGCCTGTAAGTTAATTAAACACGGCGAATTGCCAGATCAAAAGACATTGCTCGCTAGCATGGGCCATACGAGCAGAGACGTGTAAAATTTGCACTGTTTAGCTAATTACGTTATGCCTGATTTAAGCGAGAAAATAGGGTTCTGGTTTTCGGCTTTAATGTGAGAATGAACTTTGATTTGCAAGTCTGAACGTAGAATTCACCGTAGGTGCTAACATCAGGCAGAGAATCTGATTTCGGGTTATAGTTATAACATTTCCTTTGATTTCAGATGTATATATACCCTAGGCTTCTAACTAAAATTTATCCAGTACTCGACAGATTCAGAAGACATCTAGCTGCAATTCTAGAATCACTCGTATTGAGTAGAGTTTCTTAGTTTTTGTTGGAGAATAGTTTTAGAAGTTTGTGCGAAGGTAAATACTATACTAGTAGTTTGAGTTATTTAACTAGTTTGTCGTAGATTTTCGATAGGGGAATTAAGACTTGGGTTGGTCCCTTCTGAATAGATTAGAATAAGTGATAGTCAACGTGAGAAGTAGTAATAGCAATAGATTTCCACGAGTGAGATGGTAGAAATGTGATAGAGGCTGTCTCTGAAATCAAGAAATCTTCTCTCTTTCACCTATCTTCTACGACAGATTTGGATTGAGTCAGACAGTCTACACACATATATATATATATATATATATATATATATATATATATATATATATATATATATATATATATATATATATATATCCACTCACATACATACACACATAAGACGACAGTTAGACGTACAGACGTGGGAAAAACTATAACAATGATTATATGAATAGTTTGGGAAAACGAACTGACCGACACGCTGGAATAAATTTTATGAGTAGTTTATTTATCTAGACTAAACTTCTCTCACAACATATCAAATCACATCAAGCATATACAAAAAAATCATAAGCAAAAAATCAAGAAATGCTACAAGAATGATAGACCCGTTGGTATAATCCTTCCCTCGATGTATAGCTCACAGTCCCGTTAGAAGAAAGTGATAGCCCAAAGAGTCACAGATACATATGATTTAGTCTAAAATGCTTCCCCTTTAAGGTATAAACAGACTGGATACTCTGATCTAGTCTAAGGGAATATATATATATATATATATATATATATATATATATATATATATATATATATATATATATATATATATATATATAATTAGCAATACCTTGCATAAAGAAATGTTATGACAGCAAAAAATGAATGGGTGTCAAATTACCACCATAAAGGGATCGCTCAGTCCTGCATTCACTCTATTCATTCAACTGTGATCACGTGCATTTTTTTGTTATACTCACAGCTTTGGTAGCCACTTCGGGAACAAAAAAAACAATATTTTTAGGACTTGCCCATACAGAATCTTCAATGGTAATCTTGGCCAAGAAAACCCCAGGTCCAAAAAGACGGGTTGAATTCACTACTTCCGGGACCGTTCTCTTGGGAATACTATTGTTTTGGATGTCTGTTTAAGTCACAAAAAATTGTCCAGGCACGAGCGTTTATAGCGAGCACAGTGTCAACATCTTAGATTTCAAATGAATGAGGAATGTCAGGTCGGCACCTTCTCTCAGTATAGGAATTTAGTTGGTCACACCACCACTTGTCAACAGTGTCGGGAAAGTTACTGATTGAAATATGTTACTTGCCACAAAGGCTGAAAAATGACTAGAGTGTTCTCAGGAAGAATCAAATCAGGCTCGATGACCCGTTACTTCTTTAAAATCTTAAAGTTCTTGCAAAAGTTATACATCAAATCTTTAACCTTTAGCACGCTGCATTCTTTTCCCGAAAACTTGCCCTGCAGCTGCATTCTTTGTCACAACCCCCCGTTTTTATAGTGGGCGACTTGTAACGTCTAAAGTTTTTGTGTTTCTTGGACAATTGCTATCATTTTTGGAATTTATATAAATAAATGAATGATGAATCTGATGATATAAAATTTGTTTGTGTACATGTTAGATGTGATAGGAAGAGAGGAAAGGAAAGATGAAAAAAAAGAAAAAAAATTTAAAAAAATAAAAAAAAATTTTTTTTTAATTTTAAAATTAAAAAAAAAATAACCAAGAAACGAAGAGTCCATATCCCTTGCATCTTAATGAAAGTCATTTGACCAATACAAATGAAATGACGATCTTTTCATTACACCCATCATCAGTAGCAAAGCAACAAACGCCCTTGTCAGCAGTGACATTCGGCCGTAACCCTAAACCTTTCCGATTAAACCTAATCCTAACCCCTAAAATTATACATACTAGCAATGCCATTCTACTTTCGTTTCCATCTCTGTCATCAAACATATTCTGAGAACCGATATCAGCGCTTATAAAGACAAAAATCTCCTCCTCGTCGCATCGGCGTCAGAATCCAATAAAATTAGAGCGAAAATGGCCGCGTGTTCGATGCCGATTCATTTCGATTAAAAAAATTCACAGAAAATAAACGCGAATGCACCCATTACTAAGACCGATCGGAAACGGAAGTTAACTCTTTCTCAGATAAGTTTAGAACTTAACATCCGGGGGTGAAGTCACGTGTACACACATCCTAATGCTAGAAAACGAAAATATCCGCTTGTCAACATATGTCGACAACAGCTGGGAGAGCATAGGTTACCTTCGTCAACATATGTCGACAGCAGCGTGCTAAAGGTGGTAAGAATGTTTATTGTTTTCTTCACAGATTTATCTCTTTACTCAAACGCTGGCAAAGTTTGGGTACCACAGTTTCACTATATATAAATGGAAAGAACACATATCAAATAATTATACATACTATAACTGATAATTTAAACTGCAAGCGTAGCTTGTCTTATAGTTTAACACTTCCCGTGGAATAAGTTATATTTAAAATCAAACATCCTGAATTAGGAATACCTACGCATTCCATCAATACTCAAGATGTAGCAGTCATTTAATAAGTTAGTTTTAAAATATTCTCGACTGCGTATTAGCAGTTAAATTAAATCCATTATGGCTACATGATTTTAAGCTAGAAATTATAATTTATTCTGCTTTCCGCTGTAACTCGTCGACTAGAGAATATAACAGACTTAATAATTTAACTCTCTGCACAAATCTAACTAGCAAAATGAAATAAGCAATTAAACACTTTAACACTCACAAAATACTAGATAAATAACACTAGTCAACAAATTTTCAAAAGTTATTTGTACCAGAAATTAAATATACCATTTCTTATTGATTTTGACATGCTGATTTCAAATATCATAATGAAATTCACCAATTGGCTCTGGTTTTTAAAAAAAAAATGATTAATTTACATTACAGTAATACAAATAATGTATGCTTGTTTAATTCTCTGGGGTGAACAGCTAGTCTTTCTACTTTAGCATTATAAAAATTGTGGTTACATACTCAATTAATTTATATTTCAACATAAAATGATAGAAAAAATAAAAACATTATTTAAAGTTCACATATCATGTTTTAAAAAGGCACAATTGAACCCATTCCATCATTATTCAGTCGCTGTTCGAGCTCTCTTTGCTTGCTTCTTGTAGTCAATCGAAGGTGTCTCGTCACAGTCCAACAGTAATCAGCAAGCATTGAAGGGCTCCAATTGCCTTGATACCATGTCTCCATAGCAGCAATGTCCTGGTGAAATCGTTCACCATGCTCATCACTGACTGCTCCACAGTTTGACGTAAAGAAATCCAGATGAGAATCCAGAAAATGAATTTTCAAAGACATGTTGCAGCCAAGACTCTTATACTTCAGAAGGAGATTTTCTACAATTTCATTGTAATTATCAGATCTGTTGTTTCCAAGAAAATTGTCCACCACTGACTTAAATGCTAGCCATGCTGCTTTTTCCTTGCCATGCAACACATAAAGAAACTCGTCATCATGAAGAAGTTTTCGAATTTGCGGACCAACAAATACTCCCTCTTATTTTAGCTTCACTCAGTCTTGGAAATTTTCTGATGAGGTATTTGAAAGCTTCATCTGTTTTCTCCATTGCCTTGACAAAGTTTTTCATGAGACCCAGCTTAATGTGCAAGGGTGGCAACAAAATCTTGCTGGTTTCGACAAGTGCTGGGTTCTCAACGTTCTTACTGCCAGGTTGCAATGACTGCCTGATTGGCCAATGTCTTCTGATGTAATGGTCACTTCGTGCATGGCTATCCCACTCACAGAGAAAGCAACAGTACTTGGTGTATCCACCATGTAGTCCAAGCAAAAAAATGACCACTTTTAAGTCACCGCAAAGTGACCAATGATGATGATCGTAGTTTATACACTTCAAAAGCTGCTTAATGTTTTCATAAGTTTCTTTCATATGAACTACGTGACCAACTGGAATTGATGCTAACACATTACCATTATTCAACAAAACAGCTTTAAGACTTGTCTTGGATGAATCAATGAAAAGCCTCCACTCTTCCGGTATGTAATTGATTTTGAGGGCTGCCATTAAACCAGAAATGTTGTGGCACGTAGAAAGGTCACTCTCTTTGAAAAAGAATGTAATAAGCGGCTTCTGGCGGTTCCTATACACAGAAACTGTAACACCTTCTGCCAGGAGATTCCACTGTTGCAATCTGGAACCCAAAAGCTCCGCCTTGTTCAGTAAATTCAGATCTCTTACAAGATCATTCAGTTCACCTTGGGTTATTAAGTGTGGTTTAGTGGATGTAGTTTGCTCAAAATCTGGGTCGCTTGAGGTTGATGGTTCAGGACCACCAATGTCCTCTTCTTCATCAGTGGAAGCAGCTGAAAATGATTCTGGCACTTTGGGAACTGGTAGGTCATCGCCATGTGGTACCGGACGTATTGCAGAGGGGATGTTTGGATATTCCAGAGTCCATTTTTTCTTCTTTGATATGCCTTTCCCAATTGGAGGGACCATGCACTAACTAATGGCACAATTTTATCAGAGATAAGATATTTATACACAAAGGTGATGTAATCATAGGTAGGATTGCATCATCAACTTCTAATTACATTTTTATTGGTCATTAGAAAAAAATTATGCAATCGCCCACAACAGTTGCGTCATATATATAAATTGACCGTAATTAAATAAACTAGTAGCATATATCTTGAAAACTAGAGCCAATCAACATTTTTTAATGTCATTTTCGTTTTCAGCACACCAAAATTAGTTAAGATCAGCTATTTTCATTTCTGGTACATTTTGGTTGTTGACTAGTGTAATATAAGATTTACCTCAACACAGAACTACTAAGAACTTAAACCACTACGATCATACTAAATGACATCTCTATTAACAGAGATTCTAGAAATCGAACGAAGGCTTGTTCTAGTCTTGACTGCGAAGTTACTGAGTGAAAATGAAATCTAACTCCCTCCAGTATATATGAAACACCAGACAAAGATGTACACTATTTCCATAAACCACGCAATAGCCTCCCCTTCTCTTAACATCTCCTGTCTTTGCACCTCACGCCAAAATGACCATTTTGAGCGAATGTGTGATGGCGCCTTCTCCACCCTGACACTGAGAATCTACCGAGGAAACTACGTGTCAGATGCAAAATATCAGACAAATGTCTGATACTGCGCCCGGGGAGATGTCGGGATTCACGCCTCACCTCAGCGCTCACCGAGAAACTACGTTTTGACAAGTGAGAATGCAGACGATATGTCGGCCCTATGTCTGAGATAGCCAAAATATTCACAGTTATTTCGTCAATCTGCAGCAATTGACCGAATGCATTCTCACGCCAAATCGTCTGGTGCAAGAGACTGACACGTTACGTAAAAAGTTACTCGTTTAATCAGCAATGAAATGCGTTTCTAAATGAGAAACGAAACTGGCGAAAGTGAGAATGGGAAAAAAATAATTCTCGCAAACGAATGGATGCGAAAAATACAGGAAAAAGGTAAAGAGTGATAATAAAATAGGGGATACGGGTGAAAGAAAAAGAAGAGGATATAGGCAATTCCCTGATCATAAACCCTCTGTGACATAGTTCAATCGTCAAGTATATTCCTCTAAGATTTGTGCAGAGCAATTTACTAGATAGGTCCGACTATTATATTTCTCTAAGTTATTGTGTTACAGTGGATAGCAGAACTAATAATAATTTCTAGCTAAACTCTTCCAGCTATAATATAAATTTAAGTAACTGCTAATAACCAGTCAGAGAATATTTTAACCAACTAGTAATGCACCGTTCATCATGAGTATTGACGAAATATGTATTTATTTCTAATTCATGATAATTAATTTGTTTTTAAATGACTAGAATTTATTTCACAGGAGTTTTTTTAAACGATATGACTAGCTTTAAGCTTGTAGGTTGTAATTCAAAGTTAAATAACCGAAGTGAATATATTATATTTTACGCGAGGTAGTACAGGAGTGGGAATACTATATTATGATTAAGCATTGTATTTTTCTCTTCCTTTATACAGTATTTGGGTGAAACCCAAAATCTACCAGCGGCTTCCATGTAAACCTGAGAGTAACCATACTAAAGAACATTTCTTATATTAGTAACTGGGTTTTTTTTCAAGGTGAACCTGTCTGAGGTTGTGTTTACACCCAGAAAAGAGACAGAATACCAACCCAAAGAACATTAAGAGTGACTTGGTAACTGGCATTTGATCCAGATTTATTGTTCCAATCTCATTTACATTCAGTCCCATCGTGGGGACCTAACAAACCTTAACATTTCCGACGTTTGATCATTTGTGGTGTGACCAAGAATTTTATACTGAGAGAAGTTGCCGACTTGACATTTCCTAAGTACTGGAAAACTCAATATTCGGACACTGTGGCATATATTACCTGAACTGATTTGAAGTGACATAAACAGTAATCCAGAAAAAAATATAATAGTAAAGCGAACGCTCCCCGGAGAAATTGGATTTAACCTGTCTCTGTAGAGCTGGGGTTCTCTTTTGCCAAAATAACACTGGAGTTGCTGTGGGTGTGTGTGTCCTAAAGTTTGCGCCAGAAGGTGAAAATCAAGTTTGTAGGTAAGAACGAATGTCAGTGGCCACTGTTGTATGGATAGAAAGAAAGCAGGAATGCGTGGTTCTTTGATCGTATAAATTCATGTACCCACTTTATATTTTTTTTTAAATGCAAAGTTTTGCTAATACTGTTTCCCTTTCAGAATAGATTAACGTATAACTCTGTTCTTTACTGTAGAGGGAAATCCTTGACCATAGCATATAAACCTTTGACTCTTTTGGGGTTAAATAACTTTTCTTCTAATGGGATTTTGGTCTCAACAAAGGGAGGGAGGATTACACCAATGGGTCTAACTCTTTAAGTAATTAACCTATGTTTATTTGTATTTGATTTGATATTCAAAATAATGCTGTTGTAAAGTTTCTTTATGATAAATAAAATTTACATAAACTTTATTTACGTGTGTCGGTCAGCTTGTCCCAAAAGATCCCTATTCCATTGATGTAGTTTTCACGTCTGTGCGTCTAACTGTCGTCACTTATGTGTGTGTGTGTGTGTGTGTGTAGGTGAGGGGTGATATATATATATATATATATATATATATATATATATATATATATATATATATATATATATATATATATATATATATTGTGGTTGACTGTCTGACTAACAATTTCTGTTGTAGAGATAGGCTGAATGAGAGAAGCTTCTCGAGTTCAGGACAGATTTTACTTACTTTTCCACCATCTCACTCGTGAAAATCTATTTCTTTACATTACCTTCCACTAAGCTATCACCGGGTCTAGTCTATTCAGAAGGGACCAATCTATGTCTTAATTCCCCTATCTAAAATCTACGACAACCTACTCCGCTCCTCTCCCTTGAATATGTTTTCAACCGTGGTCACCTATCCAATATTTGTCTCAGCCTGCGCCATCCATGACATCCCCCTCTTTATTCGTACTCCCTTGATGTCAGCTATGTTCATGTGTAGGGGATGACTTGTATCTGTGGTTACTCGCATATAGCTTTTACCTGAGCCATCGCAAATCTGGATTTAGTAGACAGCAAGCCAGGCATATACCGCATCGTCACAATAGGGGTATCTCGCGTACAGCCCAAGACTAAACGCATCCCTTCATTTTGAATGCGTTCCAGTCGTTCACATTGCGATACTGACAGCGTGAGTATTCCCATGCCATATTCAGCTACCGCCAAGACCAGATAATGATATAGAAGAAACAGTAGTTTCTGCTCGAGGTGCGCAGCAGCCATTGTTTTCAGGGCTGCTAGGCCTCTTTCGCATTTCTGTATGATGTGGTCAACATGGTACTTTTATGATAGGCCGCGATCGAAAGTAACTCAATATATTTGAGCTTGGTGTGTCTTTCAATTGACTGCCCATTGAGAGTAACGTCTGGGAGATCTGCTTTCGATATGGAGTTGTTCAGGGAGCACCATAGCACACATGCTTTGTTAGGATTGATTTTGGAGTAGGTTTCCTCACACCATTCAGAAACCGCATGTAGACTCTCATGTATGCTTCTGACCATTTCTTGTCTGTCTGAGCCAGTCCGGTAAATGAGTATGTCATCGGCAAAAGTTAATGTTAGTCCCAGACCTGTTGGATGAATTGCAGCTACTTTTGCTGTTTAGATGTTAAAAAGCACAGGTGATAATGGAGAACCCTGGGGTAGTCCCGGGCAAATGTGCATTGGTTCTGATGTCTATGTTCCCAAACGAAATACAACTGATTTCTCAGTTAAGGCAGCTGCTATCCACCTTGTTAACCAAGGATTTACACCACATGCCATTATACAGTCGATTAAGGTTGCAAAGTCCTTACTGTTCTACGCATCCTCTAGATCAATTGCCACAGCTACCGTTTCTTGTTTACGCTGGAAACCCTCATATACATCGTACGCAAATGTACCAGCGTTTCCCCATGTTACTTTCACTGGTCTATAACTGCCCGGGGTATCAGGGAGGATGTGTACATTTTCAAGGTGGTTCATTAATTGTCTCCCCACTATCTTCTCAAGCAATTTGCCGTAAACATTCTGTAATGTGAGAGAACTGGATACAGAGGTGAAAATGATGAGGAAAACATGGAAAGAACTTGAGCGGATGGCACAGGACAGGAAGACATGGTATGTGTTTGTTGAAGGCCTATGCTCTCGGGCAGCTAAAGGGTATTGATTGATTGATTAGTTCTGTAATGTGATGATGCGATAGCTGCTAAGCAGTGTGGGTTCTTTACCAGGTTTAGGAAGTGGCTGTAAGTAGCTATGTAGCCAGTCTTCCGGAACCTCAGCATTCTGTATGCTAATGTTAAAATCCCTAACTACATTCATAATGCCCGTGTCGTCCAGTTGTTTTATGTGTTGGTACTGTACACCATCAGGACACGGGGCTGTGTTTCTCCTGGTTTTCAAAGTGTACGCAACGTCCTCTTCAGATATTAGGTCGAAATATATCTCGCCTCTAATGTCATTTTCCATTACACGGCCATTCATTTTTGACGATTATCTTTGTCGCATTTATCTGTTTGGGACATATATCGATCAAAAAATGCCCAACCTTTCTCTTCATCTGTCTTCAGGCTTATGTCTGGCGAGATTTTAATGTTAGGAATGCGTTGGCATGTATTTTTCAAGTTCATTCGCCGGTGAAAGGACCAGAATTTCTGTAGTGTTTTATCCGTGCCCACAAGTGTCACAAAAGCTTCTCAAACTTTATCCTTTGCCTCTTTCGCCAAGATTTTAAATCTATTGATGGCTTGTTTTTTTTTAATTCACTCTTCTCTTCAACCAGTACATCATTTCTCAAATCTCTCTTCCGTATTTTCCGCCATTCCTTGGTTGCCATTTTCTTCTCAACCCATGTTTTCTCAACTGTCTCATTCCACCAGGGTGGTTGGACGATATGTGTCCTAGCTGTTCGTTGTCTGGCGTTTTGCCGCAGTGTATGTATAGGGACAGAGAGTTCTCTACATATCGTTTCTTATCTTGTTGTTGTGATCCCATTACATTCTGTAGGAAGTACGTGGTAAGGCCCCAATCTCTTCCACGGTGACTAGCCATTGTCTTTTTCTATGTCCGACACGCCTCCAGTGCGCCACACACTTTGCTGTTTCGCTTTGCGAGCCGTTGATCTTCTCAGATTCCTCCGCCTCACTCACCGTCTCAGTCTTTGTGTACTAGGGATGGACATTCCCTTGAGTAAGATTGCTCCTACTCCACCCATGTAGTTTAGCCAGTCAGCCAAGACTGTTGCCCGGGATGTGGCCACCGCCGTACACAAGCGGTATTCGAGGAGCCATACATGAGCTAGATAAAGAGAGGAGAACCAAATAGGATCCTGACTATCCTAAAAAGGACATGGCTGTCTCTCACCGTGAGGTACTATCCCTCTCTCTTTATCCTACATCCCAGAAACAGAAATCAAGAAGAGAATAGGAATGGCCAAAGCTACATTCAACAACATGAAACATATACTGACATCCAAACAGTTATCTCACAAATTAAAACTGAGAATCATAAAGTGTTATATATATTCTGCATTTCTGTATGGTGCAGAAACATGGACGATGAATAAGCATTTGGAAGAAAGAATTGAGGCTCTTGAAATGTGGATATATAGAAGAATGGGGCGTATCTCATGGAAAGAGATGAAAACAAATAAGCAGGTCCTAGAAAATCTAGGTATGAAAAGAGAACTAATGAGGGAGGTCAAAGTTCGACAGCTAAAATACTTTGGCCACATAAAAAGGCATAACACCTTGCAGAAGACCATAACAGAAGGGAGAGTTGAAGGCAAACGTGCAAGGGGAAGACAGCGCTATAAGTGGGAAGACAACATCAAGAGATGGACAGGAAAGAGTCTGTCAGAGTGCACCATCAAGACAAGAGACAGAAGACGTTGGAGATCCATTACAGCCAACCTTCGTTGTGGAGATGGCAACTGATGATGATGATGATGATGTATAGGGCTGTTATGATCTGGAAGGGCTGGAGGATACTTGAAGGCTTGTTTCGGTTTTCTGTGTCTGTTGGTCTTTCCCTTTGCAATGAACACAACACACGGTAGGTGATCACTATCCTGTGACCCTAAGGCCGCTTACAGACGAGCGTTTCTTGACGCGCGTATGTCGCGCGTGACGAATGAAAGAGTACGGATTTACAGACAGTCTCGCTCGGCTGAGCAGCCTTTAAATCCCTTACTCCTTCATTCTTCACGCGCGAGAAACGCGCGGCAAGAAACGCTCGTGTGTAAGGGCCCTAATACACCCCAACGTGCGATGGTGGCAGCAGCACTAGATATAAAGGGCAGATCAATAACACCATCAGTATCCCCTGGTTTATTCGCCAGTTTGTCGGACGGCCATCATTTAAGATATCAAGGTTCGTATTGATGAGCGCTCGGCTCAAAGCCATGCCCTGTCTATTGTCAGTGATGCTTCCCCCCACTTCTTACATCTAGCGTTAAAATCGCCTGCAATTAAGCACCTTTTGCTAGGTTCCTCCGACAATTCCCCCAGGAAATCCCAGTTACCCTCTTCTGGAAGGTGATCGACATGGGCATATAAATGGTAGATTTGCCAATCGTGACCATCCATATTCAGTTCCATTCCTTGCAATTTTACGTCTTCACTGACATGGGCATTGGTATCCAACCACTTATGAGGGAGCTCGTTCTTTACATACATAGTTTGCCCTCCTCTGCCAGGTCCACTGGGATTGGTGTAGCATTTATAGCCTGGGCAATTGATGATGACATACTCTTTTAAATTTGTTTCTTGGAGCATGTTGAACCAATCATGTACTTGTGATATAGATGGTACCAGTACCTCAACCTATTGTGACCAGTGCGTAAGCTCACACGCGGTATCTCAATATGTTGTGGTCCATGTAGAGTCTGAAGATTATCACTTGTTCACTTCTGCTGAGCTGGTAATATGCTTCAGTTTATGTGTGGTCTGGATGCTCTGCATGCTATTTGTTCTGGTATCTGAGTCTGATATGTTGTCGGGCTTTCAAGTTGACATTTGTAAGTGTACAAAGAAGAAGAATCGATATTACTTAGTATCGTAGATACACATTTGTATCTCTTGAATCCGAGCTTTACTTCTAGTTGTTTACACCGGATTTGTAATTTGCATTTGTAGAAGTTAACAGGCAATTTGAAGATATGGGGAGGTAGGCATTTTTAATTCAGTAACTCAGTAAGAACGGTTTGACCTTTTTTTGTTGTTAAAAATACATTTGTCTGTGTTTTACATTTTATACAGGCTACATAGGCTAATCCTAACCCTAATACTAACCCTAAACCTAACCCTAACTCCTACGAAACTTGACATAACTACACATATTCACTGCGGAGCAAAAAGGTACGAGTAATAGGAAATTACGTATTATGGCATAGCATATTAATAAATTTTTCCTTTGTTTGCAAGTTAACGTAGGCCTACGTTTATTATAAGAATGCATGTGTAAATTGTTCAACTTCTGTCTCCCTAAATTGATGGTGGAATCAACACATTTCTTCGCTAGCCACCGGGATGAAACGTGCGACAAGTCATTAGCAATTTCCATGGAAATGAACGCCCAAGAGAACTACAATTCTAATTTCCCGGGAGAAAACGTGAAACATGCCGATACATTTTTATTCACATCAGAGTCCGTTGGCGAAGGACACCCAGGTAACTCGCATAGTCGCTTTTAAAAGAAGTAGGCCTAGCCATATATGTTTTGTAAACAAAAGTGTATTTATTTATTTAAATTAAAACAGTAACTCGGTTGAAATGAAGCACAGTAGGCCGTCTGTTCGATAAGGCCTTAACAAAGAATTCAGAGACGTAATAAAAATGGTACTGGGTTAGATATCATCCTAAACCATAACCTCAACCCTTACACTTACTAGGCTGACATCAAAGAACATGGCCCACTGTTCTTCATTTCAACCCAGTGAATCAGGATTAATAAAATGGGCACTAAATGGAACATGCAAATGATGTAACGGGGTGATTACATAACAAGACGTTTGAGGGGTTTGAATAGATGTCACTGGACGGGAAGGCTTTGACTGCTGGAACCCCATGCTCTGGTGGAAGCTGATGGGTGATGACTATGATGATGCCGAGTCACATTTTCAACATAATTGTGCCTATGTTCACAACAGATAATGTTCCCCCACACCTAAAACAAAAACAACAAAAAATGGAACAAGGACTGCCTTGTAATGCTATCAAAAGTTTTCCTCAGTGTATGTCCTATGCATCGCCAGCTTCTTCTCATCTCTTGTTCCACTGGCACTTGTCTGGTTCTTGTCATCAGTTCCACATTGGTGACTTTGTCATACCATTTTGATCTTTCTGTTCTAAGCAAGCACGTGTTTATGAATGTCTGTAGCGTTTTGATTGTTGTTTTTGTTGTTCTCCATGTTTCAGAGCCATGCAAGAGTACTGACGCGACATTTGAGTTGGCGATTATTATTTATGTGCTTGACTTGATTTTTCTTAATCTCAATGCCGTGGAAGCTCCTCTTGCTTTTTGTATTCTTATTTTGATGTTATTGCCTGTCCATCCAACTTTTTGTTATGTATCACATGATTAAATTTCATTTAAAAAATCAAATATATTTTCTTATTCAATTCAAGGTAAGCTTTAGACTTTAAAAAAAGGCTATTCATAGGTATCTATTTTGCTCTTTGCAGTAAAGTTTTAATAAAATTGATTAAATACGCTATTTGTGATATAACTGTTTTTAGATAAAATTTGTGATCAAGTGAGTGATGCGATTCTCGATGCATTCCTGAGTGAAGACCCGCATGCTCGAGTGTCCTGTCAGTGTGCAGCGAAAACAGGCATGATTTTTGTTTGTGGAGATGTTGTTTCTACAGCCCACGTGGATTATCAAAAGATTGTGCGGGAGACTGTTAAAAACATTGGCTATGATGCAAGTGCTAAAGGTAAAGGTTGTATTGCTCTTTTTTCTTTTCTAATAATTTGATACAAATGAACAAGAACATTGTTGCATATTAAGTTGTGCATTTAAGATAAACGTATTCATAAAACTGAATGTGTTAGTGGGGCCCAAAAGGGGAACAAGGATTAGTGGCAATGTAACATGCCAAGCATGTTGGTCAAGTCTACTAAGGAAAGTTATGTGTACAGCATACATGCCACACCTCGGAGATGAAAAACCTGTACAAAATATCCAAAACCCTGCACAAAGATCCACAAAACCTGTACAAAGACTGAAAAAAACATCAAGAGTTAATTCATGTAAAAATATTTTCAATTACTGTGGGCTGCATTATAAATGAGGCACGGGGACTTTGCCATTTAAAGCAGGTCTTCACTTATTTTAAAACCCAAACAATAAATGTCTGAGTTTATTTTACCAAACTTTGGGACTGTTTGGCAAGGAAGAACATTCCAGCACCTCTGATTCATGCTATACAGAGCTTCTACAAGTCTTGCAGAAATTATGTGAGGATAGCAAACCATAAGTCAGAAGAGTTCAGGACCACCACTGGTGTAAGACAAGGTGATAATCCTGTCACCTTATATTTTCATACTTCTCATGGACGATGTTATCAAGGCATGTAAGGAGAGAACAAGAAAGTATTCAGTGGGTACTGGAAGATGAGAGGTCTGTATTTCAGAGCTGGCATTTGCTGATGATGTTGCCCTGATTGCTAAATCAGAGGCACATCTCCAATCAAACCTGCAAGTCTGGAAGGAAGAGCTGGAGAAGAGAGGGATGGTCATAAGCAGCTCTAAAACAAAATCCATGGTGATATCACGAGAAGAAAGAAGACATCAGATTAAGCTGGGAGAACAGGTCCTGGAGCAGGTCGACCACTTTAAATATCTCGGAGCTATTATAGACCGAAAGGGAGGCATCAAAGAAGAGTTGGCCACTCAAAAAGCAGCAGCTGGGAGACTTTTTCAGGCCATAAATCGAGGATTCCTCAGCAAGAGAGAGGTTGGTAAGAAAACGAAGATGGCTGTATACCGCTCCACCTATGTCCCAGTCTTGACATATGGACACGAGTCATGGGCAATGACTACAACCCACAAAAGCCAGATCCAAACCTCAGAAATGAGGTATCTGAGGAAGGTGGTTGAAGTAGCAAGAAGAGACATGGTCCGCAACCAGACGATACGTCAAGGCCTTAAATCCCACCCCCTGCAGATCCAAGTAGAACAGTCCCAACTAAGATGGTTTGGCCATGTCTGCAGAATGGGAGAAGATCAGCTACTGTCACGAGAGGGTAGATGTTGTTATTGAAAATATAAAGTATCCTGGACACAAAGTTGTATCAGGTGATACCAGGATAGTGCCAGACAAGAGTCTGGTCTTATTAGTAATACCCCCTTCTCTGAAAAGAGTAAGGGTGTATGGACAAGGTTAGGATCAAGCTGTATAAGTCCCTAGAGAAGATGGTAATGTATTACTCTAAGTTCCTACGTGCTCCTTTCAAGATCCTCCTCTGTTAATATTAATAGCTATGCTAGGGGTATTAACTAAACTATCTACCAACAAGAACTGTAACTTAACTTAAATAATTTAAGTAAGTCTGCTGGTAAATATTTACAATTTATTTTTACAAGTTTTTCTTTTCTGTGTGAAAATCTTTCACGGAACTCAAAATTTGGTTACAACATTAAATAAATAAAAATACTTGAAAATTGTCAAAATTATCTAGTCTTTTAAATCTAGGAATGTTCTCCTCTCTAGGCTGAAATCACTCTGTTTGTAGACGGTCTTTATCTTAGTATTAATTCTATCTTTTTCACAGTTCCTGAATTTCAGTTAATTACTGACTAGGACGTTTGCCTAGCTAAAACCTCTGCTGGATCATCATTATAACTATCTATTTTGTGGTTATTCTGGAGCAAACTGAACAGTAGCCTTGTGTGGCTACTTAGTGTGAGGTCTTGGTTTTGTAGTCTGTTCCACCTCTGTTCTGGATAGAAACTGTCTCCTCCAGCATTAGGATTTGGGTAACTGTCCCTCTAACAATCAAAGGGCACTCGCACCTCTAGATCCCATAGTAGAGTCTGGCTCCTTAGGGTGGAAGTCAGTTACAGGATACAACCTGAAATATATTTAATCTCACCACTATATTGCCTATCTCTATCCCTTTATCACAGAAGTAGGAGATGATAGTTTCAGACGACAGAGTGCAGATAGAAGCACAGGTCATATCAAATCAGCAATAACACAATCCAGTCCACTGTGAATATATCTTTCTCAAATTCCTTGGTTATAGCTATCTGTCCATGATTCACCTCCATATCTTTATTAGGTCTTGTGTGAAATACTAAGTAATATCTTGATCAATACAGTAAAACAATTCCTTTCATCCTTCCCTATGTTCCTGGTGTGTGGTCCATTCCTTCAAGAAATAATTCCTTAAATACTTTTCTAAAACTATAGACACACTTTCGCTACCATTCTCAAATTATTTGAATATATACTGGCTAAGTTTAGCCTCCATAATTTACACAGTAGTTCAAAACACATCTACACACTTCCTAACGCACAATTTAATTAATGAATAGAAATACGTATATATATATATATATATATCTTCTTAGACAGCGCAGACTTCGCTGGCTTGGCCATGTTCGCCGCATGGAAGATGGTCGCATCCCAAAAGATATCTTCTACGGACAATTAGCAGATGGCAAGAGAACAGTTGGGCGACCACAGCTGAGGTTCAAAGATGTGTGCAAGAGAGATATGAGGGCACTGGACATGGATCCAGCAACATGGGAGGATGAAGCTGCCGATCGCACTAAGTGGCGATGCTACTTACGGCACCACCTCAGATTGGGCGAAGAGAGGCTCACACAAGAAGCAGAGGTGAGGAGAAAACGTCAAAAGGAGCACCAGGAAAATAAGCAGCTGAGGGCTGTCACCTCAGGGGCGCATTCCCATAGTCAGTAATGACTGAAGGGGCTATTACTATTACTATTACTATTATTATATATATATATATACGAGGTGTGTTCAAATGAAACCTGTCCCAGTGGCTTTATAACAAATATATGTAAGGTACATCAGCAGGAGTAGTAGAATTAAATACAGCAATTGTTATGAAGCAAGTACTCACTGGGGTCCTTTAGAAATAGTCACCATAGGCATTCAGACATGCATCCCACTGCTTGGGTAGACGGCGGATGCCGTCCGAGAAAAATGACTGGTTGCTTTTTGAACCATTTGGTCACCGAGGCCCTGACGTCTGCACCAGAGTCGAATCGTTGTCCCTTTAGAGATTTTTTAAGGGTCCGAACAAATGTGTGACAGATCGAGGCTGTAGGCTGGGTGTGGCAGAACTTCCCACCTTTTCCTTGCTAACGCTTCCTGAACAATGTTCGCAACATGTGGACGAGCATTGTCGTGCAACAGAATCACACCACGCGAAAGCATGCCGGGTCGTTTATTCTTGATGGCTGTATGCAGGTTGTCTAGTGTGTCTTTGTAGCGGATGGCATTGATGTTCACGCCAGGCTCTTTAAAGTCTACCAATAGAAGCCCTTCATGGTAAAAAAATACGGTCAGCATAACCTTACCGGCGGAAATCTGTGACTTGAATTTTTTGGACGGATTCCTTATCACACCGGCCATTATTTTAACGGTCTGCAGCACAACCAATGAATACTAGGAGAATGAACACTTACACACTTGTACATTCGTATGTGCTTATTACGTCAGATGTGACGTCATCATGCTCCTCCTACGAATGTCCACTTGGCGCAGCACGGTCGGGTTTCATTTGAACACGCCTCGTATATATATATATATATATATATATATATATATATATATATATATATATATATATATATATATATATATATATATATATATATATATATATATATACATACATTCTTTCTTACCCTCAGATACATACAGTCGAGCTGTTAATGGTTATATATATGGTCTGCTCTCAGATACAGAAGGCAAAGGCAATTTTCATTAACACTCTAGCGCTCGCTGTATTTTTCAAAATTGAATGGCCTCGTTTCGCAAGAGGCAGGGTCTTATATAGGTCATATCCGGCGACACAGAAAGCAGCTGCTGAAATGTGTGTTTGCGTACCCAAAATGTATGCCTAATTTGTTTAGATGTGCAAATATGGAAAACTAAGATTTCAATTGTCATCCTTATTCCTGGAGCGATTTCCTTCATCCTAGGCTTAAAATACTCTCTGGATTAGTCTTCATCTATTTAGATAATTGTCTTTTATTTATACTTTATTTTTATGCTATGCGTAGCCTAAACAGCAAAATTTTGGATTCTCCTAATGTCTCAACGCATTCCACTCGAGATTTCTCCATTAATATAATACTTTCCGTGGAAGTCTTTGCACTCACTTATAAATTAACATTCCTATTATTAAATTACTAACCTCTTCCAGGTGGTACTTCGCTCATAATGCTGTAGTTTATCTCCAATTCCAACCATGTTACACAGATTGAGAGCTCGGCCATTTTTAGGCTAATACTTTTGTAAACAAACGAATGAGGATGCCTTTCCATTGGTTCGTCAAGTATACAGCATTTATAAAGTATGGCGTACCGTTTTGGTAAGAATGACGTGTTGTGAATCAGACTTCACGACAGCTACCACGACAAGCATGGGAAACAAAGAGCCAGGGATCCAGACCCCCAGGACGACCCAGAGTCCGCTGGGAGGACAACATTAGACAATCTTTGAAGGACCGAGGACTAGAATGGAACCAGGCCAGGAGGAAGACAGCCGATAGGATAGTCTGGCGCTCTCTCTTCCAAACCTCTACGCCTTACGGTAGAAGGGGAATGACTAAGTAAGTTTATTTTACACTGTAAAAATAATGTGATGGTGTCATCATTTAGTCTATGTCTGTGTTTAATTATCACTAACAGACTGGGAAATCCTGTGTTCAATAGGACCTTATAAAAGAACTCTGACACAGTAATAATAGGAATGGGTTAGAAAACCTGTACAGAAATTATGTACAGGGTGTACACATCTGAAAACGCAAACACCTTGTACAGATTATGGGTAAACCATAGCATGTGGCATGTATGGTTTACGGCTGGCTACCCCCAAACCGTAGACACTTTGATCTAAAAAAAGCTTTAGCAACTATGACCAGTTGTACAATCATATATACATTGTAGCAGTGATATGGACAAAGATGGAGGAACTCAAATGTCAAGTCAGTCCTATTCAGAACAATAACTAAGATGTTACAGGTTTTCATGAATTGGTTCTTGCATAGAATAGAAGGGTTGATATGGTGTGACAAGGTCACTGATGTGGAACTGATGACGAGAACCAGACTAGTGCCAGTGGAACAATACATGGGAAAAAGATGTTGATGGTGGGTAGTACACACACTAAGGAAACCTATTGATAGCTTTACAGTATAGTCCTTTTCTAGAATTTACAGGGTGAGAGTAGTAGAGGAGGCCAAAAAGATTCATGGAGAAGAGAACAGATACAGAAATGAAATGGATGATGAAGACGTGGAAGAACCTTGAGTGGATAGCACAAACCTGGAGGACTTGGTTGGAATTTATTGAAGGCCTATGCTCATTAGGGAGCTAAGGGGTAATAATGAGTGAATTATAAAAATATAGCTAGACTACTAAGTTCCATGAATTACCTATGTAGTTCCTTGTTAATTTTCAAGATTTCTGTATTTGTTATCTTTGACTTCTGCATACCGGACTTTTATTGCGAACTTTCTATTGTTGTCTGTCATACGATTGCTGTTCACAGGATTTGACTATAAGACATGTAATGTCCTGGTAGCTGTGGAGGAGCCAACATATAAAGATATAAATTCAAGCCATTTCTATCACGCTGCTGACAGTGTGGAGGATGATAATGATCCTGCTGGTGACCAGGTGCCTTTTTATTCTTTATATATAACACAACCTCACAA
Source organism: Oreohelix idahoensis (assembly GCA_024509875.1). Lineage (NCBI taxonomy): Eukaryota > Metazoa > Mollusca > Gastropoda > Stylommatophora > Oreohelicidae > Oreohelix > Oreohelix idahoensis. Next base: position 178,494 of record JAMPIV010004669.1, on the reverse strand, counting down.
AATCAATAACAGGAGGACATTTTTTACATGTTCATATTTTACAAAACTTTAGTTACTTTGCTATCAGATGGTTTAGTTTACATGTGTAATTTAAATACAGTAGAGCATCAGCAATCCGAAACATCAGTAGTATGAATGAACCAATATTTTTTAATGCTGGCACCAGACAGTGAGAAGTTTGGCCGAGCTAAATAAACATCTGTCCTGTTTTGGTGAGATTTATAGCGGGGAAGAGTGTCTGTTTTTAACTCTCACATGCATCCAGTCAGTTTGCTTAGTGTGACTGATTGTCTAGTATTTTCTGGGTTTTATTTTATCAAAAATATCAACCCTCAGAGATAAAAAAAACCTGTACAACATCTGAAAAACCTGTGCAAAAAAATTTTAAGAAACCATACAGAGATGGTAAAGACCATACAATGACCATTTTGTTCTTTGAGAAAACAAAAGAGCATTTATTTATTTTTTGTCCATGCTTTCAAGTAAGTAATTGTTTACTGCTTTTTCCTTGTTTGTATTGAGCACATTTGGTACAATTCTTCATGTTGGATGTAATAGGAAACTCAGTACAGAGCGTTACAGAAAGTATATACAGCTGTACAAATCTGAAAACAAGCCACAAAAAAAAACTATACGGAATATGATTTTATTGCACTGTAGTTACGTCATCATCTTCAACTTCAAAAAGGAAGCTAACAGTTGAATTGAAGATGGAAATCTTTAACAAATTTTCAGCCGGAGAAAGTGGGTCGTTGTTAGCCAAATTTTATGATGCAGGAAAGACGGCCATAACAGACATTAAAAATAAAATGAGTTTAATGAACTCGAAACTTCAGTCAGATGATGGGCTTATGTATGCTGGGGCATTTGCAGCATGAGACACTGCTATGGCTGGGTACAAGCAACAGATCGAATGTTGTCCTAATTAACTACTGAAGCTGAAAAGAATGAGAAACCTGTAAGCAAAGTAATATGTTTGAAAGTTGTGTAATTGAAATTTCCATTTGTCTTACTACTTATAAATTAAACTACGCTAAGTATAGGTGAATTATATTCTGACAACTACAAAATAATTTATTCAGAAGGAAATAAACAATGTTAAAAATACCATGAACATCCAAAAAAAGTAATGAGGATGTCCTGAAAGAGGCCAATGCGCAAAAGAAACTTATTTCACAAGTTAGAAAGAAGCAATCCACTTTTTTTTTGGCATGTTATGAGAAGACGAAAGTTGGAATATATCGTAACAACAGGTAAGATTGAAAGAGAAAGAGGAAGACAAAGAGAGCAAGTAATGGACAATTTGACATCGTGGAATGGAAGGAGGTCAACAACAGAATTGATAAATAGTACTGGAGACAGGAAGTTGTAGAGAGACATGACCTCCTATGCCACTAAGTACAGTTTATCACAAAACCCCTTTTCAGCCTCCAGAACAGTATTTTTGATACAATAAAAAAATCAGAACCACCCCGAGACCCAATATAAGTGCAGATTATCGGTGCACTACAGTACATTTAAAACATGTTTAAAAGCACTGACCTGTGCAGAAACGAAATGCTGACCTGATACAGTTTTGTCGTGTAAGATCACATACTTATTTTCTCCTGTTTATTCCCTTTTTTGTGTAATAGTTTACATTAGTTCAGTTTATTTTCAAATAAAAAAATTTTTTAATGTATCCAAACCAGAAGGTATTTTATATTTGGATATGCGTGCTAATATAACCAATGGAGTATATGTCTAAGTTGAACAGAGCACACCTCACCAAAATAAAGCAAAATTCTATTTTTTTAAAAATAACCTCATTATTTCCTTGTAAATATAATAAACCAGTATTTCATTGAGTGCTATTCTGTCTGGATGTGATCGTTTTTCTCCATTTCTCATGGTCTGAGATGTCTTGAATCAGTTTATGCTTCACTGAAAGTTTAGAGGGTTAAATAAATAAGTGGGGCAAAGTCTTTTACAGACAGGGGGTATGATGTGCTGGTGTTGTGGGTAGTGGGTTTCCCCCCTTGCTTCACCCTAGGCCTAGTGAATTCTTGTTCATGAAAGGAGCGACCATTGCGGTGTTAGTCTCTTGGCCTAGCAAAACCTCTCATACCCCAAGATCGTTGTGCGTGGTGAAGAGCCACACCCTCCTCGAGGTAGTCCTGGTAACTGAGGGTGCGAATCCTCAGGCTAAACACAACGAATCTAGAGGAGCAAACCTCGATAATAAAACCGGTGCACTACACCGTACACGCCCTCTGTGGGTGGGAAGGAGCCAGATGGATACTGAACAAGTCTTGGGAATGGGAACGAGTGTGGACTGCTCCATGAAGATCGGAACCCATCGTACAGGCACAGAGACTCAGGACTTGACGATCCTATTGCCTTCAACTCTTGGTCACATGCCTAGAGTCTCGGAGAACTCGGCGTAACCAGCAGGCAATTTGGTGGCGGGGAAAGAGCACTGTGAGCCCTACCTTGGCTACGTATCACAAGGAGACGCAGAAACACCCCCTTTATCTCCCCCAGAGCTGGCACAGTACACTTCTGGCTTCTACCTGGGGCGGTAGGAAATCCACATCAAACCTGGCAGAGCAAGTCCTCCATCAGATGCGGCCGATGCTGGGCCCACTGGCGCGTGGACACGTCCCGATCCCCATCGAGACTTGCCCAGGGAGCCCACCCCGGCTCAAAAAAGCAGAGAAGGCCACTCTCCAAACCTCCGATGTCTTGCGGGCAGTGTTAGGATGTGCAAGAACATGGACAGGAAGACTCCACAACTTCCACACTGAAGACACGCCCACGACGACCGTTGCCTCAATTGGCTGTGTGTGGTGTACCCGGAAACGGGGCCTCCCAGTACTGAGGCACAGTTAAGTCCCCGATGTCACTTATCGGTGCAGAGTTGAGAGAGATGGCTGAGCATCACAATCCCCCCTGTGTTGCAGCATGATGAGAACCCAGCATTGCACACTGAGCTTGGGGGGATCACTTGGGCACCAGACTTAATACTGGCTCTTGACTGGATGGCCGCATGCAGGAGATTTCTACAATGGAGGGTTGGCAGGTGGTGGGTATCTGGAAGTGACTCTGTGCAGGACGTGAGGATTCCTTGGGAGAGCCCAGAACCAGAGCACAGCATTGTGCAAGCTCTGCATAGTTGGAGAGCCCCCTGGATGACGGGGAATGCACAGTGTGCTACCCCACCTATCCCCAACTGCTAACTTAGAACCAGAAGTGGGGTCCTCTGTATGCGTGCCAGGCCAGGATAAAATGCCTGGGAAAGAGACTGGAGCTCAGAACTCCCTAACTCAAAGTTGCAGGATGGCAGAAAAGCCATGGGAAAGACAGGGCTATTTTGAAGATAACGCAACCATATTTTCACCATACGAGCTCGGACGCCGCCTCGGTAAACAAGGTCCACGCAGAGCAGTGACACCCCCAGGCTGCTTGCGAATAGTCTACTACTGGGAACATAAACAGATTAGGGATGAGCCCACTCTCCCGTTGAACAGGTGCTAAAGTCATAGATACTGGGCCAGAAGGCGCACCGGAAACCACAGTATCACGCAACTCGCTTTTTTTTTCTATGGAGAGTACACCGTCAAATAAATCTCGTACTGGTGCTCGCCCTGTGGAGCTCCACCAGGCAGGTGCAGTGCCGGGCTCTGAGCCTCGACAGAGCCCACCCTCAGCTACTGGAGGACCCTCTAGACCGTCTTGTGGAGTCAGCAGACGGCGGAGGAGAACTACTGACCAAAACAAAACAGAAAAAGAGAAACCCAGAGTGCCACTTGTCATGATGCACTGGAATGCAGAGGGAGTGAACAGCAAGCAGGCTGGATACAGCAAAAAGACAGAGCTGGAAAACATCTTGTATGAGAAGCAAGTCAGTGTTTGCTGTATCCAAGAGACTCACTTGAAAGCAGATCAAACCTTTAAAATAAGGGGATATCAATGCTTCAGATCCGACAGAAAAGATAGACGAAAAGGAGGAGTACTTACTCTTGTAAGGAATAACATTCCTGCACACGAAAGGAAAACCTTCATGGATGGAGCAGAATATCAGCTGTTGCAGATAAAGGTAGACAAGATGGAAATAGAACTCCTGAACTATTACTGTCCGAACAACAAACCCCTGAGTCTCAGCTCTATACAGGTACCAGCCACCAACTTTATAGCAGTTGGAGACTTTAATAGCCACTCCCAGAGCTGGGGCTATAACCATCTGGATCACAGAGGTGAAGAGGTTGAAACTTGGCAAGATGATCACTCCCTAATCCTAGTCAATAATGCCACAGATACTCCTACCTTCTACTCCAGAGGATGGCACACAACTTCAACACCAGATCTTGCCTTCTCCACACCAGATATAGCTGGATCTATTAGTAGAGAAGTAGGAGACCAACTAGGGGGAAGCGACCATCGCCCAATCTTTCTTACTGTCCAGAGTGCAACTCTCAGTACAGGCCCAGCCATTACAAGATGGAACTACAAAAAAGCCAACTGGGGTTTATTCAGGCATCAGGTGAACACGCTGCTGTCTACCCTCAAGGTACAGAACAGAGACATTAATGAAGTGGTAAAAGACTTCAACAGATGCATACTACAAGCTGCAAAAGAAACCATTCCCAAAGGATGCCGGCGTAACTACATACCATACTGGTCCAGCACACTCCAAGAACGTCAGGAAGCTATGGACAGGGCTAGAAAGGACGCAGAGTCTCAGCCTTCACTTGAAACTCACAACAAATGGAAAAAGGCTGTAGCAGAGTTTCAGAGAACAAAGCTAGAAGAAAAACGGAAAAGCTGGAGAACTAAAACGGCATCGCTGAACCTTGAGAAAGACGGCAGGAAACTTTGGAGATTAGTCAAGTCTCTAAATGAAGAGCGTTCCTCACCTAGGCAGACTATCACATTGGATGAAGGTGGCAAACTTTTCAGAGGAAAACAAGCTGCAGACTTGTTTGCTAGAAGATACAGTTCAGAAAGCAACTTACCCATTAACATAGATCATCAGAGAGAGATAAGAAAAGAAATACTGGCAACCATGGGACAGACAGATACTCCTGCCCCAATGAGGGAACCCATCACACTAGGAGAACTACAGAAGGCTATTTCCAAGCTTAAGTTTCAAAAGTCACCCGGCCCAGACAAAATCAGCAACGAAATGCTAGTAAATCTGAGCTCAGCAGCAAAGACAAAACTGCTTGAGATATTCAACCACAGCTGGTTGAAAGGAACGGTACCCCAAGTATGGAGAGAAGCCATCACAATACCCATACTAAAGAAAGGGAAATGTAAGACCGAGGCTGCAAGTTACCGGCCAATCAGTCTCACAAGCTGTGTTGGGAAGACTATGGAGCGAATAGTCAACCACAGATTGAAATGGTATTTAGAGTCTGAGCAGATCCTGGTGCCGGAACAAGCTGGATTTAGAGAATGCTACAGTATAGAAGACCAAGTTACTTACTTGTCTCAAGCAATAGAAGATGCCTTCCAGGAGAAGAAAAAGGTCCTAACGATCTGGGTCGACTTCAAGCAGGCCTTTGACAAGGTGTGGAAAGATGGCCTCATTGCAAAACTTAGGAGAAGTGGAATCCAAGGCAACATGATGAAATGGATCCAGTCATACTTGCATAACAGGAGAACTAGAGTCACTCTTGACGGTCTGCAGAGCAGAAAAGTGTTGCTCCATCAGGGGGTACCTCAAGGAGGAGTAATTTCCCCAACACTCTTCCTTGTTTACATCAATGACCTGGTGAAAGATCTCCCTGCAGGAGTTAAAGCTGCCTTATATGCAGATGACCTAGTACTCTGGTGCGCTGATGAAAATGTCACCACAGCAAATTATAGAATGCAGCGGGCAGCAGACATGCTAGTGTCATGGGCAGAGAAATGGCTTATCACAATAAACACAGACAAAACCTCCACAACACTGTTCTCCCTCGCCCCCAAGGACAAATCAGCTAACATACACCTAGGGACAACCGTGATCAAGGAAGAAAGCTACCCCACCTATCTTGGGGTGACATTTGACCAAAGGCTTACATGGAATAAGCATATTGAAAATGCAGAAGGAAAGGCCCGAAGACGACTAGGCATACTCAGAAAATTAGCAGGTACCAACTGGGGAGCAAATGAACGAAATCTAAAGAAGATTTATAATGGAGTAATAAGACCACACTTAGAGTTTAGCTCAGCAGCATGGTCATCAGCTGCTAACTCACATCTGCAGTCTTTGGACAAGGTGCAAAATCAAGCTCTCAGGCTCATTACAGGAGCCATGAAAACTACACCAATAACAGAGATGCAGAAGGTTGCTGGATTACAGACATTGTCCCATAGAAGAGACACAAAAACCATGATCCAGATGGAAAAGTACAACAGTATGCCAATGCACCCAATGAAGGCAAGACTAGATGATCTGGCATTGGGACGTCTAAAGCGTAGCAGCTTTGTGCATCGGGGGAAAAGACTTATAAGACAGCATCAAGAAGACCTATCCATGAAGACAACACCACTGAAGCCCACCCTATACCCTGTACCATGGGAGCAGGCCAGCAGTGCCCTCCAAATTAATACATCAGTCAGTGGTCTCACAAGTGGATGTGAGTATAATGATCTGCAAAAACGAACTGCTACATTGAGTATGATCCAAGAAAGCTATCCCGATCAATCATGGATACATGCCTATACAGATGGATCAGCAACTAATGCTGTTAGGAATGGAGGTGCCGGTATCTTTATCTCATATCCTGACAACCACTATGAGACTAGGCACATTCCCACTGGTAAATTCTGTTCCAACTATACAGCTGAGGTTCAAGCTCTAGAGCAAGCTGCAAATATGATTTATAACACCAACTCTGACTGCCACCAGGTAGTCATCCTCACAGATGCACTGTCTGTCCTGCAAGCTCTCAAGGGTGGTAAACTCCCGCATCTGAGAAATGAACTAAACAAGGTAGCTGCCAAAAAGAGAACCATACTTCAGTGGGTACCATCTCATTGTGGTGTACCCGGAAATGAAAAGGCAGATAAACTTGCAAAAAAGGGAGGAGAATGTGAACAAGAAGATAATGAAGTCACATACTTTGAGAAAAAGAGAGCTATCCAGACTATCAGAAGAGAACAGAACCAACCCAAAGACGACTATCACACTCTCGACCGGCAGGGACAGATAACTATTTTTCGACTCAGGACAGGGCATAACAAACTGAATAAACACATGCACAAGCTACGATTGTCTGCTTCACCACTGTGCACATGTGGATTAAACGAACAAACTGCTGAGCATGTTCTACAGGACTGTCCTCTGTATGACCAGTTAAGAAAGATATACTGGCCCAATGACTCAACACTAAACTCAAAGCTATATGGAGTTAAAGAGGAACTTCAAACAACAGTCGAATTCATCATGAGAACTCGTCTGACGGTGTAATCATCAAAGATGCGATCGCAAGAAGAAGAAGAAGAAGCCTTCTCCACACCAGATATAGCTGGATCTATTAGTAGAGAAGTAGGAGACCAACTAGGGGGAAGCGACCATCGCCCAATCTTTCTTACTGTCCAGAGTGCAACTCTCAGTACAGGCCCAGCCATTACAAGATGGAACTACAAAAAAGCCAACTGGGGTTTATTCAGGCATCAGGTGAACACGCTGCTGTCTACCCTCAAGGTACAGAACAGAGACATTAATGAAGTGGTAAAAGACTTCAACAGATGCATACTACAAGCTGCAAAAGAAACCATTCCCAAAGGATGCCGGCGTAACTACATACCATACTGGTCCAGCACACTCCAAGAACGTCAGGAAGCTATGGACAGGGCTAGAAAGGACGCAGAGTCTCAGCCTTCACTTGAAACTCACAACAAATGGAAAAAGGCTGTAGCAGAGTTTCAGAGAACAAAGCTAGAAGAAAAACGGAAAAGCTGGAGAACTAAAACGGCATCGCTGAACCTTGAGAAAGACGGCAGGAAACTTTGGAGATTAGTCAAGTCTCTAAATGAAGAGCGTTCCTCACCTAGGCAGACTATCACATTGGATGAAGGTGGCAAACTTTTCAGAGGAAAACAAGCTGCAGACTTGTTTGCTAGAAGATACAGTTCAGAAAGCAACTTACCCATTAACATAGATCATCAGAGAGAGATAAGAAAAGAAATACTGGCAACCATGGGACAGACAGATACTCCTGCCCCAATGAGGGAACCCATCACACTAGGAGAACTACAGAAGGCTATTTCCAAGCTTAAGTTTCAAAAGTCACCCGGCCCAGACAAAATCAGCAACGAAATGCTAGTAAATCTGAGCTCAGCAGCAAAGACAAAACTGCTTGAGATATTCAACCACAGCTGGTTGAAAGGAACGGTACCCCAAGTATGGAGAGAAGCCATCACAATACCCATACTAAAGAAAGGGAAATGTAAGACCGAGGCTGCAAGTTACCGGCCAATCAGTCTCACAAGCTGTGTTGGGAAGACTATGGAGCGAATAGTCAACCACAGATTGAAATGGTATTTAGAGTCTGAGCAGATCCTGGTGCCGGAACAAGCTGGATTTAGAGAATGCTACAGTATAGAAGACCAAGTTACTTACTTGTCTCAAGCAATAGAAGATGCCTTCCAGGAGAAGAAAAAGGTCCTAACGATCTGGGTCGACTTCAAGCAGGCCTTTGACAAGGTGTGGAAAGATGGCCTCATTGCAAAACTTAGGAGAAGTGGAATCCAAGGCAACATGATGAAATGGATCCAGTCATACTTGCATAACAGGAGAACTAGAGTCACTCTTGACGGTCTGCAGAGCAGAAAAGTGTTGCTCCATCAGGGGGTACCTCAAGGAGGAGTAATTTCCCCAACACTCTTCCTTGTTTACATCAATGACCTGGTGAAAGATCTCCCTGCAGGAGTTAAAGCTGCCTTATATGCAGATGACCTAGTACTCTGGTGCGCTGATGAAAATGTCACCACAGCAAATTATAGAATGCAGCGGGCAGCAGACATGCTAGTGTCATGGGCAGAGAAATGGCTTATCACAATAAACACAGACAAAACCTCCACAACACTGTTCTCCCTCGCCCCCAAGGACAAATCAGCTAACATACACCTAGGGACAACCGTGATCAAGGAAGAAAGCTACCCCACCTATCTTGGGGTGACATTTGACCAAAGGCTTACATGGAATAAGCATATTGAAAATGCAGAAGGAAAGGCCCGAAGACGACTAGGCATACTCAGAAAATTAGCAGGTACCAACTGGGGAGCAAATGAACGAAATCTAAAGAAGATTTATAATGGAGTAATAAGACCACACTTAGAGTTTAGCTCAGCAGCATGGTCATCAGCTGCTAACTCACATCTGCAGTCTTTGGACAAGGTGCAAAATCAAGCTCTCAGGCTCATTACAGGAGCCATGAAAACTACACCAATAACAGAGATGCAGAAGGTTGCTGGATTACAGACATTGTCCCATAGAAGAGACACAAAAACCATGATCCAGATGGAAAAGTACAACAGTATGCCAATGCACCCAATGAAGGCAAGACTAGATGATCTGGCATTGGGACGTCTAAAGCGTAGCAGCTTTGTGCATCGGGGAAAAGACTTATAAGACAGCATCAAGAAGACCTATCCATGAAGACAACACCACTGAAGCCCACCCTATACCCTGTACCATGGGAGCAGGCCAGCAGTGCCCTCCAAATTAATACATCAGTCAGTGGTCTCACAAGTGGATGTGAGTATAATGATCTGCAAAAACGAACTGCTACATTGAGTATGATCCAAGAAAGCTATCCCGATCAATCATGGATACATGCCTATACAGATGGATCAGCAACTAATGCTGTTAGGAATGGAGGTGCCGGTATCTTTATCTCATATCCTGACAACCACTATGAGACTAGGCACATTCCCACTGGTAAATTCTGTTCCAACTATACAGCTGAGGTTCAAGCTCTAGAGCAAGCTGCAAATATGATTTATAACACCAACTCTGACTGCCACCAGGTAGTCATCCTCACAGATGCACTGTCTGTCCTGCAAGCTCTCAAGGGTGGTAAACTCCCGCATCTGAGAAATGAACTAAACAAGGTAGCTGCCAAAAAGAGAACCATACTTCAGTGGGTACCATCTCATTGTGGTGTACCCGGAAATGAAAAGGCAGATAAACTTGCAAAAAAGGGAGGAGAATGTGAACAAGAAGATAATGAAGTCACATACTTTGAGAAAAAGAGAGCTATCCAGACTATCAGAAGAGAACAGAACCAACCCAAAGACGACTATCACACTCTCGACCGGCAGGGACAGATAACTATTTTTCGACTCAGGACAGGGCATAACAAACTGAATAAACACATGCACAAGCTACGATTGTCTGCTTCACCACTGTGCACATGTGGATTAAACGAACAAACTGCTGAGCATGTTCTACAGGACTGTCCTCTGTATGACCAGTTAAGAAAGATATACTGGCCCAATGACTCAACACTAAACTCAAAGCTATATGGAGTTAAAGAGGAACTTCAAACAACAGTCGAATTCATCATGAGAACTCGTCTGACGGTGTAATCATCAAAGATGCGATCGCAAGAAGAAGAAGAATAATAAAATAATAACATCCAACAAACACTGAGGCTTCATTAAAAATAAACACCCAAAAAAAAAAAATTGTCCAGCTAGAAACGAAATGCTGCATATTCAATTAACATTATGGCCTTCAGTCTACTATTCCTGCCACATGGCTGCTTACCATTTGATGTTGTTAACATGCCTACATATTTGAATCAGTTGACTTGTTTTAGAACTGCTCCATTTACATTGAAAGAGCATTCTGGAAAGTCATTTTGCCTGATGTATTACTGACAGTATGGTGTTTTTTGTTGCTATTTTATCACAGGGTTTAATGTTTGGGTATGCAACAGATGAGACAGAAGAATGCATGCCACTGACCATCCTGTTGTCTCACCAACTGAATGCAAAAATGGCACAGCTGAGAAAGAGTGGTGGTCTGCCTTGGGCTAGGCCAGACACTAAAACACAGGTTGTCATTTCAAAGTTATATAATTCTAAAGTCAGTAATTTATCAATTAAAATTTATAATGTAAATTTAAAGTTAGCTAGTCATAAAGATACATGGTCTGTCTTAAAATAAATTTTTTTTTTTTTAGTGGGCCTTTCTTGGGAAGTATAGACCACTGATAATATTTCTGCCCTGTCATTGACAATCTTTTGGAATTTTCGAGAAAATGGTCTATGTGATTTTCGTCAGCCTTAATTTTTTTTTGGCAGCACTGATTTTTTATTTATTTGTGTTTTTTGTGTGTGTGCATATCATCATCATTTTCCTATGCGCTCCTTCCAAAGCATGAAGCCACCTCGTCAGCTGGTACTCTTTGTGGTGCATTTTTTTAAGGAGAGTGACAGAAGAGGTGAAAAGATAAAAGATTACATCTAGATCATAAGATGTCAGTTTGCGAGTTCGAATGAACTGGCTCTCCTATGGATTTAGTCCACTAGAAAACCTCAATTCAATGAGGATTCTGTTGAAAGCTGAACAAGATATTCCTGGACGATAAATTCTTTCTCAGAAATCCTACAAAGGACTATGCAGAGTACATAAAGTTGAGAAGTGAGATTTGGTACTGTTACGCACGGATCATTATTATTTTTCGTTTGTATAAACATTTTTTGATATGTATGATCATTTTTTGACTGAAGTGTGTATTATGTTTTCTATGGTCAAAGGGACATAATCCGAGTTATCGAAACTACAATTTTTTTAGGAGTTGCCTTCTCTTGTATAGAGACACGTTCGGTCTATAATTTCTTGAACGAAGCGTGACCACATCTCCTTATTTGGTAGTATCAGTCAACTATGGTAGATGTCTGAAACCTTTCTTAACGCTTCTTTTCATGACCATAAAAGGCGCGACTGTGTAAGACTTTTATCTCGAATGTTCTTCGAATCGTCTTATTGTGAACGGCAACTCAGAGATTGTCGTTCTGCGCATGTCAAACCGGGAGTTCGTTCTGTGTGTTCCGCCCAGTTGGGCAGTTGAGAAATGGTTTAAGAAGCGAGCAGACGCAACTGCGTCTTGTGATTCTCTGAGGGAAATACAGTGTCTTAGTGAGTTAGTTAGCTAACTAGACTATTTCCCAGTATTATGCAGCCTGCCTGGAGGCATATGTTCATGGTTGATTTTCCGAAATAAGGTATTCCTCTTGTATCGAACTTTATGCTATCATCTAGAGGTTCGTCATTTTGTCGCCTATTTGCTCGCCTGTGTGATGCAAAATGGAGAGGTACTTTGACTAGGATTAAGTCACCAGTATCTGTATACCTGAACTAGTTAAATATATATGGGTCGCTCTAGACCAACAAGACTGTTGTCTGTGTTCCAGGATTCGTTATATCAGAGATCACGTCCAAGTCAGATGGTTAGACTTAGGAACATTATAAAGGTCGAGCTGACCTGTAGCCCATGTATGCTATTCACGTGCAGACAGTGAACGGACTTATTGTATACAACTGATCTGCTAGCATCAGAATGGGAGCATTTATTATTGTTTATGAACATTGAAGATCTGTAGCTGACACTGTTGCAGAAGTTATAGAAATTATTATTATTTATACAGCTTCACGAACTAGCACTCGATGATTGATGAATTTCTGAATCTATTGAACTGTGATGTCTTATGACGCATATATACAACAGCTATCATTGCTGACTACAGAAATTGTTTTCAATGTGCCATATCATCGTGCTGAACTCGTTAACCATGTTGATGTCATAAGTATCATGACTGTTTTGTGGCGTGCAATAAATGAAAGAAACTTATACAACGAAGTTACCCTTTCTATGACTCTACACGTCATGTTGCCTGTGTGATAACCCTGTGAACTGTTCCACTACCACATACACAGCAACATCCTAAATCAGAGAAGACACCTACATCTTACACTTTAACACCAGGTGTCGATAAGGGTGGCAAGTTACCACTTCAGCACAAATCCACCCTTATCATTTTTGGTGGCCAGAGCTGGTTCTATCATCTGATATTTTGGCGCACCATATCATTGTTGGTGGCCATAGGTTGGTTCACTCTGATTCCAGCTATCAAGGGGGTCAGCAAACCCAGACATCATCATCATACTAGATACAACTACAGCATCAACTACCACCTTACAAGAAATTTTATTGAAAGTATCCGGATTTTCTGACAGTTGCTGATTTTGAAACTACCCGGCGCTGCTCGGCAATATTGAAGTTTATGTAAAATTAGAAGGACAAGTACCGAGCGAATGGATTTCCTGATCTGGTGAAAAGAAGGACAAGTGCCGTAACAACTGTTTCGGTCTCAGGGGTACTGTTGCGGGTTCAGAAGGTCAANTGCCGNTTAAATCAATTTAGNANATTNAGNAGNTGNAGNGCNGTAACAACTGTTGCAGTATTAGAAGCTCTTTTCCTTCGTCATGGCTGTTTATGGGAGCAGAAGTTAATCAACGTTGGATCATTATCCTCAGAATGCTGATTACATCCTGTTCTGCACCGTGCTGACGCTGGATTTATAGAAGTTAAGTGGCCTGTTTTGTTTGTGAACTGTGCCCTTATGTTCTAACTGAGCCTTCTGTACTTTCACACTTTCTCCTATTGTTTTCATGATACATGTTTATATGTTATATGTTATTTGTTATTTGTATATTTATATGTTTATATTTCAGCGGGTTTTCTCGGTTGGGCGGAGTCTTACAGTAGAAGATACCACGTCACAGAGGTTCTACTGTTAGCGTTTTCGTTAGGGACTGTGCGAATTTCCTACAGTGAAATTTGCTAGCGACAATCGTTGCTATATCTGTTTAGTTGTGACGAGTTGTGCTTTATTTTTGTTTCTTGTATATATATATTTTTTTTTCTTTTTTCTTCTCTCTCTTTCTTTGTGTTTTTAGTTTCGATTTCGATTGTTTGTATTTGTAGGTCTCCCCTTTGCTATTATTCAGTTCTTTACGTATATTTTTGTGTATACACTGTAGCGTCATTTGTTAGTCATATCTTCGCATATTTCTTTTTAGTTTTGCTGTTTGTGTATTTGACTTATGCGAATGTTTTCGTATTGTTTGATCTTTGTTGATTGTTTACATTGACTCTGATCTTTGTTATTGTTTACATTGACTCTGATCTTTGTTATTGTTTACATTGACTCGGATCTTTGTTGTTGTTTACATTGACTTTGATCTTTGTTATTGTTTACATTGTTGATGACCTTTGTTATTGTTTACATTGTCTTGTTATTGTTTACATAGTTCTTGCATAGTTAGCTTTCACTATTGTTGATATATGCTCATGCACTATTGGTCTATAGTGCACTTATCATAACAAACTGGTGTTTTTTGCTTATGCACTATTGTAGTGCAGTTATGATAAATAACTGATGATTATGCACTGATTTGGGTAGTGCACTGTTAATTAAGAGGTGACTTGTGATATTATTATACATTTGATAATACAAGTTGGTGTCAACTCCTGTTTCCCACAGAGATTGGGTTCAACATAGAGATTATACAAGCACTTTATTAAGTCTTGTTGCTATTTAACATTGAAATAAGATAATTAATTATTTCAGGTTCTGTACTCACATTTTGGACATCATGTCTACATTTGAGTACTTTATTGAGCAGGGTAAAGCCCTTGGGAAGACAGGTGATAAATTAGAAGAATTTGCGACTGTTCAATATGCCAAGGCATTGAAGTCGGAAGAAAAGAAAATGAAAGAACAAACTGAACAAAAGAGAATAGAGGCTGAAATAGAACAAAAGAAACTGCAGATGCAGGTGGAGGAAAAAAGATTTCAAATGGAAATGGAAAAACAAAAAAAGAGAAGCAGAATCTCAGGAGAAGAGGCTTCAGGCTGAAGCTGAAAATAAGAGACTTGAAAAAAGAAGCTGAAGAAAAAAAGTTACAGGCCCAGGCTGAAGCTGAAAATAAGAGACTTGAAAAAGAAGCTGAAAATAAGAGACTTGAAATAGAGGCTGAAGGAAAAAAGTTACAGGCCCAGGCTGAAGAAAGAAAGTTACAGGCTGAGGCTGAAGAAAGAAGGTTACAAAGAGAGGCTGATGAGAGAAAAGCAAAAATGGAACATGATGAAAAAGTCTTAGCTTTAGAGTTAGAGAAGTTAAAGTTATTGAACACTGGTAATGCTAATGAGGCAAATAAGGTGTCAAATAAGACTAATGCTAAGGATTTCAAGCTTAATCTACCAGCATTTAATCCCTCAATCGATGATATAACATTTTATCTAGATAGATTTGAAAGTGCATGTAATGTGCATAATATAGATAAAACATTATATGTGTATCATCTGTCCAAGATACTTAGAGGTGATGCTTTGACTTTGTTGAGTATGGTAGATGTGCCTGACAAAAACAACTATGAGGTTGTCAGGGCGGCATTGTTAAAGAAGTACCAACTTAACGAGGACGGATATCGTCTTAAATTTAAAACCATGTTACCAGAAACTGGAGTTGAATTCTCTGAATTCATCTCAGGCATCCGTCTTACTTTTTTTACGATGGGTTGAGTTGTCTAAGACAGAAAATACATTTGAAGCTCTTATGGATTTACTACTTAGAGATAAGGTTATGTCTTCTGTTAATGAAGCTTTTCTATCTTTTCTTCATGAGCGTAAGCCTAAAAACATAAAAGAAAAGGAAGAATACTGTAGCCAGTATGTTACTGCGCATCCGCACATAACCATTAGTAACTCTAAGGTGAAAGAAGGTCTGCCAGTTGCTTCGGCAGCACCTTATGGCCCAAATTTTATGCGTAAATTTCAGGGTAGCCAGAAAAATTTCAATAAAAAGAGTAATCGTAATTATGCCCAGAACCATAGTGATCAATTCCAGGGTGATTCTTCTTCCCAGAACTGGAGACAACCTAATACTACACGTTATTCTACTCCGGTTAACTTTAGAAATTTTCACAAAGGTAATCGGTATAGAGGAAAATATTTTATGCAGAGACCTCAATACCAAGATAATAGAGGTTCTCAACAACATAGAGATAGTAATGACAGTTATGGAAACTGGAACTCAAACCAGGATAAAAATTACAGTAGGGACTTTAATGATAATTGCAGAGGCAATAATGGTCGCGGTAGATCGCAACATAAGAGAAAAAGATATCAACAGACAAACTCTGTTCAACAAGAATCTCAGGGAGCAGATAAACAGGTTAATAATGATAAAGACCATAATGCTATCGGATGCTCATCTTTTGATTTTGGTAGGGCAAATAAATGTATCCAATGCAGTACTTTATTTGATCCGAAAACCGTTAGTACTTTAAGCTGTGGTCATCCTTTGCCCGCTCTTCCTGCTAATGTTGCTCATGATGGGAGAGGTTCTCTTATATTACATAAGGGGCTAGTAAATAGTAATCCAGTCTCAGTGTTGTTTGATTCTGGATGTACTACTGTCGGCGTTAGGCAATCTCTTGTAGATCCATCCTGTGCTACAGGAAAAGTCATCAAATGTGTCACATTTGGTGGCACGTTAGAAAAGTATCCTACTGCTATAATACACATTGCTACTCCTTTCTTCACGGGAGAGGTCCACGCGTGTCTACTTCCAAACCCTATTGCGGACCTTATTATTGGTCGTATTCACGGAGTTAGGGAATGTACCCCACAGCAGATTGCTGTTTGGGAAGAGCAAAACATTGAAGCTACCAATGCGGTGGTCACAAGAGCACATGCTCTGGATCCACCTCAAACTTCATTAACTAATAATGATGAAGTAAATGACCAAGATAGTCACTTGACTATTACACGTGACTCATTTATCAAATTGCAAGAAGAAGATCCTTCTTTACAAAAATTCTTCATTCTAGCAAAAAAAGGTGATCCTAATCAGAACACTAATAGGAAATCTTGGATTTCTATGAAGAACGGCGTACTTGTACGTATGGTACAAGACTCGACTACGTCCACTCATTCACAAATTCTTGTGCCTAAGAGCATGAGATTGCAAATATTGCAACATGCTCATGACTCGCAATGTGCTGGACATATGGGTTTTTCCCGTACAAAGTCGAGGGTTCTTGCGGCTTTCTTTTGGCCATTTGTGAGCAAGGACATACGAATGTACTGTCGCTCTTGCAAAGTATGTCAGGAGGTCAAATCTAAAGGACCACGACATGCTGCGCCTATCCAGGCTGCTGACATTCCTATTCGCCCTTTTCAAAAAATGGCAATAGATATTATCGGTCCTTTTAGAATTAAGTCGGCTAGAGGACATCAATTTATCCTTACATGTGTCGATATGTGCACACGTTGGCCAGAGGCAATACCTCTCAAGAGCATCTCAACTGCTGATATCGCAGACGCTCTTTGGCTGATATTTTCTCGCTTGGGTTTTCCCGGAGAAATATTGTCAGACCATGGCACTCAACTTATATCAGACACTATGTCACAGGTAATGTCTATGCTACACATTAAAAGGTCTCTCAGCAGTATCTATCACCCAATGTCTAATGGGTTGGTCGAACGTTTAAATAGGACTCTGAAAACTTTACTTGGTAAAATAACTGAGGATCATCCTCAGGATTGGGACAGGGTCTTACCCGCGGCTCTCTTTGCGTATAGAGAGGTCCCCAATGAACATACGGGGTTTTCCCCTTTTGAACTTGTCTTTGGCGCGCAACCGCGCGGCCCTATGTCTTTACTTCACGATCTAATCACTGCCGATAATATTAGCGATGAGACTCAATCTTCTTATGAGTACGTCATTGCTCTTAGGCAAAAGATCATCGAGGCATGCAAACTAGCAACTTCGTCTTCAGAATTTGCTAAAGAAAAGGCAAGGCAGTTTGCAAATAAGAATAGATGTCTACGACAACTTTGTCCAGGTGACAAAGCTCTCGTTCTACTTCCTTCAAGGGAGAACAGACTTCTAATTGCATGGAAAGGTCCATATGCAATAGTCTCCAAAATTTCTGATGTCGACTATGTTGTCGATATTGATGGAAAGCATAAAACTTTCCACATAAATATGCTCACAGAATTTTATGAAAGACCTGACTATTTGCAGCCTATTTTCCAGGCTACGGACAATTCACAAGCAACTCGTGGTCAGTACTCATCTCTGTCAGTTATACAGGATGAGGAAACTACTTTTTCTGATGTCAATCTTCCTCTTTCTATGGTCCCACTTTATTCTACGGAATCTTGGAAAAACGTGACCGTTTCTCCAAATCTTTCCGCTGAGGAACATCGACAAGTTTCTTCGATGTTGCAAACATTTCAGGATGTTCTTACAGACATCCCGGGACACACACATGTCATAGAACATGACATTGTGCTAACTGATCACAATCCTATCAGAGTCAGACCATATCCAATACCTATTCATTTCCAGTCTCAAGTCGAAAAAGAGTTGGATGAAATGATACGTTTGGAAATCATTGAACCATCCACTTCAGCATACTCTTCGTCTATGGTTATTGTTCGAAAGAAGGATAATAACATTCGCATTTGCGTAGATTATCGCAAATTGAACCAAGTTACGAAGTTCGATGCTGAACCTATGCCTTCATTAGAAGAGCTACTCAATAAACTTTCTAATTCTAGATTCTTTACCAAACTAGATTTGTCTAAAGGTTATTGGCAAGTCCCGCTAACTGAACGTGCCAAACCTTTTACAGCTTTTTCTACACCTAGGGGTTTATTCCAATGGAATTTCATGCCTTTTGGTCTTATGAACGCCCCTGCTACATTCGTACGCATGATGCGGCGAATTCTCGCATATCGTACAGATGTCATAGCATACCTAGATGATATCTGTCTATTCAGTGATTCTTGGGAAGATCATTATTTGGGTTTATACGAATTACTGTCTACTCTTCGCGAGTATAACTTGACTGCAAAACCCTCTAAAGCCTTTATAGGATTTAGCGAGATTTCTTTCCTAGGTCATCGGGTTGGTCATGGTCTTTTAAAGACAGAGGACCACAATGTTTCAAAAATACTTAACATTTCGGTCCCTAAGACGAAGAAACAAGTAAGGAGTCTATTAGGTTTGATTCAATTCTACGGACGATTCATTCCGAATCTGTCCTCCATTATGGCACCGCTTTCTACTTTATTGAAGAAAGGGTCGCCTAATCTGATCCGCTGGTCTAAAGAATGTCAATCCTCATTGGACCAGGTTAAAGCCCTATTTTCATCTCCACCTATTCTTAAGTTACCTACTATTGAGAAGACTTTTGTTCTTCGAAGTGACGCCTCGTCAACAGGGATTGGGGCAGCACTAATGCAGGAGTATTCTGATACTTTGCATCCGGTGATGTATATCTCTAGGAAATTAAACGCTGCAGAAAAGAATTACTCGGTTTTAGACCGTGAGTTATTGGCTATGGTATGGTCTATTCTGAAGTTACAAAGATTTCTTCTAGGCGCACATTTCATTGTGGAAACCGACCAGAAAGCGCTTACTGCTATTCAGAGCAAAAACTTGAAGAGCTCGAGGTCCACTCGTTATGCCATAGCTCTTCAACCATTTCATTTCTCGGTTCGAGCTATCCGTGGTTCGGATAATGTAATGGCAGACATTCTGTCCAGATGTCCACACGATTCCACATGATTCTTCTTCTGTCATATATATATATTTCCTGATATACAGTCCAATGTTATAATGACATGTTAGTAGATTTTGTCTCACTTTTTTTTTTTTTGAGGGAAATTTATAACATTGTACCATGTAATTATCTAAGAAGGCTTAGTTAGTGATATACGGGCCAAAAGATCACTCGGCCACATTTAAATAAATTATTTTCAGGATTGTATTAAGAAATTTACCAGTTGTCTTTAAGATTTGTGTTATTGATATTTTCGCAGCACATCATTGAAGTCTGCGAGTTTATGTCCATTGTGGAACTTTGAGGATATCAAGTCCTGTCCTACATTGGGAGCGGATGATGTCCACATCTTCTTCTATTGAATGTTTTGTGTCACCGAAGAGCAACACATGTATTACTTATTAATTACTGTTACTTTATATAATGTAATAATATAGTGCGGTATATTAGTAAATTACACCGCTATTTGCAACACATTGTATGATAACACATAATATATTTAATTTCATATATTGGTATGAGTATAATTTGATTGTCATTATGTTGTTGCCATCATTGTGGCGTGTGTTGGTGGCACCTTCCTGGAATATATCAGCGTATACTTAGATAAATTTTTTCTCTAAGGATCTGAGATATGATCTCAGTGTCGCTCCATGCGTTGAGCTAATTTGTTAGGTATATATCCACGCATCATACGTGCGTTAGGAGCCTAGATTTTTTCCGGCTCCAGGATTTAAAAAAAAAAATGAAACATTTTTTTTTTTCCAGGGAGGGTGCGGTAATGTTACGCACGGATCATTATTATTTTTCGTTTGTATAAACATTTTTTGATATGTATGATCATTTTTTGACTGAAGTGTGTATTATGTTTTCTATGGTCAAAGGGACATAATCCGAGTTATCGAAACTACAATTTTTTAGGAGTTGCCTTCTCTTGTATAGAGACACGTTCGGTCTATAATTTCTTGAACGAAGCGTGACCACATCTCCTTATTTGGTAGTATCAGTCAACTATGGTAGATGTCTGAAACCTTTCTTAACGCTTCTTTTCATGACCATAAAAGGCGCGACTGTGTAAGACTTTTATCTCGAATGTTCTTCGAATCGTCTTATTGTGAACGGCAACTCAGAGATTGTCGTTCTGCGCATGTCAAACCGGGAGTTCGTTCTGTGTGTTCCGCCCAGTTGGGCAGTTGAGAAATGGTTTAAGAAGCGAGCAGACGCAACTGCGTCTTGTGATTCTCTGAGGGAAATACAGTGTCTTAGTGAGTTAGTTAGCTAACTAGACTATTTCCCAGTATTATGCAGCCTGCCTGGAGGCATATGTTCATGGTTGATTTTCCGAAATAAGGTAATTCCTCTTGTATCGAACTTTATGCTATCATCTAGAGGTTCGTCATTTTGTCGCCTATTTGCTCGCCTGTGTGATGCAAAATGGAGAGGTACTTTGACTAGGATTAAGTCACCAGTATCTGTATACCTGAACTAGTTAAATATATATGGGTCGCTCTAGACCAACAAGACTGTTGTCTGTGTTCCAGGATTCGTTATATCAGAGATCACGTCCAAGTCAGATGGTTAGACTTAGGAACATTATAAAGGTCGAGCTGACCTGTAGCCCATGTATGCTATTCACGTGCAGACAGTGAACGGACTTATTGTATACAACTGATCTGCTAGCATCAGAATGGGAGCATTTATTATTGTTTATGAACATTGAAGATCTGTAGCTGACACTGTTGCAGAAGTTATAGAAATTATTATTATTTATACAGCTTCACGAACTAGCACTCGATGATTGATGAATTTCTGAATCTATTGAACTGTGATGTCTTATGACGCATATATACAACAGCTATCATTGCTGACTACAGAAATTGTTTTCAATGTGCCATATCATCGTGCTGAACTCGTTAACCATGTTGATGTCATAAGTATCATGACTGTTTTGTGGCGTGCAATAAATGAAAGAAACTTATACAACGAAGTTACCCTTTCTATGACTCTACACGTCATGTTGCCTGTGTGATAACCCTGTGAACTGTTCCACTACCACATACACAGCAACATCCTAAATCAGAGAAGACACCTACATCTTACACTTTAACACCAGGTGTCGATAAGGGTGGCAAGTTACCACTTCAGCACAAATCCACCCTTATCAGGTACCCAATTAAAAAACATATCCTGACCCAGTAATGTTTACAGCTCAACCCCCAGGGTGTAGATAAATGTATCAACATCTACGTCCCATTTATATATTACAAGAAAAAAATAACAACAGGCTCAGTTATGTTGGATTTAAAAACTGAGTATAGATCCTCACAGTTAACTAGGTTCAAGATTTATAAAGGAAAAATGTATAGTATTCTTTTGTTTAGAAAAAATATGGTCATCACTTGGACCAAATAAGCTTTTCTGTGGTGATTTGCTGGATAGTTAAAATACTCATCTTCCTAATGAGATTGGAATAGCTGCTGTGATGATTTGTGGTTCTTGAGCTAGGTTCCTGATTCTCTGGGTGTTGTCTGTCCTGGCGCTGCAAGTGCAGTAATAAAGTTTTGCTAGGGTTTCAGAGGGTGGCAGGGTTTGGTTCCCTTGACTCAGTGCACATCACAAACACGGATGGAGTAAGTAGCCCTCTTGAATACCTCTTCTGATTACTGGATAGGATTCAGGTTTAAGTCACCTATTAGGTTAACCTGGTATGGTAACCTGGTTGGACTGGATGATCAACGAATTGAAGTCCCATTAGTGGTCTTTCAAGAGAAAAGGGTTGGAGATACTAAGAGGTATGGCGTCTGCATCGAATTCTAGAGGTACCAGGTTTGATTCCCAGTTGAGAGAATATAATTTATGAATTTTTTTTTTCAGAACCAGTGGTCCTAATGATGTCATACTCCCCCCTGGTCTCCTGGGCAGTGAGATCGGATGCCTAGCCTTCTCCATAAGGGAAAAAAATAGGAGGTCCCATGTGCAAGTTGCTCACGTAAAAAATCCCACGGCAGTTGGAAATCGTAAAGAGTAGGCCTATCAGGCTGCTGCCCTGGTAAAATTAGAAACTTACCCACCACAACAGAATATTTATAGAATGTGTGATTCCTGTATACACACATTGGGATTCTTGCCGTTGCTACAGAGTTTGTGCACTGTGCTGAGATCCTCCTTGTGTGATCTAAGGGAGGAGATCGGAGCACTGATGGAGTTGTCCATGTGCAGTGAAGATAGTCCTTAAATCTAAGCCAAGAGAAATCATCTTCTATGTCTGCTGGATGCTAGTCATCCATCAGAAATCTAATGAAAACAGCAGTAACTATAAACAACTCGTGTTATCTTTAATCTATTAAATACTATATCTTAATTGATGTTACAAGCGTATGTGGTGGATCTCAACCTATATGTGACTGTTTGCTTGGTTACGGTAGTGCTTTGCAACATATGGACTGTTAGCTTCACCACCTGTGAAGTTTGGGATCGTGGTCACCAAGTGTTTGAGAACCACTGGTTTACATTGAGCCAGTAGAGCAGTAAAATCATTTTTGGGATCATTGCCACCAAAGGTTCGACAACCACTGGTTTATATTCTGCAAGTTCTGCAGTAAAACCATTTGGGGTCATGGCCAACAAAGGTTTGAGAACCACTGATTTACATTTTGTCACTTGAGCAGTAAATCCTTTTGGGGTACTCATGGTCTCAAAGCCTGAGAAGCACTGGCTTACAGTGTCGGTTAAATTAGTACATGCATAAAAATGGCTACAGAATTTGTATAAATTCTTATATTCCTAGTTTCTGTCAGAAAGATTATACATGTAACTGGTAGTACAATAGTTCTTCAATCATGGAACTTGGCATATGCATAGAGGTGCTTTAAATTACATATAAAGGATAGTTTATAGAGAAAAACCCTACTGTTCTATATGAGACAAAGTCTTTAAGGACTTGCAACTGAGAATATACTTATTAAGTTTATAAAGTCTTGACAAAGAACCGTGGCACCTTTTAAGAAGCAGAAGTAAAAGTATTACTTTTCTATTTTCTGCTCTGCTTGGAACATGGGTTCAATACTGTGATTTGTTCAACTTACAATCCTGATAGACATCATATGTGTTTAATCCTGTCTTACTTCTGCCATGAAGTGGGAGAAGATCAGTGATTAATTGTGACTGTCGATGAAGTCATACATTAGAAATGGTGGAGTAGCACGTTTATGATCAAATAATTATTGTCAACTGAAAATGAAAATAAATCTCCAACTTTTATCGAATAAAACATACTGAATTAATATGCTGTGGATAAACATAGACATATTATTAATGTTAGATTTTCTCACCCACTCGAACTAACTAAAGTTTGTTAGAGATGGGCTCTCCCCTGTTAGAGGACCACTTTTAGCAGTCGCTCTTCTCTTGACCAGGTACTAGAGAAAATGGCCTTGCAATTTTCCTCCTGGTATTTTATTTCTGCTACTATAAGATGGCACATGGTCAAACACATTTTCACAGATGTGCGTTTCCATCGCAGAACAAAGAAACAGGTGGCATTTCCATTTCAGTGATGTCCATCATTCACTTCCCCTGATTTACTAGGGTCAGTCTCAAGTTAAGGTATTCCAGGTACCTTCTTCAATGCACTCTGCATGAAATGTAATCTCAACAAAGTGTTACCCAGAGGCAAGAGAGTGAATAATTTATCTGCCTTGAGTCCTGAGAAATTGCAGAGGTAGCGAGGACTTTGTTGGAGATGACACTTTTGGAAGAATAAAAGTTTCTCATTTATAGATTATGGTGGAATTTCTGCAGGAAGTGAGGATGGTGAGAAAAAAAGTAAATAGATAAAAAATAAAAGAAGGAGTTAGGGAGAATGACTTGTCACACTCTTGCAGAAGCCTGCACGGAGCAGTCACATGCACTTGCAGTGATGGTTTCTGTCGCAGTTTGTTTTACGTGATGAAGTTGCCAGTCCCATGGACAACCTTATATTAGTTGCCTTGTACGACATGCCTGAGGGAGCAATAGTCCTTTTTTTCTTTGTCTTTTGAGACTTCTTTAAATTGATGTTCAAGCCCACCTGCTGGCTAAACTTATTAAGTCTATCCGTTATTTCCTGGATGTGTTGATGTGAATGTGCTAGTAGTGCAATGTCATCTGCATATTCCAGATCTTCCAATGTAGAAAATGTAGTCCATCTTATTCCTCTTGGACTGCCCTCTGTTGTATGTCATACTTGGTGTGATCTTATTCCATTCTGATACAAAAAGTGACATTTAACCATATGGAAAAGCTTTAGTGACTCATGTAAATTAGTCTTGACATTCATTATTGATTATCTCTAATGACCTGACAACTTGATGGTATAATGACAAGGTAAAGTTAGTCCATAGCAGATACTGCCTTAAGGGAGTGAAGTGTTAGATACTTCACCTTTACTAGGCCTCAGTTTTATGATGTGGGGTAACTGATTCTCTTCCTTGCTGCCATTATCTTTCCTAACTCAAGAGCAGAGCCAGGTATCCATTGACATCTGGGTAGACTGGAGGGTGGTTTTTAATTCAAACCTGGTAACTTTGCCTCAAGAAGCACGCACTCTAACTTCCCTGAAAAAAAAAAATTAATACACAGTTTTTAATTTTGAACATCAGTAACAAAATTATAATCCGTCAAGGATGAATAATATCAGTTGTTCATTGTTATTATTTGAAGCAAGTCATATGAGTTAATTCCCAATTGAAACATAAATGTGACAATGTTTAGGATGTGACAGAGAAATAACATTATGTTGGTAATTTAACATATAATCACATTAGATAAAAAGCAGTCTTTTCTTTGGAATAAAGTACAAGTTGTTTATATTGCATATCACAGAATACGTGACAAATAGGAATGTAGTCCATATTTTTCCTCAAAAGTATCAGCATATTACTTTTACAAAAGAAAAAAAAAATGTCAGTATGTGAGCATCATCTAGCTTCAGTGATGTTTGCCCAGTTTGCATGTGTTTATCGGCTGCTTTCACTAGTTCTCTAATTTATATAGATCTCTGTTGTTCACCTCAACCATTTGTTTCATGATATCAGAGTATTGTTTATTTCATAACATGTAAAATTCATTGTAATATACATATTGTTTGTCTGTATGTAATGTTGAGCACTTACTTTTAGACCCCCTCTCCCCTTAGTTAGTACATGGAAGGGGGTGTTTGAAAACTAGCTCTAACTTTCAGAACAAGTAGTAAAGTTTTAGTTCAGCAGCTATTTATATTTGAAGATTTATTCATGCTCCTGTCACAAGAACAACTGCATTACATTTTTGTTTGAATAGGTAACAATTGAGTATAAAATAGAGCATGGAGCCACTGTCCCTGTTCGTGTCCACACCGTAGTGATCTCCATCCAGCACGACGAACACGTCACACTGGATCAGCTAAAGAAAGATTTGTTGGAGAAAGTTATCAAGCCAGTCATTCCGGCTAAGTACTTAGACCAGGATACAGTGTACCACCTTCAGCCCTCGGGACGTTTTATTATTGGTGGACCACAGGTACAGAAATATGCTTAAATTGCCATTTAGGTTTTTTGCCTTAGGTTTAATGTTCATAGAGGTCATAATGATTCTGTGTGCGACCTGCCCAAAAGGTGATGAGCTCCAGCAGAAGCTATGGGGCTGCCGCGCCGACCTGGAAAAGACTGTGGACTTCGTCCTGGCGACAGGCCTGCAGATTTAGCATGACTACAAACCGAACGCAGAAGAAGAAGATAATGATTCTGCAATAGATGAATCATCAAGGTTAAGACTGTTGGAATTTGGTATTAAACGTAAGGATAGCAGAGATGGATGTTTGAGAGGATGCACCCATAGTGTATACAACCAGCAAGCTACAGGAACAGTAAGCATTCACACTCTTCGCCATATACTGAGGGAAACTGAGTCCCTATGGGTTTGCCCCGATTACAGTGATTTTCATTTTGTATAACAATAACAGGTCATAAGAAATGTTTTGGAGATGCATAAAAGTGTAAAAGATCAGAAGTGTTAGCCAGAGAGAGCATGTTGCAGTAATAATTGTGAATCTTACGGGAATATTGCAACAAGGTACCATTGTGGAACTGATGACAAGAACTTGACAATAGCCAGTGGAACAAGAGATTAGAAGAAGGTGCTGGCAATGGATGGGAAACCTGTTGATAGCCTTACAAGGCAGACCTTGTTCTGGAATCCCCAGGGTAAGAAAAGTTGAGGTAGACCAAACACGTATAACGAAGACAACTGGAGGCAAAGTGAACATGAATAGGAAGACATGGAAAGAATTTGAGCTGATGGCACCAGATGTGATAGGAGGACTTGGCATGGGTTGTTGAAGGTCTGTGCTTCTTGGGGAGCTGAAGGATATTGATTGATTATGGAATGAAGTTCACAGAAGTCTCTGAGGGACGAAGAAAAAATAGGACTACAGCTGCCTGAGGCTCGTCGTAAATGGTGACTAATATGAGATTGCACATGGAGCTGTTAACCTCATCATGTGAAATAAATTGTTACAGAAGCCACTGCTGCAAGATTTTGTGCTTTGGCCTAGGCTTCCTCAAGAGGTCCATCTGCATCAGTGACTCTATGCTCCATAGGGAGCAAAAAAAGGAGATGTTTGATTACGGAATGAAACAGAGGATACTCAAAATATAATAGTGGTGAGGTTTGTAAAATGAGATGAAAAACATTACTAAAGTTTGATGAGTCATCTGTCTATTGTAGGATGATGCATGTCTCACAAGCAGTAACAAACAAAAAAATCCAAAAAACCTGTACAACATCAGATAAACCTGTAAAAAAAAATTTTTTGTAAAAACCATACAGTGACCATTGCTCTGATGTGTCATCTTCCTCTTGTAGTGTGATGCAAGACTCGCAGGCAGAAACAAACAAACATTAGTAAAGTTTGATATGTCATCTACCTGTTTGTAGGGTAATTCTGGAACCCAAAAAACTACATTGTTGTACTAATGTTTGATGTGTTATCATCCTCTTGTAGAGTGATGCCGAGCTCACAAGCACAAACATTGTTCTACTAAAGTTTAATGTGTCCTCTTCCTCTTGGATGTCTCACATGCAGAAACAAACATACACTGCTCTGATGTGCCATCTACCTCTTGTAGGGTGATGCATGTCTCACATGCAGAAACAAACATACACTGCTCTTATGTACCATCTTCCTCTTGTTGGGTCAGGCAGGTCTCACAGGCAGAAACAAATAAATATTCCTCTACTAAAGTTTGATGTGTCCTCTCTCTCTCTCTTGTAGGGTGATGCAGGTCTCACAAGCAGAAACAAACATACACTGCTCAACTAAAGTTTGACATATTGTCTTCCTCTTGTAGAGTGATGCAGGTCTAACTGGGAGAAAAATCATTGTAGATACCTATGGAGGATGGGGGGCACATGGAGGTGGGGCTCTCTCCGGCAAGGATGGGGCTAAAATTGATCGCTGCGGTTCTTATGCTGCAAGATGGGTCGCCAAATCATTGGTGAAATCTGGTCTTTGTCGGCGGGCTTTGGTTCAGGTAAGATTATATTCTGAGTTCATTCAGAATGTTTATTGGCTGCTTTGTTGGCTTGCTTCTTCTAAAATACATGCCTCAATAATGCGTAAAGTTAAAATTTATTCGGAATGAACAAAGTGAAATTGAATGTATCACGATGTCTTCCTCTGTGGGACATAAAGCACAACAGAAAAAAGAAAGCAACAAAGGAAAAACGCAGGATTTATAATTTTTTTTAACAGTTTGAGTTCAGTACATCAAAAGTATTTCATTTAATTGAATAAATTTCCTGTTTGATATTTATATATTCACTTAAAACAAGAGTCGGGTTACTATGTGCTTGACATGTTACTGTACTCTGATGTTTTTTTTTGTGTAGCACTGAACTACTAATTTAAGTTGGGGGCATTCATCTAATGAGCCAGATGTCTTTATCAAGCTACATCTCCCCTAAGGAAGAGTGGTGGAGATACCTATATCCATAGCTCATTCTATTTTGTCCAAGTTGTTAGCTGTGAACTTGTGAATATCCCCCAGAACTTGCTATTGAGCTAGCCCATATGCATAGCTCATTCTATTTTTTCCAAGCCATTAGCTGTGAACTTTTGAATATCCCCTAGAACTTGCTATTTATAAATACTGACTTTATCTATACCCACTCTCGTAAGTAATTCTTGAGTAGATTATCTTCTTATTATTCTAACCTATCATACTTACATACTTACTTAGTCATTCCCCTTCTACCGTGAGGTGTAGAGGTTTGGAAGAGAGAGCGCCAGACTATCCTATCGGCTGTCTTCCTCCTGGCCTGGTTCCATTCTAGTCCTTGGTCCTTCAAAGATTGTCTAATGTCCTCCCAGCGGACTCTGGGTCGTCCTGGGGGTCTGGATCCCTGGTTCTTTGTTTCCCATGCTTGTCGTGGTAGCCGATCTTCTCCCATCCTGCAGACATGGCCAAGCCATCTTAGTTGGAACTGTTCTACTTGGGTCTGCAGGGGGTGGGATTTTAGGCCTTGACGTATCGTCTGGTTGCGGACCATGTCTCTTCTTGTTACTTCAACCACCTTCCTCAGATACCTCATTTCTGAGGTTTGGATCTGGATTTTTTGGGTTGTAGTCATTGCCCATGACTCGCATCCATATGTCAAGACTGGGACATAGGTGGAGCGGTATACAGTCATCTTCGTTTTCTTACCAACCTCTCTCTTGCTGAGGAATCCTCAATTTATGACCTGAAAAAGTCTCCCAGCTGCTGCTTTTCGAGTGGCCAACTCTTCTTTGATGCCTCCCTTTCGGTCTATGATAGCTCCGAGATATTTAAAGTGGTTGACCTGTTCCAGGACCTGTTCTCCCAGCTTAATCTGATGTCTTCTTTCTTCTCGTATATCACCATGGATTTTGTTTTAGAGCTGCTTATGATTCTCCAGCTCTTCCTTCCAGACTTGCAGGTTGGATTGGAGATGTGCCTCTGATTTAGCAATCAGGGCAACATCATCAGCAAATGCCAGCTCTGAAATTACATACCTGTCTCATCTTCCAGTACCCCACTGGATACTTTCTTGTTCTCTCCTTACATGCCTTGATAACATCGTCCATGAGGAGTATGAAAAGATAAGATGACAGGATATCACCTTGTCTTACACCAGTGGTGGTCCTAAACTCTTCTGACTTTTGGTTTGCTGTCCTCACATAATTTCTGCAAGACTTGTAGAAGCTCTGTATAGCATGAATCAGAGGTGCTGGAATGTTCTTCCTTGCCAAACGGTCCCAAAGTTTGCTCCAGGGGACCCTGTCAAACGCCTTTTCCAGATCTATGAAACAAAGATGGATCTCACTCTTATACTCAAGAGCCTTTTCACTCAGCTGTCTGATTGTGAAGATTAGGTCTTGAGTGCTTCGGTTTACTCGAAATCCGCACTGGATCTCATCCAATTGTGGCTCAGCTAGGCATCGGAGTCTCTGCTCTAGGATTCTAGAGTAGATTTTACCAGGGACACTGAGAAGGGATATGCCTCTGTGTTTTCCACATTGTCAATTGTCACCTTCTTTGAAAATTGGTGTTATGATGGCAATCTCCCAATCCTTTGGTATGGTCTTGTTGCACCACTAGGTCACCTGATGCTCCCATGTACTTAACCATTTCTGGTGTTATACCATCATGCCCTGCTGCTTTGCCCATCTTGATTTTCTCCAGTCCTGCCTTCAGTTCTTCCATCTTTATGTCATATTCATCACCATTGGTTTCCTCTTCTGTGCTAGTGGTTATCATTTCTGATGCTTGACCTTGCTCACCATCAAGGAGTTCTGAGAAATATTCTTTCCATCTTTCCATTACTTCCTTCTGGGCAGTAAGCAATTTGCCTTGCTTGTCCTTTATAAATTTGAGAGTGCATTGTTTTTCCTTCCTCATGTTCTTTAGGGTCTTATAGAACAATTTCTGGTTTTCTTGCGCATCTTTTTCTAGCTTTTCTCCAAATTCTTCCCAGGACTTCTGTTTTGCTGCTAGCACCTTGTTCTTTGCTTCTGTTCTAAGTATCACATATTCTCTATATTTCTCTATTTGTCCTGCTGTGTTTTTAGCTCCTAAGTATTGTTTTCATGTCATTTTCTTCTCTCTTATTTTCTCTTTGACTTCCTCTGTCCACCAAGGTGTCCTCTTTCTCTTGTTCCCAAGTCGGACTTCACCACATGCTTCTGCAGCAGCTGTCTTTATGATGTCCTTGAATTTAAGCCAGAGGGTTTCCAAGTCATCAGGTTGTTCTTCTGTGAATCTCACCACTGTAGCAATAAGCCCCTGATATCTGGTCTTAATTTCTGGCTCTCTCAGCTTGTAGGTCTTAATGCTCATTTCTCCTGCTTGTTTACTTGGTTTCTTGTCCAGACTCTAGCATCCCGGACATATTTGAATGAGCTCCTCCTAACAATGGCATAGTCAATCACTGACTTCTCATTCTTTGTTGGTTCACATCTAGTGTATGCATGTATGCGCTTATGGGGGAACTTTGTGTTTGTAATAATCAGATTCTGCTCACTGCAGAATCTAAGGAGTCGCTTTCCATTGTCATTGAGAGTATCTTCTCCATATCTTATGATAACTCCACCCCATCTAGCATGGTCATTCCCAACTCTGGCATTGAAATCTCCGAGCATGATAATTTCATCTAAGCAGTCATCCACTGTCATTTGAAGCAGCTCAAAGAATTCCTCCTTGACCTCTGCTCTCTCATCCTCATTTGGCCCATACACTATGACCAGGCTGACTATGGTTTCTCCTTCTTTTAGTTTTACAACCATAATGCGCTCCGAGACAGAGTTCCATCCCTTGATACTTTCTTTCTGGTTTATTGGCCATAATGCAACCCAAGCCCCCTTTAGCTCTTTCAGATGTGGGTACACCACTGTAGAGCAGCGTGTTGCCATCGAGATCCATGACTCCTTGTCCCTTTTTCTTTGTTTCTGTTATAGCCATGATTTCTAATTTTGCTTTTCTCATCTCTTCCACTAGCTCCTCTTCTTTCCCATTTATACTTCTTGTGTTCCAAGTTCCATAAGTCGTAGTCCGTTCCAGTTTGTCACCTTTAGAATCAGTCCGGTTTTCTCTCTTGTAGTTCGCATAATCATGTTTTAAAGCAAACAGGTGATTGGCCTGTTGTGCCTTTGCATGGTGGAGGGGCTGCCTCCTTACGGCCTCCATGTAGGCCACCCTCCTCCTTTTTTCAGCCGGGCTTGGGACCAGCCTAGGCAGAGTTTTAACCTATCATCTGTTCTTCAACTGTTCTGTCCCCTGGCAGTTTTTAGGTATATCCAGGCATAAAAATGGATGCCAATTTTTTTTAGCCATAGGTGATGTTTTTAAAACCAGCAGTAAATATTTACATTTATGATTTCATATCTTATATGTAAAACTGGTAAATTGGCTGAAGAATATTTTGAAATGTTTATATGAGCATCTGATTGGCTAAGTGGTTAGAGCACTTTTCTCCCATGGCACAGTTACCAGATGTCAGGTTCAAAATTTAGTAGCATCACGCTCCAGTCTACCCTTCTGTAAAGGGGTACTTAACTGTGCTCTTGAGTTATGGAAGGCAAAGGCAGCAAGGAAGGGAACTAGTCACTCCATCTCATAAAGCTAGACCTAGTATGATGAAGTCTGTAACAATTCACTCCCCTAAGGTAGTATCTGCTATGAGACTCCCTTTACCTTTAAGCCTTATATGCTAAAATACATTTTTTGCACAGTTTAAAGTGCGGACATGATGACGTGCTACTTACTGAACCACCCAGGAATACCAGGTGGCGCTTCGAAAATTAATGTAGCACATTACCTGGCTCCTGGAGTAGAAAGAGTTAAGATGTAACCTCGCAGACTGATTTTTTTCTGATGCTTCACCATTCTGTGTATTTAGGGGAAAAACTCTGTTTTAACCTTTATCAGGGTAGAAAAGTACCAACTAAGTAGTAGTAGTTGAACCTTTGTCGAGGTAGAAGAGTAACAACTAGGTAGTAGGAAGGTTAAAAAAAAAAGGTAAAGGATCCCGTTACACGCCCATTGAGGCATATTGGGAATATGGTGTTAGGCCCATATTTTCTTAACCATCTGCACACTAGGGGTGATGTGGTCAACATCACGCCGGCCACCTTAACCTTCCCAGAGTTGCTCTGGTACCCAGTTGGGGCTGAATCGACCCAGGAGCCGTTTGCGGCCTAAAAAAAATCCCACCTCATCTGGGGATCGAACCATAGACCACTGAGCTAGGAAGCCAGTGCACTAACCACTATGCTACCGCGGCTCCCTAGGTAGTAGGAGTTGAACCTTTATTGGGGTAGAAGAGTAACTACTAAGTAGTAGTAGTAGTTAAACCTTTATCAGGGTAGAGTAACAACTAAGTAGTAGTAGTTGAACCTTTATCAGGGTAGAAGAGTAACAACTAAATAGTAGTAGTAGTTGAACCTTTATCAGGGTAGAAGAGTAACAACTAAGTAGTAGTAGTTGAACCTTTATCAGGGTAGAAGAGTAACAACTAAATAGTAGTAGTAGTTGAACCTTTATCAGGATAGAAGAGTAACAACTCAGTAGTAGTAGTTGAACCTTTATCAGGATAGAAGAGTAACAACTAAGTAGTAGTAGTTGAACCTTTATCAGGGTAGAAGAGTAACAACTAAATAGTAGTAGTAGTTGAACCTTTATCAGGGTAGAAGAGTAACAACTAAGTAGTAGTAGTTGAACCTTTATCAGGGTAGAAGAGTAACAACTAAATAGTAGTAGTAGTTGAACCTTTATCAGGGTAGAAGAGTAACAACTAAATAGTAGTAGTAGTTGAACCTTTATCAGGATAGAAGAGTAACAACTCAGTAGTAGTAGTTGAACCTTTATCAGGATAGAAGAGTAACAACTAAGTAGTAGTAGTAGTTGAACCTTTATCAGGGTAGAAGAGTAACAACTCAGTAGTAGTAGTTGAACCTTTATCAGGATAGAAGAGTAACAACTCAGTAGTAGTAGTTGAACCTTTATCAGGATAGAAGAGTAACAACTAAGTAGTAGTAGTTGAACCTTTATCAGTATAGAAGAGTAACAACTAAGTAGCAGTAGTTGAACCTTTATCAGGGTAGAAGAGTAACAACTAAATAGTAGTAGTAGTTGAACCTTTATCAGGGTAGAAGAGTAACAACTAAGTAGTAGTAGTAGTTAAACCTTTATCAGTATAGAAGAGTAACAACTAAGTAGCAGTAGTTGAACCTTTATCAGGATAGAAGAGTAACAACTAAGTAGTAGTAGTTGAACCTTTATCAGGGTAGAAGAGTAACAACTAAGTAGTAGTAGTTGAACCTTTATCAGTATAGAAGAGTAACAACTAAGTAGCAGTAGTTGAACCTTTAGCAGGATAGAAGAGTAACAACTAAGTAGCCTCAGCTGCCATGACAAGACTGAATGTGATCTGGAAAAGTAACATCAGTTTTCCTGTGAAGATCAAATTATACAAATCACTTGTATTATCTATTCTCTTATATGGGTGTGAGAGCTGGACACTCACTGCAGATACGGAGCGAAGAATTCAGGCTTTCGAGCATAAATGTTATAGAAGAATTTTGCGCATTTGCTATAAAGAGCACAAAACAAATGTCTATGTTAGAGAGAAGATAAACACCTATGCAGGCCACCAAGAACCACTTTTGTCAGTAGTGAAACATCGAAAGCTTGCCTGGTTTGGGCATGTAACTCGTCATGACTCCCTTTCGAAAATGATCCTCCAGGGAACAGTCGAAGGTAAACGGAGAAGAGGAAGGCAAAGAAAATCCTGGGCTGATAACATCAAAGAATGGGCAGGACACGGTTTTTCCACACTTGTACGCATTGCTGAGGATAGAGAGCAGTGGAGGACCCTGTCTGCTGATGCTTCCACCATGGCACCCCTACGACCCATGACGGGTTACGGGTTGAGATGATGAGTAGTAGATGAACCTTTATCAGGGTAGAAGAGTAACAACTAAGTAGTAGTAGTTGAACCTTTATCAGGGTAGAAGAGTAACAACTAAGTTGTAGTAGTTGAACCTTTATCAGGGTAGAAGAGTAACAACTCAGTAGTAGTAGTTGAACCTTTATCAGGGTAGAAGAGTAACAACTCAGTAGTAGTAGTTGAACCTTTATCAGGATAGAAGAGTAACAACTAAGTAGTAGTAGTTGAACCTTTATCAGGGTAGAAGAGTAACAACTCAGTTGTAGTAGTTGAACCTTTATCAGGATAGAAGAGTAACAACTCAGTAGTAGTAGATGAACCTTTATCAGGATAGAAGAGTAACAACTAAGTAGTAGTAGTTGAACCTTTATCAGGGTAGAAGAGTAACAACTCAGTTGTAGTAGTTGAACCTTTATCAGGATAGAAGAGTAACAACTAAGTAGTAGTAGTTGAACCTTTATCAGGGTAGAAGAGTAACAACTCAGTTGTAGTAGTTGAACCTTTATCAGGATAGAAGAGTAACAACTCAGTAGTAGTAGATGAACCTTTATCAGGGTAGAAGAGTAACAGCTAAGTTGTAGTAGTTGAACCTTTATCAATCCTTTTTCTAATTTATTTGGTCATGCTGATGCTGTGGCATAGAGATGTGGAAAAAAAGAAATAAGATGTACACCAAAAGGTACAGGCATTTGTAAAAGTTGCCCAGTACATAAAATATCAGAGAAGGTAATGAAGATTAATGGACACAAATAAAACAAAAACAGTGGACCTAAAAATTAAAGAGAAAACAGTTTGAGTCAGAGATCATAGGAAAAAAAGTGAAATAGGGAAAGGGCAGTCAGAAAATATTGAAGAACCCATTTAGTTCCTTCACTGCAGCACCTAAGTGTATTCATCACTGGCAAGTGAGGTGAGATTACATGGAAACAGAAAACAGTGTGCAGCACATTTTACAGACAGCATGTTTAAAAAAATAAAATGTCTATTTTTCACTTGTGTTTATCATTTATAGGCTAATTTAACCTAAAACTTCAAGAAACAAACAAAAGTAAGTTTGCTGAAAGGAAGACAAAACAAAAAATCAATGAACAATTCTTACAAAATGTACTCCATCCTGAACTAATTTGGGTTATGTGATCAGCCTATTGCAGCATACCAACCTTCACAGGGTCAGTGTGAATTATCACTGAACAGCAGCGGAAAGTGGGGGCTTTTATAGAGTAACTAATCCTTATGATCCACCTAGAGGTGGTGTACAGCATACATGCTTTATGGATTCCATGAGTAATGTTAGTGGGAACATAGTGCTCCTGTTTGGTTCAACCAGGCCAGACAGGTCATGAGAGAGAGAGGCCAGATAAACAGAATACAAGCTCCAGGTTAGGGTTGATCTGAAAAAATAAAGTTTAGGCAGAAATTGCAACCACAGCTCAAGGTATTCTGTAGTGAATCACAACTTCATCTTAGATTCCAGTTGGAAGGAAATGGATGACCTAAGAATAGTGCTCCACAAACTGTGTCAGCGATTCAAAAGAGTTGTGATCCAATGGATCACGTCTCGTAACATCACCGACAATGAAGGGGCTGGCAGATTGGCAAAGGAAGGTGGAAAGCTACCTCAGCCTGTTGCAAGATTAACTTTCGAGAAGGCAAAGAGTTTTATCAGAGTCAGATACCAAAACAAATGGGATGTAGAGCATCCAGGCCACACACAAAATGATAGGAAGTACTTGTTACAGTTGGGATTTGTAGAAGGTGATTTGTGTAACAGAATGTCAATGCATCGTGCTGATAACCTGAAGAATGCCGTGGGGGTTACAGATGGAACATTCAGTTGATAAACTAATTCAGAATGCCTTGGTGGATGGGTCCACATACAACGACGTTTAATGTGACGAATATAAGTTCATTCATGGGCAAAATTCATAAAGCACATACATGTAAAATGAGCTCCTCTCTGTCTTGTCTGGTCAATACATAACTGGCCGCTGTACTGAAGGTGGCGTCCAATCCACCCAAGTAATGTGGGACAGATTATGTAGACTTAGGAATATCAGTGTGATTCCTTCTTAAAAATAGTTACGAATCTTCTCTCATACTTCTGAATTACTTGTAACACATTGTGGCGGCCCTCGAAATACTTTAAGCCACATAAAATATATCCTTCCTCCAAAATCTTAGGAGCTATATCAAGTACGTCCTTCTTTGACAACTACAATCAACAAAAGGCCAAGAACCAACCGTTTGCATATATTAGTGCAAAACGGATTACGTCATAAACTCCCGGTGACGTATTAAATATATCATGTTCAATAACAATTAAAACCCGTGCAACATCATGATTAACCACAGAAAGACATATTACCGTGTAGATTAATTGCTAATAGACTAAGTGTGGTCAACATGCAGAAGTACATAAATAATCTTCTTTAACAATTAACCCCGTCAGTTGGAGAAAAAAAATCAAAGGATTTGATTTTGTTATCACAAAAAAATTGAGATGAAAAATCGCAATAAGAAGTATTTCAGCTGTATTATGGTGCATATTTGTACTAACGGGGCTGGAATTTAACCAGTTAAATCTGTAACATGTGTAATATCTGCAAGGCTCGAATTATGGAAAATTCTGTTAGCGTGTATATTTTTAATGCGAATCTCGAAATAAATAACCATTCTATTTTGTTATTATCAGCTGAGGTTGACAGAAATTAGAACTTACGAATACTCATGGTGATAGCCATTAGATAGAGCTTAGTGAGGGGGGGTAGGGTGGGGGGGGGGGGGCTATTGTTCTTAGGGGCTAGTATAATTTGTATATTTTCTAAGGGTCTGTCATCCTCTGTTTTCGGAAGTGCGAACATCCGATTAATTTCTGCAATGAGGGATGCTCATGTATCTGTCCGATCATATGAGTGAGGCGGTAGAGCTATTGAGAACGAGAAGCACTAAGAATAATTACCAAGAACATAGTCATGTGCTGGAGACGGACATAAGGCATTCATTTTGAAGCGTCTTACTAAAAAACTGAGTGTGTGGTGAAGCGTCACACATGAGGACGTAAGATATTTTCGGGGATTAGTGCTACTGAATGAGAAAGAGTCGACGGCACATGAGCGTATTTATTAAGAGTGCATTAGTCCATTGGGTCACAGATAGGAACTTAATGCATACATTGGATGTATATAGGTAAGGCCGTCAAGTATTAGTTGGGGGCGAAGCATGTAAGATGATCACGGATACGAAATGGTCGAGGGTCAAACTCGACGTGTTGCTGCGAGATGTATCTTATAAACAAAGACAGAAAAACATATAGCACAGGCTAGTAATTACTAGCGTGGGGAGAACACACACTAGTGACAATTTACAACATATACCACTCTATGAGCATCATACATCGGGAGTCAAGGATAATTATCCAATACATCGCGTACCAATGGTCGACACACTTGTACACACACATCTGAATCTTTCTCTGTCTGCGATGCAGGCTGTTGTCGGATACACATCTCGATACTGATACGGGGCTTTAGAATCAGTGCAGGTCTTACTCAGCTAGATGTTCTATCGATCTGCATAGCGAGGTAGTTGACCAGAACTCCCATCGCTTTGGTTAAGATGTGTTCTCAACTAGTCACTAGTGGGCGAGGGGAGGGGGGGGGGTGGAATGTTTGAGTAATTAGGGGGAGGGTTTCCTGATGTTGTCGCGAGGATATGACAGTGTGGGGAGTTGATAGGTGGTAGGTATCATAGGTGCGAGGGCAACTGAAGCGTGGAGGGGTGTAGTTGTGTGCTTGGCGAGATGGCTAACAGGATATAGGGAGAGAGAGTGTGTTGGTCGAGTGTATTGACACGGGAGGGGACACATAGTCTTGTGTGATATTAGGGGACAGTGGTTCAGAGGAATAGAACTGGGTGGGTGAGGGTGGGTAATCTAGGTTGGTGTCGGGGTATCTCTGATCAGGTCTGTAGGCAGTTGAGTTGATTGGAGGTATCATAGCTAAATATAGTTCTTCTATTGTTGTGTGTGGTGTATCATTCCGCGGCGAGGTTGTAAGCTGAGTCTTCGTTAGCACGCACAAATTGTAAGGAGTATATTGTTGACTGCCATTGGTGTTGGATGGTATGTCTCTAAGTCGTGTGAGGTTTTTGTAGGTTCTACAATATTCAGGGTAAAATGGAGGCTACGAGCACTGTCTTGTAGGCCGAAGCTATATCTATTCATGTGATTAGAGTTGGGGAGGTTTCTTCTGGGTATTGCTGCATTTTTGTGGGTAGGTGTGGGGAGTCATATCTCTCTGGTAATATAGTTAAGCAAGGTCTTCGAGAATTTCAGTACAGATGGTGGACATCTGGATAACGAATCCGCCACCATGTTAGCTGTTCCAGTATAGGAGCTTCATGTAAATGTTGCAGAGAATAGGTTGCGGTACAGATATTGGCTGGGAGCTAGATGAGTATTATAGGGTGAGATACAGCAAGACTTAATGGTTTCGATAATTACCCCGCTTTAAAGCTGCGACGGACGTTTGATGCGCCTTCCGGAAAAATGACGTGAGACGTCTCTCTCAGTGTCGAAATTAAACACTTTCAAGTTTCTGGGTGGCCCAAACGACAGCGCGAAGGTTGCGTAACACAGATCGCGCAGGTGGGGGTGATTCACACCGGGAATCGACACTAGAGGCAGATCGGGCGATTACTACTGACAGCGTTCTACACACGAGAGACAAACAATTCTTGATTCGAGAGCACACTCGCTCATAGCGAGAGACGGTAGGGGGAGTTATTTCTTTGTTTCCAGTCGCCATTACAGAGACCTGAGTAATGAGGGCAGGAGAGGAGGGCAAGAGCTGAAGAGATTGAACACACTGTGCGAGAGTGTCAGCGGAGCTGAGGAGCGGTCTTATAGTACTGTAGAGAAGGACGAGCACGGTAAGCAGGGGTCTTGGGTCGAAGTATGGTCCAAAAGGTCGGAAGGTTACTATTACCAAAGCACTTGTCAAGACTGAGGAGTACAACTTACCGGGAACATGATACTCAATCACATCGTGCGGAGCGGGACGGGGTCATGCGACATAAGTAGTCACAGATGGTAGGGTTGACACAGAACTATTCACATGGTGGAAGGAGGGAGAGGTTAAGTATGGAGTATCACTGGGTGTGTGATCCATGCACTACAGTGAGTGAAGATCCTTTTTCCTAGACAAGCTGTGGCTAGACGGCTCTGAGTAGGAGGTGAGTCTGCTCACACACTAAACACACGAGGGGGGCGGGGGCCGGGAGCTATCAGTTGTGCAGGGTGGTGAGGAGAGAGTACAATCTTATGGCACACACAGTATCTACACGTGGAGGAGACGCGTGGTGATGATTTATGTGGATAAATGTCAGAGACAGTGCTGGATACTCGTAAGAGAACACACACAACGCGGGTTCAAGCGCCTGCGAGGGATAGAGACTGGTTAACTATATTGTAGAACTGAGGGGGCCGAAAAGAGATATTGGAAATACAATGGAGTCTGTACAACTAGAAGATAAGAACGTTTAGGACTGTATCCATTAATAAGAGGGGAGTGAGTCGCAATTTGAGGTATTGTTCGTAAGACATCTCCTCTATATCGTACGAACATTCTCGTACGCTACCATCATTGAATGGCATGATAGGAGGCTCGTGAATGGCAGATGAGACTGGACAATACAAAGCAACACACATATAGACTGTAACAGAGCGAGACAGACAGGAATAATATATAGCTCAGACTATAGTCTACACAATAAGGTGATGCTCAGGAGAGAGACGCTGACAGGTGGGCGTATACAGAGCGAAGATAGGATAGATGGACAGGCCGGGTAGAGAGTT
Source organism: Oreohelix idahoensis (assembly GCA_024509875.1). NCBI lineage: Eukaryota > Metazoa > Mollusca > Gastropoda > Stylommatophora > Oreohelicidae > Oreohelix > Oreohelix idahoensis. The sequence goes on along the minus strand of JAMPIV010004669.1, from coordinate 138,033 downwards.
AGTATATAGACTACATTCCTTTAAGCAGGTATCTCAAATGCTGTTATGGTCAGAATTGTTTTATGTACACACCGAGGGTGATCAGCGGCTAAGTTGGCTAGTATTGACACAAAAGGTGAATTACATATTACTAGAAGTAAATTAGGACAATTATGTTGAGCACCTATGCAGGCGGGGTTTAACAACACAGGAGTCGAGTCGTGGGAGTGTGTTAAGTATGCCGTCGGCATATTCTATCATGTTTAGTTTGTTCTGTTTCCAGGGTAATAGCACGCAATTACTGAACGACCCAATGGCAAACTCTTAGGCGCACTAAGAACCGGCAGGTTAGTTCTGCAAGTGAAAATCTGGTATGGGAGGAAACAAGGCAGAGAGCACAACGGTTATGAGTATGAGGCCCCAACACATTCGATGACAGAGAGACAAGCACCAGGTATTGAGAGATGACGGACAGTGCCACTAGGACAACACACCCAACTTAGAGTGGCGAGCAACGGGGGTGAGGCCATGTCCGTGGGATCTACTTGGTCTACAAAAATGTAGGGCTACTCCTACACTACTCAGTGGGGAGAGTCTACAGCGTGTTTTCTGTGAGTTTTCACATCCTCAGGATGAGTGCCATTAATCTTCATTACCGCTCTGAATATTTATGTTGCGTGAGGAGAACTGATATTCTGTTAGCACATCATAGCGCAGGCCTCGCGGAGTCCGAGTACCTCTGGGGGGGGGGAGTGGGTGGGAGAGGGGGTGAGGGGGGTAGGTGGGGGAGGAGCAGGTGTGGCCACATAGACTGGGCCACACGCACCTCAGCAGGACAAATAGAGAGAGTTAGCACTACAAAAGCGAGACAGCGGATGGTCTGAGAGAGTTCTAATATCTTAGTATACGTAAGTGTGCTAGTATCGAGACCACAACGACGCACGCATGTTTGGGGGGGGGGCGGCAGACTATTAGTCAAATGATCCATGTGGTGGGGGGGGCCTACGTCGTCAGCAGGCGATTCCTAGTCCTATTCGAGGAGGAAATACGTAGTCCTAGGTTGCGAAGGTGTGGTAACGATGGTCAAGTAAATCGGGGTCTGCACTTTTTCTCTCGTTTTTATTTCGTACGTCTTTTATATTATAGCAGCTCCATTTGGAGACGGTGCGTACTGCTATGTCTCGATAGAACAGAGTTCGTCTACAACGAACAAACTCCACTAGTGTTGGTATGGCAGTGGTAAGGCGCTCAAGAGCAGTTAGAACAACGGTACATCATGTGTTCGAGATATCTAGCGACACTAGAGACTGTACGGTAGTTACAACGGAGACTAGAGCATCAATGTCTTAGAGGATTTATCATCATACGTATATGTACAGTCGTGAAATTGGGATAAACACATGTGCTATCACAAGGCCATACTGAGTGTCAAAATTACTGACAGTGCGCGGCGGGAGCTTGCGGGGTAGACGGCAGGTACACGACTTCTATCCAGATTCAAAGGGTGGGCTCCATCAGATCTAGCCAGCTAGACTATAGTTTCTGATTACTACTGAGAGTGCAGGTATCACAATAGGCAGACGACTACTCACTCGAATTTCACGTGATAGCAGCTTGATAGCTAGCCCTTCCTCACGGCGTAGTTCGCCTGGAATCAGTGAGCTACTATAGAGAGTCTGGCATACTACTCCAAGGGACATAAACAAGGGTGAGAGGTGCTAATGTGTTTCACATCTCTATAGTCAATTCTGTGAGGCAGGATGAGCGAGCTGTCTTACAGGCCCTGATCAATTAGGATCGTCCTTGATAAGTAGACAACGTCGTGAGTGATGAGTGTACGACAGGCTCGACTCATCTCGCTGTTCAGTACAGGTTCATCCTATCTCAGCTCTCAATCTCACTCTCGAGCGCATCTTTGCTCCCATCGGATACTAGAACACGTCACCATTCAACCGTCATGGTCGTAAGGGGGATTGGGTTGATCAGTCAGCAGGAAATGTGGCTTCACAACAAACTACACCATATCAGCCGTCTATCCCTGACACACAACGCCAAGTGTAAAGAGGATAGGGAGAAATACTCCGGACGGAGTCCAGGGCAGCACAGATGGACGAGCGCACGGCTCGCATAAGTGCAACTCCGGAATAGCTACAACTACATGAGAGCGTACATCACTGTACTTCCTGGGCTCAGTACATGGCAGGGAACGGGAAGTGTCTGAACGTGGATGACGGCCTGTGATTGAGAGGGGCACGGTGGGCTAAGAGACTAGACTACAAAAGGAACGACTGTGTAAATGGACCCAAACAGGAAAAAACAGTAGCTATTGTTGTCTAGACCTGCGCGAAAGAGAGGGTCACAATGCCGTCGGGCAGAACACAGAGGTTGGAGTCATTCTGAGACATACGGAGTGTTCGGAGACTAGTGAAAGAGATGGATCGGGAGCTAGTGTGGTGGAGGGATCGCGAGTTGTGATGCACTTTGAGAGACTCTGATTCAGTCGCTGTCTGAGTACTAGCGTGAAGTGCATAAGACCTGGGAGCTGCGGACACAGCATCCGGGACAATCAGGCATTTGTGAGAGGAATCACTTCAGATACGACGTCGAGTGTGGTGTGTCGCGCAGGGGGCAAATCTGTACTGAAAAATGGAATTGCAGAGCAGGGAGGACAAAGAGGGTCAAAGGCATGAGGGGGGTGGTGCAGGTGAGTCACAGAACTCGAGAACCAGACCACACATCACAAGGAGTTAGTATTGTATATTAGATAACGAATGAGGCGGATATATGGAGTATACCATTATGTGGTGGTCAACTCTCACTGGATAATCTCATCTATAGACGTCACGGTCGCACGTTATGGCACATTGCACAGCTTTAACTACAGACGTTCATCAGGGAGACACTGCACAGTTGGGGTGGGGGCGGTGACACCGGTCTGGTCGGGGTGGCGCGGGGGACACTGAAACAGACACTATAAGGGACATCGTTATACTATGCACGAATATCGGGAGGCGTCAGAAGGTGCGCGGGGCCAGACGGCAAAGACTAGCCATAGAGTACCATCTGCAATTCACAAAAACGTACTCAGCTCACTATAGTCTGCAAATTTTACTCTTCTTATCCCTTTCTACTTTTGGAGCATACGCGGGGTCAGACTACGTGGGGTGAGCAGTGCTTACACAGGTTTCACGCGCGAGTCGCGTGAGGGGGGATAGGAAAGAGGATGCACGGAACCAGCGGAGAAAGGCCGCACGTTAGTCTTGAGCGTCAGCGTCTACCACACAGTCGATAGATAAAGGTTTAAATAATACTACATATTTAGTTGTTTAATATTCTAAAAATGTTTTGGGGTATTATAATAATAAGTGCTATGTGTAGGATTCTGCGAGGGCACACCAGGTATCAAGTCGTAAGGGGCTCACATGAGCCTAGAGGGGACGTATGATATTCGTGAGGAGTGTACTATACACAGTGTTAGGCATTTCTTTGGGGAGAGGAGGGAGCGGGTGGTATTGGTGCAGGAATGAATTTAGCAGTCTGCGACTAACGGTACGACACAATGACGAGTTAAAGACGCGAGTGCATGGTGTAGATTATAAGTAGTTAAGATCTCTTAATATCTATATTAGAGTCCTGAAGAGGTGTAGGCTCTCGGAACAGCTGTATTGTACGTGGAAGGCTGATGCATACCATCAAAGCTGGCAGACGCTGGAGCTGGGTTGGTCATGTCCTCAGAAGAGACCCCGATGCCATCACAAGAACAGCTATGCTTTGGACCCCTGAAGGAAAGCGAAAGAGAGGCCGACCAAAAAAACAACTTGGCGGAGGACTGTGGAGGCTGAGATGCAAAGAATGAACCAGAGTTGGGGCACTGTACGAAGGATGGCCACCGACCGTGCAAAGTGGAATCAATTTGTTGTTGCCCTACAGGACACCACTAGGCCTGATGGCCACTGACTGCTTTGACGGTCGGTGGTTAAGGATCGAAGAAGAAGAAGAATAAGAGGCTCAGCAGCTCGAGAGAAATTGATTATATGTTTTCTATAGTAAGAACAACTACCCAAGAAACCGCGAACGTGGCGAACAGAAGTAGGAGGAGGCATATCACGGATGGCCTGCACTTTAGCATCATCCGGGCGGACACCCTCTTGGTTGATTATGACGCCAAGATATTTAGCTTCGGTCTGTAAGAAGGCACATTTGCTTAACTTGAGCATAACATTATGTGCTCTCAATCGGTTAAAAACTTTCTCCACATGGAGTAAATGATCCTCATGGGTTCCTGGAGTGTGAATCAGGATGTCATCAACATAAGCCAAGGCGTAAGATTGCATGCCCTTCAGTACTTCGTCCATGAGGGACATATACGTGGCAGGGCTGGTCTTTAGACCAAATGGCATGACATTCCACTGGTAACTCCCAATATGTGTAGAAAAAGAGGACTTCATTTTGGCTTCCGGTGACATCGGAATGCACCAGAATCCAGAACGGGCATCTAGGGTAGTAAACCACTTAGATTTGCCAACGGTTGCCAAGATATCATCAACCCGAGGAAGGGGGTATGAGATAACTTTGGTGATGGCATTTAAGGCCCAATAATCGCAACAGAAGCGATTAGTACCATCCTTCTTAGTGACTATTACAATGGGGGAAGACCAGGAGGATCGGGATCTCTCAATGATACCTGCCGCTAACATATCCGTAATCGATTTCTCCACGATCTCCCTATTCTTAAGTGGAGTGTGGTACGGCTTAAGTGAGACAGGCACTTCAGTGGTGGTATGGATTTCCATTGTTACAGTATTGGTTCTCTTCAGTTCCATGTCTGAGAGAGCAAAAATATCATGATTATTCTTGACGAACTGACGAATGCGACTGGCATGTGGGGAGTCAGTTGTCACTTGCTCCATTAATTGAGCAAGGCATGTGGGTGGCACATTCAGGGAGGAGGAGGGAGAAGGAGAAAGTTGTGGAAGGAGAGGTGGAGGAGAAGATGTTGTTTCTTTCATCCAATGTGAAGGAGGGGGTGGCGTAGAAAATGTAGGAGAGGAAGATAAGTAGTGCTGAGGAGGGTAGTTACCATGTGGTAAATGCGCATGTGTAACAGCACTAATGGTATTCAAACTCCAAGGAGAAGGCTTCTTGAAGGAAGAAGATCGTCTATCATTTCCCAGGGGAGGACAGGTATGCAGAAGGGAGGGAGCATTGAGAGAACATGTATGGGGGGTTGGGAGTTTAGAAGACAGTTGGGAGTGGTTGGTGACACGGGCAACAATAGTACCTCTGGGTATTGTAAGAGGTTTTCCTGAAGAATTTAGGAGCATAAGGGGAAAGTCACGTGACGTGGACACAGTGACAATGCCATAGACGACATGGATACAGGGATCATCGATGATGTCTGAGTCAGGCAGAGGTTCCACGTAAGCAGAATGACCTGAGGGTATATAGTCGGACCGTTTGACCCGACCAGTAACGATAGTAAGACAATGAGGTTTTAAGGTAACAGGGGCAATAACTCTAACAAGAGACGCAATGTGGATATCATCCTGAAGAGGGATGTACTCACCATTTACACGGATCTGTTTCAAGTCAAAGTAAATGCGCACTCTGTGATGAAGAAAGAAGTCACGACCAAGAATGAAATTCCTAGTCATCCCACTAGCAACAATAAAAGGATGTGCAAGAGATTGAGATCCAATCTGGAGGCGAATGATAGCCGTTCCAATAGAACGCAAAGGTTGTCCAGTGACAGAAGTTAAAGAAGTGGAAGAAGGAAAGAATTGGACGTGTTTGCGGATCTGGCGAAATAACTGTTCTCTTATTAAACTAACAGTAGCACCAGTATCCACAAGAGCGCGATAATTCTTTTTATTAATGGCAATTAGACAAGAAGAAGGGTCAGGAGTGACCGAAGGAGGAGAGATATAAGAGATGGAAGTCGGAGAGACCGTAGAAGAGGAAGAAAAAATTTTCGGACTTTCACAGGACTTGTGAAAGTGACGAAATGTGTTTGCTTTGCGAGAGGATCTAGTGCCCAAAAGAGGTGGGTTAAAGCCACACGACGCGATCCTATCTATCGGGTGGCGGAATGGTTTCCCTGGCCCATGAGAGGCTGGGGGTGGAACTGTCCACGGTTGAATGAACGTGGAGGGATACGAGGTGGTTGCATGGGGTTGGATGGTAACCATGAGAGCTGGTGCGGCTGACGTTGATCATTCACCGGTTGTTGAGGTTGTGATCTAGCGTGGTTCAAGGTCCTGTTAAGATTATGTCGATTCTGCACACAACTTTTTGATGTGTGTCCGGCCAAACCACAAAAGTAGCAAATGACTGGAGCTACTTGTTGAACTTGTAGAGCAGATGGGTGACGTCGGTGTTGAGTGCGCTGAACAAACTGTTGGCGATAAGATCCCAGCAATGGAGTATCGCACGGCTGTAACATGGATGGTTGCTGCCAAGACTGACGGTAATGACTGATGTCCATTGGCTCTTCATCTGTGTGATCGTGTGCACGAGGTTCACGCCCAAGTCTATTTGCAAACCGTTTCTTCACATTGTCTTCATTTATTGCTAGTTGAATGGCATCAAGGATTGTCTGTGGGTCTTTCCTTATTAAATGAAGTTTCAGCGCATCTGACTGGAGACCATCGATAAAAATGCCAACAAGTTGGTTTTCCGTATCAGTAGACGCAGAGGAAGGTTCCACTAAAGCATCTTCAGCCAGGTTTAACAACCTATCGGCAAAAAACTGAACCGATTCGTGACAGTCCTAATGGAGTCCGCGAAGCAAAGTCCAAGCATGTTGGTGATCCTTAACGGAAGAGTAACGGCGGATGAGCTCCTTCTGTAAAGAGGCGAAGGTCTCGTCTGGAAATAACTGTGCACGGCGACGTAGATAGTCAGTGACAAGTGACTGAGATGATAAGAAGGCAACACGTTTGCGATCGGCATCAGTGGCTGATGGAATCAATGAAGAAAATTTCTCAATGTCACGTAACCACTGCCGAAAAGTGGACGGATCGCCACAAAAAGGCTTAACAATGTTATTGATGTTGTGCAGATTTGCACTCTGTGTAACCAAGCTAAGGGTGGTAGCAATAGCTTGTAGAGAACTATTAGGAACTTCAGCGTTATCTGGCAATGGTTGACTTAACGCATGCTGTTGTTGCATGTCTTGTATCTGCTGTTGTAATAACAGATTTTGTTGTTGGAGCAATTGTATTTGATTTTCAAACTGCTGTTGCATATTTGGATCCATCATGCATAAGCTGTACCACACCAAAAATGACAATCTCTGGTGTGTGAAAGGTCACGGGCACCAAAACGTTTCTTTATATGTGGCCGGGTTGAGCAGACGGGAACGACACCTAAAGTTAAGGCTCGTGTGACAGTGTAGATCGTGATAGTGGATTTTGTGGAAAGGGATGTAAATCTGTATTTCCCTTGAGATAAGGGAAATAATCCCAAGACTTTCCTTATTGTGTTTCTTCTGGGAAATACTGGTTAATCACCAGAGATAATAATTCCAGAAGGGAGGGACAACCCAGGTAATTAGTAGAGCTCGTAAGTGCCTTGATGGTTCCAAATTTTATCTTGAAGGGTTGAATATAATCGGCAACTCAAACAGTCAAGTGAAACTTCAATAGAACAGATTACTTGAAAGATCCGAATAGTTATATAAAAGGTGTACTTTATTCAGTTTCGTTTGAGGAAAATGATGCTGTGGCAGTTCGATGGAATTTCTGGTGGGGGAAAGCAAAACTGCCAGCTTTAGCCTCTAAGTCGAAAGGCTTACGGAGTTTCTCGTATACTGTAGTCGTTTTGTTATCTCTGTGGAAATCCTAACGAAATGAAAATTCGATTCGAAACCTCAATTATAACTAAATCGAACTTACGTCCTGTGGAGTGAACCACAAATATAATCGTTGCAGGGGTTAGTGCTGGGTCACTTAACTGTCCTGGGTGGTAGAGGATCTCTAGATGGATATTATTATCCAAACCGTAGGAGTCAAGGGCTTTTTCGTTCAATAGTAGATGTAGCGCCAGGTTGCTCCAAACCTAAACTAAAGAACGCCCTATGTTGATTTGACTCTAGCATTGAGTTACTGTCTCAAGCTCTCTGACTGGTTACTAAGATGCATCAGTTTTTATACTTGTCTGGTGCTATGGCTTGCCAGAGGAAGTATTTCTCATTGGAATTAAGACCGGAAACCTTCTAATGATTGGTCTTGGGGGCTAGTGGACTGTTGAAATAATCTTTAACCTAACTAACTACGAATCCTCTAGTCTAAAATTATTGTTTCTATGTGATGATGACCAACCATTGTTTAAAGTTCTCTCTAATCTAAATGTTTTCCGGTCTGACTTGTATGGAGGCCACACAAGGTTTGATGACATCATGGGTTCTTGTGTGTCATGACTGATGATGTCATTGATTCTTGACTAGTGGTTTATTTATCTAACTAGTCATTCATAAAATACTTTACTACAAGGCTAACAGTTGTAGCTACTTAATAGTCTACCCTGTTACACCAGCGACTGTCTGATTCCAACAGTAGTTGAGCCTGAATCCCTGAGTACAGACACCTGGGTACCATTCATGAATCCCCTGTGAAATACTAGAGTACCTGTGCCATCGTGAGCAGATAGGCTTACAGCAGATAAGAGATGTCCGCACTTTTTTTTTTTTTTTTTTCTTAACCAGCAGCACTTGGGCTTTCAGCCCTTCGGCCCAATGACATGTCATTGAGAGGCTGGGGAACCTGAGGACTTTCCTTCCAACCCGGTCAGGAGCTTCGCTCCTTCCCATCCACAGAGGGTTTATCACAGGAGCCGTTCAGGCTATTCAGTCAAATTTCCGGCCGTAAACATTTCTTCAAACGCTGACACCCGGGTTTGAACCATGAACACCTGGTCGCCAGTACAACGCCGAAGCCATTACACCAGCGCGGCTCCCATGTCCGCACTTCAACACTGTAGTAGAGTTAGACATTCCTGGCAACGAGAAGCAACATCAAAATCGAATGCGCAACATGCAGCTGATTGATTTTGAACACCCAATTCTTGATTCACCATTAGTGCATTACCAGTAAGTGTCGCCCCCGCATTATGTTCAGACCGCACCGGGGCACGTGAACGAGATCGTTGCCTCTGGTGATCAAAAGAATTGCCTTGATTTCTAAAGCCCTGTGCATTATTTTTGTTTTGGTAGGTTTGATTATTATAATTATTATTACTCCAACTGTTTTGATAAGGATAAAAATTATTTTGTCTCTTCCAAGTGGAATTTTGTTGGAAATTATTATTCCTGAATTGAGGCGACTGATTTCGGAATTGTTGCCTCCCTCTATTGACATTATCATTCCTGTTAAAATTCCCATTCCTATTATAATAATTATCATTATACCTTCTTGGCATAAAATTCCTATCCAGGCTATGAGCTCTGGGTCCACCATTAGTGTTGTTCCAAGTTGCAGTTGAGGCAACTGGTAGTGAATCTTTAATGAGGCTATTGCTAATACAAGCACCAGGATGTGCTGTGCATTATTGTTTTGCAATTTCTTCTAATGAAGATAGAGTCATAGGCTTGCGTTCGTACAAAAAAGACCAAAATGGTTTGCTTACAGAGGATAACACTTTATCCCTTAACAACAGATCCATAAAACTGTCATATGTTTTCTCAATTCCTGAGAGCTGAACCCATCTATTAAAAGTAAGACGTATGGCAGAGATGAATTCTGAGAAGTCCTTCCCAGTTTCAGGAATCATAGTTTTAAATCTCATCTGATATCCCTCTGCATCAAGTTGATAGCGTTTTAATAATAATGCTCTAGCAGCATCATGGTTGTTACTAAGAGTCTCATCCATTGTGCTTATAGCAGTCAAAGGCTCTCCGTTTAAAAATTCCATAAGTTTAACACACCATTGTGATTTGTCTAATTTATGTGCTGCACATACAATTTCATAGCGACTTAAGAAGCATGAAATGTCATCAAAACCTGGGTTAAAAATTGGTAAGCGAAATTTAGCATTACCGTTATTTTTACCTGAGGAATTAGTAGTATCCGAAGTACTATTAATTCCATTCTGACCCCTTAATTTCAATTCCTCCAAATGGAGAAGCATCATTCTTTCTTCATGTGCCAAGGTCAGAGCCTTCTTCTCCTCCATTTCTCTATCATATTGCATTTCTCTCTCTTCTGCAATATGTCTCTTCTCCTCTAACTCCAGCATATCAAGACGCCTTTCTTCTTCCTATTTCTCCTCTATTTCTCTTCTCTTCTCCTCTCCTCTTTAGCTTCCTGTTCCTGTAATTCGCGCTTCTTTTCAGCCTTCCTTTCCTCCTCCTCTTATTTTGCCTTAGCCAACTCAGTCATGGCAAACTCCCTCAACACTTCACCTTTATAGCCAAAAGCTTTGCCCTGATCGACAAAGTAATCTAATGTAGCCATTTTAGCTAATACTGTTACTTACTCAGTCGAAATATAATGACTAGTTGCTTTACAATTCTTTGTAAGCAATGAATGTTGCTATATTATTATTGCAATAATTACAATGCATATTATATTAATATCGTGTAACGAAGAAAAAATAATAGCGCAAGTGAAAAAAAATTAATAAATTAACATATGAAGTAATATCACACGAAAAGACCAATGACAAACAGAGAAACATTAGCAGTAAACAGAGTAAGAAAATTCTAATAGTGAACAAAACATGAAACAGCAAATAGGTCAATCTTGCTTAAAATAGACACCGGACAGGACCCAGACAGAAGTATAAATAGCTAGCTTGTAAAAACTAAACGACAGGCAGATGAGACTAACACCACGAACAAATCTATCACAAAAATAAGGAAAATAGAACTAGACAACAATGCATGTACAGACAAATAAACGAAACATCACAGCTAACATAAACTATCGAAAAGATCAAATAGCGATCTGAATACTTCGACGAGATTGCTCGAGTCGGAATCACCGCTCATATGATATTTACTATACTAAATCCCTACAGAAACATCTGACATGAGCCCGGATAGCTCCGAGATGAACCTCTTTGTCAGACCTCCACCCAACCGCACATGAAAAAAACCACAGAACAAGAATATACACATAAAGACATAAAAAGCAATGATTACGAAGGGTCTAACAATAGTACCTGATCAGAAAAAAGCATTAAAATGGCGCACTTATCTTTTAAAACTGCAATCCCCTCCAGATGCTAGTTGAAGGCTGGATCCCGTGCTGCCTTGAAAATGTGGTCCAACACAGCCGTGTAGAGTCTGATTGTGCAGTAGATAAGGGCCACGAACATCAGTTGACCAGGACAGTAAACCTGAACAATGACATCTGACAGTGGACTTGATTTACAAAAAAAAATGCTGACTAAAGTTGGCGGTTTGACTTGGAAGCCGGTGGACATGCGCACTCCACTTCAAATTATGCAAATAGGGCCAACAGTGACGAGTTCGCGTAAAGTTCTTGAAAAATGTGTTTCCAATCACAGTTCTTTCATATTACAGATTATAAACGTTCTTGATGTCAAAATCCCCAGAACTGGGCCACCATGTTCTGTTTGTTACAGTTGGGATTTGTAGAAGGTGATTTGTGTAACAGAATGTCAATGTATCATGCTGATAACCTGAAAAATGCTGTGGGGGTTACAGATGGAACATTCAGTTGATAAACTAATTCAGAATGCCTTGGTGGATGGGTCCACATACAACGACGTTTAATGTGACGAATATAAGTTCATTCATGGGCAAAATTCATAAAGTACATACATGTAAAATGAGCTCCTCTCTGTCTTGTCTGGTCAATACATAACTGGCCGCTGTACTGAAGGTGGCGTCCAATCCACCCAAGTAATGTGGGACAGATTATGTAGACTTAGGAATATCAATGTGATTCCTTCTTAAAAATAGTTACGAATCTTCTCTCATACTTCTGAATTACTTGTAACACATTGTGGTGGCCCTCGAAATACTTTAAGCCACATAAAATATATCCTTCCTCCAAAATCTTAGAAGCTATATCAAGTACGTCCTTCTTTGACAACTACAATCGACGAAAGGCCAAGAACCAACCGTTTGCATATATTAGTGCAAAACGGATTACGTCATAAACTCCCGGTGACGTATTAAATATATCGCGGTCAATAACAATTAAAACCCGTGCAACATCATGATTAACCACAGATAGACATATTACCGCGTAGATTAACTGCTAATAGACTAAGTGTGGTCAACATGCAGAAGTACATAAATAATCTTCTTTAACAGTACTGATGAGCGTAACTGTAACACTGATAAAGGGACTGCTGAACGTCTGCTTCAAAGTTGCCCAACATATGCGGAACAGAGAAAGCACGTATGACTGAAACCAGTACCATTCGTGGAAAAGCTCTACAGAGATGCAGATAACCTTAAACTGACTACTGCTTCTTTGAAAACATTCAAGTAGACGTCTGAGAGTGTACGAAGAAGAAGTAGAATGCAAACATCTGTATGAAATGCACCATCAACCCTCAGGATAAATTGTGACGATGCTTGTGCACATGTCATCTCAGTGCAGGGAAGAGGTAAAAATGGTAAATTCTAGATGGCTGATTACGTCACAAAGAATTACTAAGTGTCTTACAGTTGTTGTTGCAAACTTCCCAACAAAACCACACAAGTGACTTACTAAAGAGCACCCGTCAGGCATGTTGTAGTAGTCAACGAATGTAAGGTTGTGCTTGTGGCTGGCAACCTCAAATTTTAAAACCAAATTGCTATAGAAATTACTGCTGCTAGACTAAGTGAATGCTTGATGCAGACGTCCTACTAGGGTACCAGCTGATGGAGTGGCTCCGAACTGTATAAGGAGCACTGAAGAAAATGATGCAGAAACACAAAAGAAGAATAATATTATAGTGAGAACTTTGCAAGAAATATGCTGACCTAATCCAGCTGTTCTCATAATAGGATTTTTCCAGTGTTTTTGTACTTCTTGTTTGTCACAAATCCTTGATAACTGATACAGTTTTGTAATGCATTTGGTGTAGATTTCTTACTCCATGGGAGTTGCCGAACCATTGTCGATAACTGTGTTCAGTTTTGGCACATCCAGAAAAAGTGAAGAGCAGTTGCTGAAGATCATCAAGGAGAACTTTGATCTCAGACCTGGGAAAATAGTCAGGTGCAGTTTTTTTTTCTCTTCTTTCAATAGATTCTGTGATTTGTGTTTTTTTTTTTTTTTTTTTGGTATTCTTTGGTTCCTTTCATTTCTTTAGATCAAGCCTTTTTTATTAATAGTTTTTTTTAGCAGGAGCAAATCTGTAAACTTTCTGGTGTGGTGGTAGTACCAATGAATATTAAATGATCATGAAGTGACACACCAGAAACTACACAAGGCTTTTTTAAGTTATATCTGCAGTTTATCAAAACTAATTGTCCAGGTTGCTATAGTAACTGTTCTGTTTAAATTTTCTTCATTATTACATTGTTTGCTCTGTGTAGTTCCAGGGCGGTCTTTAAAGTAGCAAAGAAAGAATAGAACAATCGCACCTTCAGGCATGTCGTACAAAATAATTAATATAAGGTTTGCATGTTGCTGGCAGTCTCATCATGTAAAAAATAGTCACAGAAACCACCCCTGCAAGAGCATGTGACTGCTTGTGCAAGGGGACCAGAGACCCGAGTCCCCTTGTAGGAAGCCAGCACAAAGCATTCACATGCTCTTGCAGTGGTGATTTCTATTGCAATTCATTTTACATGTTGAGTTTGTAGATAACATTGCAGAAGAACACGTTTTGGAAGATACCACTGTTGTAAAACACAGTGACAGATGCCATTGCTGTAAAACAACTATTAGGAGATACTATCATAGTACAGGTGAACCCTGCTTTTACGGCAGGTTAGGTTCCAGGCCCTTGCTGTAAAGCGAGAATCACTTTTTTCTCTTGTAAATGCATAGCAAAGCCTACTAACATGTTTAGACTATCATTTATTAAGTTAGCATTAGAACTAGACATAAAAACCATAGTATATTAATAAGAATATATAGCTTAGAGCACGCATTGCTTACCTCAAAATATTTAATCCTTAGCTTACAGTGATTGGTAAATGCAAACTTGAGAAACAGTTAATATTTATTGTAGTAAAGATGAAGGAGATAGAACAGTTTCATCATCATCTAACAATCTTAGTCTTTTTGATGGTGGAGATATGGATGGAGCTCTTGAAGGGGTTGCTGCTGATGAAGTTGAAGGAATGCTAGCTGTTGATGTGGAAGGTTGAGATGCTAGTTTCATTAAATCTTGGCCACATAGTTTTATCATTTCTAACTTTGCATCTAAAGTAAGAGGGTTAAGACTCCTCTTTTTCTCTCTAGAAGACTTGGATGCCATTATAATTTAAGTAAAAATTCACTTTTGTATATAATATAACAAGTTTAAAATGTGAGAGAACACTGAGAATGATCAAATGGCAGAATCAGACAGAATTATCGACATCAAGATGGCGCCTGACTCCAATTTAAAAGATTTCTATTGGTGGTCGTGGGTTGGCCGAAAAATGTGGAGAAGGGCTTTAATTGAGAAGCGCCATATCAGCGCAGCGCCGTAAAGTGGGGTTAACTTGAACAAGACATAATAAAACAGTTGGTGGGATAGAGCCCTGCAGGAAGTCACAAAAGGAAACACCATCACAATAAAACACAATGGGAGACAATTTGCGGTGTGATACATCAGGGAAACATCTTATCTGAACCCTTGCAGTAAAACAAATCATGAGAGATACCTTAATGTAATGGTAGATATCATGGTGAAATACATAATGGATGGTACTTAACAGTACAACACATATTGGGAGATACATGACCTCTTATCTTCTTCTTTGATCCTTATCCGCCGACCGTCAAAGCAGTCAGTGGCCATCACGCCTAGTGGCGTCTTGTAGGGCAACAACAAATTGATTCCACTTTGCTCGGTCGGTGGCCATCCTTCGTACAGTGCCCCAACTCTGGTTCATTCTTTGCATCTCAGCCTCCACAGTCCTCCGCCAGGTTGTTTTTGGTCGGCCTCTCTTTCGTTTTCCTTCAGGGGTCCAAAGCATAGCTGTTCTTGTGATGGCATCGGGGTCTCTTCTGAGGACATGACCAACCCAGCTCCAGCGTCTGCCAGCTATGATGGTGTGCATGTTCTCTTGCTTGCTACGAGTAAGCAGATCCTGGTTAGTGATGGTATTTGGCCAAAAGATTCTTAGGCATGTTGTGTGAAAAGAGGACAATTTCGACATTTCCTTCTCTTCTGTAACATTCCGCACCATAGAGAAGCACAGAAAGCACACAGCTCTGATATAATCTTAATTTTGTGCTTGTGCTGTATTGGGAGGACTTCCAGATGTTGTTTAGGCTAAAGAAGGCTGTTCTTGCCTTATTCATTCTGATGTTGATGTCTTTGCCTGCCCCGCCGTCTGGTGTTACTATGTTTCCTAGGTATGTGAAGGTATCTGTCTGTACCAATTGCTGATTCCTTACTGATATGGGCTCAGGGTTGCTCACACTGAGCGTCATGACCTCAGACTTCTTTAAATTGATATTCAAGCCCACCTGCTGGCTAAACTTATTAAGTCTATCCGTTTTTTCCTGGATGTGTTGATGTGAATGTGCTAGTAGTGCAATGTCATCTGCATATTCCAGATCTTCCAATGTAGAAAATGTTGTCCATCTTATTCCTCTTGGACTGCCCTCTGTTGTCTGGCGCATCACCCAGTCTATGACTGTTAAAAATAGAGTGGTTGATAAGGGGCATCCCTGTCGTACTCCTGTCTTCACCTCAAAGGTTAGGTTGCTCTGCCCAACACTACACGTAAAGTTGGCATAGAGGCTTTTTATGATTGACACTGTGCAGCTTGGAATTCCATAAGCCCTCAGTATTTTCCATAAACTGTCCCTATGTATGCTGTCGAAAGCCTTTTCAAAATCAACAAAATTAATGTAAAGCTGTCTTTGCCATTCTGAGCACTGCTCTATAATGTTCCTGAGAGTGAATATATGATCTACACATCTCCTGTTCTTTCTAAATCCTGCTTGTTCTTTCCTCAGTTTGTGGTCTACTGCCTTTGAAATTCTCTGTATAATTATCCTGCCTAGTATTTTGCTGG
The DNA here is from genome assembly GCA_024509875.1 of Oreohelix idahoensis. NCBI lineage: Eukaryota > Metazoa > Mollusca > Gastropoda > Stylommatophora > Oreohelicidae > Oreohelix > Oreohelix idahoensis. The sequence goes on along the minus strand of JAMPIV010004669.1, from coordinate 121,907 downwards.
GAACTGAGAGAAGAGTGATTCCTCTCCAATTATTGCAGTCTGCAAGATCTCCCTTCTTGGGCAATTTGACAATTATTCCTTTGTTCCACTCTGATGGTGTTGTCCCCATTTTCCAGACTTGTGCAAATAGTGGTTCTAATAGTTCTGCTGCTAGCTCAGGGTCTGTCTTAAATAGCTCTGCATTTAAGTTATCATGGCCCGGAGCTTTGCCGTTCTTTAACCCTTTGATTGCTGTGATGATTTCTTCTTTGCGTGGAATGTCTGTATTCACATCTAGATCGTTTTCAGCTTCAGGAACATTCAATTGTGTCTCTGGTGGTTCCTTGTTCAGAGTTTCTCTGAAGTGCTCTGCCCATCTTGTTTCCTGTCCCTCTGCTGTCGTGATGAGATTACCTTGCTTATCTCTTACTAATGTAATATTGTTTGCACCTCGTTTTCCGCTGATGAATTTAGTTATTTTGTATACTGTGCTTTATTCATTTCTCAGTGCTGCCTCCTCTGCCTGTCTTGCAAGATCGTCTAGGAAATTCCTTTTGTTGGCTCGGGTTTGGCGTTTAACTTCCTTGTCCAGCTGACTGTACTGTTCACTATATAGTTGCTTTAACCTGGGGGACTTCGCTTCTGTTTTCTTTCTTTTCATTTCCTTTCTCATCGTTATGGTGTTTAATGTTTCTGGTGTTATCCAGTCTTGCTTCTTCCTTTCCTGGAATCCCAAGCATGATTTGCTGCTTTCTTTGTATATTGTTGAAATGGTGTTGAAATTCTGGTCTATATCATCAGTCAATGTCTTTTCCTGACTTTTGGCAAATTGATATCGTTTCTTTATGTCGGCCGCAAAAGCTTTTCTGGTAAGGGAGTCCTTCAATTTGCTGATGTCAAACCTTTTCTGTGTAGTTACAGTTGGTGCAGCCCTTCTTAGTTTCACTTTCAGTTTTGCTACTACTAAATGGTGATCACTTCCCACATCTGCACCTCTTCTTACCTTCACATCTTGTAATGCATGTCTCCATCTACCGTTAAGCATGATGTGGTCTATCTGGTTTTTATCCCAACCATTTGGTGATTCCCATGTTAATTTGTGAATTTCTTTATGTGGGAAGAGTGTTCCTCCAATGACCAGGTTGTTAATGCTACAGAAACTTATTAGTTTATCCCCATTTTCGTTTGCTGTTCCGCTGCCGCATTTCCCCATTGTTCTTTCATTATATGTATTGTGTGTACCAACTTTCGCATTGAGGTCTCCCAATACTATAACAAGATCATATCTAGGTGTGTCTTCCATTTCTTTCTGCAGTTGTTGATAGAATTCATCCTTGACCTCCTCATCGCTATCATTCGTTGGTGCGTAGCATTGTATTATTGTAGTGTTGGTGAATCTCCCTCTCAATCTTAATCTTATCAGTCTGTTGTTGATGGGTTTCCATTCCAGTAATGTCCTTTCTATTCCTTTCTGTAGAATAATGGCTACGCCTTCATTGTGCTGTCCATCCTCTCTTCCAGAGTAAAGTACTGTTTCTCCTGTTGCTGTTTTAACATTTCCTGCCCCTGTCCATCTGCTCTCGCTTATCCCTAGAATGTGTAACCTATAGTTTCTCATTTCTGCTGTGACCTGTCTTAGTTTACCTGTCTCGTACATTGTCCTGACATTCCAAAAACCTATTCTTGTATCCTGTTTTGCGGTCAGGACATCCGTTTTCATGTCAGTGGCTTCCTTTCGGCTTTCACCACTGACAGTCATACGAGCCACAGACTCCGAATGTGCATCCCGCAGCAAAGTTTGTTCATTTATTGTTGTTTCCGTAACTTCATTGTTTTTTTTACACAGACAGGGGTGTCAGCCCTATGCTAAAACCCCCAACCTGGAGGACCAGGGTACCAGCTTTTGTCTGACTCCTACCCACACCGACCAGTCCAGCTTGGTTGAACCTACCAGGAGTAAAACTCCCACTGGCATAGCTCTGGGGATTGTCAGGGTACGCAAGCTGCCATACCGACCTCTTATCTGAACACTAGAAAATCAAAATATTTATTAAAAAACTGGAATGTTTTTTTTCCGTTCAAATAAATCATTAAAAAACACTTTTTTTATTTGTTTGTTTTAATCAAACATATGTTTGGAGATACCTTCTTAATAAAACACCTTTTATTCATATTTGTAAGTGATTTATATCTCTTTATTACACATAATAGAATAAAAAGTCCTGCTATAAGACTCTCCGCTGAAAGAATCGGTCAAACAATGAACAATTGTCTCAATGGCGTCCCACAGCGATGAATAAAAGTGATGTCATAAATATACGGAAGCAGAAACGCAAAACTATATATATTTTATTCCATTTTCTTCTTTTGATTTTTGTTGAAGTTTCTTTGCTTTATTATTGCTCTTCTGTGTTTGTATATATTACATGTTTGTAGTCTATAATCTATATTTCTTGTCCTTGTTGCCTGTTTGTAATTGTGGCTGACAAAGGGTAAAACCTAAAACGTCCCTTGTTTCCTGTGCACTGTTTATTTGTAAAACTGATTCAATACCGTTTTATTTGTTTATATATATATATATATCCTTACCAGTTTTACAGCAGCCCCTTAATTTATTTACTTATAATATGTTACTCATGCAGCATGTTCCCCCTCTCCATGTAGCTGGCAGGTCCAGAGGAACAGCAGTAGCCGAAATAGTTTGGTACCAGTCACATCGCAGGAGTTGCCAATATAATGTCTAATCAAAGCTAGACACTACTAATTCATGTTTATCCAAATCCAAGTTTCATAATTTATGTTTCTGCAGGGATCTGAATTTGCGGCAGCCAATCTACCAGCAGACAGCCTGCTATGGACACTTTGGGCGTGGAGAATTTCCGTGGGAGATTCCCAAAAAGCTTGACTTTTAAGGAATGATTGTTATTTTATTATTTGTTCCCCACTAAACTCAAAGCTATATGGAGTTAAAGAGGAACTTCAAACAACAGTTGAATTCATCATGAGAACTCGTCTGACGGTGTAATCATCAAAGATGCGATCGCAAGAAGAAGAAGTTCTTTTACCTATGTTACCTCTCACTGTGAGATTTAACATCCCATATTGCAAACCAGGGATTCTGCAGATTTTCTAGATTTTTGTTCTGAATACATAGTTAAAAGTTGCTTGTGGTATTGTGTTACACAGGTTTGTGTTTTGAGCCTTGAATGTCTATTTTTCTAGATTACTCCTTTTCCTTGACCACTTTCTGTTTTCCACTTTGTTTTTCTGATTCTCCCATGTTAGTTCCTTCAGTTATGCATTCTACTGTTGTTTATAGTCTCCTTATTGGCATCTTCTGGTTCCATTAATTTTTTTTACACAGACTTTCTGTTTCTTTATATATTGTCTACATTTGTGTCAGCTGTCTGTTCAAACATTAGAGAAAAACAATGAATTAGACATCTTTTTAAAAACATTAATGGAAACCAGCTATAAATATAAGTGAAAGTGCAGTTGTTTTATGTATGCTGCATGATATATGGAAATGAAAAGGCAGGTAGACTTGCCAATGAAGGAGGAAGTAATATTCAAACTGAGGACAAGACATATGAAGAGGTAAAAGCAGTAATCAAAGAACAGCTTCAACAAAAAATGGCCTAGAGAACGCCTAGAGTTTGATGTAATAAAAACATACAACTCCTTGCCAACAAGAGGTCAGGTGATCATTTTCAGACTGAGAACCGGTCACTGTAGACGCAAACATGTGTCTGTTCCAACAAATTAAAAATTGGGCACACCAGCCTGTGGGGAAGACAAGCACATCATAGAACGTATGTACTCCAGTAATAGCAGATTGACAGCATAGCCAATAACAATTTTATTGACAGAAAATCTGTATGGTGATAAGAGAAGCTGGATATAGACCACTACAGTTATGAGAGAAATAGATAATATTATATGAGAGCAATACGAACATTCACACACTAGTTATAGAATAGGCATTAGCAGACAGAGATTGGTGGGGGTCATCTTGGTTTATGCATCACTTAATGTTGTATTGTTTTTGAAACTCATTGAATTTAAAATAACTCTTACTTTTTTTAATTCCTGAACTTCAACAGCAATGTTCAATCTAGCCATATGACAAAACAGTAATTTATGTGTTTAAAAGCAATGACTTTATGTCAACCCAGAACAATTTCAGTATTATCATGGTAACCTCCAAAAATGTCAGCATTATCGTAGTTATGATTGTAGATAAATAATAATTTGAAATGTATGTAAAGAATCTTTGGACTAAACCATACAATCTTTGTTCTAAAATAATCATATGAGCTGAGTAACTCTTCAAGATATTCCCATGTTTGATTCAAAAAAGTTTTCTGTCCCTTTAAGTTTTGTATAGTGTTATGGTGTAAAAGTAGGTTTTTTTTTTTTTTTTTTTTTTAAAGAATGGTAGTGCTATACATAGATTTAAAGAAAGCTGAATGAGGATTAATCAAGTACAAAATTGGGACAACACAAAATAAAGATAAAGGATCCCATTACACGCCCATTGAGGCATATTGGGAATATGGTGTTAGGCTCATATTTTCTTGACTATCGGCACACTAGGGGTGATGTGGTCAGCATCACGCCGGCCGCCTTAACCATCCCAGAGTTGCTCTGGTACCCAATTCATGAGGCTGGATCGACCCCGGAGCCGTTTGCAGTCTAAAAAAAACCACCTCAACTGGGGATCAAACCATGGACCACCAAACTAGGAAACCAGTGCACTAACCACAAAATAAAACGTACTTCAAATATGCCAGCCTTGAAAACCTGTCCATCATGAGTGCCTGGGGAAAATCAGCCCCAAATACTGGCCTATTGTCATTTGTGAGTTGAGTCTTGCAAATCTGACATCTCAAATACTCATAATATCAGTTGATTTTCTATTCTTTATTTTTTTTAAACACATTGTTATTGTTTGTTAATACTTTAGAAATAGAGGCAAAGAGAAGGCTTTTACAGCTTAGAACGTCTCATACAAAAGCCTGTATGCATGTTTGAAAAAAAGTTGTGCCTTAATATCCTTGACAATTATGTTTATGCTGATGATATACGGCATTTTCCTCGTACGTGATAAAAAGTGTATTTTTTGTATGTGAATTGTGTTTTCATACAGTGGAAGGCATTGCTTTGATGGAGTAATGGTCTTAGAATGTGCTTTTTATGAAGTTTTAACATTGTTAGAGCACATGCCTCTCACAGCAGATTTATGGGGGTCCAGATTTGAAACCTGGTAACATCATGGTCCAGCCTACTCAGTTGTAAATAGGTACCTGACTCTGATCTCGAGTTAGAGAAGGCAAAGGCAGCGAGAAAGTGAACTGGTCACCCCACCTCAGGAATGTTCATACATTAAACGAACAAGGTAAAAGTGCACGAGTGGCAGCAGAAATGAGGGGGACTACAAGTTCAACATCCTGAAACTATGCTGGACCTGGTGAATTGAAGTCTCTAACACTTCATTCCCCTATGGAAGAATCTGCTAAAGAACTACTTTTACCTTGAGTATTGTATTACGCAGCGGTGTCTAGTCTTTTATCAACTTGATGTGAAGTCGTTTGTTTTACATTCAGTGATATTTGCTTTACCTCATATCAAGTTGTTATTTTTTTCTCTTAAAAACTTTTCATACCAAAAAATGTTTCTGCCGCAGTTATGTCGTTTAGTAAGTGTTTTTAAATTAAAAGCATGAACCATAGTTGGTGTACTGCTCATCTTATGGCCACTAACCGAACAAAGTTCAATGAGTTGATTTCGGCCTCATAAGACGCCACTAGGTGTGATGGCCACTGATTGCTTGGTCATTCAGTGGCTAAGAACCCAAGAAGATGTGTTTTTAAATTAATCTCACTTCTATGAATGTCTAAATACGTAAATCTTTTTGCAGATTAATGACATGTATTTTTTAAATACATGAGTTTCTTAAACAGTTGCTTGTGAATACCTAAAAATTTTAATCATATATATTTACTGGTGTTTGAAAATGCTAGTAACATATATGAAGAATGTCAGAATGTATTAATCACAAGCATTATTTGTATGTCAGGATGTTAGTCACATGTTTATGTGAATGCCTTGTTAATATCATATATTTCAATGTCTAAATATGTTAATTATGTGAATGTCTAGTTTTCCTATATTTCAAAACCTAAAAAATGTTAATTGCGTGAATCTGTTGTTAATTTCATATATTTCAAACATGTGAATGTGTTAATTATCTGCAGGCTGCATTAATTTAATATATTTCAACATCTGGAAATGTTAATTGTGTGAATGTATGGGGAAAAAAAAAAAAACATCATGATATTAGTTTGCTTAGTCTTGTTATGGGTATCCACATCTGTATTTTTCTGTTCCAATAGCAGTTGTGAATCTCATTAATGAAAATTTCAGACTTGTTTTCCTCACTTTGGAGCAGAGAATTAATACAAGATTTTGAAACTGCAGGATTAGTTGGTTTATGAGAGGGTTAAATAAAAACTCATTTCCTTCTGTTTGTTTTTGCATGAGGTTTCTCTAGTGCAAGACGATTATCTTTTGCAAGATGGCATGTGTTACCTTCTGTAGTTCATTTTATTTTTATTCTGTATTTTTACAACAGTTTCATTTGTTTGTTTTCCCTAACACTTACAAGTTCAAAAAGAATGTTAACTTCATATAGGATTATTACTAAAAAACAGTGCCAACAAAAATATTCTGAATGTCTACCATAGAAGTATTAAGGTGTCTAATAGAGAATGAGTACATTGTTATTTTTTATTTTTTTTTAAATAAATTGATACCTAGTAACTAAACAATCTGGGCAGTTTAGGTTCCTGATCAGTTTTCATCTTATTGAAATGGCAAAAATCAGTAATAGTTTTGAAAGAAAAGAAATTTCATGCATTCTTAATACCGAAGGTACACAAATGAATGTTTAGCAAACAAATTCAAGCTTCAAGAAATATTCACGGTTTGCTGGACGACTACTTTTTTTTCTCTCCACGTGTATCTTTTCATCTGTAGCATATTAGACATTTGGCAGATTTTCCTCATCAGACGTAGCATCTCCAAAATTCTGGTAGCAGTATGGTTGTGGTTCAAAAAGCTACAGACTTTCATAAATGGGTGCTTGCGTAGAATAGAGGGATTAAAATGGTATGACAAGGTTACCAACGTGGAACTGATGACAAGAACTGGACAAGTGCCAGTGGAACAAGAGATGAGAAGAAGGCGATGGATAGGACACACACTGAGGAAACCTGTTGATAGCATTACAAGGCAGTCCTTGTTCTGGAACCCCCAGGGCAAGAGAGGCAGAAGTAGACCAAGAAGCACATGGAGAAGAGAGCTGGAAACAGAGGTGAAAATGATGAGGAGAACGTGGAAAGAACTTGAGATGATGGCACGTGACAGGAAAACTTGGCATGTGTTTGTTGAATGCATATGCTCCTTTGGGAGTGGAGGGTATTGATGGGATGATGGTTGTGGTTTACAACAAACATGCACTTTGTTCGGTGTCTGTTAAAAAATCTTTTATGTTTGTTGGTAGCTTTTTGTGATATTTTGAGAACCTTTTCACTGTCACCTTATCATTGTCACAGGTAGAGGGCAGTGATGTAACCCAGATTCTAAAATGGCTGAGGATCAGCCATCTTTGCAGTGAGGGTCAGCTGCAGTGGATTGCCAGTGTCTTCTGTCTCTTGCCGTGATGCCACACTCAAATAGGCTTTTTTCTGTCCACCTCTTGGTTTTTCTTCTTATACCTTTTGTGTTTCTTATATGTCCAGAATATTGTACCAGTCTCATTTTGATTTCATTCATTCATTCTCTTTTCATTTGTGGTGTAACTTTTCTAGGACTCCTTTATTTATTTTCTTTCTCATTCACTGATGTGTACCACATTCTCCTGTACATCCACATTTCAAAGGCCTCGGTTATTATTATAACTGCTTGTTCATTGCATGTGGCATGGCTACTACCAGATAAAATTCTGCCTTGTCACTAATAGAAATTAAGCGTTATTTTCTAAACCCATTCATTTTAACACATACACAAGATTGGAGATAGAATTTAAGTTGATTATTTATGAAGGTACCAACGGGCTGATCACCCGTTTGCCAGTCACTTCGATTACGGAAACAACAGCAAATGGATTGATTTGCCGTTGCCCTAAAGACGCCAATAGGCGTGATGGGAAACAATGGCAAAGAAAACCTATCTGCTGTTGCCCTAAGACGCCACTAGGCGTAATGGCCACTGACTGCTTTGACGGTCGGTGGCTAAGGACGGAAGAAGAAGAAGATTTATGAAGGTACACAACAACAGTTTGGTAAGATAAACATGAATGATGTAGCTTTAATACAATGCCAACTGATTAAAAAACTCTATGGTACTGTTTAATTATGTTAATGAATTATTTTAATTTTATCTGAACCAGCTAAGGTGCAGCTTCATGGGACTTGATATAATAGTTTTTTTCTACATTGTCAGGAATCTTTTTTCTTTTCTTTTAAAGCTCTTCCCTTAAAAAGATCTGTCTTTAGCTCCTTTTTATTATCCAGTAATATTTTACTGTATTTCATGTTAACTTTATTCTTCTCAATGTGTAAATTAACCCTTCTTGGAAATATCACTTTGTTTTCTAACAAATCTACTGTATGGAATTTTTCTTTATTTTGTCAAACGGTAGAAAAGAAATTCTACAGATCTTTTCTGTGCACAGAGTTCTGTTGTAAAAAAAACATGTAAATCACGTTGGATATGCTATTATATTAATTATATTAATGCTTTTGTTTACTGACATTTCCAGAATTAGATGCTGTGTTTTGGAAATTTGTCCATCATATCTATGGTATCAAAAATTAATGAGTTATTCAGAACCATTGTTAACCACTAAAATGTACACACTTAGCCAAAGTCATCACCTGTGCGTAATCAGTTTTGCTAAAATACATTTAGATGTTTTAAAAAAGGTTATTACTTTTAATCCTAGGAACAAAATTTGCATACTCAGTTCATTTGTGTTTCATTAGTACAAAAAGTTATTTGACTTTGTTAAACTTGCACATATCACAGTTTGTGGGCCATGTGTTATGGCACATAATTTGATATTTTGTAACTGTCTTTCAATGTATATCTGTTTGCCAGTTGTCTGTACTGTGTTGAGATTGGTGTTACTTAAATAACAAACAAAACGTCGTTAATATCTGGCATTGTTGGACATATTACAGCATTAACACTGCATTTATTCGCATTTATTTGTATACCGAGTGTCAGATCAATATATCCTAGATATATATTGTTTTATTAAGTTATGGTCAGCTTTAGATTTTGTGAAAAGTTACTAAATAATGACAAAAGTGCCATATAATAAACTGAATCTCTTATTTACTTAATTACTTAGTCATTTCTACCCTGGGTGTAAAGGTTTGCCAGAGAGAGCAGTATTATTTAAATATATAATTGAATCTTATTTTAAATCTTTATATTTTTATTATTATTTAAATTTTAAGTTGTCAGAAGATATTTCTGCTTCTGTTTTTTTCTCTTTTTTCCCCATTTTTGTTCCTTATGGAACCACCACTTCTGCTGGTTCATCAAAACATGAACTAAAGCTTGTATATGCTCTTGCATGCTGGTTTCTGTAGCAGTTTGTGTTAAATGATGAGATTGAAAACTCCACTTATAACCTCATGTTAGTCACCTCAAACAACATGCCTGAGGGAGCATGAACTATTGGACTTACTTACTTACTTAGTCGTTCCCCTTCTACCGTGAGGTGTAGAGGTCTGGAAGAGAGAGCGCCAGACTATCCTATCGGCTGTCTTCCTCCTGGCCTGGTTCCATTCTAGTCCTCGGTCCTTCAAAGATTGTCTAATGTTGTCCTCCCAGCGGACTCTGGGTCGTCCTCGGGAATGAACTATTGGACCAGCTGAAAATAGGATGTCATGTGACAGAATTATACCTGTTTATCTGCTCAGTTGCCTGACTGTTTGCTGCAGTTTTGCTTCATAGTCAAAGATGAAATGCTAAAGATTTTAGTTTCAGTACTGCATAAGCTTTTCAATCTTTGAGTCACGAAGAACATCTAGAGCTGTAATTTTTTTTTTCAGGACTTTCTTTTGAATCTTTTTTATCTATTATTGTCTAGCGTTGAAAATGTAATAAGATGATTTTTAACGCTGACATTTTTAAGTTTTAGAAGAGTCAGAAATGTAGTATTCTCTAGAGCAGATCCCATAAATATGATATCAACAGCAAAACCCATCTATACTGCACACAAGCTCCAAGCTTGGAAACAACAGTGCTTCCCAGAAATGATAGAAAACATTCCTGGTATTGAGAGAAAGAAGAGCCAGACTATAACAGAGAGAAGAGCCATACCACAGAATACACACAGAAACGTTACCATTGCAACACCTGGACCCATGCCTAAACAGATGGATATGCAACAGAAGGTGGAGACGGATGAATGTTGCCGAACACTGATACACAAAAAAGGCTGTCATTGGCAACAGGTAAATTCAGAGCAGAGGCAGAGGCCTTGATAACTGCCACAGAAATCCTAATGACAGAGGAAAGCACTGAGAGACAAGTTGCTTTCTTTACAGATGCGCTGTCAGTAATTGCAGCACTGAAGAGCCAGAATAATGCAGACCTGGATGACCAAAGAGTAGTACTCCACAAATTGAGCCACCAATTCAAAAGAGTTGTAGTACAGTGGATCACATCTCATTGCAACATCTCCGGCAATGTAGAAGCTGACAGACTGGCAAAGGAAGGTGGAAAGCTACCTCAGCCAGATACAAGTATAACTTTTGAAGAGGCAAAGAGTTTTATCAGAATCAGATACAGAAACAAATGGGAAGCAGAGCTTCCAGGCCACACACAAAATGAATCATATTACCAGCTCAACAGAAGAGAACAAGTGATAATCTTCAGACTCCACACGGGTCACAGCAGAATGAGATACCACCTATTAAGAAGCTAAAAATAGGAACTACCGATGAGTGTGACTTTGGCACTGATAAAATGACTGCTGAACATCTGCTTCAAAGATGCCCAACACATGAGGAACAGAGAAAGCACATGTGGCCATCACCAGTACCATTCCTGGAAAAGCTCTATGGAGATAGAAATAGCCTCAAGCTGACAACTGCTTTCTTTGAACATATTCAAGTTGACGTCTGAGAGTGTACAAAGAAGAAGAAATATTCTTTAGAATCATTAGTTAATAAATATTTGACAACTTCACTAATTCATCATCATCATAATATGGTGGTATAGACTAAATAAAATGCATTAGTATAGTATTGTCTGGGTTATTGCATTACAGTGGCCCATCTGTTTCTTGTCTGTGCAACTGAGACGTCGCACCTGCTTTGGTTATGTACTTCACATTGGTGATGCTGCGTGAAAAAAAAAAAAACTTGGTCTCCAGTGCTTTTTGAATTTTGGAATCATGGATTTGAGGGTTGAGGACTTGGAAAAAGGCATGGACAGGGGTACACCATGTACACAATAGGCATTCTGGAACATATAATAACAAATGCCAGAATTTGAAGTCAAGAATAAGTACAACCAATATAGTATGTGTGATGAGAGGTTATTTAGTGTGTAGGATAGGAGACAGTTAGGTGTATCAGATGATACCAGGATAGTGCCAGATAGAAACAGTTCTTAAAAGAAATACCCCATTCTCAGAAAAGAGTAATGGTGTATCAAGGTCATAGGTTAAGTCTGGCTGTACAGATACACTAGGTGATATGGTAATTTGCAATCCTAGATATCTGTGTGCCTCCCCTCACAGACCCACCTACGACTAAAACTATCTAGGGGTAATTAAAATCAAACAAGAACTTTGAACCAACTGTCGTAGATTTTTTGATAGGAGAATTAAGACTTGGGTTGGTCCCTTCTGAATAGATTAGAATAAGTGATAGTCACAGTGAGAGGTAGTAATAGAAATAGATTTCCACGAGTGAGATGGTAGAATGTGATAGAGGCTGTCTCTGAAATCGAGAAATCTTCTCTCTTTCACCTATCTTCTACGACAGATTTAGAGGAGTCAGACAGTCTAAACATATATATATATATATATATATATATATATATATATATATATATATATATATATATATATATATATATATATATATATATATATATATATATATTAATATATCTCTATCCACTCACGTGGACGCACATTCAAGTGACGACAGTTAAACACACAGATGTGGGAAAACGATAACAGTGATTATATAGATATTTTGGAACGAAACTGACCGACACGCTGGAATAATTATTGAGTAGTTTAATTATCATAACAAACTTCTCTCACAACATATAAAATTACATCAAAGCATATACAAATAGTCATAAAGTCAATAAAAGTGCTACAAGAATGATAGACCCACAGTATGATTATTTTCCTCGATGTATAGCCCACATTCCCGTTAGGAGAACGATGATAGCCCAAAGAGTCACAGATACATATGATTTGGGTCTAATATTTTCCCCTTTTTGAAGGTATGAACTGACTTTGATAGCAGTATCTATTCTAAGGAAAAAATATAGTTTAGCAACAAATCTTGCATAAGGAAAATTACAAAGTGAGTGAATCAAACGAAGAACATCCTTCAGTCTACTTTCACTCGGTTCTTTCATCAGGGCCCTGACTCACACAATCTTACCTACAAGCGTGCTGCTGTTCGCCGTCTGGCGCAAACTTTAGGACACTTCTCTACAGTGAATCTGTATTCTTTGGATAAAGAGAATCCCAGCTCTGCAGATACAGGTTTTCTTCCACTGCATCCGGGGAGCATTCTCTTCACCAGTTTATTTAAGATTACGGTTAAGGTCACTTGAATCAGTTTGGGTAAGAAAGTTAAACGGGCACACTGTCAGAAACACGAGGTTTCCCTTAATTAGGAAAATAACCAGTGGACCACTTCTCTCAACAAATAATCTTGGTTCACCACACACTTGGTCAAATAATGTCGGAAAAGTTAATGTTATTTCTGTAATTATTCTCGCCACAAGGCAGCATGTACATTAGAGATGGTGAAGAAATATGAACTGGCTCAAAGGCCCAGTATAAGCATTTAGTCTTTAAAACCCGTTAGTGGGAGTGGTATTCTGTCTATCTCTGAAGGCACACGCACTGTCAGACAGGTGTTACTTGGAAAAACCCACGTGGTTAAAGATATAAAATGTTTAAGTTCTTCACATGTATGTCTCTGTACTAAAAGCTGGCAAAGTTTGGGTTACCCCAGTATTCACTGAATAAAGAAAAAAAACACATATGAAATATTTTACATATTATGTACTCAATATAACTTACGTTAGAACTGCAAGCGTAGAGCTTGACTTGACGTTTAAATTTTCCCGTGAAATAAGTTATATAAAAATCAATCATCATGAATTAGGAATACCTACGTATTCCGTCAACACTCATGAGGCATCTAGCATTTATAAGTTAGTTTAGAAAAATTATTCTCGTCTGATTATTTAGCAGTAAAATTAAATTCCTTAATAGCCGACTGAGTTTAAGCTAGAAATTATAATTTCTGTTTTCCACTGTAACTCGTCACTATAAAATAATACAGACTATATAAATTAAGCACTCTGCACCAAATCTAACTAGTGAAATATGACATAAGCGATTATCACTTTAAACACTTCACAAAATATTAGATACTTATATAATATATTTACCTCAACACAGAACTACAGGTAATCGCACACTTTAGAATTATACGCTGATATATTTATTAGAAGTCTAGAGCTCGGCAAATTTCCGAACACACTAGGAGCTTCGCTATACAGCTTATTCTATTCACGAACGACCTGTCTACTGCGAATTAGGAGAATGAATGAAAATCTAGTTTCAAACTCCGGTTAATATCTTAAACCAGGACAAAGGGGTCCCAACTTATTTCGCAAAATGAAATAATCTCCCCTTTCCATCTTAAACACCTTACATTTAACACTTCCCATTACTAGACGTTTGCCATAACTGACACTTCTCGTCTTCACACCTCACGCTGACCAGGGCCAACAGTGAGTGCCGTGTCAGATGGGATTTCCAGACAAATCTCTCAAACTGCGCCTAGGAGATGTCGGTTATCGCGCCTCACCTAAGCGCTCAGCCGATGCAACTCGTTGTGGCAGGTGAAAATGCAGACGATATGTCGCCTATAAGTCTGGCGAGAGCGAATATTCACCGTTTACGTCTACAACGCAATAACCTCCCGAGCCTGGCATCTACGTAATAACATCACTAGTGCGTTTCTAAATGAGAACAGACACTGGCGAACGTTAGACTGGGAAAATAGTACTGTTTATAGTCGCAAACGAACAAATGCGAAAAAATACAAAAAGGATAAAAGAGTGATAATAAGGTAGAGGACACGGGTAGAGAAAGAAAGGAAAATAGAAAATTTATTGATCATAAACTCCCTGTGACACCAACAAAAATGATTCAATAAAGACTGTGACTACAATTATTAGCTTTAATTATGTACGTGATCTCTTTGATCTTCTGTGAAAAATATAAATCAAATCACGTAAAATTAAAATTCAATTGCCCTATTTATATTTACACAGATTATTCAATTTAATTATGAAAGTCCATATTATTGGTGTAAACTGGATTCTTGATGAAAATGTTCCACAATTAAACTGGTAATAACTCTTGTCTCTTTCTCTTATACTAGCTTTGAATTAGTCTTTCACTATTCTTGAGTAAGAATGTCAATTGGACTGAAAATGACTGTCAATAATCTTTGGGTTTATACCATCAGTCTAGAATTCATCATACAATTAGTCTCTTATATATTTGTTGTGGTTCACTATGTAACATGAAGCAGCCCTGATTAGAGCTACTTATCTTGAATGCTCCCAATTCAGGATTCGGTCAGCTTAAGTTGAATTGAGCAAACCCCACAGCTGCGGGTTTCCCAATACGTTGAGATCTCAATGGTTGTGGCCTCACTCATACACAGTAGGCTCTTAAACAACAAGATCATCCAGCGGCTGACTATGACTCACAGGAGTAGTATGATACTCAGGGCAGGATATGACCTGAAACATATTATTTCCTAGGTAGTATCGTTCAAATATCTCCCTATCCAGACAGGAGGTATAGTGAGACAGTCCAGACATAACTGAGGTATGCCCTATTAGACAGTATAAGTCATAAATAACACTATTAATCCAAAAACTAGCACTATTCCAGTAAACACACTTTTACATTGCTGTCCATGATTAGCTTCCTTATAATCATATAGGCCTTATGGTAATCATTGTGTTATATATCAAACAATACAGAAAATCAGTCTGTTATAATCATTCCTTCTTCCAGTTTGGATAGTCCTTTCCAGCAAGCATAATATATTTAAAGTGCTTTCCATATACAACTAGCTCAATCCATTCGTTTTACTTATATAATACACAATTAAACTAAACCAACACACATCGGGTTTTCCTCCAGAAATAGCACAATGAGATTCTACATAAACCAGTATTGCCATAAGCACACATTGATAATATATATATATATTATATATATATATATATATATATATATATATATATATATATATATATATATATATATATATATATATATATATATATATATATATAATTAACATCTCGCTTACCCTCAATCACAGACAGGCTTTTAAAGGTTATTAGTCTTCTGCAGATGGCAAAGGAGTTGATGCTGATGCTGTTCTCCGTGTCTGTAGTTTGAATTTAGCGGCAAGAGTGTTTGTGCCTTCCTTTCCTTCCCCTTATATAGTGGACTTCAGGATGTATTACATAACAACTAGGCCAAAGTATTTTTCATTCACCCAAAATCATGTAGGTAAGGGTGCTCAGATGACAAATCTAAAATAAGTCTGGAGTCCTTATTTCTGAACCGATTTCCTCCATCTTAGGCTTATATTACTCATATGAGTGAGCTCTGTCCATTGTGATATCTAACTTATTCTATAGTTTATCCGACTTTTCACTGGAGCAGCCGAAACAGGGAAAAACACAACATGGTTCATGCTCCACTGTCTTCTATACACAGTAACTACTGCTCTACACCACATCCAGTGAAACTATTGCTATCTGCCTAAGGCTAATGATCCCTATTATCAAATCGGGTCCTTCTTTAACAAGGTACCCCCTGTATATTTGCACACTGCCTTCCGAAATATTCCCTACATCTACACTTTCACTGTCTCCATGTTGAATAGCCTAGCATATCCTCCGACACTACGTGTACCAAGCTGGCGTTTCGTTGGTCAGTTACTACACGGGTGTTGCACAGTCTATAATTTTGAATGATCGCCGGGACCTCAAGATGCAGCAATAGTGAATGCAGTCAGCGACTCATAGCTTGACTGCCTGCGTCAGGACCAGCGAACCAGAGCTGGTCAAGACCGTGCTCCACCTCCACGTGGTGGTCCTGGAAACAGTCTGCAGCAGTGCAGGCTGGCTGAGCGAGCATGGATCGAAATGGGAAGGCAAACCCGGTCCTTAAAAAATGCCGTGCAGAAGTCGGATGTGTCGACCGAAAGGTGCAGATATCACAGCTTAGGCGCAAACAGACACAACGCAACCACCGTCCTTTTCAGGACGAACGAGGAAGAAGAAGAAGAAGAATGATCGCCGAGATATGATCCAGACTTCACTACAGTATGATATATAGAATGCAGTGTATACCCAAACTATCAGCCACATTGGATTGAAGCAGGCATGTCATGCATGAGAACATTGGCTGCAACGTAGGTTTTAGTCTCGTTTTTTCTCCCGGTAGCACAAATTACCTTTTTTATTTTTTTTTCCTCCATGGAAACTTGAGAAGTTTAGAAATATAACTTCCTCATCTCTGGGAACTTGAGTGGTTTATAAATAGAACTTCCCTAAGCCTGGAAACTTTTAGAAGTTTAGAAATAGAACTTTCCATCTCTAGAAGCCTGAAAAATTTAAAATAGAACCTCCGCATCCCTGGAAACCTGAGTAGTTTGGAGATAGAACTTCTTCATCCCTGGAAACTTGACTGGCTTTGAAATAGAATGAATTGAAGGAAACTACCGTATATACTCAAGTATATGGAGAAAGTTTGTTCCCTTTTTGCACCTTAAAAAATTTAACCCCGACCTATATTCGAGTAAAAAAAAAAAAAAAAAGATTTATGACCTGGTCGGAGTTGCCCCCTCCACCCTTTAACCGCCACATATTCGTATCCTTCAGATATAAACTTTCTGCTTCATTAAATATTTTTACCCAAGTATCTTAGGTAATACACGTTTGAACTCCTATTATGCCGCGAATTTCAACTGGAGTACACCTTGTTGACCAGCCTCCTTCGTTTGATCTATCAGCAATACTATTACTTATTTCACTAGATTCATTTTCGTTAGTGTCACTGTCAGAGTCTAAATCGGGCCCTTATTCAGTATCCACATATCATTCGGCTGCAGGGTTAGCATTCTGATCAAATAACAAGTCACTTCTCAGACCCCAAAGCAAATATTCGACCGCCCGGAAAGCCTTGGCTTTAAAAAAAAAAAAGCTCGAAACATCATAATATCAATCGCCTAAAAAAATAAATGCAGACAAATGGAAACATTTTAATATAACAGAAATCTATTATTATCCCAGGTCTCTTTCAAGCGTTTTAAATGTTAAAGGATTAATCTTCTTCCTCGTTCATCATGAAAAGAACATAGGTTGTGTTGTGTCCGTTTACAGCGAAGCTGCGATATTTGCGCCTTTCGGCCGACACATCCGACTTCAGCACATCATTTTTTGGGACCGGGTTACCTTCCCTCTTTGATCCCTACTCTCTCAGCCAGACTGCAGTGATGCAGCCTATTTCCAGGACCACCACTTGTTGAAGGTGGAGTAGGGTCTTGGTCAGCTCTGGTTCACTGACCCTGACGCAAGCAGTCAAGCTATAGTCCTTGACTGCATTTATCTCTCTTGCTGCGTCTTCGGTCTCAAAAGGTTAATCTGAAAGTGAACAAAAAATTTGCAGAAAGCCAAGAAAATTCCTATGCAACGTGGGAATTCGGAATCGACGAAAAACTCATTCGACTTATAATCGGGTATTTCATTTTGGACGATTTTTAAGTCCTAAAATCTATGGGTCGACTTATAGTCGGATCGACTTATACACGAGTATATACAGTATATCAGAAGTTGGGATTATGGACAGGTGATTAAACATTCGCTCTACGCACGAATATTCAAGAATGAATCAACAGCGCTATGCGGGATATCCTTTAATTGGAAAACAAATGTATCGCATAAAAATAACATACAATTATCGTAATAGTTCTTTGAGTACGGTACAAAATTGTTGTGACATTTCAGAAGTATTCCCTGATTGTCTGTATTAGCTATAAGGATCTTCAACTCGTTTTCATTCGTTAGCAACTTGTGATACCTTCATTTTCAACACTTCGTAAATATCTGGCAGATTTTCTCTAAACAAGGCTTTAGACAAATCTAAATAAAGGTTCGTTAGAGTGCTTTCGTTCCGCTCTTTCTATAGTTAATCTCCGCTCTGTCTATAGTTAATCTCCGACTTCTGTCCATTGTACTTTCAACAACTTCCATCTTACGACTAAAAATAGAAAATCTTAACAAAATTAAGATCACGAAAAGCAAAATACAAATCGTCATATCATAAAAGTATCAACAAACTTTAAAAACATTGATATAACACAATAAACTCATAACCGGAGTTCTACAAATAACAGCCATTCCGGTTCAGCTTTAATCTTCCTTTGAGCAAGCAAACACATCAACTCACAGACACTTGGGAAGTATAATGTAATTATTTTTAAAAACACCCTGCGCCAAAGCAGTTCACAGCCTCTTGCAGTAGTAGTTTGTATGAGCATTTTGTTTTACGTAGTAAGGTTTAATACCCAGTGTACAACCTCACATTACTCCCATCGTGCGTGGTATATCTGGTAGGCGTAGTGTCTTATTCTTGCTTTGTCTTTTTAAACACATATTTCCACCCCTTTCCCACCCCACCCCACCCCCCATTTCCCTAACCGCACGGGATACTAGCTTCGAATCATTATTTTTCTGCTTGCTCCTTATGGAGCATGCAAGTACCACTGCTGCTTGTCACATAGGAAGCTCTCACAAAAGCACTCATGTGCGCTTGTAGTGGTGGTTTTTGTGTCAGTTTATTTTACATGATGACGTTGCTTGTCCAAGTGCAACCTGTTGTAAGTCACCACGTACTGCCTGAGGGAGCAGTAGGTCAGTTCTTTCTTTGTCTCCTCGGAGACCCGGGCGGTTACAGGGGCTGAATGATGAGGAGAAAAATGGAAGAATAAGATAATATAGACCGATGAATGTGTTCGAGGTGGATGCAAAATGCGGATATAACATTAATGCTTGGAATCAACGAATGAAAAAGGCCGACATAACATTAATGCTTGAAATCAACGAATGAAAAGGGCCGATATAACATTAATGCTTTGAATCAACAAATGAAAAAGGTCGATATAACATTGATGCTTGGAATCAACGAAAGAAAGCATACGCATTTCAATGTTGGTTTAACAGCTCCACACAGAAATGTTCTTTTGAGATAATATACAAAGCTGTCTAGTTTTTTTTTTTGTTTTGTTTTTTCGCTTCGTCGTTTTGTTTTTTCGCTTCGTCGTTTTGTTGTGTCTAATCTTCCTGCTTCCGGCCGTTATTCAGTCTCCAGGCAGGGGATTCCAGAGTTCTTGCCAATGTGTGTCCGCCGATGTGTTTGTGACTTCGTTCGTTGTTTACTGCTTTCTCTAAATGAGTTATCCAGCTTGGATGACGATGACACTTGCTAGAGTTTTGTCCCTTCATCAGCCGGGACATTTAATGGACTTTCACCGCGTGGGGTAAATGACTGTAAGCCTTAAAGGCATCTGACACGAAGGCACACACAGTTTCAAGCAGTATAGAATTTTCTAGGGTACCCTGATTTTTCATCACGAAAGGGAAAGTCGAACGTATTATTAATCCGTCTGCTTCATAAATTTATGAAAGGTCTTTGCGCGCATGGCGCCCTAGGCAGATTTATTGTGCGCCCCCTCTCTTTTCCAATTTTGAACTTCCTCGTCTGCTTTATTCCAGTGTATTATAAGAGGAGCTTGTTGGAGGATCCCCTTTTCCCCCTCTCCCTACCCGTTTTGGCGCACTACACGACTGTCTGGCTCGCTTTAGGGCCCTAAGGCCGACACTGGGTTTTTTTTTAACAGCTCTCTATACTCCCGCCTTTCATTCATACCTCCTGTCATCTCACTCCCTCAATATATTTCTAAACTGATGGGGCTGGCAATCTCATCATGTAAAACAGATTGCCACAGAAACCACAGCTGCAACGGCATCTGACTGATTGGTTCATGCTTCCTGTAAAGGGGGGGGGGGCAGCTGCAGTGGGGGCGCCGTACTCCGTAAGGAGCGCAAAGGGAAATGACGAATTATACAGACCACTGGGATAGGGGGAGGGGGGTTCATGAATTTCAGGTATACCTACTAGCGCCTGTCAATCATAAAAAGCCTTTATGCCAACTTTACGTGTAGCATTGGGCAGAGCAGCCTAACCTTTGAAGTGAAGACAGGAGTACGACAGGGATGCCCCTTATCAACCACTCTATTTTTAACAGTCATAGACTGGGTGATGCGCCAGACAACAGAGGGCAATCCAAGAGGAATAAGATGGACTACATTTTCTACATTGGAAGATCTGGAATATGCAGATGACATTGCACTGCTAGCACATTCACATCAACACATCCAAAAAAAAACGGATAGACTTAATAAGTATAGCCAGCAGGTGGGCTTGAACATCAACCTAAAGAAGACAGAGGTAGGTCATGACGCTCAATGTGAGCAACCCTGAGCCCATATCAGTAAGGAATCAGCAACTGGAACAGACAGATGCCTTCACATACCTAGGATGCACAGTAACACCAGACGGCGGAGCAAGCAGAGACATCAACAACAGAATGAACAAAGCAAGAACAGCCTTTTTTAGTCTAAACAACATCTGGAAGTCCTCTCAGTACAGCACAAGCACAAAATTAGGATTATATCAGAGCTGAGTGTTTTCTGTGCTTCTCTATGGCGCGGAGAGTTACAGAGAAGGAAATGTCGAAATTGTCCTCTTTTCACACAACATGCCTAAGAAAAATTCTCCGAATCTTTTGGCCGAATACCATCACCAACCAAGATCTGCTTACTCGGAGCAAGCAAGAGGACATGCACACCATCATAGCTGGCAGACGCTGGAGCTGGGTTGGCCATGTCCTCAAAAGAGACCCCGATGCCATCACAAGAACAGCTATGCTATGGACCCCTGAAGGAAAACGAAAGAGAGGCCGACCAAAAACAACTTGGCGGAGGACTGTGGAGGCTGAGATGCAAAGAATGAAGCAGAGTTGGGGCACTGTACGAAGGATGGCCACCGACCGAGCAAAGTGGAATCAATTTGTTGTTGCCCTACAAGACGCCACCAGGCGTAATGGCCACTGACTGCTTTGACGGTCGGCGGCTAAGGATCAAAGAAGATACCTACTAGCGCCGGAGTATTTCTAAACTAAACTGCACAAGCTATCAGAGAGCGCAGGGAGAAGAAAAAAAAGGGGTGGGGGTGTAATCGCTGTCCATACTACCATCTTCCTGATATACCATTTTTCATACCACATTCTGTAACCACTTTTATTTAAGATCTATTTGAGCGTTATTTCTTTGTCGCGTTTCAAATCTTGAGGCTCAAAATACCAGTGTTCCACTCGACGTAGAGTCGTGAACTGAAACTTAGCAAGATCGTTTTCTCGGTATATTTTAATCTTTCAAGTCTTGATTGGCATTGGCCCAACTGATTTTATGAAATGATTAAAGCAATGTAAGATAAGGGAGAAATAAATCCGTTACGGTAACATTTTTAAAGTAATGGAAATAATGAACTGCAAATATCGATTGTGTTTCGTATATGAAGGTAAGGGCGTTAGGTGGTGAATGGTTATGTGTCGATTAAATCAGTGTCTTTCTTTAAACACCTAAGTCAGCAAGTCTTTTTTTGTAAACACTGCTTTAGTAATGAACAATTTTCATGTGAGCTTTACATAGGGTCGGCGTGATGCTGATCACATCATCCCTCGTGTGCCGATGGTCAAGAAAATATGCGCCTAACATCATATTCCCAATATGCCTCAATGGGTGTGTAATGGGATCCTTTACCTTTTACATAGGGCGTTTAAACTTATCACAGTATACTTTTCGTTTTCAGATAAATTTAATCTACGGGAAAGCTAATATTCAGTTAAGACGTAAAATCATAAAACAAGTATAAGAAGAAGAAAAAAAAAAAAACACGTTTTATGAACCAACTTTTATTATTGTGGTGGCAATACAGTCAAGTCAAAGCTAGAAGAACTAACACTTATATCAACAGTATAACTTTAGGCAAGCGGGGCTTTCGTTACTCTGGGAAGTATATGAAAATGACAATAAATCAAATCTTTCACATGAATACGAGATCAACACATCACAATAAAAAGTGTAGGAAATAATGGAAAAGATTAGTAGAGCAATTCTTGCTGATGCAGCAAATATATCCACCGCTAGGGAAAAAATAACTACATAGGACAGAAGAACTGGGGAAACTTGAGGAACCACTATCTGTGGTGGATTTGGTGTTATTATTGTTATTACTTAATGTTATTTGTTTACCAAGTGAGGTCAGCTGTGTAGGTCCCTGAGTTTAGTAGTTGATGGTTAAGTATTTCAGAGAACCTATCTGTTACCACCCCTATGATCTCACTTGTCTCTAAATTTTTACTTATTAGTTATGTGACTACGTCTAAATGTCTAGGGTAATGAATATATAATGTAGTGTAAGACAAATCAATACAAATACACTTTAATTCTAATACATAGATAGGACTGGGTCAATACAACAACCACACACAGACTAACACTCTATGATATATCTTCTAGAAGTCTGTGGCTGAATATTATGTACTAGGTTATAATGCAATTTATTTGCCCTGAGTCAGAATCTTCTGAGTCAGGACCAACAACAAAATGAAATTTATGGTTTTATTTACATACAATTTAATAGCACAATGGATCTTCTGTCCATATAAATACTATTACAATCTAACTCTATTGTGATATTTCTATAACTAATTGAACATTGGTAACTACTGGTGGGGTTGGGGTGTTGTCATCATCCCCTTTCTTTCTTTTATTCTCTTGTGGAATGTTTATATATATATATATATATATATATATATATATATATATATATATATATATATATATATATATATATATATATATATATATATATATATATATATATATCAGTCTATTATTTTATGTTCTGTTAGTACAATAGTTGGATGAACTATTGAGTGCCCACACTAGGCACTTATCTTTATGCTGTTTGTAGTACAATGCTGCCACTCTCCTGTATTTCAAGAGTTGATTCGTGATAGACAGCGTGTATCAGCAAAATTCTCTTTGATGACCAATCTGACACAGTCCCTGGTGTATTGTGATAGACAGCGTGTATCAGCAAAATTCTCTCTTTCTCTCATGAAGAGACAGTCACCAGGGTTCTGGCACTAACTTTAGTACCAGAACAAAAACCCTGAAACAAGGTTATGATTCTTTATAACACATCTACAATATCATTCCACAAGTAATACATGATATAATTCAAGGGTCAGATCTCTCTGACCACCCCATGTCAACCATTTTCACCTGAGATAACAACTCATACCAGTGCTCCTATTCTTCTCCCTAATGGCTACAACGCCTCTGTCACTTCAACAATGATTCTCTCCCATAGAATAATGTGGGTTAGCCTTCCCACTGGAAACTGTGGAAATCATTTTAAGTTACACAATTCATGTCAGTTGTACTGCGTGTAAGCAACACCACAGGCCCTGCATAAGTCTGCTAGGGGACCCATGTACTTAGTCGCAAAACATTCCCAATAAAGCAGTATCTCATACACCAAATTTTTGTAATAACAATGTTAATAAATTCGTTCTTACCACAATTCACTGAAAATATCACAAACATACGTTGACTGGCATCAGCATTAATATATCTTTAAGCTTAGCTTTGCCCCTGTTCAGACTGCCAAGGTTTTTCCTTCTTAGCACTACTGTTCTCAACGCAGCTTGAAGATTAACAATTTTGTGTCAAATGGCAACCAGCCTTTGAAAGCTTTTGCCAATATCCCTAGACCGGCCCAAACACAGCGAGGGTCTAGCTATTCAATTCAAATTTAAAAAAAAAAAAAACTCCAAACATATTAGGAGTGAGTCTGTAAAATATATTTAGCTTTTTGCCTAACCAATAACCTCCTTCCTATCCTCCTATACCAACCAATCGGATTTGAATCACTCCAATGCCTCTTTTTTAAACTTGCGTCCCCAAATAATGTTAAAAATAGAATGAGCAAAAACAACAGTCCGTCTTATCGTTCGTAGATATATAGTATTATTTCAATATCTTGGGTAATAATTGGGCTACTGTGTTTATTAAAACATATTATTGCTCAAGAGACACTAAGCTATCCTTACATATGATTTGTATGGCCATATTCATTGTCGTTTAGATTTTCAGTTTTGTCACTGTTAATCGTCAATTATAACTTTTTCACAAGTCGGCCATCTTCCCCCTCTCCTCTAGCATTTTTATTCAAAATAAAACAACTTGTTTGGGTTACGTCAGAAATACACTACTAGGCATGAAATGAGAACTGACTGTGTGTGTATATACCTTCTGGCGTCCCCAACCGAGTGGATATATGCATGGAACGGCGTGTCGAGCGAGGAGGGGTTATGCAAGGGGACGTTAATCTTTGCGTTAATACTTGCCGCAGTTTCGTGCCGCAGATCGGGAAATTGTCCGGATTGCTACAATTAGTGGCGTTAAAGTTAAAATATTACGTTAATTCAGAGCAGCAGTTTTCGTGCCGCAGATCGGTCAAAACGTTAATTGTTAGTCTCAAGGACGAAACTAGGAAAGCGCGTTAGATTTTTACGGCGGGATCCTTTTCTAAGCCTTACCACTGCACAAAATTCAGCGCCCTGCTGGCGTAGAAGACGAAGAGAGGCATACACAACCGGGCGAGTTTAATTATTATTATAGGAGCAAAATCCTACTGAATTTAGCAATTATCTCACAGATTTCGCTACACAATCGACCAGTAGAAAAAAGAGCAGAAGTAAAATAAACTCTTTAAGGCAATATGCAAATGAAAAAAGTCACAGTACAAAAAGACCACGAAACAAGAAGCAAGAAACAGTTGTGAAGAAATAATTAAAATTCTAACATCAGACTAAAGTTGAACAAAACTATGGATACGTACAAAATCGTTCAGCAATGAGGATACAAGAACGCCGTGCACCACACTAGAAGATCACAGGACAGGGTGCAGCAAATTTGTTCAATGAAAAATACAGCAGTTACAGCACAGTTAACAAAACAAATAGTTCCGAAGAAAGATTAAAAAAAAAAAAACTTTCGAAATCATCGGAACAAACACCAAATGTAGCCGATAAACACGTAATGACAAAATGTTAACTGCAAGCGCTGGAAGATGAGTTCAATCAATCAATACCCTTTAGCTCCCCAAGGAGCATAGGCCTTCAACAAACACATGCCAAGTCTTCCTGTCCTGTGCCATCCGCTCAAGTTATTTCCATGTTTTCCTCATCACTTTCATCTCTGTTTCCAGTTCTCTTCTCATCTTCCAGTACCCCACTGAATACTTTCTTGTTCTCTCCTTACATGCCTTGATGACATCGTCCATGAGGAGTATGAAAAGATAAGGTGACAGGATATCACCTTGTCTTACACTAGTGGTGGGCCTGAATTCTTCTGACTTATGGTTTGCTGTCCTCACATAATTTCTGCAAGACTTGTAGAAGCTCTGTACAGCATGAATCAGAGGTGCTGGAAAGTTCTTCCTTGCCAAACAGTCCCAAAGTTTTGTTTTCTCGACGAGGTGAATTTTCACAGTGCTTTCAACCGACTAAAGTTTCAGGTTATATTGCCCCTTTCGTTCCTGGCACGTGTTGTTTACTATTAGACCAGGCCCCGAATCAGAAATGTGGCAATTCCTACATCTCGAATGCCGGCCAACAGTTACAATCATGCGTGGTTTGATAGAGTCTATTCAAAAAATTTCCTCATAGGAAAGTCCTGCACGTTATTTAACAGGTAATTTCTCCCAAATATGGGCGTGGAGTCTCCGAATATTCTCGTCAGTGATTACAAATAACTTCTTACTTTTATCTCAAGTAATATCTTCGTAATACTTCTTTCCGGATGATATTACCTCATTCCGTCTTCCAGGTGCATGTCGGTAATATGTCCGCAGACGGGTAATTTATCTCCCCGTCCTTGTGCAAACACCGACCCTCGTGTGATTCTTCACGACAGTAATTAGGGAATCCCAATCGCCATATCAGCGCTAAATAAACTGGCTGGGCGTACGTCATTCCAATCCGGCGCGGCCAAGGTTTGGTACACGAGAATTTTACCAACATGACTGTCGGTCAATATTGCATCACCTGTCTACTCTTTCAGCAGGGATGGTCAGGTAAACGGACAAGACGAATTATTACTGAAAGGAGTGTAAGGTGATTATAAAATAATTAATATCTGCTTGATAGCAGAGAAAGAAATGTGCCGACCACTGGAAATTTCACGTAATCAGTACTCACAACAAATATAACTGACTACTGCCGGAGAGGAGAAGAGATCGACCTAATAATTCCGTCACACCTTTAACAAACTTATGCCAGGTATTCCTGTCTCGTGCCATCAGCTTAAGGTCAGTGTTCGTATTTCCGCGTTGTACAATAAAATAAGACCACCCGATTGACAGTGTGGTTAGAGCGCTGGTCTCTCGCGGCAAAAGTGCTGTGTTCGATTTGCGGCATCGACACGATCCAATCTGCTTTGGTTTAGTTTGGTTTTAAGGACCATGTTCATTGCACACGGGCAACTCAATTAGTACTCCGATCTCCTCCCTTAGACCACACAAGGAGAATCTCAGCACAGTGCACGAACTCCGTAGCACTGGCGAGGATCCCAATGTTTGTATACAGGAAACACACATTATATAAATATTTTTGTGTTGGGTAGGTTTCCTCATGTTTAAATCTTACCAAGGCAGCGGCCGTATGGCTCCAGTCTACCCAGCTATAAATGGGTACTTGACTCTGCTCTTGACTTAGGGAGGGAAAAGGCAGCGAGGAAGGCACCTCTCTCTGACACTTCACTACGGTAGTATGTGCTATGGGACTCCCTTTTTTTTTAACCATACAATAATGAAGAGTATATTTAACACTTGTCGAAGAACAGTTGTAATTTCTGTGCTCTATTTTTAAATGTTAAAATAAGACATTCAACAACGTATTTTTCCTGTGTTGGTAATAAGCCACTACGCCAATGATTCCCAAACTTTTTTCCTCTGTGCCACACTTTCGGAATGAAAATTTGCTCGCGCCACACCGAATGTTTTATTGATAAGAAATACCTCCGAAAAGAAACAAAATCAAATCCTAGCAGTGCTTTATTCATAACGTTGAACAAAACTACTTTAAAACATGATCATAAAACATCCAGAAAATATAAAACCATACGGCTACATAAAAACATGATTCATTCACAAAATATACAAATTCGATGAGAGGCGTGAGCTTGTTTTTGAAGGGTAATCTCATTTATATTAGGGCTTATTTGAGATAATCAAGATGGGCAAAGCAGCAGGGCATGATGGTATAACACCAGAAATGGTTAAGTACATGGGAGCATCAGGCGACCTGTTACTCTTAAGGGTCCTACAGGCAGCATGGTGCAACAAGACCATACCAAAGGATTGGGAGATCGCCATCATAACACCAATTTTCAAAAAGGGTGACAATCGACAGTGTGGAAACCATAGAGGCATAGCCCTTCTCAGTGTCCCTGGTAAAATCTACTCTAGAATCCTAGAGCAGAGACTCCGACGCCTAGCTGAGCCACAATTGGATGAGGTCCAGTGCGGATTCCGAGCAAACCGAAGTACTCAAGACCTAATCTTCACACTCAGACAGCTGAATGAAAAGGCCCTTGAGTATAAGAGTGAGATCCATCTTTGTTTCATAGATCTGGAAAAGGCGTTTGACAGGGTCCCTTGGAGCAGACTTTGGGACTGTTTGGCAAGGAAGAATATTCCAGCACCTCTGATTCATGCTATACAGCGCTTCTACAAATCTTGCAGAAATTATGTGAGGACAGCAAACCATAAGTCAGAAGAGTTCAGGACAACCACTGGTGTAAGACAAGGTGATATCCTATCACCTTACCTCTTCATACTCCTTATGGACGATGTCATCAAGGCATGTAAGGAGAGAACAAGAAAGTATTCAGTGGGGTACTGGAAGATGAGACAGGTCTATATTTCAGAGCTGGCATTTGCTGATGATGTTGCCCTGATTGCTAAATCAGAGGCACATCTCCAATCCAACCTGCAAGTCTGGAAGGAAGAGCTGGAGAAGAGAGGGATGGTCATAAGCAGCTCTAAAACAAAATCCATGGTGATATCACGAGAAGAAAGAAGACATCAGATTAAGCTGGGAGAACAGGTTCTGGAGCAGGTCGACCACTTTAAATACCTCGGAGCTATTATAGACCGAAAGGGAGGCATCAAAGAAGAGTTGGCCACTCGAAAAGCAGCAGCTGGGAGACTTTTTCAGGCCATAAATCGAGGATTCCTCAGCAAGAGAGAGGTTGGTAAGAAAACGAAGATGGCTGTGTACCGCTCCACCTATGTGACAGTCTTGACATATGGATGCGAGTCATGGGCAATGACTACAACCCATAAAAGCCAGATTCAAACCTCAGAAATGAGGTATCTGAGGAAGGTGGTTGAAGTAACAAGAAGAGACATGGTACGCAACCAGACGATACGTCAAGGCCTAAAATGCCACCCCCTACAGACCCAAGTAGAACAGTCCCAACTAAGATGGTTTGGCCATGTCTGCAGAATGGGAGAAGATCGGCTACCACGACAAGCATGGGAAACAAAGAGCCAAGGATCCAGACCCCGAGGACGACCCAGAGTCCGCTGGGAGGACAACATTAGACAATCTTTGAAGGACCGAGGACTAGAATGGAACCAGGCCAGGAGGAAGACAGCCGATAGAATAGTCTGGCGCTCTCTCTTCCAAACCTCTACACCTCACGGTAGAAGGGGAACGACTAAGTAAGTAAGTAAGTAAGTACTCACAACAAATATAACTGACTACTGCCGGAGAGGAGAAGAGATCGACCTAATAATTCCGTCACACCTTTAACAAACTTATGCCAGGTATTCCTGTCTCGTGCCATCAGCTTAAGGTCAGTGTTCGTATTTCCGCGTTGTACAATAAAATAAGACCACCCGATTGACAGTGTGGTTAGAGCGCTGGTCTCTCGCGGCAAAGGTGCTGTGTTCGATTTGCGGCATCGACACGATCCAATCTGCTTTGGTTTAGTTTGGTTTTAAGGACCATGTTCATTGCACACGGGCAACTCCATTAGTACTCCGATCTCCTCCCTTAGACCACACAATGAGAATCTCAGCACAGTGCACGAACTCCGTAGCACTGGCGAGGATCCCAATGTTTGTATACAGGAAACACACATTATATAAATATTTTTGTGTTGGGTAGGTTTCCTCATGTTTAAATCTTACCAAGGCAGCGGCCGTATGGCTCCAGTCTACCCAGCTATCAATGGGTACTTGACTCTGCTCTTGAATTAGGGAGGGAAAAGGCAGCGAGGAAGGCACCTCTCTCTGACACTTCACTACGGTAGTATGTGCTATGGGACTCCCTTTTTTTAACCATACAATAATGAAGAGTATATTTAACACTTGTCGAAGAACAGTTGTAATTTCTGTGCTCTATTTTTAAATGTTAAAATAAGACATTCAACAACGTATTTTTCCTGTGTTGGTAATAAGCCACTACGCCAATGATTCCCAAACTTTTTTCCTCTGTGCCACACTTTCGGAATGAAAATTTGCTCGCGCCACACCGAATGTTTTATTGATAAGAAATACCTCCGAAAAGAAACAAAATCAACTCATAGCAGTGCTTTATTCATAACGTTGAACAAAACTACTTTAAAACATGATCATAAAACATTCAGAAAATATAAAACCATACGGCTACATAAAAACATGATTCATTCACAAAATATACAAATTCGATGAGAGGCGTGAGCTTGTTTTTGAAGGGTAATCTCATTTATATTAGGGCTTATTTGAGATAAGCAAACTCTCATCTCCTCATCAACACAAAGAAGCCTTTCTCTTTTCTGGTCTTCGATATTTGTCAGAGCTGAAAATCCCTGTTCATAACAATATGTCCTGGAGAACTGTATCTATTTGATATAAATAAATTATATTACTGAATAGAATCTGAAAAATTCTACGCGTTTATATATATATATATATATATATATATATATATATATATATATATATATATATATATATATATATATATATATATATATATATATATATATATATATATATATAAGGTGACCAGACGTCCCGATTTTTCCGGGACAGTCCCGGTTTTCGACCATTTTTGATAATTTGTCCCGACTTTTTTTTCGATGCAATCCGGGAAGCCAATTTGTCCCGGTTTTGGACGAATTTGCCAATTTGGCATAAATCTCACAGATTAAAAAAAAAATTATTATTCCGTGGCTGACTTGAGGGAATTTTTAATTATTAGTGAACTGGCGCCGAAAAAGCACAAGAGGTTGTCAGGACCGCGAATTAGTTTTGTAGTTCCAATGTGATATTCGCAGTTATTTGAAATTTTAGGTAGTGGTAAAGTACCAAGATTTTGCGTACGGTATACGTTTATTTAATTTAAACGGTGAACTATTTGTGCATATTTTGTTATTGTTGTAAGAAAATGGTACCAAAGCGTAAATGCAGTTTCAATGAAGATTTACGAAAGGAATATCCGTTTATTAAAAGGAGTACATCAAACTTCAATGTACGATATGTGCCTCCGGGTTTTCGATAAGCCATAGGGGACGTGGTGATATTAAGAACCACATAAGCAATGAGAAACATAAGAGAGCCGTCGTTACAGCTGCATCAAGCTCGTCGTTAACCACTTTCTTCAGAGCTGATAAAATTGGTGACCAAGAAGAGCAATTAGCTGCTGTAGAAGGCGCCTTTGCATACCATACAGTGCTACACAATCATACTTTCAGGTCTATGGATTGCACATCAAAATTACTTCAGGTTACTTTAGAGACAACATTTGCATGTGCACGTACGAAAACAGAAGCCATTATTCGAATTATCTTGGCACCCCATATGTCACGTAGGGTTTATATTCATTTAATTTCCTACATCTTCTTCCTATTCTTTCACCCGAATTCTCTCTTTTATTATCTCTGTATTTCCTTTTTCCTGTATATTTTTCATCCATTCGTTTTGCGAATATTATTTTCATATAATTCGCAAACTTTACCTGGTTTCCTTTCTCTAAAACTGAGAATCGCACCTGGGTGGTATTGCGTACATGTCAGTCGCGCTGGTCGGATGATAGGCGTGAATTTACAGCATTCGCTAGACATTCGTCTGAGGGTCTCTGGCCTGGGGCGTGAAAATTCACCCGAGGGACATGGAAAGTAGACAGAGAGTCTGCATTTCAGTAAACGCATGAGGTTTTTCGTCAGGAAAAACCCGGCTTAGCGTGAAAATCCACTCCGCACTGCAGACGGTGGTCTGAGATTTGCAACTCATGCAAGCCCTCGGCCACTGATGGCTGTTACGTCACGCGATAAGCGGACGAAGGTGTTATACGGACAGGGGAGACTATTTCGCTTGGCGAAATAAGATTAGGATCCTGTGTCCGATTTTAAAGATATTGGCCAAGTTTGAAACTTTAATTTCATTCTCGCTCATAGACTCACAGTAGATAGGTTGCTCGTAAACAGAATAGCTGTTAGCGAA
This sequence comes from Oreohelix idahoensis, assembly GCA_024509875.1. Lineage (NCBI taxonomy): Eukaryota > Metazoa > Mollusca > Gastropoda > Stylommatophora > Oreohelicidae > Oreohelix > Oreohelix idahoensis. The sequence goes on along the minus strand of JAMPIV010004669.1, from coordinate 89,854 downwards.
GATCTCAGTTTGTTTCGGCAATTTGTCGAACTTCTAGACTTCCAGAAATATTTTCAGCATTTTATTCTTAAGTTGTGCGACTACCTGAAATTCTGTGGTTGAGGTAATTAATATGATAGATATATAGATTTTGTGAGTGTTAAAGTGTTTAATCGCTTAATTCATTTTAATCTATTTCTTTAGCGCAGAAGAGAAATAAAGTGGTAGGCTATTATATTTTCTAGGGAAGCATTCAGTGGAAAGCAGAATAAAATTAAAATTTCTAGCTTATAACGGCAATTGTAGCTATTTATGAATTTAATTTAACCGCTAATACTCAGTCGAGTGTATTTTTCTAAACTAACGTATAAACTCTAGAATCGAGCCTCATGAATGGTGACGGAATACGCACGTGTTCCTAATTCATGAGAATTGCTGATTTTTAAATATAACTTACGTCACGGGAAGTTTAAATGATAAGCAAAGCTCTCTGCTTGCAAGTTTAAATGTAAGTTAAAACCAGTACAGATTCTGTTTATTATATTATATGTGTTATTTTTCCTCCACACAGTGAAAGTTTTGGGGTGACCCTAACTTTACCAGCACCTAGTAGTAGTTTCCATACTTGTGAAGAAATAGACAGTCCTTATTTTGAACCACGTGGGTTTCTTAAGTACCACTGGTCTAAACAGTGCATATGCAACCCGAGTTAGCCAGAAATACTATATCCCAATAACGGGTTTTCAAAGACTGTAATGATAAATACTGGACCTTGGAGCCAGATCTTAATTTCTTCTAGAAAAACTCTACGTAATCTTTCTGCCTGGTGGCGCGAAATACTTCTAGTATTAACTAACATTTCCCGACTATATATATATATATATATATATATATATATATATATATATATATATATATATATATATATATATATATATATATATATATATATATATATATATATATATATTTTTGTGGACAAATCTGTGGTGTGACTAAAGTGAATCCTATACTGAGGGAAGGCACCGACCTGACATTCATCATTTCTAGAAACCTACGCTATTGACACTGTGCTCTGCTAACTCCCGCGCCTGGAATAATTTTAGGTGACTTAATCAGACATTTGAACAAATTTGCACACCCAAGTAGTCGTTCCCGGAGACTCCGAGTTAAATACGTCTTTTGGAACTGGGGACTTCTTGGCAGAAGACTGCATTTTTTTGAGTCTGTGTGAAAATCTAAAATCAGTGTGTTCCAAGAGGCAGCGAGCAAAGTCGTGAGTACCTGTATGAGAGGCCATGGCGGAATGAATGAGTGTACGCTGATTTGAGTGATATTTTCACTATTATATCTTTGACACCCTGTTGCTGTCCTATTTGTTTTTTTCAATCTGCATAATTTGTTGCTAAGGCTAGGGTTCTTGTGTTTTTGTCTTAGGTTAAATCAGATTTTTTTCAAACTCTGTGCATATAATTACGAGATAAAACAAAGAAAACTCTTAGACTCAAACCCTATGTATCTGTGACTCGGGCGCCATCATCTGTTCTCTTAACGGGGCCGGGCTAAACCTAGAGTTAACACTATAACGGGGCTATCATCCTTGCAACATTTCCTTGAATTTTTATGACTATGTGTATATGTATTTTCCTTGATGTACTTTCTTTGATGTTGTGAGCCGATTTTTCCTGATATTAAAATCGCTCTTGAACTTAATAATAGTGTTTGGTCAGCTCGTTCTAGATAATATATATATCATTGTTATAGTTTTCCCACGTCTGTGTGTTTACCTGTCGTCACGTGTATGTGCGTGCCTGTGAGTGATAGAAATATACGTAATATGTATATTGGTGTAGTCTGTCTGACGCTGTAACAACTGTTGTAGAAGATAGGTGAGAGAGCGAAGAATTCTTTTCGCTTTCAGAGACAGCCACTATATCAAAATCTATCATCTCACGTGTGTGGAAATTCTATTACCTTTCACTAACTCTCACTGAGTCTATCACCTATTCAAACCTATTCAGAAGGGACCAAACCTAGTCTTAATTCTCCTATCGAAAATCTACGACACCATATTCTAAATGAGTTGAGGTGTGACCTAGAAAAGTCTATATTTATTTCTGTACTGACAGATGCATCCAGCCACAAAGAATTCAAGATTTTTCCTTTGCTTGTCAGATACTTTGATCACAGTAATGGAGTGAAAATTAAAATATTAGAGTTAAAGTCATTGCCAGGTGAAACATCTGATATTGTAAGTAGTTTTCTTTATGACTGCATAACTGAAAATGGTTTAGACAGGAAAGTAGTTGGATTATGCGCAGACAACACAAATTCCAATTTTGGAGGTGCTGAAAGGAAAGGACAGAACAATGTTTTAAAAAAACTGCAAGAAAACCTTGGACATGGTCTTATAGGAGTTGGATGTGCAGGTCATATTTTCCACAACACTGTTCGAACAGCTGCAGATGTACTGCCTGTTGATGTCGAGCTGATTATTGCTAAAATTTATCTACTCTTTAAATCATACACAGTACGAGTTGAAAGACTCAAGGAGTTTTGCCAGTTTGTGGAAACAGACTTCCAGGTGATCTTAGGTTATGCTCAGACTAGTGGCTTGCTCTGCTGCCTGCTGTTGAAAGGGTTCTTCAGATGTTCATGCCTCTAAAATCATATTTTCAATCTCAAGACAGATGCCCAGTTTTTATACAGACATTCTTTGAAAATCCTCTATCTGAGGCATGGCTTGTTTTTGTTCACAGTCAGGCCTCTCCATTCCACGAAGCAGTGCAAAAAATAGAGGGACAGACGGTCACTGTGTTTGAAGTCATTGACAGCATCAACAGGTTGAAAACTATTTTGAAGTCCAAACTGGAAGACTATTTCTTGCCATCAAGAGTTAAGCTAATCCTCGAAAAGCTGGAAATGGAAGGACTTCCAAAGGAGGATGTGAAAAAGTTTCATGCTAGCGTTTCTTCGTTCTATGAAACAGCTTTCAATTATTTGAATAAATGGGCTGCAAAAAATTTTCAAGACCTAGCCTAGAATCCTACAGCTGGGTAACGCTGAACAGAATACCAATTTGGGCAGATATTGAGATATCATCATCACTAGTGATTCAAACATTACCTTAAGCCCACTTTACAGAAACTGACATTTATGACGAATATGTCTATATGAAGCAGTTTGTTACTTCTCAGAAAATTAGTGAATGGAGTGCCAAAAAAACATTGCCACCACAACGTTGGATTGAAATGGTTTCCCACTTCAAAAACAATAATGTGACATTTTAAAATATTTTGAAGTTGGCAGAGTTTTTTTTCTGTCTACCTGGAACAAATGCTGCCACAGAAAGAGTGTTTTCTTTGATGAACAGCTTATGGGCAAGTGATAAAACACAGCTAGATGTTGAAACTTTGAAAGCTGTGTTGACAACCAAAGTGAACTTTGAGGAAACATGTGTCGAGTTTTTTAAGATGCTGCTTGCAAAGAAGGACCTATTGATAAAAATCCACTCATCTGAAAAGTACAGTAACTCAGCTTCACCGTACCCTTTAGCACGCTGCATTCTTTTCCAAAAAATTTGTCCTGCAGCTGCATTCTTTTTCACAAAACCCCACTTTTTATAGTGGATGACTTGTAAATTCTATATTTTTTTTTTTTTTTTTTTTTGGCCAATTGCTCTAATTTTTGGACTGTATAGAGATAAATGGATGACGTCACTGATGACGTCATTTTGTTGATGTGATAGGAGAAGAAGACTGGTGAAAAAAAAAATTGAAAAAAAGGCCTTACCTCACTCCTGGTGCAGCACTGTGGTGCAATCTGCCTTAAAATTGAGCAGAGTGTGATAACGCTCAAAGCAGGGATATGGACAGAGAGGTACTACACACCTACGGCACACGAATTGGGTCTGGTGGCGCTTCTTGCCCGTGTCCCTACTGGAACACACAACGCAGTCTGGCCTGGAAGGTCTGCCACCAGCCAGACGTTTAGGGTTAGGAGTCAAGTAGTGCTCCCCCATAACCAATCTTGCTGGTGCAATGTCAGATAACCTTCCTCTGCGGGCTGTGACCCTAGACTGGTAACCATCAAGAAGCCCATGAGCAATCCGCAGACGGAATAATTCCGCCTTGATACGAGACGGATGCTTGGCCCTCCACAGGACAAGCGAATTGACAAAGCAAACTTCCAACAGGTAGAAGAATATTTTCTTCCACCATTTGCTGCTCCTGTGTAGAACCATGTAGTATGTCAACTGTTTGTCCACACGATCAATACCTCCCATGTGACAGGAATAGGCTTGGATAGCGCATGGCTTGTCCACGATCCGAACATTGCCAGCATGATGTTTGGATCTAACCTCCTTCCTGAAGGTCTGCGCATCGTGTGCAGTTGTCATTAAATTCACTGGCCTCTTGTCAAACCATGACATATAGAGGATATTGCCTTCTCTAACAGTCATGGGAGGGTCACTAGCTTTGGGTTTCGCCAACTTCAGTTGTGGGGGGACCCCTCGGCGGTTCGTCCGCAGTGTGCCGCAAGCCCCTGTCTGATTATCCCCAAGCTCCGTGAACAGGGCAGGCGAAGAGAAAAAGTTGTCCATGTACACAACATGGCCATGCCCATACAGGGGAGCAACAAGGGAGGTGACAACGCGGTGAGCAACCCCCCTAGTAGGGTCCACATTGTCTTCCTTCCCAAGGTAGAGCTGCCAATTCCAGAGGTAGCCTGTCTTGGAGTCAGCTAGGCCCCAGGCTTTCATACCCCACTTAGAGGGTTTGTTGGGCATGTACTGCATAAGGCTGGTCCTACCTTTGAAAGCTATCATACTTTCATCAACACTAAGCTCTTTGGATGGTATATAATGGCTTTGCCATAGAGGGAGAAGAGTGTCAACAAACGATTTGATTTTGAAGGCTTTGCTGTGGTCAGGGTGCCCTCGTGGTGCAGCAGTTGTATTGTCCACGAGGTGTAGAAAAGATAAGATACCAAGAAACCTGTCCCTACTCATCACTTTCTTGAATCCTGGCATGTCAAGGAAACAGTCATTTGACCAATACAAATCAAATGACGATCTTTTCGTTACACCCATCAACAGAAGCAAAGCAAGAAATGCCCTCATCTCGTCATCACTGACATCGGTCCACAACTTCAAACGGGATGAAGCACTCGCCTCTTGCCCTTTCTGGTCAAAAACCTGAATGGCGTAACGATTAGTTTCCGTAACTAATGTGTTCACAACATCATCTGTGATGAACAAACGGAATACATCTACCTCAGAGATGTCATCGTCAACGCCCACAGGTCCCACAACTTGGTCGAAGTTGCGGAGCCAGTCGTGGTTGTAGCCAGAAGGTGCTGCTCTAACAACATTGACTTCTTCAAAATCATCAACACTTGACACATCACTATCTTCCCCTTCAACATCATCCACATTCGGAGTAAATACCGGCAGACCAGCACTAGTAAACCCAAGAAACTCCTCGTCATCGGAATCAGAATCCATGAAAATTTCAGATAAAATGGCAGCTGGATCCATGCCGATTGATTTCGATTTGAAAATTGCACAGAAAAATATCGCTATCACACCCGTTACAACTAAGAGTCAGAAAAGGAAGTTAAACCTCTTTCACAGAAGATTCAATTTTTGCATCCGGGGTTCAGATCACGTGCACACACATAAAAAATCAGTTTTCCGATGATAGCCGCAAGGCGCCACATTGCGCCTCCAGCATGGAGAACATAGGTTACGTTCGGCGCAATGTGGCGCCAGCAGCGTGCTAAAGTTTAAGTAAGGATTATTGATGTTTTTCTCTCTTATTAGTTTAAGTAGTTAAACTTATACAGTAAAATGTATGTTATTCAATGTTATTCAAATGTATATATAAAATATATATTATTTTAAATTGACATCATCTTGATTTTTCCGGGACATGTCCCGACTTTTGACCTTTTCTTTACACTTTTGTCCCGATTTTTTGCATTGAAATAGGTCAAATCTACTATTTTGTCCCGGATTAGGGTTTTGAAAATATGGTCACCTTAATATATATCATCTCATCTCAACCCATAACCCGTCATGGGTTTTAGGGGTGCCATGGTGGAAGCATCAGCAGACAGGGTCCTCCACTGCTCTCTATCCTCAGCAATGCGTACAAGTGTGGAAAAACCGTGTCCTGCCCATTCTTTGATGTTATCGGCCCAGGATTTTCTTTGCCTTCCTCTTCTCCGTTTACCTTCGACTGTTCCCTGGAAGATCGTTTTCGAAAGGGAGTCATGACGAGTTACATGCCCAAACCAGGCAAGCTTTCGACGTTTCACTATTGACAAAAGTGGTTCTTGGTGGCCTGCATAGGTGTTTATCTTCTGTCATAAAATTGACCATGATACAACGTTAAAATATCTCCAATGATACAACGTAGGGATAAAAACTAATGCGTAAGCTGCTAGAATACATGATCGCCCACGCCGCGGGTCATCACCCGCCATGGAAATTAAATTGTTAGACTTGAAGGCAAAACGGAACGGGATGAGAACGGAGATCAAAAGGAAAAATCTGACTGAACGCGTGCTTGAAACTAGCAAGGTTAAAAGACGCAAGTGGTGGGGAAAGGAGGAAAAAGTCATGTTCCCCAAGTTGACATAAAGTAAAGAAATCGACAAAAGGGACCTTGGATATTATACGCCACAGTCATTTCTTGGACGCTTTTGCGATAACTTAGTCCGTTTATTTGAATGCAGTGATGAACGCATTCCAGAAGATTCTAGAAAATATTTGAAAAGTAACTTTTCTTAATAATAATGTTAGGAATATAAAACCTAGCTGGCCGGATGGCCCATCTTGAGCAGTGAAATAATATGCTTTTATTTATACAGACGGATAGATAATAAGAAAGATATTGACAAAAGACTGTGTTGTTCATATCAGCGAGCGTCTGCATTGAAATAAAACATGTCACTAATTTTCAAAAAATTGTGGCCTTGAAGACGCAAGTGCTAAAATCTAGTTGGAATGAAGAGACGGGGTGGGATGGTGAATTGTGGCTAAAAATAACTTTAAGGGCAAAATTGTGTAGGGGAAGGCAGAGTTGGTTCAAAAAACAAGTGTGTTTTTTTTTTGTGAAACGCAAGTAGAGACGGACGGACCAACAGACAATAAGGCATACTTGACTGAGGTATGACTGAAATGACTTTTTGGTAGGATATTTGAATTTGAAAAAAGAAAAGGCAGTGATTGGCCATAGATGAATATATTATCGGCGCTCAGACGCGCATTTTGTGTCAGTCATTATAAGTTGTCCTAGTAGACACAGTGAATTATTAAGTGGTGTAATTCCCAGAAGCTATTGAAATATTTAGAGGGACGCCATCCTAAGGCCAGCAGCTCAGCTGAGTTTTGCTAGCATTTAACTGTGTACTATATTCATAATTCTGAACTGTGAGTTTCAGTTGGCACCAATGCGGTGTCAAATGAGTTGTTGAATATTACAAGAGTGGACCCGTGCAGTAACATTTTGTCAGAGCAGCCTATTATTGCCCCCAAGCACGGAGAGGTGGGGCCACCAGGCTTCTGATATTGCCCCCAAGCACGGAGAGGTGGGGCCACCAGACTTCTGATATTGCCCCCAAGCACGGAGAGGTGGGGCCACCAGATCTCAGCACCAGAGCTACACCTTCAAGCTACGTGAGCGTCTGGTCTGCTGAGAATTCACCAACTCAACTTATTTGCTAACACACCCATAAAATTTCCATCAAATAACTGGACAATGTGTAGTCACCATAGACAGGGAGTGATGAGGCCACCCCAACAGCACATCCATTAAGTGTTCTCCCAAATAGATTACAACTATAAACAGTAGTAATATTAACTAGTCTAGTAACATACATATGTACACACCTTGCATTTATTATGTAATATTCATGCATTTCTTTCATAATTGCAAAACCTTTCATATGTTCTGACCAAATTAAAACCTTGGTTCAGAACAAATAAATTTAAAGAAAATTACTATCCAAATTTTACACACTTGAGTTAGTTCAGTGTATTATAACATTTATTAATATTATTAGACTTAGTAAATATCTGTGTGTGTGTATGTAAACTACCACAACACATTACATATCATTACCCTAGACATTTAACGTAGCCACATTCATTAGTAAAAAAAGATAGGTGTGAGGTCGTAGTGGTAGCAAGAAGGGCCTTCTGACAATTCACAGCTACATTTTATCTCAGGAGCCTTCACAGCTGACCTCATGCATCACACTTAGTAATATCACCATCATACAATACCATCAATCCACTACATATATTGGGGTCTCTTTGTCCCGGGATAATTAGCCTATCAAGTATATTAGGATCTCCTGGGGGGAGAATTAGATTAGGGGAACACATTATAAAAATTAAAAGTGTCCCTTAAAATTAAAAGTGTCCCTGAAAATAAAAGTTGGTGAATCTTCACAGCCAGTGGTAGTTAATTAATTAATTAGAATTATTTTAGACTAGAGTAATTAGAAGTACTTTAGTGGTTGGAAATTTTATTTTGCACATTGCTAGATTTGTTTAAAAAGTATGGCGGAGCTGGCCAAATTCAGATCAGCTGCTGTGCTGACGGCAAAGGAGATGGGAATGGATGGTCAGATTTTAATTCAATATGTAACGGCTGAATGTGATAAGTATATTGAACGGGAAGAAAGAAGATTAGAAAAAGAGGCTGAAAGAAAATTAGAGTCTGAAAGGTTGGCTGAAGAGAAGAGGTTACAATTTGAGGCTGAGACTAAGAGGTTACAAATTGAGGCTGACAAAGAGGCTAAAGCATTGAAGGCAGAAGATAAAAGGTTGACTGCCGAAAGGGAGGCAGAAGATAGAAGGTTGCAGAGGGAGCACGAATTACGACTCAGGGAGCTGGAGCTACAAGGCCATGCTCCTGAAAATGGTGCCAGCCCTTTTGCCTCAGATGCTACGCCCAGTCTGGGAGCCTCAAACTCAGCTATGGGGTTTCATTTAGACCATTTTGTTGAAAAAGACGATGACATAGAGGGGTACCTAGGACGTTTTGAGTTATTAGCTACTACATATGGGTTAGAGAGAGAGAGGTGGAGTTTAAAGCTATCACAGGGACTGAGAGGTACTTCTTACGAAGTCTTCGCAAAAATGAACAGAGAAGACCAGGAGAATTATGACATGTTAAAGCAGGCTTTGTTAATGAGGTACGAAAAAAATGGGGAATTTTATCGTAAGAAATTTAGAAATGCCAAACTGTTGTCTGGGGAGACATACCACCAATTCTCTGCCAGACTGGAAACCTATTTGGAGAAATGGACTGCTCTGGGGAAGACCCAAGATCTTAAAGAAATGATCATGATTGAGCAATTGAGAGAGTCCATGGCTCCAGACATGAGAAAATTTCTCATGGAACAAGGTGCAGAGAAGTTGGGAGAGGTTTTAAATGTCGCTGAAAGGTATCAGGCAACCCAGGCAGAGGTAAGTGGTGCTAAAAAGAAGCACATAGACAATTTTAAAGCTCCACAGCAATTTAATAAATTTGATAATAGAGAGCAGGGAAATAAAGGTAGGACAAACTTTGAACGGCCAAGAAATGACTACCGAGACAGAAACTCACAGTTCAATGACCAAAAATCCAATGAAAGAAAACCGTTTAACCAAGGAAAAAGATGGTGTAAATGGTGCAAGAAAGATAACCATAACACCGAATTTTGTAGAAGGAAACCTTCAAACATTGCTGCAATGAAGTCGGGGACTCAAAGATCAAAGGTTAATCCTAAGGGACAGCAGGAACCTTATCACCCCCCAGTTTGTGAGGATGTTATTTGTAATGGGGTCACCATAAGGTGCCTTTATGATACAGGTTTGGATTATGATTCAGTTGTGAAGTCTAGCCTAGTGGACCCAAGTCAGTATACCACATAAACAGTGGAAATACAAGGGGCAACTAAGGACATACCACGCATGACACTTCCCATCGCAAGGATAACGGTGAAAACTCGCTATGTGGAAGGAGAAATCAGAGCAGCAGTGATAGATGAACCAATCTACCCTCTGATATTGGGGTGTAGATACGTCTTCTTGGTGAATCCCGAGAAACCTGTGATCATGGCGACAGTGCAGACCAGGTCACAGAAGAAGGAGGAAGAAGGTGAACCTATAAATGCTCATCCAGAGGAGATGAGGAAGGCGCAGGCTGAGGATAGGACACTCAAGCCATGTTTTAAAAAATTGCCCAAATGCCACACACCTCCGAGCAAGGGGGAATATTTTATGAAGAACAAAGTCTTATACAGGAAGGCCGGAGCTGGAACAAATGGTCACAACCAGCTGGTTCTTCCCACTTCATATAGGGATAAAGTGATGGAACTCGGGCATGCGATTCCCTTCAGTGGTCACATGGGGATCAGCGCCACAGGACAGCGTATAGCTTGTCATTACTTCTGGCCAGGGATAACGGAGGATATAAAAAGATATGTCAAATCCTGCCCAGAATGTCAAAGGGTAGCTCCAAAGCACTGGACTGCTCCTGCAACTCTAGGGGAAATGCCCATAGTGGGAACACCTTTTGAGAGGGTTGCAGTGGATATTGTAGTACCTCTCACTCGGACCAAGAGGAGGAACAGTTACATCCTTACTCTGGTGGACACTTGTTCTATGTGGGGAGAGGCGGTAGCCCTGCCATCAATTGATTCAAAACATGTAGCAGAGGCACTATTTACAATATTTACCCGATTAGGATTCCCGCATCAAATCTTGACGGATAATGGCTCACAGTTCAAGGGGAAACTAACGGAAGAAGTTTTTAAGCTATTTCAAGCCAGACACTTTCATTGTAGTCCGTACCATCCGCAAGGGAACGGCCAGGTAGAGAGGTTCAACGGGACTCTCATTTCTATCCTGAGAAAGCTGGCACACGAAAAACCGGATCTGTGGGATCAATTCCTGCCCGCCGCATTGTTTGCGTATCGGGAGGTACCACATAGTTCAACCGGGATGGCTCCCGCAACTCTGCTATTTGGGAGGCCAATAAAAGGTCCATTAGAAGCCCTATTAAGGACCTGGACAGATGAGAAGGCGGAAGAGACTGTTACCTCATCTTATCAATACGTGAACGAACTGACCACTAATTTGAAAGCTGGATGGAAACTGGCAAATGATAATTTGAAACAAGCCAGGAAGAAACATGCAGCATATTTTAATAGGAAGGCAAAGGACAGAGAACTGGCAGTGGGAGAGAAGGTGCTGCTTCTACTACCCGGTAGCCAGAATAAATTACAAATTGGATGGCAAGGTCCATATACGGTTCTAGAGAAGGTGTCTAGAACAAACTATAAAATTGACAAAAAGGGGAAGGAGAAAATTTATCATGTAAACCTGTTAAAGAAGTATCTGGACAGACCACTCCAGGAAAGCACCCCCTTACTGACCTTAGCTATTGCAACTCAAATGCAAAAGGAACCACTCACCTCACATGAATACCCATTACATTCTTGTGAAACAGCAGCACAGGTAAAAGTCAGTAAGCACCTGACTAAAAACCAGAGGGAGAGAGTTCAACAGGTTCTGGAGGAACATACAGATGTATTAACAGATAAACCAGGCCATACAAATTTGCTACAGTATGACATGAAACTGGTAGACTCAAGCCCAATCTGTATGAGAGCCTATTCTATTCCGTTCGCGAAGGAGAAGGCATTGAAGGAAGAAATAGATTATTTGTTGAAGGAGGGGATTATTTCACACAGTGAATCATCTTTTAGCTCTAGTGTCGTATTGTTGAGAAAACCGTCTGGGGAACACAGACTGTGCATAGATTACAGGAAACTGAATGCTGTCACAGAAGGACAAGTGGATCCATTACCAGACACAAAACAGTTATTTGCCAGACTGAACAAGGCAAAATACTTTTCAAAGGTGGATCTTAGTAAAGGCTATTACCAGATCCCAGTGAAGCCTGAAGTGAGACCTTATTTGGCTTTTAGCACTTCGGATGGACATTATGAATTCAACATGCTACCATTCGGACTGAAAAATGCTCCGAGTGTATTTTCAAGGATGATGCGCAAATTGTTGGATCCCCTGAATAACCCATGTATCACGAATTTCATGGATGATATTCTCATCGCCACAGAGACATTTGAAGAACACATTGAAGCTCTAGAAATGTTATTTAATAGGCTTAGGGAGGCGAACTTGACTGCTAGGCCAACAAAATGTTGCATTGGATGCAAAGAGTTGGAATTCTTGGGACACACTGTATATCAGGGTAGCATGACCCCTGATCCCAAGAACTTGGAAAAACTGCAGAGAGCACCTAGACCACAAACAAAAAAGGATGTGCGATCATTCGTGTCGTTATGCGGATTTTATCAAAAATATATCAAAGATTTTAACTCTATTTGTGCTCCTCTGACTGATCTGACTCGCAAGGGACTTCCAGATAAAATTAATTGGACTGCGCAAAGTGAATTAGCGTTCCAAGACTTAAAGGAAAAACTCACTAGCAAGCCTATTCTCAAACTACCTGATTTGACACAGGACTTTGTCTTAAGAACCGATGCAAGTAATGTAGGACTCGGAGCGGCTTTGTTGCAAAGATCATCTTCACCTGATGGGGAACTGAAACCAGTCGCTTATGCAAGCCGCAAATTGAATAAGGCGGAACAAGGATACTCCACAAGCGAAAAAGAATGTTTAGCGTTAATCTGGGCAATAAAGAAGTTTCAAATCTATCTGTATGGTAGGACTTTTGTGGTCGAGACGGACCATCAGCCTCTCGTATTCTTATCTCAGGCTAAGCATGAAAACGCAAGATTGCTGAGGTGGTCTTTATTGCTTCAACCTTATCAGTTTAGTATCCAATATATCCCAGGCAAATTGAATGTCGGTGCAGATTTCCTCAGTCGGCACCCCTGTGATAAAAATTGGAGTAATGGCAGGCGTAAGGAGAGATTTTATCTATGTGTATCACTGGTTTTAGTACTTGCCGTAGGCATGTTTTCAAGTGGGGAGATGTGTCATAAAATTGACCATGATACAACGTTAAAATATCTCCAATGATACAACGTAGGGATAAAAACTAATGCGTAAGCTTCTAGAATACATGATCGCCCACGCCGCGGGTCATCACCCGCCATGGAAATTAAATTGTTAGACTTGAAGGCAAAACGGAACGGGATGAGAACGGAGATCAAAAGGAAAAATCTGACTGAACGCGTGCTTGAAACTAGCAAGGTTAAAAGACGCAAGTGGTGGGGAAAGGAGGAAAAAGTCACGTTCCCCAAGTTGACATAAAGTAAAGAAATCGACAAAAGGGACCTTGGATATTATACGCCACAGTCATTTCTTGGACGCTTTTGCGATAACTTAGTCCGTTTATTTGAATGCAGTGATGAACGCATTCCAGAAGATTCTAGAAAATATTTGAAAAGTAACTTTTCTTAATAATAATGTTAGCAATATAAAACCTAGCTGGCCGGATGGCCCATCTTGAGCAGTGAAATAATATGCTTTTATTTATACAGACGGATAGATAATAAGAAAGATATTGATAAAAGACTGTGTTGTTCATATCAGCGAGCGTCTGCATTGAAATAAAACATGTCACTAATTTTCAAAAAATTGTGGCCTTGAAGACGCAAGTGCTAAAATCTAGTTGGAATGACGAGACGGGGTGGGATGGTGAATTGTGGCTAAAAATAACTTTAAGGGCAAAATTGTGTAGGGGAAGGCAGAGTTGGTTCAAAAAACAAGTGTGTTTTTTTTGTGAAACGCAAGTAGAGACGGACGGACCAACAGACAATAAGGCATACTTGACTGAGGTATGACTGAAATGACTTTTTGGTAGGATATTTGAATTTGAAAAAAGAAAAGGCAGTGATTGGCCATAGATGAATATATTATCGGCGCTCAGACGCGCATTTTGTGTCAGTCATTATAAGTTGTCCTAGTAGACACAGTGAATTATTAAGTGGTGTAATTCCCAGAAGCTATTGAAATATTTAGAGGGACGCCATCCTAAGGCCAGCAGCTCAGCTGAGTTTTGCTAGCATTTAACTGTGTACTATATTCATAATTCTGAACTGTGAGTTTCAGTTGGCACCAATGCGGTGTCAAATGAGTTGTTGAATATTAAAGAGTGGACCCGTGCAGTAACATTTTGTCAGAGCAGCCTATTATTGCCCCCAAGCACGGAGAGGTGGGGCCACCAGGCTTCTGATATTGCCCCCAAGCACGGAGAGGTGGGGCCACCAGACTTCTGATATTGCCCCCAAGCACGGAGAGGTGTGGCCACCAGATCTCAGCACCAGAGCTACACCTTCAAGCTACGTGAGCGTCTGGTCTGCTGAGAATTCACCAACTCAACTTATTTGCTAACACACCCATAAAATTTCCATCAAATAACTGGACAATGTGTAGTCACCATAGACAGGGAGTGATGAGGCCACCCCAACAGCACATCCATTAAGTGTTCTCCCAAATAAATTACAACTATAAACAGTAGTAATATTAACTAGTCTAGTAACATACATATGTACACACCTTGCATTTATTATGTAATAATCATGCATTTCTTTCATAATTGCAAAACCTTTCATATGTTCTGACCAAATTAAAACCTTGGTTCAGAACAAATAAATTTAAAGAAAATTACTATCCAAATTTTACACACTTGAGTTAGTTCAGTGTATTATAACATTTATTAATATTATTAGACTTAGTAAATATCTGTGTGTGTGTATGTAAACTACCACAACATATTACATATCATTACCCTAGACATTTAACGTAGCCACATTCATTAGTAAAAAAAGATAGGTGTGAGGTCGTAGTGGTAGCAAGAAGGGCCTTCTGAAATTCACAGCTACATTTTATCTCAGGAGCCTTCACAGCTGAACTCATGCATCACACTTAGTAATATCACCATCATACAATACCATCAATCCACTACATCTTCTCTCTAACATAGACATATATACAGTAGAACTCCATTTATCCGAACCCCATGGGACCGAGCATCGTTCGGATAATCAAATGTTCGGATAATTGGATTACATAATGTATCGAGTACATGTACACATATTTCTGAAAATAATTAACCATCACAAGGAAAATACACTATAAAACATATTTACTTGTACTGTAATAATAATACCCACACTGTATTAGATCACTGTATCACCAAAATCTTTTATTACACTGCAGTGCATGTACTACTTGTATTAATTATTTTTGTTAAGAAAGAGAAATGTTTTCAAAATAACATTACAAACGATTCAAAACCAGGCGCAACTTACGTATACATGTACTTGCACAGATGTAGCCCACTATTTAAAATAATGAGGAATCCTCTTTTGCATCAAACTGGATAGTCTCCTTTTGGCTGCTAAGTCCCGCATTCTCTTCAACAGCAGAAGCTGTGTAGGACAGCTGTCATCTTCTTGCTCGTACCAAGCCATCGCTGTTTCTAGTGCTATAAAGGCCTCTTCAGGACTTGGTCGACGTTTTGGTTTTTCTTCATAATCTACAAGTACATCATGTACTTCTGAGGAGTCTTCATCATCGGTCACTACATGTATTTGGTTTTCTTCTTGCACAAAAGACAAAATTTCTTCGTCATTCAAAAACTGAAAACCAGAATCATTATCATCTTCTAGCCACATGTGTGCATCATCTTTGTCACAGTCCGAAAATCCGGGCATTGCTTGAAACAGTTCCACGACTTCATCTATACAATCATCATTTGTGTCCATTGCAGTAGTTTCATTTCCTCCTTTTTTCCCAAGCAATTTATTCCAAGCCTTGATGAGATTATCTTGTGACAGGGTGGTCCAAGCATCAGCTAACATATAGCAGCAGTCTTTGGGATTAAGCTTTTTGGAAAACGCCACCACACTTTCTTCATCTTCAGCCAACAATAAACGACGCAGGACTTCCTTCTTGTACATCTTTTTAAGCTTTGCTATAACACCCTGATCCATTGGTTGAATCAGTGCTGTTACATTGGGAGGCAGAAAAATTACTTTAAAATTTGTATCAACTGCATTCAATGTATCCTTCTCTGGATGAGATGGTGCATTGTCCAGTAGAAGAATTACTTTTCCAGTTTTCTTTTCTTGTTCTCTCAACCTCTTCACATTTGGGATGAACTGATTTGTATACCAATCAAGAAATATTTCACTATTCATCCAAGCACTCTTCTGTGCTTTGTAACACAATGGGAGACATGTCACATTCTTTAAACAACGTGGTTTTTTGGCTTTGCCGATCATTAGCACCGGTAAACGATGACTTCCACTGGCATTCGCGGCTACCAAAATTGTTACTCTCTCTTTGCACTTTTTTAAACCCAGGGGCAGCTGCTTCGCGCTGAGATACAAGTGATTTTTGAGGCAATGATTTCCAGTATAAGCAAGTCTCATCGGCATTATACACATCATCGAGTGAATAACCTTCTTCTTCCAAAAAAGCCAAGAATGTTTCTTTAAAATTTTCAGCGGCAGTTGCATCGCTAGATAAAGATTCCCCTTGAATCTCCAATTCTCGTATGCCATGACGAGATTTAAAGTTTCTTAACCATCCCTGGCTAGCCTTAAAGTCAGGAGGACCGTCAAGTTGATTGTTGAACTGAAGAGCCTTTTCACACAACAGAGAACCAGAGATAGGTTCCCCTTTGCTTCTTCTTTGCACAAACCATATATACAAAGCCTCTTCCAATTTCACATCTTTCGCACTTCTCATGGTTTTACGTTTCTTCGACCCATTTTCACTATCAAATTTCGATGCAAAACTCATAATTTTATCCTTGTTACTTTTGATGTCAGAGATGGTAGCTTTCCCAACACTGAAAATCCTCGCAAGTGAAGACACAGTTTCACCTTGTCCTAGTCTCTTGATAATTTCTGTTTTCGTTTCAATTGACAAAACATTGCGGTTCCTTTTGTATGCTTTAGGCCTACTGGAAGATGCCATATCGCACAGAGAAATACTTGTACACCAAAATTATTCTGCTGTAGTAGCAGACACAATTATTTTAAGTTGAACTGTCTGTTTAGCCAGTGTTCTACCTAGAACGCACACGTACACTGGATTGGTAAACCAGATATTAACTGACTTTATGATCTAACTGACTTCCTATACGTAAGCGACCGACCATTAGCCCATCCCATTCTCTACAAATTGTTCGCACACATTTGAAGCTTGCCGCATCAAAAGATTCAGAATTGTAGTCTAACGTGACTGATGGCGCCTGATTTTTTTATTTTTTTTTTCTGGAAAAAGTGTTCGGATAATTGGATGTTCGGATAATTGGGGTTCGGATAAATGGAGTTCTACTGTATATATATTTCCTACATTATATCACCTGTAACAAAATAAATCATATAAATAAGAAAATAACCTTCATATTTATTTTTGGGATATGAATTTTTTGAAAATCTCTCTAAATCCTTGAATATTCCGGCCACACCCACCATCCTCTCGCGCCACACCAGTGTGGTGTTCCACACCGTTTGGGAACCACGGCACTACACCTTACAGTATTGTTTGTTAGAGCAATTTTTCATTCATAAGACAAAGTTTTTTCGTTTTTGATGTTCAAGTATGCATGAATTTTTTGGTGGAGAGGTTTCAATACACCGCTTTCCGGTATCGAAACCTGGTAATTTAACTCTTTCGTCTACCTAAACGTAAATGGGTACCTGACTCTGCTCTTGGGTTAGGGAAAGCAAAGGCAGCGAGGAGGGGAACTGGTCACCCCTCTTTATAAAGCTTGACCTAGTATATTGAAGTCTCCAACACTTCATTTGCCTGCGGCAGTTTCTGCTATGGTACAGTATTGCCTTTACCTTCTTTTTTTTTTAACAGAGTACAGAATGACAACAATCTTAAGTCTTATTGTAATTTATAAGCATTTTAGTTTTTATGATACACCCAGATAAGATCAATATGCAGACAACAGAATGGGGCTATAAATTTGATCCTCAATAATGGAGATCCAGCTTTGTTCACCATCTGTATCAGCCACTATTATTGGAGAATATATCCAGACCGTAAGGTCTTTTATATTTGACCATGCGCATTAATATAACCAACGGACTCTGTGTCTAGGTTGAACGGGACGCCCCTCGCCAAGACGAGGCAAAATTTTACGTTATAAAAATCTATATCAGGATTTCTAAGGGTCGTCCACATATGACGTCACACAGAGAAAAAAAAAAGGGGGGGGGGGTGGTTAACATTTCCGTCGGGGACGACTTATATAAATATTATAATCGCAGCTGAACATATATAAATATAAGATTACGGTTAGTACTTTTAACTGTTTTAAATTGTTTTTTAATTCCACATGTTTTTACAATTTTAATATAATTTAATACATACCTTTCCAATAAACCATATTGATCCAGAAGCAAATGAATTTCTAGCTCGCTTAATGAAGGAGCATCTTACTTTGCCGCGGGATAATAATAACGAAGAGAAATCGTTAACTGATAACAACTTCAGTTTTTAACCCTTGAATTTTCTCTCATATTTAACATTATTTTATGAAACATAAGTAAGAATTGAAGTTCTTGATGTGTTTACTTTACATTTAGTTAAGTTTTGTTGTTGTTGTCTGAAACTAAATAAAGCCAAATAGAGCGATATTTTTCATAAATTTAGCAACATTTAACCAGCAAAACAATCTTTATAAAGGTCTGGGTAATTGAAGGGGCTATTTTATTTAAACGACTTATTTTCTCTACACTAGTTAACTACTTTATGGGAGCCGCGCTGGTGTAATGGCTACGGCGTTGTACTGGCGACCAGGTTTTCATGGTTCAAACCCGGGCGTCAGCGTTTGAAGGAATGTTTACGACCGAAAATTTGACTGAATAACCTGAACGGCTCCTGCACATAAATCCCGTGTGGATGGGAAGAAGCGAAGCTCCTGACCGGGTTGGAAGGAAAGTCCACTGACCCCCCCCAGCCTCGCAATGACATGTCATTGGGCCAAAAGAGCTGGAAAGCTCGAGTGCCGCTGGTTAGAGAAAAAAAAAAACTACTTTATATTCGATTACATTCTTTCTTTTCAGTATTACCCCCAATAAACTGGGTGGTGGAGAGAGTAAGAGATATCTGACATCATGGGGGGAGGGGGAGCTAGTTTTGTTTTGACGAAGTGTAATAGAGGGGGGATGGGGGGTTAAAAATGGCAAAAAATGCGTGACGTCATATATGGACGACCCCGTAGCCCATTTTCTGTGCCATGGACCCATTTCATTATCCAGTGAAGGCTACGGACCTATTGATTGTCTAAGAAGGCTTTGGGCCCTGTCTTGCTTGGAAAAAAATATTGTACATAAGCGTATAATGTAAAACGTAACAATTTAAACATTATATTATGTATACGGATACCCTAGAATCCATTCATTGACCCTCAAGGAGCCCGTGGATCACAGGTTGAGAAACCCTGATCTACATCCTTACCCTTAAGCCCACTGTTAAGTAAAGGTCTGCAAGCAGCTCATGCCAAGTTCTCCTGTTATGTGCCATCCTTTTAAGTTATTTTCAAATTTTTTAAAAGTCGGTTTCCAATTTTCTTCTCTATGTCTGTTTTAAATTTTCCTCTTTTTCTTTTACCTGGGGATTACAGAACAAAAGTGCTTTGTAATGCTATCGTCTGCTCTTTTTTTTCGTGTGTGCCCTGTTCAGCATCAAAGTATTTTCCTTATTCCGTGTTATACTGTTTCACACAACATGCCTAAGAAAAATTCACCGAATACCATCACCAACCAAGATCTGCTTACTCGGAGCAAGCAAGAGGACATGCACACCATCATAGCTGGCAGACGCTGGAGCTGGGTTGGCCATGTCCTCAGAAGAGACCCCGATGCCATCACAAGAACAGCTATGCTTTGGACCCCTGAAGGAAAACGAAAGAGAGGCCGACCAAAAACAACTTGGCGGAGGACTGTGGAGGCTGAGATGCAAAGAATGAGCCAGAGTTGGGGCACTGTACGAAGGATGGCCACCGACCGAGCAAAGTGGAATCAATTTGTTGTTGCCCTACAAGATGCCACTAGGCGTGTTGGCCACTGACTGCTTTGACGGTCGGTGGCTAAGGATCAAAGAAGAAGAAGAAGAAGTGTTATACCGGTACATGTCGTGTCCGTTCAGTTCCACGCAAATGATCCTGTCATACCATGTTAATCTTTCTATTTTGTGCAAGTATCCGTTTATGAAAGTCTAATTTCTGGGTTGCCATTCTTGTTACCCGTCTTGTTACCAATCTTGTAAACATTATACATGTTACCAGGAGAGACAGAATAGAAATTATGACATCAGAAACGTTGTAGGAACTACATCCTGCATCAAGTATATAGAGACACAGAAAATCAAGTGGTTTGGCCATCTCATGAGAATTCTTCTTCTTCCGTCCTTAGCCAACGACCGGCAAAGCAGTTAGCAGTGGCCATTACGCCTAAGGGCGTCTTAAGGGCAACAGCGAACAGATTTTCTTTGCCGTTGTTCCCATCACGCCTAATGGCGTCTTTAGGGCAACGACAAATCAATCCGTTTGTTGTTGTTTCCGTAATCAAAGTGACTGGCAAACGGGTGATCAGCCCGTTGGGTCTCATGAGAATGGAGCCTATTAAATTACCACTGCGAGCCTACAGCATTAGAAGATCTTGGTTCAGAGCACGGTGAAGACCAAGAAGCGGATGGGTAAACTTCTTCTTCCTCGTTCGTCCTGAAAAGGACGTTGGTTGCGTTGTGTCTGTTTACAGCGGAGCTGCGATATCTGCGCCTTTCGGCCGACACATCCGACTTGAGCACGGCATTTTTTGGGACCGGGTTTGCCTTCCCTCTTCGATCCCTACTCTCTCAGCCAGACTGCAGTGATGCAGCCTGTTTCCAGGACCACCACTTGGAAGTGGAGTAGGGTCTTGGTCAGCTCTGGTTCGCTGACCCTGATGCAAGCAGTCAAGCTATGGGTCGCTGACTGCATTCTCTATTGCTGCGTCTTTGGGTCCCGGATGGGTAAACAACATCCCAGACATCCTACAACAACATGGGCTCACAGCACAGCAGCCAAGGCGACACACTTGGCCCAATAACGCAAACACAGCTCTACACTGCGCTTCTCTGCAACAGTGAAAGGAAAAGTAAAGCCATTTTTGTTGTCCTTCGTGATTCAGAGTCATTGAGTGCGGTACTGCTTTGGCGTTTCAGTTGAAGAATGTTATCTTTTGTGTTAGATTTGATTTCTTTTTCATTCATAACCCTCCACTCCCAAAGGAGCATAGGCCTTCAACAAACACATGCCAAGTCCTCCTGTCACGTGCCATCATCTCAAGTTCTTTCCATGTTCTCCTCATCATTTTCACCTCTGTTTCCAACTCTCTTCTACATGTACTTCTTGGTCTTCCTCTGCCTCTCTTGCCCTGGGGGTTCCAGAACAAGGACTGTCTTGTAATGCTATCAACAGGTTTCCTCAGTGTGTGTCCTATCCATCGCCATCGTCTTCTTCGCATTTCTTGTTCCACTGGCACTTGTCTAGTTCTTGTCATCAGTTCCACGTTGGTAACCTTGTCATACCATTTTAATCCCTCTATTCTACGCAAGCACCCATTTATGAAAGTCTGTAGCTTTTTGGTTGTTGTCTTTGTTGTTCTCCATGTCTCTGAGCCATACAATAGGACTGACTTCACATTTGAGTTGAAGATTCTTATTTTCGTGTTGGATCCTATTTCTCTTGATCTCCATATATTTCCCAATGCAATGAAAGCTCCTCTTGCCTTTTGTATTCTTATTTTGATATCGCTGTCTGTCCCTCCAACTTTGTCTATATTACTGCCAAGATATGTGTATGATTCTACATCTTGTATTGGTGTTTCTTCAAGTTCAACCCTGTTATCATTACCTGCATTTATTCGCATTATTTTTGTCTTTTCCCTGTGTATTTTCAGACCCAATTGCTGTGACCTCTCATCGAGTGTTTTCAATTTGTCCTGCATCTGATTACGGCTATGGGACAGAAGAGCCAAGTCATCAGCAAAATCCAGATCATCCAACTGCTTATTCAGAGTCCACTGGATTCCATTTCTGTTATGTGTTGCCGATGATCTCATAACCCAATCTATTGCCAGCAAGAAAAGAAATGGAGACAAGAGGCATCCCTGTCGCACTCCTGTTCTTATCCCAAACGGTTCTGTAAGCTGTCCTTCGTGAAGAACTCTGCATGTCATGTCTTCATATGTTTTCTTTATTAAATTAATGATCTTCAGGGGAACTCCATAATGCCTCAACAATTTCCAAAGTGATTCTCTGTCTACACTGTCAAATGCCTTTTCGTAGTCCACAAATCCGATGTATAGTGGTGAATTCCATTCCAGACTTTGTTCAACTATTATTCTCAAAGTGGCTATCTGGTCTGTACATGATCTGTTTTGTCGAAAACCTGCTTGTTCATCTCTCAGTTTCTTGTCTATGGACTCTTTTAATCTCTCAAGGATAATCCTGTTTAATACTTTTCCTGGCACTGATAGTAACATTATTCCTCTATAATTTGTGCACTCTTGTAAATTTCCCTTCTTAGGCAACTTAACCAGATATCCTTCCTTCCATTCTGCTGGTATCTCTTCCTTTTCCCAGACTTTACCAAGTAATTTATATAACATCTCTGTAGCCGTGTCGATATCTGCTTTGATGGCCTCTGCTGGAATGCCATCAGGTCCAGACGCTTTTCCATCTCTTAGAAGCTTTATGGCTTTCTTTATTTCTTCCTTCGTTGGTCTTTCACCGTTAATTTGTAGCTCTTCTTCTGCTGGCTGGATGTCCGGCGGGTTTTGTGGAGCTGGTCTATTGAGAAGGTCCCCAAAATATTCTGTCCACCTCTTCATTTGCTCTTGTATATTGCTGAGCAGTTTCCCATTCTTGTCTTTTATGAGGCAACTTGTTTGCTTGTATTTCCCTGTTAGCTTCTTTGTGCTGCTATACAGTTCTCTCATATTTCCTTTGGCTGCAGCATCTTCTGCCTCTCTTGCCAACTCCTCAATATACTTCCTCTTGTCTCTTTTGATACTTCTTTTTACTTCTTTGTTTGCTTCTGTGTACACTTCTTGAGCCTTGGCTTTGGAACTTCTGGTTTTGCTTGTGTTTAACTCTGCTTTCTTGTTTTTTCTGTCTTTTATCTTATTGATGGTTTCTGTTGTTATCCATGCTTTTTGTTGTCTTTCCCTTTTCCCCAGTATTTCTTCACATGTCTCCTTCCATACAGTTTTGACCTGCTGCCAATAGTCTTCTGTATTCTCTACATCTTCCAGCTGTTGGAGCACTTGGAATTTGTTGGATACTGTGACCGCAAATTTGTCTCTTGTTTCTTGATTTCTTAGCTGTCCTACATTATACTGTTGTCTATAATTTTGCATTGTTGCATATCTCTTGAGTTTCATTTTTACTTTGGCTATCAGAAGATGGTGATCTGATGCCACATCTGCTCCTCTATATACCTTTACATCCTGCAATGATGATCTAAACTTCTTGTTTATGCATATATGATCAATCTGATTTTCTGTTCTATGGTCTGGTGATATCCATGTTGCCTTGTGTATTCTCTTATGTGGAAACATGCTTCCTCCTATAGCCAGTTGATTTGAAACACAGAAGTTTGCGAATAGTTCTCCATTTTCATTCATTACTCCTAGCCCATGTTTTCCCATGACTTCTTCAAATCCGGTGTTCACTGTACCTATCTTTGCATTCATGTCACCCATCAAAATTGTGATGTCTCTTCTTTTTACTTTATCCATAATTTCCTGTAGTTTAGTATAAAATGCTTCTTTCACAGAATCTTCTTTGTCATTAGTTGGTGCATAACATTGGATGACATTTACATGAATTTTCTTTTTAGCTGTTTTGAAAGTAGCTGTTATTATTCTGGGTCCAACAGCTTCCCATTCAATGAGTGCTTTCTGTGCTTCTTTAGATAACATAAGAGCTACCCCTTCACTGTGGTGTGAACTTTCGTCTTCATGTCCTGAGGACAGCACCAATTCACCTGTGATGAGTTTCTTCCTGTCTACCCCCTTCCACTTTGTTTCACACATTCCCAGAACCTCAATTTTGTATTCCCTCATTTCTGCTGCTACTTGCGCCACTTTCCCTTGTTCGTTTAATGTCCGAACATTCCAGGTGCCAAATCTGGAAGTTCTCCTAGAAGAAAGAAGGTTAGTCAGCAACACAGACTCCTTTCGGCTTTCTCTGTGTTGCATCATACGCCTCCCCATGAGAGGACCTTCCCCTGTCTTGGATGGCTGTGTTTTATTTTCTTTATTTGACTTGTCCATATTTGTTGAAGTTTTTTGTGGTTTAAATTTTTTTTTACAGGATGGGGTAACCGGCCCCATGCCCAACCCTCCTTAGTCGCTTTCTACGACATGCTTGGCAGGGGACAGTGTTACTATTCTTTGCTCCCCTTTGATTTCCATATATTTTCCAAAGCAATGAAAGCCCCTCTTACCTTCAATATTCTTATTGTGATATCACAATTAGTTCCGCAATCTTTGTTTGTATTGGTGCCAAAATAAATGTAACTCTTGCGAGGGCGTTTCTTTAAGTGCAAGCTGGCTATCATTTGCCTTATTTATTATCATAATCTCACCTCTGATTCATGCTATACAGAGCTTCTACAAGTCTTGCAGAAATTATGTGAGGACAGCAAACTATAAGTCAGAAGAGTTCAGGACCACCACTGGTGTAAGACAAGGCGATATCCTGTCACCTTATCTTTTCATACTCCTCATGGACGATGTCATCAAGGCATGAAAGGAGAGAACAAGAAAGTATTCAGTGGGGTACTGGAAGATGAGACAGGTCTGTATTTCAGAGCTAGCATTTGCTGATGATGTTGTCCTGATTGCTAAATCAGAGACACATCTCCAATCCAACCTGGAAGTCTGGAAGGAAGAGCTGGAGAAGAGAGGGATGGTCATAAACAGCTCTAAAACAAAATCCATGGTGATATCACGAGAAGAAAGAAAACATCAGATTAAGTTGGGAGAGCAGGTCCTGGAGCAGGTCGACCACTTTAAATATCTCGGAGCTATTATAGACCGAAAGGGGGGCATCAAAGAAGAGTTGGCCACTCGAAAAGCAGCGGCTGGGAGACTTTATCAGGCCATAAATCTAGGATTCCTCAGCAAGAAAGAGGTTGGTAAGAAAACGAAGATGGCTGTATACCGCTCCACCTATGTCCCAGTCTTGACATATGGATGCGAGTCATGGGCAATGACTACAACCCACAAAAGCCAGATTCAAACCTCAGAAATGAGGTATCTGAGGAAGGTGGTTGAAGTAACAAGAAGAGACATGGTCCGCAACCAGACGATACGTCAAGGCCTAAAATCCCACCCCCTGCAGACCCAAATAGAACAGTCCCAACTAAGATGGTTTGGCCATGTCTGCAGAATGGGAGAAGATCGGCTACCACGACAAGCATGGGAAACAAAGAGCCAGGGATCCAGACCTCCAGGACGACCCAGAGTCCGCTGGGAGGACAACATTAGACAATCTTTGAAGGACCGAGGACTAGAATGGAACCAGGCCAGGAAGAAGACAGCCGATAGGATAGTATGGCGCTCTCTCTTCCAAACCTCTACACTTCACGGTAGAAGAGGAACGACTAAGTAAGTAAGTATTATCATAATCTTTGTATTTTCTAAGTGGATTGTCAGACCAAATTGGTTTGACTTTTCGTTCAACATTCTCACTTTTGTCTTGTATCTGATTTTGGTTATGGGTTAGAAGGGTCATGTTATCGGCAAAATCTAGATTGTCTAGAGTCGACTGAACCTCATTTCTGAAGGTGTTTTTTTTCATAATTCACCCTATATCTAGCAGGAATGTTACAAGGGGTATTCCTGCCACACTCCGGTTTTATATCACTTTGTTCTATAAGTTATCCTTCACGAAGAACTATGCACTTTTTATTCTCATATATTTTCTGTATTAGAGTAATGAACACATGAGAGATTCAACTGTGTCTATTCATTGTCCAACGTGATTCTCTTTCTAAGCTGTCGACGGCGTTTTCATAGTCTTCAAACTCAGTACAAAGTAGTGAAGCTAATTACAATTATTTTTTTAGTAGTATGTGCAGTGTAGGCAATTTGTTTGCACAAAATCTGCTTTACAAACTGTGACAGTATGCATGAAATAGAGGAATGACAAAATCCATTCGCCTTCGACAATGTCCATCTTCAGTGCTATTGTTCGTTTTTCTCATAACCCAACAAATGTCAAGAGAGGGCTTCCTGGAGAAATATCGACCGGCAGCAGAAGCCTACTCGTCAACAGCTCTCGCTCCTGCTGAGCCGGCGAGATATTCCGAGAGTGATGTAGAGAAGTCATTTACCATTAAATATGGCGGCTCTGACGACCACCGCCAAGTTTAGCGATACTTACGACTTAAAGGAGGAGTTAGGAAAGTAAGTTTGCTTTTGATATTAGTAATAATTTCATACGTAGCACTATATGCGGTGTTCTGTGTCATTTTTCTTCGTACAGTGTAGTTTTTCACTCATGTGAAAAATAATTCTTCTCTCGGTCCATCGCTCGGTTGATGCCATGTCAGACTAGTGGCTTGGTAAATCTAGTCGTCTGCTGGATTCCCTCATTGTAGTCATGTCGCAAGAGCCACTCAGAATTGCACATGTTTGAAATAATAATGTAGAACAGTTTCAGAAAATGTTATACAATTGATTACTGCTTCCTAAAGCACTTGAAGTTTCTCGCGTAGAACATGTTGACTTGAGAGAAATGCTGAATCTTTGCTGCGCTGAATGTGTATACCGTTGCCCAATAATTACTTCCCGATTATCTCGGGGAAAAAATGTATGTTTGCACAGTACTCTGTTTATGGTCGCTTATTGATCAGACGTGCCGGTTCAAATAGTGTACATTCTTTGAGACCAGCTCCACTTCAACATTTAGGCTGTCTGCATTGTTAAAATAAATATTCTGATACTTCCTTCTATTGCCATGTTGCACATAAAGGATAAATTTGATATTAATTTAGGCCTCTTTGTAGCTCAGTTGGCTTCTTCTGTTTCATTTGCACTCCTTACAGATCATGGTGCATGACTGGAGCTGGTCCACGTAGGAAGTCTGCACCAAGCATTCACATGCTCTTGTCATGGTGGTTTCTGTGCCAATTTATTTGACATGATGAGGTTGCCATCATGAGGTTATACACACCTTCACATTAGTCACCTTGTGTGACATGATTGAGGGTGTAGTAGTTCTATCTTAGTCTCCTCGTACATCCCTGGGAACTACACAGGATTGAAAGGAAAAACAGTGAGAGACGTGTTCTTCCATACTGCCTTAAAACAGAATTCAGAGATGCAGCGATAAGTGGTAGAGTTGGGTTTAAAAATCCTAAACCTAATGACGTGGGCGACTTATTTGGATGTCATTGGAGAAAACGTTCCACTGTTCTTCATTTCAACTAGCCTACAACCCATGGCCTCAGATTCTCCAATCTAAACAACATCTGGAAATCTTCCCAGTACAGTACAAACACTAAATTAAAAATATATGAGAGCTCCGCAATACTGGAGAGTAACAGAAAATGAAATGCTGAACTGTCCTCTTTCCACACAACTGGCCGAACAAAACCACCAACTAAGAACTGCTAACTTGGAGCCACCAAGAAGACATGCGCACCATCATAGTGAGTAGACACTGGAATTGGGTTGACCACATCCTTAGAAGAGACCCTGACACCATCACCAGAACTACCATGCTGTGGACTCCAGAAGGAAAGAGAAAGCAAGGCCGACCAAAAGCCACCTGGTGGAGAACTATGGAAGCAAAGGTGTAAAGCATGAACCAGAGCTGGGGCACCACATGAAGGTTGGCTGCAGACCGAGCAAAGTGGAGACAGTTTGTTGCTGCCCTACAAGATGCCACCAGATGTGATGGTCACTGATTGCTTTGTCAGTCAGCGGCCAAGAACCGAAGAAGAAGAAGATAGGGCCACAGGTAGCTGTCAACATAATAAATCTTAGTTCTTATTAGTTATGAATCTCAGTAATAACAGCATAAGAGTCACCATGCTAAAGGATTGAAAGATCTGATAATTACTTGCAAAAGTGGCCAAATGCTTCATCAAGTGCACAATCCAGTGGATACCAGCCCATTGCAACATACCAGGCAATTAGGAGGCAGACAAACTTGCTTAGGAGGAGCGCTACAACAGTATAATATAGGGACAACTTATGAAATGGCCAAAACTACTATAAAAGCCACATTCAACTCCAAATGGGAAAGAGAGCAACCAGGCCATTAAAAAAAATTATGCATATTATCAGCTATCTAGGTGAGACCAGGTCACCATTTTTCTGCTATGCACTGGACAATACAGATTCAGATACCATCTGTACCACAAGTACAGAATTGGTGCAACAGATCTCGGCGCCAGCCCAATGACAGCCGAACACCTGCTGCAGTCCCGCCCAACTTACAGCGGTGAATGGAGTAGCATATGGCAACAACCTACTTCACTCAATGAAAAACTGTTTGGAGATGTCGGGAACCTTGAGCTGGACTACTGGCTTTATTAGTCATTAATGTGGAAGTCTGAAG
Source organism: Oreohelix idahoensis (assembly GCA_024509875.1). NCBI lineage: Eukaryota > Metazoa > Mollusca > Gastropoda > Stylommatophora > Oreohelicidae > Oreohelix > Oreohelix idahoensis. The sequence continues at coordinate 61,233 of JAMPIV010004669.1, read as the reverse complement.
GGGAAGGAGGAAGAAGATTATATATGAATCTCATTATGGTCATTACCATTACCCTAGAAGCTTCCTAGAAGCTTTGACCTTCAACTTTTAAATCCCAAGCCATCAGTCCTGTGCCATTCGTCAAAGTTTTTTCTGTATCTTTGTTATCTGTCTTCATTTAACTTCTTCATGTGTTTTTTGTGTATCCCCGAAGGCTTATTTCTGGTTGAAATGAAGAACAGTGGGCCATGTTCTTCGATGTAATCCAAATAAGTCGCCAACATCGTTAGGATTATAGTTAGGGTTTAGGATATCTAACCATAACCCTTTTTTACTGCATCTCTGAATTCTTTTTTAAGGCAGAGAAGAAAAACACAGTTTGTTCATTTGTTCTTTGTCTGTGATGTCCTGAGCTTTTTTCGTATGTTAACAAAAACAAGTACATTCTGTATCCTTTTATCTTAAATACTCAGGGACAGCTTTGTTTCAGAAACCTGATTTTTTCAGTATTCAGACGTTGTACAAATCATGTTCTAAAAGTAACTCAAATTGCCAGTCGGCCAGAATGTGTTTAAAAAAAATAGCCCAGATTCACCCAAAATAGTCAGAAATTGTTGAGCTTGTGATTAAAAAATAAGCCCAAAGTAGCCCAAAAAAATCTTTTCAGAATATTTCAGGTTTCGGGTGTTCAGATAAAAGGATATAGAACTGTAATCAATTGCTTAAAAGGACTAAGGAACTGCCTACATTATGACCAGAGTGTCTTTATTAGGGACGGAGGAATGAAAACAGTCAAGAATAAAAATGTGAACTAAGATAAATACGTAAAAAAAGTAAATAAAAATGATACATGCATAAACGGAAAACGCAGTTGCCACTATGGGAAATCCCAGTGAGAAAATTAAGATATAATTTATACATAATGTTTGATCAATTTGATATTTGGTTTGGTTTTAAGGACTATCTCATTGCACATGGACAACTCTATCACTGCTCTGATCTCCTCCCTTAGATCATACAAGGAGATCTCAGCACAGTGCACGAATTCAGTAGCACTGGCGAGAATCCCAATGTGTGTATAGGAATCACATGTTCTATAAATATTCTTGTGGTGGGTAGGTTTCTAATTTTTAAATTTTGCCAGGACAATGGACTTATGGCCTTCTCTTTACGATTTCCAACTGTCGTGGGATTTTTAACGTGCGCAACTTGCACACAGAACCACCTATTTTTTGCCCTTATCCGAGAAGACTTGGCATCTGATCTCACGATACAAGAGACCAGGGAGGAGTATGACATCAGTAGGCCCACTGGTTTTGAAAAAAATGTCCATAAATTATATTCCCTCTACTGGGAATCGAACCCGGTTCCCTTTAGAATTCGAGGCGGACGCCATATCTCTTATTAGCCACTCCTACCCCCCCACTTTGATGTTAATTCAGTGTACAGTTTCCTATTCATTCATTACCTTTTTAGCTCCCTGAGGAGCAAAGGCCCTCAGCAAACTGATATCAAGTCCTCCTGTCCTGTGTCATCCACCCATGTCTTCTTTATGACTTTCACTTCCGTCTCTCCAGTTCTCTTTCCCATGTGATTTGTTGGTCTTCCTCTGGCTATCTTACTGTAGGGATTCCAGAACAAGAACTCCATGTAATGCTATCAGCAGGTTTCCACAATATGTGTCCCATCCATTGTCTGTGTCCTATCCATTGTCAGTATCTTATTTCCACTGGCACCTGTCTGGTTCTTCTCATCAGGTCCTTCTTCTTCTGCGTTCGTCCTGAAAAGGACATTTGTTACGCTGTGTCGTCGTTTACAGCAAAGCTGAGATATCTGCGACTTTCGGCCTGACACATCCGTTTTCGGCATGGCATTTTTGGGACCGGGTTAGCCTTCCCTCTTCAATCCCTACTCTCTCAGCCAGACTGCAGTGATGCAGCCTGTTTCCAGGACCACCACTTGGAGGTGGAGTAGGGTCCTGGTCAGCTCTGGTTCGCTGACGCAAGCAGTCAAGCTATGGGTCGCTTACTGCATTTCTCACTTTTGATGCATCTTTGGTCCCTCATCAGGTCCACAATGCTGATCTTGTCATTGCATTTCAATCCTTATGTTTTATTCAATCCTTATGTTTTATGCAAGCATGAAAGACTGCGAAATTGTCCTCTTTTCACACAACATGCCTAAGAAAAATTCTCCGAATCTTTTGGCCGAATGCCATCACCAACCAAGGTCTGCTTACTCGGAGCAAGCAAGAGGACATGCACACCATCATAGCTGGCAGACGCTGGAGCTGGGTTGGCCATGTCCTCAGAAGAGACCCCGATGCCATCACGGGAACGGCTATGCTATGGACCCCTGAGGGAAAATGAGAGAGAGGCCGACCAAAAACAACTTGGCGGAGGACTGTGGAGGCTGAGATGCAAAGAATGAACCAGAGTTGGGGCACTGTACGAAGAATGGCCACCGACCGAGCAGGGTGGAATCAATTTGTTGTTGCCCTACAAGACGCCACCAGGCATAATGGCCACTGACTGCTTTGACGGTCGGCGGCTAAGGATCAAAGAAGAAGAAAAGACTGTAACTTCTTAATTGTTGTTTTCCATTTTGTTAGAGCCATGCAGTAGAACTGCCTTGACATTCTCAGTTGAAGATTCTGATTGTTGGATTCAACTTGATTTCCTTTGACTGTGTTTTTTTTTTTTTACAATAAAAATTTTTTTTTTATATCACTGTCTGTTCCTCAAACGTCGTCTATATTGCTGCCAAGATATGTGTATGATTCTGCATCTGGTAGAAGTGTTTTCTTCAAGTGCAACCTTATTATTTGGGAATTTCTTAGATTGTTGATTGCTGTCTGTTACATTCATACCCTGGATAATCTTGTTCTATTTCCATTGGTACATTCATATCCTGGATACTCTTGTCCTAGATTCTATTTCTACCAAGGTAGGGGTCAAAATTATGGAACGAAACTGTGGGGAAGGTTAAACTAGGATTGACTTAAGTAGGATTTCATGTCTACATGAAAGTGGTTATGAACTGGACGTGTTTTAGAAATGAAAAATTATCTTCACCAGGCTGCCTTTACAGAACTGATCTCTGTGCATCTCTAATGATATGCTCAATCAGTTCTTTCATTGAGCTGTAAACTTTATCATATTGTCATTCTTCTGATTCACCAAATATAGTTCCTAGGGTGTCTGTAGAGATGAAGAAAGAATAGGACTACTATACCCTCAGGCATGTCATACAGGGTGACTAATACAAGGTTGTGCATGGGGGGGCGGGCCTCTTCATCATGTAAAACAAATGGCCATGAAACCACCGCTACAAGAGTGTGTGAATTCTTGATACAGGCTTCCTGTGAGGGGACCAGCAGCAGTGGTGGTTGTATGCTGCCTAAAAGAGTGCAAGGAAAATGATAATGATCTTCTGATTGCAGACTATCGTACTTTTATTCTTCCTTTTTATCTGTTTCAATGTTTGTAATGTTGTTTATCATCTGTCATTGATTTCTTTTATAGCCTTAGCACAGTGGCACTCTAATAACACAACCAGCCCTAAAGCAAGTTTATCATGGTATATTATTTATTGATTTATGGGGTCTATGGGGGATTTTTTTAATACCTTGGGGGGGGGGGGGGATCCAATTTATATCTGGGGGAAAACGCTCAGTTAGATAGATGTCTTTGCATATCGCACAGAAGGAAATGTAAACATACGAAAAGCTAGATAGAACCACTTTATATAATTGTGTCTACACTATAAAGGAATAATTTCTAAAGACCAAACCAATAGTTTTTGTTTGTAATGGTAAAACAGTGCTAATACATTTGGTGGGGGGTCAAAATTATTGAACGAAACTGTGGGGAAGGTGTCGTGAAATATTCTAATCCACATATATAAATTATCAGGTAAATATAAAGCCTAACAAATAAATTTAATAAAGAAAAGAGCAATGGTAAAATAACAGTGCTGTCACAAAGAATGTACTCGAAATCCCCTTTGTTTTATGCTTCGTCTGCAAATTGTAACGTTTCCACGTTAAATATAAGCCACTGCATAAATACAAGCGTTTCCACAACACATTAAAACGGGTATTGCATTTCTAAGAAAAACATTGAGAGGCACACTGCGTAATGACCTAAATTAAGCCTAACATTAATTATACTACGTTACAAAAACGAACGAACAGATGGACTCAAATAGAAAGAGAGAGGGAGGGCTGAAAATCAGGAACGCATGCAACACGCGTCGCGCGATACACAATTACTACTATCACGCGTGTAAGGCCACATGCACTAACTTTTTTCAGACGGACAGTGATAAAAAACACTAACCTTCCCAGAGTTAGGTTTTAAAAAACCTGGAAAACGCTTATTAGAAAAGATAACATTAGATGGGTTTACGTTTGAAAACATTACAGTACCCAGACAGCACATCTTCGAAACAGGAGGTAGAAGAAATTGCATATTTTGAACGCAGCCACGTAGCTCTTTTAAATTTGTATATTTGGGTTCCTTAGGGCTTGCTGACAAAGAATATGTAAAACGTTACGCAAATAGTCTAGGAATTAACAAGTTATAGCCAAAATAAAATGATGGTGCTGTCAGACAACACCCAAAATCAGAATCGCTCAGTGGTAGATTTTTTAAACCACCATTGTACGGGAAATGGGCCACAAGTTACATTTGAACTGATTGGCTGGAATGATATGTAAGGCTAAACACGATTAGTCGGACTATAAATGCTATCCTTGGTTGTTAGGGGAGACGTAGGAAGGTAAAATTTTTTCAAACACTTGTCGAAACGTGGCTCCATTGGCCAGACTCGCTGATATAATCACTTAGGAGCGTTAGTTCGAGACCACTAGTTCAAATAAGCTTGATAAAGCAACAGTGCGTTGAAGCCAGCTCATATTTTGCTAAATAAAAGCCTGGAACATAAGCAGATGGGAATTTGTGCCAGTATTTGTGCCAGAATTCATTGCTAGTCAACGTATCTGTGTTTATTTCCATGAATTGTGGTAAGCTTGAAACATTCAGTATCTTTTAATGAAAATTGAATGTGAATTGTTAATTTATGCCTGTATATATGTGTAGTTCAGTAGCAAATATGATGTAAAGCCTATAATGCTCCAGCCTGAACAGAAGGTGTCGGAGGAAAGTAAAACTGCATGGAATGGCCAAACAGTACACAGACACCTAGATTATTGATTAGACAGAAATAATGCTGGAAGTGCAGAGGCGTAGTAACCATTAAGGAGGTTAATACTGGTATAAAGTATTTCAGATGAAGCTGACAGTTGGCCTAACGCTCTGAACTCAATGTTTGTGATGTATTGTGCTCAGTGTAGAACTAGAGTATCAATTAGTTATGAAGTAGAAGGTACATCCTTCTTGTTTTCAGGGACTGTGGTCTTAACGTTATTGAGCAGCACCTGGTCAGAGCTTTGCTGAATCCAGAGTCGGACAGCATACTCCTTGGTCCATTTAGCTATCAGTGAGGTGTCTCCAGAGCCCAGGGGAGAAATCGAGCAGAGGAGTCTTTTCCTGCCGCCATCACGCAAGATAAGCTGATGTGGCCAGCTGAGCTCAACATTATGTACCCCCATCTTAAAATGACATTGTAAAAATAACATTAAGAGGGGAATTAAATTGTTTTAATATCAGGAACTGAGAACATCTCCAATACTAGTTCCAATAAAGACAAACTATTGAAGTCATGATGACAAATACCAACAGAGCTTGAACAAAACAAAACCAGTATTACCTCATATTACTACTACACAACTGACACACATATAATACTTTTAATAATATATGTCACTACAATATTCATATTGATAAATTCTGTACATATAACTTGTAATTAAAATTGATTGTGATTCCTGGTTCCCTTTGTATTTGAATCAGGACACATATTCATTCATGACAGCAATGAATACATATTGTTATTTGAAAAGTTATCAGTGACTCTTAAGATATCCTTGTAGAGTGTTTTATGTATGTGAGTGTCACAGTGTTGTCACGTGTAGTGGAATAAATTAAATTGTTTATCTGTCTGTTGTTGTTTTGACTTACACTTCATCATACACATACCCTAGACACATAACGTAGTCATCACACTACTCCAGAATAATTCTGACTGAGGTATACATATGTGGCAGCAAGTAAGGTTATATATAATACACTACTCTTATTAGATATATATATATACCTTCACAGCTGATCTCAGTCAGTACACTAAGTCCCCTATAAATATTTATAACATCCCACTTCACCACATATATTGGGGTCTCGCTCTTGGGATTTTGAATCTTTACCTATTAAAAATAGTGGGGGTAATTCACTTCAGGGAATATAAGAATTAAAAGGTATCCTTGGGTGGAATTAAATAAGGTTGAGCTCACGGTGCCTGTGTTGTCCATTAGATATATATTTAGAGATTGAATTGTTGGTTAGACATTGTATAAATTTACCTGATAGACAATGGCGGACCTGGCCAAATTTCGATCTGCTGCTGTTCAGACTGCAAAAGAGTTAGGATTAGATGGGCAAGTTATGGTTGCCTATGTCACTACGGAATGTGACAAATTTATTGAACGCGAAGAAAGAAGGTTTGAAGCCGAAAGAAAGTTAGAGGCTGAAAGGGAAATTAAGAAGTTACAATTTGAGGCTGAGGCTGAGACTAAGAGGTTGCAGATTGAGGCTGAGGCTAAGAAATTGGAAGCAGAAGAAAGAAGATCGACTGCAGAAAGGGAAGCAGAAGAAAGAAGATTGACTGCAGAAAGGGAAGAGAAGAAATTAGCTGCAGAAAGGGAAGCAGAAGATAAAAGATTACAAAGGGAACATGAGTTACGACTAAGGGAGTTTGAGTTTCAGGGCCATGCTCCTGAAAATGGTGCCAGTCCCTTTGCCTCTGATGCCACTGCTAGCCAAGGAGCCTCAACCTCAGCTATGAATTTTCATTTAGATCATTTTGTTGAGAAAGACGATGATATAGAGAGCTACCTAAATAGGTATGAACTATTGGCCACCACGTATGGGTTAGAGAGAGAAAGGTGGAGCTTAAAGTTATCTCAAGGACTTCGTGGGGCAGCTTATGAAGTTTTTGCAAAAATGAGCAGAGGTGATCAGGAAAATTATGACATGCTAAAGCAGGCTCTTTTGTTAAGGTATGAAAAGAATGCAGAATTTTATAGGAAAAAATTTAGGAATGCTAAACTACTGTCAGGTGAAACCTATCACCAGTTCTCTGCACGAATAGAGACATACTTGGAGAAATGGACTTCTCTGGGGAAAACCCAAGATCTTAAGGAAATGGTCCTTATAGAGCAATTAAGAGAGTCCATGGCTCCAGACCTGAGAAAGTTTCTCATGGAACAAGGTGCAGAGAGGCTGGGTGAGTTGCTAAATGTTGCTGAAAGGTATCAAGCGGCTCAAGCAGAGGTAACAGGTAATAAAAAGAAACGGGGCAAAGTCTACAGACAGGGGGTATGATGTGCTGGTGTTGTGGGTAGTGGGTTTCCCCCCTTGCTTCACCCTAGGCCTAGTGAATTCTGTTCATGAAAGGAGCAACCATTGCGGTGTTAGTCTCTTGGCCTAGCAAAACCTCTCATACCCCAAGATCGTTGTACGTGGTGAAGAGCCACACCCTCCTCGAGGTAGTCCTGGTAACTGAGGGTGCGAATCCTCAGGCTAAACACAACGGATCTAGAGGAGCAAACCTCGATAATAAAACCGGTGCACTACTCCGTACACGCCCTCTGTGGGTGGGAAGGAGCCAGATGGATACTGAACAAGTCTTGGGAGTGGGAACGAGTGTGGACTGCTCCCTGAAGATCGGAACCCATCGTACAGGCACAGAGACTCAGGACGTGACGATCCTATTGCCTTCAACTCTTGGTCACATGCCTAGAGCCTCGGAGAACTCGGCGTAACCAGCAGGCAATTTGGTGGCGGGGAAAGAGCACTGTGAGCCCTACCTTGGCTACGTATCACAAGGAGACGCAGAAACACCCCCTTTATCTCCCCCAGAGCTGGCACAGTACACTTCTGGCTTCTACCCGGGGCGTTAGGAAATCCACAGGCACCCCAGCATCACAATGCCAAGAAGATGACAAAGTTGGAATTTACTAACTCAAACCTGGCAGAGCAAGTCCTCCAACAGATGCGGCCGATGCTGGGCCCACTGGCGCGTGGACACGTCCCGATCCCCATCGAGACTTGCCCGGGGAGCCCACCCCGGCTCAAAAAAGCAGAGAAGGCCACTCTCCAAACCTCCGATGTCTTGCGGGCAGTGTTAGGATGTGCAAGAACATGGACAGGAAGACTCCACAACTTCCCCACTGAAGACACGCCCACGGCGACCGTTGCCTCAACTGGCTGTGTGTGGTGTACCCGGAAACGGGGCCTCCCAGTACTGAGACACAGTTAAGTCCCCGATGTCATTTATCGGTGCAGAGTTGAGAGAGATGGCTGAGCATCACAATCCCCCCTGTGTTGCAGCATGATGAGAACCCAGAATTGCACACTGAGCTTGGGGGGAATCACTTGGGCACCAGACTTAATACTGGCTCTTGACTGGATGGCCGCATGCAGGAGATTTCTACAATGGGGGGTTGGCAGGTGGTGGGTATCTGAAAGTGGCTCTGTGCAGGACGTGAGGATTCCTTGGGTGAGCCCAGAACCAGAGCACAGCATTGTGCAAGCTCTGCATAGTTGGAGAGCCCCCTGGATGACGGGGAATGCACAGTGTGCTACCCCACCTGTCCCCAACTGCTAACTTAGAACCAGAAGTGGGGTCCTCTGTATGCGTGCCAGGCCAGGATAAAATGCCTGGGAAAGAGACTGGAGCTCAGAACTCCCTAACTCAAAGTTGCAGGATGGCAGGAAAGACAGGGCTATTTTGAAGATAATGCAACCATATTTTCACCATACGAGCTCGGACGCCGCCTCGGTAAACAAGGTCCGCGCAGAGCAGTGACACCCCCAGGCTGCTTGCGAATAGTCTACTACTGGGAACATAAACAGATTAGGGATGAGCCCACTCTCCCGTTGAACAGGTGCTAAAGTCATAGATACTGGGCCAGAAGGCGCACCGGAAACCACAGTATCACGCAACTCGCTTTTTTTTTTCTATGGAGAGTACACCGTCAAAAAGAAACAAGTGGATAACTTTAGGGCACCACAGAACTTTAATAAATTTGATCCTAGGGATCAAAACAAAGGTAAGCACCAGTTTGATAGGCCACGGTATGAAAATAAAAATAAATTCCCACAATTCGATGAAAGGAAATATGATGAAAGAAAATCTTTCAACCAAGGAAAAAGGTGGTGTAAGAATTGTCAGATGGACAATCATGACACTGACCGTTGCAGAAGGAAACCTGTGTATATGGCCACCCTTCAGGTCAGGTCGACCTCAAGACAGGAGGAGGATATTATGTTAGATACCACTCCAGAAGAGATGAGGAAGGCACAGGCTGGGGATAAAACACTCAAGCCTTGTTTCAGGAAATTGTCAACTTGTCATACAACTCCAGGCAAGGGAGATTTTTACATGAAAAACAAGTTGATGTATAGGAAGACTGGAGCTAGATCCAAAGGTCAGGGACAACTGGTACTTCCTAAAAGATATAGGGCAGACTTAATAAGGAGCCTACATGTGAAACCAGATGGGGACCATGAGAAGATAGGTACCATCATTCAAAAGGTGGCTCACAATTATTATTGGCCCAAAGCAAGATGGGACATTGAGAATTTTGTAGAAAGGTGTAACATAGCACATGAGGGAACACCCACAAGTGGGAACATGGATCAGGACCTGGACACGCCACGGGGCAAAATTAGGCCTGATAATAAAAAGAGATATAAATTTGAAAAAGTGGACCAAATGGAATGGGAAGCCCCTTTTCACGGACAAGCTTCACTTAACTGTTTTACAATGGCCACTATGCGGAGAGTGCAAAGAGATGTCTTACCCCAGGATAAGCCGAAAATCCCTCAATCGGACTTAAACAAACTGGAGGAAGAGGATGTAGGGAGGAAATCTCTCATCAAGAATTTTAAGTGGGGAGAAAGCCCCAAAAGAAAAATTGGTAGTGGTCGTTTTGTGAATGATAATTCTGGGAGGAAAAATCATCACTATAGAGCTTCGAGTGGAAGAGACCATACCGGTGCATGGACAAATAGGTCCACAAAATTAAAGGTCCATATGTAGCTTTGTTAAGAACGTGGACTGATGAAAAGGCAGAGGAAAACATTACATCTTCATACCAATATGTGAATGAGCTGACCACTCGTTTAAAAACTGGCTGGAAACTTGCCAATGAAAATTTGAAACAAGCCAGGAAGAAACATGCTGCCTATTATAACAGGAAGGCGAAAGACAGAAATTTGGCTGTGGGAGAGAAAGTACTGCTTCTTTTGCCCGGGAGTCAGAATAAGTTACAAATTGGATGGCAGGGTCCATATACAGTTCTAGAGAAGGTGTCTAGAACAAATTATAAGATAGATAAGAAGGGGAAAGAAAAAATCTATCATGTGAATCTCCTGAAGAAATATTTGGAAAGAGAACATCAGGAAGAGACACACTTGTTGACTTTGTCCATCGCCATGGAGATGAAAAAGGAACCACTTTCATCATTTGAATATCCATTACACCCCTGTGAGACAGCAGCACAGGTGAAAATCAGTACACATTTAACGAAAACTCAGAAAGAGAGAGTGCAACAGGTTCTAAATAATCATGCAGAGGTGTTAACAGACCGACCAGGGCATACAAACCTATTGGAATATGATATGAAACTGATAGACCCCACACCTGTCTGTATGAAACCATATTCGATTCCGTTTGCTAAGGAGAAAGCTTTGAAGGAAGAGATAGACTATCTGTTGAAGGAAGGAATTATTTCGCACAGTGAATCTTCGTATAGTTCCGGTGTTGTACTCTTAAGGAAGCCCTCTGGAGAACATAGACTCTGTATAGATTACAGGAGACTGAATGCTATTACAGAAGGACAGGTGGATCCATTGCCGGATACAAATCAGCTGTTTGCCAGACTAAATAAAGCTAAATATTTCTCAAAAGTGGATCTGAGTAAAGGATATTATCAGATTCCAGTAAAGCCTGAGGTTAGACCATACCTAGCTTTCAGTACCTCAGAAGGACACTATGAGTTTAATAGATTGCCATTTGGATTGAAGAATGCGCCTAGTGTCTTCTCTAGAATGATGAGAAAATTGTTGGATGTAAACATTTCGGAGGAACGTAATGAATCCCTGAGTTGCCTCTTTGATTGAGGATATTCCGAATGTTTCATACAGGATAATAAGGAGATTATGGGATCCACTACAAAAACTCTGCTATCACCAGGTATATGTTATCTCCTCATAACGTACATTTTGAGGGAAATATAATGTTCTCTGGACATGTCATTGCGCAGACTCAGAGAAGAGAAATGGTGAATACGGGTTGCGAAGCAGCATTAAGACAAGCACTCACACTTGCGGCTGTTCAGTAACATAACCGAAATATATTATTGGTTGTAGAAGTCTGAGGCAGATTTCATGAGTAGTGCCTACTCTGAATGGACCCAACTACATAAAACCATGATAGCACCACAGCAGAGTAAAGTCAAGTTGACTTACATTTATCTATGTGTATATAGAATAAAGGACTGACATGGGATGTCTGTTTTAAGAGGGGAGGTGTCGTGAAATATTCTAATCCACATATATAAATTATCAGGTAAATATAAAGCCTAACAAATAAATTTAATAAAGAAAAGAGCAATGGTAAAATAACAGTGCTGTCACAAAGAATGTACTCGAAATCCCCTTTGTTTTATGCTTCGTCTGCAAATTGTAACGTTTCCACGTTAAATATAAGCCACTGCATAAATACAAGCGTTTCCACAACACATTAAAACGGGTATTGCATTTCTAAGAAAAACATTGAGAGGCACACTGCGTAATGACCTAAATTAAGCCTAACATTAATTATACTACGTTACAAAAACGAACGAACAGATGGACTCAAATAGAAAGAGAGAGGGAGGGCTGAAAATCAGGAACGCATGCAACACGCGTCGCGCGATACACAATTACTACTATCACGCGTGTAAGGCCACATGCACTAACTTTTTTCAGACGGACAGTGATAAAAACACTAACCTTCCCAGAGTTAGGTTTTAAAAAACCTGGAAAACGCTTATTAGAAAAGATAACATTAGATGGGTTTACGTTTGAAAACATTACAGTACCCAGACAGCACATCTTCGAAACAGGAGGTAGAAGAAATTGCATATTTTGAACGCAGCCACGTAGCTCTTTTAAATTTGTATATTTGGGTTCCTTAGGGCTTGCTGACAAAGAATATGTAAAACGTTACGCAAATAGTCTAGGAATTAACAAGTTATAGCCAAAATAAAATGATGGTGCTGTCAGACAACACCCAAAATCAGAATCGCTCAGTGGTAGATTTTTTAAACCACCATTGTACGGGAAATGGGCCACAAGTTACATTTGAACTGATTGGCTGGAATGATATGTAAGGCTAAACACGATTAGTCGGACTATAAATGCTATCCTTGGTTGTTAGGGGAGACGTAGGAAGGTAAAAATTTTTTCAAACACTTGTCGAAACGTGGCTCCATTGGCCAGACTCGCTGATATAATCACTTAGGAGCGTTAGTTCGAGACCACTAGTTCAAATAAGCTTGATAAAGCAACAGTGCGTTGAAGCCAGCTCATATTTTGCTAAATAAAAGCCTGGAACATAAGCAGATGGGAATTTGTGCCAGTATTTGTGCCAGAATTCATTGCTAGTCAACGTATCTGTGTTTATTTCCATGAATTGTGGTAAGCTTGAAACATTCAGTATCTTTTAATGAAAATTGAATGTGAATTGTTAATTTATGCCTGTATATATGTGTAGTTCAGTAGCAAACATGATGTAAAGCCTATAATGCTCCAGCCTGAACAGAAGGTGTCGGAGGAAAGTAAAACTGCATGGAATGGCCAAACAGTACACAGACACCTAGATTATTGATTAGACAGAAATAATGCTGGAAGTGCAGAGGCGTAGTAACCATTAAGGAGGTTAATACTGGTATAAAGTATTTCAGATGAAGCTGACAGTTGGCCTAACGCTCTGAACTCAATGTTTGTGATGTATTGTGCTCAGTGTAGAACTAGAGTATCAATTAGTTATGAAGTAGAAGGTACATCCTTCTTGTTTTCAGGGACTGTGGTCTTAACGTTATTGAGCAGCACCTGGTCAGAGCTTTGCTGAATCCAGAGTCGGACAGCATACTCCTTGGTCCATTTAGCTATCAGTGAGGTGTCTCCAGAGCCCAGGGGAGAAATCGAGCAGAGGAGTCTTTTCCTGCCGCCATCACGCAAGATAAGCTGATGTGGCCAGCTGAGCTCAACATTATGTACCCCCATCTTAAAATGACATTGTAAAAATAACATTAAGAGGGGAATTAAATTGTTTTAATATCAGGAACTGAGAACATCTCCAATACTAGTTCCAATAAAGACAAACTATTGAAGTCATGATGACAAATACCAACAGAGCTTGAACAAAACAAAACCAGTATTACCTCATATTACTACTACACAACTGACACACATATAATACTTTTAATAATATATGTCACTACAATATTCATATTGATAAATTCTGTACATATAACTTGTAATTAAAATTGATTGTGATTCCTGGTTCCCTTTGTATTTGAATCAGGACACATATTCATTCATGACAGCAATGAATACATATTGTTATTTGAAAAGTTATCAGTGACTCCTTTAAGATATCCTTGTAGAGTGTTTTATGTATGTGAGTGTCACAGTGTTGTCACGTGTAGTGGAATAAATTAAATTGTTTATCTGTCTGTTGTTGTTTTGACTTACACTTCATCATACACATACCCTAGACACATAACGTAGTCATCACACTACTCCAGAATAATTCTGACTGAGGTATACATATGTGGCAGCAAGTAAGGTTATATATAATACACTACTCTTATTAGATATATATATACCTTCACAGCTGATCTCAGTCAGTACACTAAGTCCCCTATAAATATTTATAACATCCCACTTCACCACAGAAGGTTAAGCTAGGATTGACTTTAGTAGGATTTCATATCTACATGAAAGTGGATATGGACTGGACACATTTTTGGAAATGAGAAATTATCCTAGATAGCATCAGGCCACCATTAACGAGGAACCCACAGGATACAGAGAAAAAAAAAATTGAAGGCATTCAATAGGAACAAATCCTGAAGACTGACAAAAGTCTGTAGAACTCAAGTGGCCAGAGTTCAACGTTATGTCCAAGACATGATATGCTGGGCAGCTGCAGACAGTGACTTGTGTCCAGAAATTAGCTAAAATTATGAAGCCTTTATGTCACTTTGTTTTTGTAACACAGAACTGTTTAGGTATGGCCTTATAAAAGAATATAAAATTTACAGTTGATAAAAACACATGTAAACCCTCCTTCCCAAAGTTCTGAAGGTAGTTTTAAAATAATTTATTGCCTGTGTGTTATTAGGACCTGAATGGGGAGCAAACAATCTTACCACTGCAACTTGCCAGTCATGTCAGAAAAGGCAGCTAAGGAGGGTTGGGCATTGTGGCCAACTATGTCAACTTGTAGAAACTTTGAGCCACAAAAATTTCAACAACAGTATGCACAATTCAACTAAAGACAAAAGCTCCCATGGTAAGGAGATGTATGACCAACAGAGAAAGCCGAAAGGAGTCTGGGCTAATGGCTCACCATTTTTATTCTTGTAAAATATATATTTTTGACACCTGGAGTGTTCATACATTAAACAAATAAGAGAAAACTGCACATGTGGCAGCAGAATGAGAAACTATAAAATAGACATCCAGGAACTGTAAACCAGTTGATAGCATTACAAGGTGGATTCTGTTCAGAAATTCCCAGTGTTCGAGAAATAGAGGGAGACCAAATAACACCTGGAGAATTCTAAACAAACAGAAAAGGGGTAAACAAGACATGGAAGTCATTGTGAGGATGGCACAGGACATAAAGAAATAGCTTGTTTTTGTTGTGAACTTGAGGTCACGGCAAAAGTTGCACCTTAATAATGATTGAGTCAGGTTTTCTTTCATAGCTTTCATCAGACAAAGGAGTCCATGGCCTTTATCGGACAATCAAATGGGTCTATAGTCTTCATCAGACAATCAAAGGAGTCCATAACCTTCATCAGACAATCAAAGGAGTCCATAACCTTCATCCGACAATCAAAGGAGTCCATAATCTTCATCGGACAATCAAAGTAGTCCATAGCCTTCATCGGACAATCAGAGGGGTCCTTCGCACACACAAAAATTGAGTCCTGTGTCAGATGTTAGAATTTGTGAACACTCAGTTATTTTAAAAACTTGGACTAGAATGTTATTGTTTATTGTTTCATAAAAATTGCTGACTCACAGGCCATTCCATTTATTTTCTGACTTAGCATACAGTTCCATTGGTATCTCAGATAAAAAGCACTCATCCAATACAATCAAGATAAAATACATGTTACAAGCTGTTTGATGAAAAAGTCAAAGTTTTGAATTATGCATATAGTAATCAATAAAAAATAATAACCTTCATTTTTACACGCTTTTATTTAACTTCACTTGTATGTCACTTTTGTGTCACTTTCAAATCTTGCAATCGATTTTTCAGTCACCTCCAGATGAGCAATAGCTCTGAAACTTGGCATAGTTGTTTATTCCCGATTACAATACAATAATCAGTCAATTATTAATACATTAATTTCTAATTATGACATGAGTAATTTAAGTTTTTCGTACAGAAATGTAAACAAATCAGGGGCCATAATCAAGTTAATTAATTTTTCTCCTAAATCAAGGAAAACAATCCAAATTATAAAATAGAAATTTTAGACCAGATTTACAATAAGTAAAAATATTGTTTATGTTTTAGAATGTCATAATTTTTCTAACAATAAAAAGAAGAAAATAAAAAATATGTATTTTAAACACACACTTTTAATGAACTAAAAACCCAATAATAATTTTTCAAGGAGTTTATAGCTTGCAGTAAAAAAAATGTAACATCAAATTGACAAAAAGCTTAAGCGCTTATCATATATTTTATCCATAAGTGTCTAATGAAGTATAAAGCAGAAGTTAATTGCATGCAGAATCAGTGCCCCCATGCTTCTTGCCAATTTGACGTTACATGTTTTAACTGCAAGCTATAAACTCCTTGAAAAATTATTTTTGGGTTGTTAGTGCATTAAAAACGTGTGTTTAAAATATTTTTTTATTGCTCTTCATGAAGCCACCTTTGCCGTTGGTCCCCTTGCAGGAAGCCTGCACCCAAAGGATTTATGTGCTTTTTCAGTGGTGGTTTTTGTAGCAATTTGTTCTACATGGTGAAGTTGGCAACCCCAAGCACGACCTCGTATTTTATGACATGACTGAGGGAGTAGTAGTCCTATTCTTCCTTTGTCTCCCCAGAGACCCCCCCAGGAAATACGTGGGGGCAATAGAAATAATGGTGTTCGGAAAATGATAAAATGGAAAAGAGAAATAATGAAGGCGATAAACATGAGATTAAGTATTTTGAATATATCACAGGGTCGAATGGCCAAGAAGTATGGCATCTGCCTTGAATTATAAAGGTACTGGGTTCGATTCCCAGTAGAGGGAATATAATTTATTGAAATTGTTTTCTAGAACTAGTGGTCCTAATAATAATATACTCCCCTATAGTCTCCTGGGTAGTGAGATCAGATGCCTAGCCTTCTATGATAAGGGCGAAAAAATAGGAGGTCCCGTTTGCAAGTTGTGCACGTTAAAAATCCCTTGGCAGTTGGAAATCGTAAAGAGTAGGCCACACGGCTGTGCCGCTGGCCTCGCAAAATTTAAAAAAATTAGGAAACCTACCCACCACAAATATATTTATAGAATGTGTGATTCCTATACACACACGTTGGGATTCTCACCGGTACTACGGAGTTCGTGCATTGTGCTGTGATCTAAGGGAGATCGGAGCACTGATGGAGTAGTCTGTGTGCTATGAAGATAGTCCTTCAAACTAAATGAAACCAAACAAATATATCAGAAGTATTAGTTTTAATGAATACTAGTCATTTTTTACCCTTCAGCCCCCTTTCAGGCATCCCCCTTCCCCAGGGAGCACAGGCGTTTCAACAAATCCATGCCAAGTCCTTTTGTCTCATGCCATCACCTCAGAGTTTTTCCACGTCAGCAACCCAGACTCCTGTCGGTTTTCTTTGGGTTGTGTCATAAGCTTCCTTTCAAGAGGGCTTTCTTCTATCTTGGATGGTTAGATTATTTTGTGTAGGTCGCTTGTCCATATTGTCTTTGTGGATTAAACATTCAACAATAAAAAAACAAGATAAGCCATATTGTCCTATTTTCAAGAATCTTTCCGTGTCATCCTTATCCATTTCACATCTGCCTCCAGTTCTCTTCTCCATGTGTTTTTAGTCTCTCTCTATTTCTCTTACTCAGGGAATTCCAGAATGTGAACTTGTACTACTTTAAACTGGTTTTCTGGTTTTTTTTAAATTATCCAGTGCCGGCATCTTCTGATATCTTGTGCCGCTGGTGTTTGTCTGATGATTTTTTTCTTGTCAATTCCACGTTATTGTTGTTGTCATACCATTTCAATCCTTCTATTCTGCACAAGCACTCATTTATGAAGTATGTAACTTTTTGGTTGTAGTTTTTGTTTATTCTTCATATTTCAGAGCTATACAGTAAGACTGACTGTATACTTGATTTGAAGATTGTAATTGTTGTATTTGACTTGATTTCGTTATTATTGATCCAGAGGCGTTTGGGCTCTTGCCCTTCTGCCCAATGCCATGTAGTGATACCCTTTGGCCCAATGCCAAATAGTGATATCTGCATGTTTTCGCAAGTTGTTTTGTTTCTCCGTACAAGGTGTTCCACTTATCTGGCCTGGGAGGAAGGAGCCTTTTCCTAACATCATCGAGTGCTGGGCACTCAAAGAGGTGGTGGTCAACAGTTTTGTAGGGGTAGTTACATAGCTGGCACTCTGGAGAGATTCTGTTCAAGTGACTGTTGAGCAGTATACATTGTGATCTAAGCCGCAAAATGGTGCTCTGATCCCTCCTTGTAAGATGGCCGATGTTGTCATTAGGATCAGGACCAGCCATATGTCTGTAAACCTCTCTCCCGGTGTTTCCTATGGCCCATCTGTTCAGCCAGGTTTCTTTGTTTGTTGTTCGTATGAGTGAGTTGGCTGTTTGGAGAGTTGCTGCTTGAGTGGTTGTTCTTGTCTTGTCCTTCTTTGCTAATCTGTCTGCTTTGTCATTACCTGGTGTATTTGAGTGATCGGGGATCCACTGCATAACTATTCTGTTCAGTAAAAATGACGATGTTTTGAGTCTTTGAGGGAAAGGCATCAAATACAGTCTTCAGATGGTATACGGCTGTTTCCAGTGCAATGATTTCAGCTTCATAGTTGGAGCAAAACTCCCCGCATGCATCAAACAGCTGGATAACATATGTAGACTCCATAACCTGCTTTGATTGTGGCCTTAAATGCAGATCCGTCAATATAGACATGTACCCATTCTTCAGGCAATGGTTCTTTGTGATGCACCCATAAGACTGACTGGGTCAGAATGTTTGGCTGCTCCATCTACTAATTTCATCTGTACTTCTGGTGTTTTTAAGGGGGTAGGTGGTGGTAAATTCTGTACTACTTTCTGTATATCTTGTCTTCTTTCTGGGAGGTGGTATCTATCTTGAATTTCATGGACATGGTGTAAGACTGACTTGTGTTTATTTTTTGCTTGTGTTCACAGTTTTCTCCTGTGGATTCATTGTGACTGAGTAGAGGAATGAAAATATGAAAAAAATGATCAGAAAATGTGGCATTTAGAAAAACTTTGCGTTTATCTGTAAAATGGACAATCCCAGTATTACTACACCTCCAGGTTAACTTTTTGTATTGGATAAAAACCCAATAATAATTTTTCAAGGAGTTTATAGCTTGCAGTAAAAAAAAATGTAACATCAAATTGACAAAAAGCACCCTGTTTTTGTGTGTGTGTGTGTGTGTGTGCGCGCACGTATGTGTGCGTGCGATTCCACATCTTGTAGCAAGGTACATCCCAGTGCAATCTGGTCAGCATTAATTGCATTTTATCTCATTATCTTGTGTATTTTCAAACTCAATTGTTCTTGGTCTGCATGAATGTAAGGAGCATCCGAGATAGCAGAACTTGGGGGCATTTATAATTGTATATCTAAAGTGTCATTTCGCAATATCACCTGATTTTTTAAATGCTGATAAAGAATGACTGTTGATAAAAGCTGTGTAGGTTAGAACTGTTTTATTTGGATGGAAGTAGAACATTATCAAGGAGGCCGTGTTCTGTCAGGGCTATGACTTTGTCACATCTATTTTCTGTCTTTTAATATTCAACCTAAATGTGTGTTCTGTTATTCATTCTTAATGTCTGTCTACTACAACATGTAAATAAATTATATGTTTTAAAGCAGAGTATCCCAAAATGTCATACATGTACCCTCAAGGGTACATGAAAGAGGTGCACAGCAGAAATTTTTTATGTTACTTTATCGTACTTGTTTAGCTGCAGAAGACAATTAATTAAAATTAATTATATGAAAAGAGTCTTCTGTACAAACACACTCATGTCTTTACAATTTCAGTAACAAAATAGTAAGAATTTAAAATGTGCCTTCTTTACTAGTTAACATGCGTACTTTAATTTCAGCCTGGTATGAATCCACCATATACATCCACTGTCCTGCCATAATCTTTGTTGATTATTATTAATACTTATGTTATTATATTTAGTTTTTAAATTATTATTTATATACTTAGTTTATACTGCATAATTTTTTATTATTACACATAGTAATAAATCAAGGACATATATTTGCACTAGTTTAGGTAAAATAGTATTACTAAAACTACCCCCAATCATCTTCACCCGAGAGGGGAAGCCGGTAAGACTAAAACTCTTCATAAGTGGTACATGATTAGTGTAATTTTGAGAAACACTGATTTAAAGGATCAGAGTAGATACGTTACAAGCTGTTTATTTTTCAAAGGTATTTAAATCAGGAACTGCATATACATGTATAGTACTTTCGATATAAAAAGATCCCATTTAAAAGCTCCTGAAATCTAAGCAATTCAAATTTTTTGTTTTCATGCATTAAACAGAAAGTTGTTACGTGTCTTTTTAGATTGTTAATATTTAATATCATGATGGTTCCTGTGGCCAAGATGATGTCTTACTTACTTACTTACTTAGTCGTTCCCCTTCTACCGTGAGGTGTAGATGTCTAGGGTAGTAAATCTCTCAGACACCGCAACCAGCCCACACCACTCAGAATTATTTGAGTCACAACTGACGAAGTGGACAATATACAATTTATTTCAGACTGCACGCAGCTCCACATACAATAGTTCAGGCCAACATATAATGGCAGATAATATGCAGTAGACGAAATACCGTAGGCAGTCAGTCCATGTCAGGAAGGCTGTCCTTTTGTTCTCAGTATGATTTATATCTCTTAACACTCGACACTGAGCAGTTATACTTCTTGTCAATACCAATGACTGGATAACTAGATACATCTCACCGAAGATCTTGATGTATTAGTGAAAACATAACTCCATTATAAACACTTCAACACTAAGGAACTCAAACACATACGTCCACTCGCCATGACACACAATCGTATATGGCCTCGCACTTCTGCTCCTCTAGTTTCACGTGAGCCAGCCAAGCATATCGGCTTAATGTCACTCACCCGTCTTTATCAGTGACCCGTCTAAAATAAACAAACCAGGAGCCCTGTTGAGCTAACTATATAATAGGCACAATCGTTATGAATTTTAATCATAACAAAAGTACTATAATCTTATGTACACACATTAAGGAAACCTGTTAATAGCATTACAAAGCAATCCTTATTCTGGAATCCCCATGGAAAGAGAAGCAGAGGTAGACCAAAAAACACAAAGAGCTGGAGAAAGAAGTGAAAATGATGATGAACACATGGAAAGAACTTGAGCTGATGGCACGTGACAGGACTTGGCATGTGTTTGTTGAAGGCCTATGCTCCATGAGGACCTAAAGGGTATTGATCAATTGATTGACTTTACTCTTGCCAGATAATCTTCCAGTTTAAGAAGCTAGAGGAGTGTTTCTTTTGACTAATTGGTTTCCTGAAGGGTTGTTCTATGCATTTCTACTTTCATTCTGTACTCTTCATCTAAAATTGTTTATTTTGTCATTCTTTTCCATAGATCTTAATTTATTGTGCATCTGTTAGTCAAATATTTTGATGCGATGGAAACATCTAGCTTCAGTGTTGCAGTTCTTAAAATTCCAATGCTACAGGAACAGTTGGCATTCATACTCTTCAACAATAGCTGAGGGAGACTGAGCACTTATGGGTTTGCCAGGGGTGCAGTGATATCACTTCTGATCAACAGTAACAAAAAGTTCTTAAAAAAAACCTTTAAGTGTCACAGTATTTCTTGTACATGATCTCAGACAGCTGGAAGGTTATACTTTGTATAACTTTAAAAATAAAATGCACACACATTTACAAAGTAGAACAATGTCAGTACTGTTATCTGTACTTCCGTAAGATTATTGGATTCAGTAAATTTCATATGTCATTGTTGTTGAGGTTCTTTTTGTAACTCTGCATTAAGTACTTCACTTGCTCCATTGTGCACAGAAGGATTATAGGGATTGGGTTGAAAACTCAGATACAGGCATAGAATTAGTGGTGTGTGTGTGTGTGGATTGATAATCGTGTGTTGCAATGCTGTTTTCCTCTCCAGCCCTTTTACATCAATCAATCATTCAATCAATCCCTTTAGCTTCTAAAGGAGCATAGGCCCTCAACAAGTCCTCTCGTTGTGTGCCATCCCATCTTCCACATCTTCCTCATCATTTTCACGTCTGTCTCCAGTTCTCTTCTCCATGTGTTTTTTTGTTTTGTTCAACCTCTGTCTTTCTTACCTCTCTTACCCGGGGGGGGGGGGGGGGGGGGGGGGGGGGGGGGGGAGGGGGGGGGGGGGGGGGGGGGGGGGGGGGGGGGGGGGGGGGGGGGGGGGGGGGGGGGGGGGGGGGTAATCAGAACAAGGACTGCCTTATAATGCTATCAATAGGGTTTCTAAATGCTTGTGTCCTATCCATCACCAGCATCATCTTCTTATCTCATGTTCCACTGACTCTCGTCTGGTTCTGGTCATCAGTTCCACATTGGTGACCTTGTCATACCATTTCAATCCTTCTGTTCTATGCAAACATCCATTTATGAAAGACTAGCTGTTTGGTTATTGTTTATTCAAGTTTCTTCTCTTTCAGCCATATCTTTACTTCATTAAGGCAAGCAGCAAACCTCATCAGAACCTTGCCTCTAGATAACCACCGTACTTTGTTATGCAAAAGAAGATCAGAGTATTCATGATTGACTTCTTGGAGAAACTCACAAAACTGTCGATGATTCACACTACTTGCCATTATTTGGTTTACAATCTTAACTACTAATTCCATTGCCTTCAACATTTCTTTTGGGAAGGTTTGTGCACAGAGGGCTTCTTGGTGAATAATGCAGTGAAAAGAAATCACATCATGGTTAATACTTTTTGTTAATAAAGTAATGAAACTCTTTTCTCTCCCTCTCATGCTGAGAGCTCCATCGGTAGCAACGGATATGATTTTGTTGATATCTATTTCTTTCTTTTGCAAGCATTCAGATACTGCAGTTGCAATATCTTCTCCCTGAGTCTGTCCCCTGAGTGGCAGTAGTTCAATCAACTCTTCTTGTGGTCCTTTAGAGTTTACATATCTTCAAATAAGAGCAACTTGTGTAATGTCATCCACATCACAAGACTCATCACATGCCAGAGAATATCCTGATGCTGGTTTAATGTAATATTACTTTTATAATGATAAATGCCTTAATTATGCTTAAAGTAAATGTGAGGATGAAAGGATATAGTATACATGATGAGAGAGAGAGGAAGGGCAGAATGTCAGACGGGCCTGCGTGCCCAATTCTTAACCCTTTGAAAATAAAGTTTGTTCGCTCGTTCGTTCGTTCTTCAATTTGCTGGCTAGTTATATCAGTGGCCATTCTCACCGTTCTTTTTTTTTTACAGTCTTTGCAGACGGGCAAGTCTTTAATTTTTTTCACAATTTCACTTGTGTTTTGAAAATCTTTAAAAAGATGCTCAGATAAAACATAATATTTCTTGGGCAGCCACAAAAGTACCAGCCTAACATTACTTGATGATGTTTCCATGAGGCAAATATATTCTGAGTTGTAGTTGCTTTGCACTGTAGCTCAAGCGCTACTTTTTTTTCTGGCATCACCCTCTGAATACTTTTGGCAAATTCACTGTGCATTTTATAAAAATGTCTTGCCACATTGGATTTCTTATTTTGAGTAAGTTTGTCATTGCAAATAAGGCATTGTGGGAGTCCATTATTATTTGATATGAACAGGTAATTTGCACTCCACTGTTTTAAATTCTCTCTTTTCATCTTCAACTTTTCTCTTTTTTGCTTGTGGTCTTGGCATTTTCCTGTTTGAATAAAGTTTTAAAATAATTTTTCAAAACAGATTTAAAATATTAAAACAAATTTTTGTACAACAGTTTGTCACATAAATTGTATTTTTGAATCAACGTGAAATTATTTGAAGCTGCTGGTGCAGGCTGAGTTAAATTTTGGTAAATAATAACATTAATTAATTAACTTTATTCATAATTAAAAAGTTTACAAACTATCAATAATTATTCTCTTCTTCTTTGATCCTTAGCCGCCGACCGTCAAAGCGGTCAGTGGCCATTACGCCTGGTGGCGTCTTGTAGGGCAACAACAAATTGATTCCACTTTGCTCTGTCAGCGGCCATCCTTCGTACAGTGCCCCAACTCTGGTTCATTCTTTGCATCTCAGCCTCCACAGTCCTCCGCCAAGTTGTTTTTGGTCGGCCTCTCTTTCGTTTTCCTTCAGGGGTCCATAGCATAGCTGTTCTTGTGATGGCATCGAGGTCTCTTCTGAGAACATGGCCAACCCAGCTCCATCAATAATTATTGATTATTGTTAATTTATTTTGTTATCATTTGATATTCCCTTATATAAATTTCCAGAGGAATCTCTCTAAACAGCTTGATGATCTGGATTTTGCACATGACTTGGCTCTTCTGTCCCATAACCATAATCAGATGCAAGAGAAAATGAAAATTCTCAATGAGAAGTCACAACAAGTGGGCCTGAAAATACACAGGGAAAAGACAAAGATTATGAGAATAAATGCAAGGAATGATAACGAGGTTGAACTTGAAGAAACACCACTAAAGGATGTAGAATCGTACACATATCTTGGCAGTAGTATAGACGGAGGGACAGACAATGATATCAAAATAAGAATACAAAAAGCAATAGGAGCTTTCCTTGCATTGGGAAACATGGACAACAAGAGAAATCAAGTCCATCACGAAAATAAGAATCTTCAACTCAAATGTCAATTCAGTCCTATTGTATGGCTCGTGTCACAAAGTGGCTTTAATTGGAGTCTGTCTGAGTACAGAGACAAGACACTAGTTTTGAGAAAGTCTGAGAAGATAGATTAAGATGAGAATTACAGTGCATGTGGAAGGATGAGACATAGCTTCAAGGGTGAGAACCTAGATTGACTTTCCCTCGCCACTTGTGACTTATGTACTAGCTACTGTCCCACCACCTCTGAATACCAGAAAGGAGATCTTCTTCTGCGTTCGGTTTGTAGTCATGCTAAATCTGCAGGCCTGTCGCCAGGATGAAGTCCACATTCTTTACCAGGTCGGCGCGGCAGCCCCATAGCTTCTGCTGGAGCTCAGCACCCATTGGCCAGGTCGCACGTCGCGATTCATCATGGGTTGGACAGTTCTGGTGTCTGGATTCCAGTTCCACATGGGCATTCATTTGTGTGGGATATCCTGAAGCGATAGAGATGTCCAAGTAATCTGCAGTGACCAGTTCTCAGGCGGAAAATTGTGGTCTGTTGGTATATGTTTAGATGGTGGATTGGGTCATCTCTGCTGTATATATCCCCTTCCTCCTTCCACTGATTTTTGTACTTGTTGTGGATGATGGTTTTTTGCTTCCCGATAGGGCAATGAGTGGCTGTATTGTTCCATTTTACTGCCACTTCTTGGCAGAGCATCTGCTTTCTCATTACCAGCAATTCCACAATGGGAGGGTAACCACTAAAGGGCAATGGTTGATGACCTTTGGATGATGTTAAGCTCAGATCTGATCTCATTCATTATGTTATCATTTCTGGTGTTTTGTATTGATTCCAGTAATGATCTGCAGTCAGTGAAGATTACTATCTTAGCTTGTGGCTGCTGTTCAGGTCTGGTGAGGATCTTCAGGGCTTGCAGTAGTGCCATAGCTTCTGCCCTAAAATTGGAGGAGATCTTTCCATTTAGGAATCTTATAAAAATGCCTCCTCCACCGTTCTTTACTGCTCCCTCAGCGGATCCATCTGTGTATGCGTGTGTCCACTCCTTCGGGTTGTACTTTTCTTCAATCATTTCTTGAGCCAAAGTTTTTAGTTGTTGAGGGGTCTGGTGGCCTTTCTTTTTTATTTCAGGGACTTCTGTGATGATAGATATATTTCCATGGCAGTCGTCTGGCTCCTCGTAATCAATTAACATTTCAATCTCAGTAGATCGGTTTGGGAGGAGGTCTTCATGGCATCAATGCAGATGTTTGGAGATGTTTAAGAAGCTGGTTCTTTTCAGCCTGTTCTTTGTCAAACTATGGAGTTTAGCATGCATTGGATGACTTGGCATTCGTAGAAGCTTCTCACTTTTCCTCACGTCTGTCATCAAGAGAGCGGATGTTGGTGTATCTCTCCATTGCCTGGATTGGAGAAGTCTTCATCCCTCCAGTGATTAATCTAAGGCCTGAATTTTGCACTTTCCCTAGACGTTCTGTGTTTATTTTAGATGCCGTGGCCCAGGCTGACATGCCATATTCAAGTACAGGTCTGACTGTGCCTGTATAGACTTGTTTAAGTATGTTGGTATTTGCCCCCCAACTTTTGCCAGCCAGTTTCTTCTTAATAGAGAGCTTTCTTATTGCTCTCTGTTCTACTGCTTTTATGTGCGGCTTCCAGGTGAGTCTCTTATCCAACTTGACTCCCAGGTATGTTGGGTTTTCCTTGATTGGAAGCTCACTTCCATTTAGTTGCAGTTTGATCGTTTCTCTGCGATTTGACAGAGAGAAGCAGGTTGCTACTGTCTTGGAGAGATTTATCTGTACTCCCCAATCTGATGCCCATTTACCGATGGTATTTAACGCTGCTTGCATCCTGAACTTCGCAGTAGGCAAATGATCAGCAGCACACCAGGCAGCAAAATCGTCAGCATGAAGAGCCCTGGAGATATGCCCGGACAGTTTCTCTGCAATATCATTTATATATATGATAAAAAGTGTGGGGGAGATAACTCCTCCTTGTGGCACACCCTGTTGTAGAGTGACGCGATGGCTCAGTTTCCCATCAAGTTTTACTCTTGCTGTGCAGTATCGGAGAAAGTCCCATATCCAGCTGAACATTCTCCCTTCAATTTTGTTGTTGAGCATCTTAAGGAGGAGTCCTTCTTTCCATACCTTATCGAAGGCTTTTGTCAAGTCTACAAAAACTGCCAGTACTTTCTTTTTCTCCTGAAAGGCATTTTCTACTTCCTGGGCTAGATATACTGGCTGGTCTTCGGTGCTGCGATTTTTCCTGAATGCTGACTGTGTGTTATCAAGCAGATGGTTTTTTTTCCAGATGTTTCAGTAATCTTGAGTTCACCATTCTTTCCATTACCTTACCCAAACAGCTCAGTAGGCTAACTGGTCGGTAGCTGGACTTGCTTGTTTTCTCCTTTTGTTTCTTTCTGATGGGAACAATGATTGCTTCTCGCCATCGATCTGGAAATTTTCCAGTACTCCATGATTGGTTGAAGATTAGGAGGAGCTTGTGCCTGGCTACAGGTCCAAGGTTCTTGATCATATCATTTGTGATGCATCTTTTTTCCTTTAGTTTTGATATGGAGCTGAGTTCTTCATATGACTTCATTCTTTAGTTTTGACGTACTTCTTGGATACGTGCATGTGAAAGTGATGTGGTGCTTTCTTCCTTTTAGAAATCTGCCAGGATGTTTGCTGCCATCTTTCCTGTGTGGTATTTTTCATTTTCCTTGATGACAGTCTTACAGTAGCTGGTTGTTGTTTCTTCATTTAGCACTCTTGTCAGACTCCACAGCTTGCTTGAGTCCTTTTCCATGTTGATACTGCTGGTCTTCTGGTGCCAGCTCCTTTGAATTTCAGCTTTCTTTTGTTCATTAAAAGTTTGTTTTATGCTGTTGTGCCTCTGGGTGTTCTCTACTGTGGGATTTTGCTCCATAGTTTCCCGTGCTTTATTTGTCACTATGGAGTTTTCCCAGGTTGTCACTCCAGTATGGTTTGTAGTCTCGTCGTTTACCTTGTGGAATTGACTTCTTTGCTGCTTGGATGATTGCCTCACTGATGATGGAGATGTTTTTATTGATGTTATTTGAGTGGGCAATGTTCTGACAGAGGTTATCTTTAAAATTAAAAATTAATTCTTTAAAAATCCCCAGTTTGCTTTTTTGAAATCCCAGCTAGGAGACATATTAATTTGTCCTGCACATCTTACCTCAGATATCTATAATGTGACTGGTACATGGTCACTTCCCCCCAAGTTGAGTATTTACTGTTCTAGTGGTGAGTCGATGTATGTCATCTGTAGCCATAGCAAGATCTGGTGTGCTCGTTGTTTTCCATACTCTGGAATAGAAGGTGGGCTTATCCTCTGGTTGGTTTATTAGAATTAGTTTATTCTCTACCATCCAATCTTCCATCTCTTCTCTCGGATCTGTTGCTTCATAGCCCCAGCTGGGTGAGTGGCTATTGAAGTCACCCATAATGAGGTGTCTCGATGCTGCAAGCTTCACTTTGTGTAGCTCCAGAGTTGTGGTTGGAGGGCTGTAGCAGTTTGTGATCATTAAGTCTCCACTGGGCAGCAGTAGTTGGACTGTTATGTATTCAAGTTCATCCTCACCAGATCTGTGTATCTCTACTGCTGGGATTGAGGTTTTAATCAGTGTGAGGATTCCTCCCTTAGTTCTTTTTGCTCTGTCTTGGCAGAAGGATTCGTATCCACGTATAAAGAATCGTTGGGTATCTGTTAGGTGAGTTTCTTGGATGCAGATTATATCAATGTTATTTTCCCTGAGGAATTCTTGTAACTCCGGTTTCTTGTTCCTCACTCCTTCTGCATTCCATTGAGCCACTGTAAGATAGTGGGTTGGTTGGTCAGTTGCTCTACTTTGCCTTCCCCCGACCATTTGGTTGGCAAAGGCACCGGTTGCTTGGGTGGGCCCTTTCGAGGCTAGGGACCCGGCTCCGCTCCTCCCCGGTAGTAGCTGATAGGAGCGATGCCATGACGTAAGTCGAGATTGTCGCATGACTCCATACTGCAAAAGCGTGTGTGTCCTAATTTTTCCCGGTGTCTGCACCGTAGCTGACACACTCCGTCTTCGGCAGGCCGGGTTGTGTTTGTTGTTCAGGGTTGTCTCCCATAGCCTTTCCATCTCCCGGTGGTGGCTGCAAGGCAGCAGGTTGGTTTGTTTACCGAGGTTTACCTTCCCCGTGGCTAGAGCTTATAGCGGCTCTTACTCGCTTGATGCACCCGTCGTAGGACATATGTGGGGATTTCAGTGGGGGTATCAGTGCTACCTGTTACCCCTCCCCGTCCTGCTGGGAGGACATCGCCGTTTGGTCTGTGGCTGCTTATTTGTCCAGCAATACTGACTTAATTCACAGCTGACACACCATATCTGGAGGTCGTTCCACTATCCGCCACCTGTGGACGCACCTGGTTGGGGTCGGTCGCTGATCCAGTGTACATTTTATAGTTTATTAAACAACAAAATCAATACCACATCAAACAACACTAACGTGCAAGTTCGCACAACCTGAAAAAAAGAACAAATCAAGTGAAAGACACAATATAAAAATTACCACGCTCTCTTTCACACCTGCACGAAACAACTAAGGATATAGACATATACTTGGTAGGGGTAAGAACCACCACTCCTGACTACACTATTGTTACTAACTAAAACACACTGTCCCGCTGAAGATTTATAAAACTAAATGACTACACTGTCTCAAAGGCGCTCTAGGCGGTTCTGCACACCTAACTAATACACCACAAAGAACTGTTACGCTAATGGATTCTGCAGCACTACCTCAGAGGCTGTCCTCTAAGTACTACTATCTAACCCTAATGTCCCTTGCTAAACTCCTCTCTCTCTGTTTCTGTTCAGTGCCTCTCTGACGCTATCGTCTTTGTCTGAGGCTCTGATGAGTTGTTTTTCGTCACGCACCTCCTCCTGTTAGCATTTAGAAAGGCATGTTTTCCCTCTCTCCTTTCCTGAATACTGGCGAAGGGGCCCTTGGTGAATATATATCTATCTATTTGCATAAGGCTGAAGATTTTATCACTGCTGATGACACTCTTCCAACCGACTAATTAAGCCGCTTCGGGTTTAGGCCTACTGCATTATTGTGGGAGTATGTAAGCAACACCAGGCAACGTAGCCTGTTTTGGTATTGGGCCTTTCTGAGCTAAGAGCTCCTATTTAGAAGCAAGCCCCCCGCTGAGGTATGTTTCCTCACGTCAAGAAAACTGCTAATTCCTCTCAGTGTTGCAGACGTAACTGGGCGCCAGGTACAAAGCGTGCACCCAGTTTTCTTCAATTTCACTGATGTCTTGTGCCGCTCTCTCTCCCGAGAAGGCAAAGTCCATTGTAGGCTTAGGGTTATCTACAACTTGCTCGCTGTGAATCGCTGTAAAACAAAATAACAACATCTATACAAAAATTCAAAATTACCTAATATATAACACATTAACACCCAAGATTCATCTACAGCCTGGTGTCCCCTAAATTAATAATTCTCCCCTACACACTAGCTACACACAAGAAATAAAACATATTTTTGCCCGAGGGTCAGACTAAATTACAGCTCCCTCTTTTCTCCTGCACAACTTACTCGCGGTCTGTTACGTTAAACCCAGACGCAGGCTGACCTGATTCTTTTGTGTGCGTGACCTCGTAGGCATCACAACATCGCTTTCCTGAAGCCAATATCATGCTGTACTGAATAATTTCCCAGCCCTATTCGTATGAAAGACTGCCCCGGGAAGGTTATCAAATTAGCAAATTTATTTAACACACTTATACATACACCATCTATGTTAATAATGAACCCCCGTTCACCCCTTGTCTTGACTACATTACCAAATAGAACAACTTATTAACACATAATCCACACCCGCGTATATTCACTATAATTATCATAATCAAGTGCTGATACTCGGACCTCTTTATTACATTACACAGAGCTCCCGTCTAACTTAGCACCTAGCCTTCTTCTCTTCTTCTTCTTCTTCTTCCGTCCTTAGCCACCGACCGTCAAAGCAGTCAGTGGCCATTACGCCTAGTGGCGTCTTAGGGCAACAGCAGATAGGTTTTCTTTGCCATTGTTTCCCATCACGCCTATTGGCGTCTTTAGGGCAACGGCAAATCAATCCATTTGCTGTTGTTTCCGTAATTGAAGTGACTGGCAAACGGGTGATCAGCCCGTTGGTACCTAGCCTCATACAGTTAATTATCTCAAAAATCGCCACTAATAATACATACTGCTAGCTTATACATAGTATAATTATAGACAAAACTTATACTACACTGGCTGTAGTTTTGTATAAGTCAGCAATTGATGGCAACTCCTGACTAATAAAAGTAAATTTAATCCCAGAAGAAAACTTCTCTAACGTGCTAAAATCCTATAGAAAAAACTCCCTACACAACTATTAATTTATGAACATACCCAAACTTTACAGAATTTCCCGAACCAGGCAGACTGAAATGGCGCTTATTCATGGCGCAAAATTTCTTGACTTGTGAGCGATAACTAGCTTTGGTGCTCATTATATATATTGCTAGTAGCCTGATGCAAGACAGACGCGGTGAGTCATCGCGTCTGGCATCATCTCCCAGGAACCGTGTTTACCCTACTTTTGACCTAATATCATACCTGCACATAAATTAAATCGAACCCACCCAGTCATATCATAAGCTTAACCTCTGACTCATCGTTGACCGAGCAATCGCAAAATTATTTCCGCTCACTCGCCAAATTATGCGTAATATTCTGTAACTCTTCTGACCTATCTACCGGAATGAATCACTGGTTCCGTGTTACAACTGGGTAGGAGAATTCTCCCCTCCCCACAAATAAAAGAGTTGGTGAAGGTTGTCTGAGTAATCCTACCGCCATAAAGAATAACCCAGATTTAATAACTAACGAACTCGACCGCCTAAGAATAATTAAAGAACCAAAATAATAAAATGGAACAAAAAAATGGGGCTAGTTGAAAATAAAAATAACAGTAACTCATCACAGGCTCTGAGACATGGAGAGCAACAAAAACAGCAACCAAAAAGCTACAGATTTTTATAAACGGGTGCTTGCATAGAATAGAAGCACTGAAATGGTACGAGAAAGTCACAAATGTGGAATTGATGACAAGTACCAGTGGAACAAAAGTTGAGAAGAAGGCGCTGGCGATGGATAGGACACACATTGAGGAAACCTGTTGATAGCATTACAAGGCAGTCCTTGTTCTGGAATCCACAGGGAAAGAGAGGCAGAGGTAGATAAAAAAAAACACATGGAGAAGAGAGCTGAAAATGATGAGGAAAACATGGAAAGAACTTAAGGGGATGGCACCGAACAGGAAGACTTGGCATGTGTTTGTTGAAGGCATGTGCTCCTCGGTCATTTATGTTAAAGGGGATTGATATATAAATTTGACATGACCTAGATTTGGTCAATTTATTTAATTTAAATAGGAAATTGGATGAAGATATGCATCGGTATTTTAAAAAACCACATTGATAGCTTAATTAAAGGAGAAAAATGTGTTGAAAACTTACCTTTTAGCAAAAAATCCAATTTTCACGGTAATTTGTTATCAGAAGAAATTTTTTATACCGGCAAGCAAGTACATGAGTGTAGCGAAAGGTTTTCCTAGTGTGATGATAGTGGTAGAGAAGAAGTAGAATCTCTCTCCCGAAAGTATGAAGTTCCAGTGCCCGAGAAGTACACTGGTATCACAATTGAGTTACGGCTGTGAATACTCTGAGCTGGACAATAGATTTAGGCTTCAGAAGTATACGGTGCCACTTTCGCTATAGTAACCCTATGTGATAATATAATTAAATTAGAAAAAGTAACTCAAAATTTAACAGTTAAAAATTGTAATAAGTCAAATGAGTACAATTTCATAATTTATTATGTACATCTATATATTCTTGTAATGAGAAATGGGTGTTGGAAGATGGTGAAATGAATGATTATTTATAGTTACAAATTAAAAAAAATAATAGTAAAAAATCTTGGATGAATCTTCTAATGAAATTAGAACAGTCTGTCACAGTATATTTTTGATATATATCTTGCTATCTAGTCCCTAGCTGTTATCATCATCGACAGTCGTTTTAGAAACTGCTCACAGGATTTTTTAGATGGTTATACATATAACTCATCTGGTATTAGCCACGTCTGCTCGAGGTTCTTGAGACACACTTGAATCAATAGACTGTCCTTCAGCCCGCCCTATAAGTACGGGGGACTAAGGTGTTGAAGATTGGTTGACCTCTAGGCTTCAGTTAGCAGGAGCAACGGTCCTCAAGTCTTTGGTTAAACTCGATCAGGAACGATCATAAACTCGATCAGCAATGATCATAAAAACTCGATCATAAAACCTGGAACAAAAGGTAATAGGTGGCCATGGTGTTCCAACAATCTCACCACCCACTGCTGTTCATGAGGCGACCATGTCTTCAGTGTTTGTATATAGATGAATGATTCATGGTAGTATGTTACACAGATAGCATGATAAGATACTGTCCACTGTGCAGAATTAACAAAATACATGAATAAATTACATGTTATGATACATGGGTAAGATATAACCTTTGCCTTCCACTTATGGATGCCAAGTCACTTATGTACTTGCTGGTATGTCGTAAGCTTCCAGGCAAGAACTAGCCATGATATATTTGGCTAACCAATTAATGGTTATGCTTCCTGACAATGCCGGTGGAGGTTATCTCTGGTTAGCATCATTCCCTTTTTATTATGTCTGATACAATCAAATCGTAAATAAAATCTGAAATACAATGATATTAGTCATACATATATCTTTAATAAACTTACATACCCTCTTAGGATTAATAAGCACCTGGGGAGGCTGTATTGGTTGACGCTAATCCGCCCTGCATGCAGCGTGAAAAAAGAACTTTTCTTGCAGATACTGTCTTCCAGTTTCTCACTCTGGATTTGGTGTGTGTGATTTTCAACGCGCCGCTCTGTCCTTATATTTGGGTGTCTCTTCCGTACGAGAAAGCACATTCTGAAGTCCCATAAGATTTCGTTTAATCTCTTGGTTTGAGGCGATCTGTGCTTTTTCTGTACTTGTTTTCTCTTCTTTTCACTACACACTTATATCCTTCCTTCCTTCCTAGGTATCTTTTCATTTCCCCCATATGAAGCTTTCATTCTATCCAAGTTTTATTGAAATCCGTTTAGGTATGTAGTTACAATAATTTTTTAAAGATTATTAGCTAACTTTTAGCAGATGTGATGATGATGAAAGATGTTAATTATTTTTAAAACTATTTATATTTGAATAATATCCTTTTGGATATCATTCATAGTCTATCTCCTTTGGTGAATTAATATAGTTTTAATAACTTTCAACCAGGCTTGCTCTTGTAGCTTTAAATTTTCTTTCCTGTTAATGCAAACTTTTAAAGTCAGCCATTCCTATATTCGCTATTTCCTCGTTCTTCAGTACCGTTCTGGCTAAACGTAATTCACATTTTTCCGCCTTCTTCAAACTTCAAAGCAAGATCTGTCGCATGTTATCCCTGCGCTGTGTGTGTGTGTGTCGCGTTACACATCCTTTCACAAATAAAGCAAGAGGGACCAAATCTCGCTACAATGAGGAAAGTTTCAACTGCAAAAATGGCGGTTACAGTCTGTGTCGCTTGGGTGCGCGACTGACATCTCGTGAAAAAGCTTCTTTATTTCGTAATCGAAAATTCTGTAATCGGTTATGAATCCAAAAATAGAAATAAGGGACAGCATTTCTCTTGTCTTTAAAATAATAAAAATATGACAAATAAAGGACCCCCTCCCCCCACACCCAAAAGTTTAGTCCACGAAAGGTGAATGTCAAAAGGTGGTTTTAGTGCATGGACACTGAGTGTTAAGTAGCTGAGGGCCAAGAGCCACATGATATGGCCCAAAGAGCCGCATGCGGCTCATGAGCTGCAGGTTGCCAACCCCTATTCTAAGGGGAGGAAGACAGTGTAAAGTAGAAATGAAGATAACAATAGTAGCTGGGCTCTGTCATGTTAAAGCTAGGTTCTGTCATGTTGTAGCTTCATGTTGTAGCTAGGCTCTGTGATGTTATAGCTAGGCTCTGTCATGCTATAGCTAAGCCCTGTCATGCTATAGCTAGGCTCTGTCATGCTATAGCTAGGCTCTGTCATGCTATAGCTAGGTTCTATCATGCTATAGCTAGGCTCTATCATGCTATAGCTAGGCTGTCATGCTATAGCTAGGCTGTCATGCTATAGCTGGGCTCTGTCATTCTATAGCTAGGCTGTGAACTTTAACTATAGCTAGAATCTTTCATGTTATAACTAGGATCTGTCATGCTGTAGCTAGGCTCTGTCATTATATTCATTCATTGCCTTTCGGCTCCCTGATGAGCATATGTCTACAATACATGTCAAGTCCTCCTGTCCTGTAGTCGTCGCTCAAGATCCTTCTATTTCCTGTTTATCCCTAAAATTTTTACTCAAGTCCTCATCACTACTATTTCTCCCTCAACTGGGTTAGAGAAGGTCATGCTGCCACCCTACTCCTCTCATGGAACTGTCAGTTTTGGAGGACATGTTCTACTGTCTGTCTATCCTCCCCACATGGACACACATCTGTCTATCCTCCCCACATGGACACACATCTGTCTATCCTCCCCACATGGACACACATCTGTCTATCCTCCCCACATGGACACATATCTGTCTATCCTCCCCACATGGACACACATCTGTCTATCCTCCCCACATGGACACACATCTGTCTATCCTCCCCACATGGACACAAGTGACATAATTGTATGTCCAATTTTCAGTTTGTTGAACAGATGGTATCTGAGTCTGCAGGGGACTGTTCTCAGTCTGAAAATTATCACTTGATCTCTTCTCTATAGTGTATAGCATTGTTGTGCATGATTGAACTGGGTGTTCCTTCTGCCATTTTTCTCTATAGTTATTTTTGATTATTACTTTTATCTCTTCACATGTAGAACTGTCTTTTGTTTGTATTTTCCCTCCTCCCTCTTTGGCAAGTTTATCTGCCTTCTTATTTCCATATATCTTGCAGTGGACGGGGATCCATTGTTCTTTTACTTTTTTTAATTCATCGCTAGTTTCCATTAGTGCTTCTGCCAGGCTGTCTAATTCATTGTTTTTATTGTTACTGAGAGCAGCGATGACTGACAGAGAGTTTCTGAGGAGCACTATCTTGTGTCTAGCAAGATCTTTATTTTCCATGATTGTAATTGCAGCAGGCCGCAAGGAGGCAGCCCCTCCACCATGCAAAGGCACAACAGGCCAATCACCTGTTTGTCTTAAAACCTGATTATGCAAAACGTAAGAGAGAAAACCGGACTGATTCTAAAGGCGACGAACTGGAACGGACTACGACTTATGGAACTTGGAACACAAGA
Organism: Oreohelix idahoensis; assembly: GCA_024509875.1. NCBI lineage: Eukaryota > Metazoa > Mollusca > Gastropoda > Stylommatophora > Oreohelicidae > Oreohelix > Oreohelix idahoensis. The sequence continues at coordinate 25,251 of JAMPIV010004669.1, read as the reverse complement.
AGTATAAATTGGAAGGAAGAGGAGCTGGTGGAAGAGATGAGGAAAGCAAAACTAGAAATCCTGGCTATAACGGAAACGAAGAAAAAAGGACAAGGAGTCATGGATCTCGATGGCAACACGCTGCTCTACAGTGGTGTACCCACATCTGAAAGAGCTAAAGGGGGCGTGAGTTGCATTGTGGCCAAAAATCCAAAAGATAGTATCAAGGGATGGAACTTTGTCTCAGAGCGCATTATGGTCGTAAAACTAAAAGAAGGAGAAACCATAGTCAACCTGGTCATAGTGTATGGGCCAAATGAGGATGAGAGAGCAGAGGTCAAGGAGGAATTCTTCGAGCTGCTTCAAAGGACAGTGGATGACTGCCTAGATGAAGTTATTATGCTCGGAGATTTTAATGCCAGAGTTGGAAATGACCATGCTAGATGGAGTGGAGTTATCGGAAGATATGGAGAAGATACTCTCAATGACAATGGAAAACGACTCCTTAGATTCTGCAGTGAGCAGAATCTGATCATTACAAACACAAAGTTCCCCCATAAGCGCATACATGCATACACTAGATGTGAACCAACAAAGAATGAGAAGTCATGATCGACTATGCCATTGTTCGGAGAAGCTCATTCAAATATGTCCGAGATGCTAGAGTCTGGAGGGGGCCAGAGATTGGAAGTGATCACTACCTGCTAACAATCAAAAGAACAACTGAAAGAGTTGCTCAGCCTAGGAACTGCCCAACATCCTCAAGAAACCAAGTAAACGAGCGGGAGAAATGAGCATTAGCACCTACAAGCTGAGAGAGCCAGAAATTAAGACCAGATATCAGGGGCTTATTGTTGCAGCAGTGAGCAACACAGAAGAACGACCTGATGACTTGGAAACCCTCTGGATTAAATTCAAGGATATCATAAAGACAGCTGCTGCAGAAGCATGCGGTGAAGTCCGACTTGGGAACAAGAGAACGAGGACACGTTGGTGGACAGAGGAAGTCAAAGAGAAAATAAGAGAGAAGAAAATGGCATGGAAACAATACTTAGGAGCTAAAAACACAACAGGACAAATGGAAAAATATAGAGAATATGTGACACTCAAAAAAGAAGTAAAGAACAAAGTGGTAGCAGCAAAACAGAAGTCCTGGGAAGAATTTGGAGAAAAGCTTGAAAAAGATGCACAAGAAAACCAGAAATTGTTCTATAAGACCCTAAAGAACATGAGAAAGGAAAAACAATGCCCTCTCAAATTTATAAAGGACTAGCAAGGCAAATTGCTTACTGCCCTGAAGGAAGTAATGGAAAGAATATTTCTCAGAACTCCTGGATGGTGAGCATGGTGAAGCATCAGAAATGATAACCACTAGCACAGAAGAGAAAACTAATGATGGTGAGCATGACATAAAGATGGAAGAACTGAAGGCAGCACTGGAGAAAATCAAGATGGGCAAAGCAGCAGGGCATGATGGTATAACACCAGAAATGGTTAAGTACATGGGAGCATTAGGCGACCTACTACTCTTAAGGGTTTTACAGGCAGCGTGGTACAACAAGACCATACCAAAGGATTGGGAGATTGCCATCATAACACCAATTTTCAAAAAGGGTGACAATCGACAGTGTGGAAACCATAGAGGCATATCCCTTCTCAGTGTCCCTGGTAAAATCTACTCTAGAATCCTAGAGCAGAGACTCCGACGCCTAGCTGAGCCACAATTGGATGAGGTCCAGTGGGGATTCCATGCAAACCGAAGTACTCAAGACCTAATCTTCACACTCAGACAGCTGAGTGAAAAGGCCCTTGAGTATAAGAGTGAGATCCATCTTTGTTTCATAGATCTGAAAAATGCGTTTGAAAGGGTCCCCTGGAACAAACTTTGGGACTGTTTGGCAAGGAAGAATATTCCAGCACCTCTGATTCATGCTATACAGAGCTTCTACAAGTCTTGCAGAAATTATGTGAGGACAGCAAACCATAAGTCAGAAGAGTTCAGGAGCACCACTAGTGTAAGACAAGGTGATATCCTATCACCTTACCTCTTCATACTCCTCATGGATGATGTCATCAAGGCATGTAAGGAGAGAACAAGAAAATATTCAGTGGGGTACTGGAAGATGAGACAGGTCTATATTTTGGAGCTGGCATTTGCTGATGATGTTGCCCTTATTGCTAAATCAGAGGCACATCTCCAATCCAACCTGCAAGTCTGGAAGGAAGAGCTGGAGAAGAGAGGGATGGTCATAAGCAGCTCTAAAACAAAATCCATGGTGATATCACGAGAAGAAAGAAGACAGCAGATTAAGCTGGGAGAACAGGTCCTGGAGCAGGTCGACCACTTTAAATACCTCGGAGCTATTATAGACCGAAAGGGAGGCATCAAAGAAGAGTTGGCCACTCGAAAAGCAGCAGCTGGGAGACTTTTTCAGGCCATAAATCGAGGATTCCTCAGCAAGAGAGAGGTTGGTAAGAAAACGAAGATGGCTGTATACTGCTCCACCTATGTCCCAGTCTTGACATATGGATGCGAGTCATGGGCAATGACTACAACCCACAAAAGCCAGATCCAAACCTCAGAAATGAGGTATCTGAGGAAAGTGGTTGAAGTAACAAGAAGAGACATGGTACGCAACCAGACGATACGTCAAGGCCTTAAGGTAGAAGTATACCCAGAAAAGCTTAAAAAAAATAAAAATCCAACAATTTTCATTTTCATGCTTTAAATCATCGTCAACATGTTCTTGAACTAAAAATAATTCATAGAAGCTTTGAGATACTCTGGTTTGATAGGAATCAGTGTTTTTTCTACACACGCCCCCTTGAGTGATTTGCATAGCAACCAATGTTTATAGTTGGTTACCATGTGAATAATGACCCAACAAGAAGGTGCGTAATTGTAAAACTGCGAAATTATAATTATACATAGGCAACAGGAAAAAAATATTTATAACTTTTCCACGGGGAATCACTCAATGATTTCTTGTGAATTTTTCAAAAGTGTGTGTCTAGAAAGCTTTGATCGTAAATTTCAACATTTGTTACATGCATAGTGCATTTTCACCAACATCAACTCTATTTATTGCTAGTTTTATACTGATTCTGTATAATAGTAGTTAGCAGAGCTTCTTTTGTTCACAATGAGAAATAAGACAAAGACTGGGAGGCGTGTACACCAACAAACCGTTGCCTGAAATGAGACACCTATTGTCGATAGTGACGCTATAAAACCTCTGTGCTCCTCAGCAAAGAAAATAAAGGTCATAAAGGTCCAAGAAAGTGAAGAACAAGCTAAAAATGACAACAAAGGAAATGGGTTTATCCTTATGGATGTAAAACTACTGTTTGGGTTTTTATGCGCTAACTTTAGATGTGACAAATGTTATCAGTACTCACTGACCTGTGAGATCGTCGAAGAGACTCGGAATGGCTTTTGTCATGAAATCAGTATCAAGCGCACAAACAGTGGCGAATGGACTGCCAATTTCAATACTTCTGATGTTTCATCTTCAGCTACTCACAAACAAAGAAGTAAATGTGCGAATGGTGGCATTTGTGCGTTCTATTGGGAAAGGCCACAGTGCATTGCAGAATTTTTCGATATACATGAACACAAGTCAACGCATGGCAAAGAAAGCATACAGGAGAACGCTGCACAGGATCTATTCAGCAAGTAAGGACATTGCAATGGAAAGACCCTGAGAGCACTGAAAATGGGATTCATAGACACTGCAGCTGCAGTAGAAAGAGACCTTTATTCAACAGGAGCTCATTAAACTTCATTTTGTGAGTTCTTTTTCTGTTTTTCTTTGTTTTCTCGGAATTGTCTTTTTAGCATAATTGGTGATCTTTGAAACAAGATATCTCTGGATCTGTACATTCAATTGACATGAAAATTAACACAGTTGGTTATCATATAATCTTACAGATTATGACCTAAAATGGATACAATTGAATTCAAAATTTTAGTTTTATGACCATCATGCATATATAATGAGGCACAAATATCAAACATTCAAGAAATATAAATTTTGAAAATTCATTACAAATCAACCTTTCGGTCAATATCTGTTATTTTAGGTCAAAATCTCAAGCTATATATACTAATTCAATTTGCCAAGTTTCAGTCAGATCCTAGTAAAAATAACATAGTTATGATGTTTTAAAAAAGGTGTATAATTTATTCACTACGGCGGCCATATTGGATAGCTAATTTGCATAATTAATGAGGTCATTATGTGGACAGAAATTTTAAGTCCATACTAACACTATACCCATGGTTGTTTGATTCTGAAAGGAAAATTTGAGTTTTTTACCCTACAAGGTAGTCTACTACCTTAAATCCTACCCCCTGCAGACGCAAGTAGAACAGTCCCAATTAAGATGGTTTGGTCATGTCTGCAGAATGGGAGAAGATCGGCTACCACGACAAGCATGGGAAACAAAGAGCCAAGGATCCAGACCCCCAGGACGACCCAGAGTCCGCTGGGAGGACAACATTAGACAATCTTTGAAGGACCGAGGACTAGAATGGAACCAGGCCAGGAGGAAGACAGCCGATAGGATAGCCTGGCACTCTCTCTGTCATGGAGATTATACTTTTATAAGTTGGTAGTGACCTTGAGGAAACGACATGGAAGGCCGAACGGTTAACAAGGAAATGTACGTTGATATCCTCCATCGTCTAAGAGATGCAATCAGAAGGAAATGCCCAGAAAAATGGAGAACAAACAGTTGGGTTCTGCTGCATGACAATGCTCCAGCACATTGATCCATACTGGTGAAGCAGTGCCTCGCAACGCACAATGTGACTGTCCTGGAACATCCTCCACATTCTCCTGACCTGGCACCGCCTGATTTTTTTCTTGTTCCCTCGCCTAAAATCGGCGCTGAAAGGGCAGAGATTCAAGGATGCTGAGGACGTTATCACCAATGCGACAAAGCAGCTGAGAGAGGTGTCAAAGAATGGGTTCCAGGAATGTTTCCAACAGCTGTATGGACGTTGGCAAAAGTGTGTAGTTGCCGAAGGGAACTATTTTGAAGGAAATGTAGTGTAAATAATTGTATTGTTACTTATTTCTATACAATACACAAATTCCGGGAACGTTTTGAAGCTACCTTGTATATATATATTGTATTGTACAGGTCTAACTACGCATTTTGACGCCCCAACTCTGGTTCATGCTTTTCATCTCTGCCTGTGCAATATGTAGGGGGAAAATCTATAAATTTTCTCACAAAGCTGGTGTATGTGCATTCTTTCAATGAGTGTATAGTTTAGTTTTCAGGGTGCAATGTGTGATTTTTCTGTATCTTCCCAGAAAGCTGGTGGAAAATTTTCAGTGTATGTTTCAGGATACTTCAGTTAGAATATTAGGATATAGAGTATTTTGTTTTTTTTCAAAAATTTAAGAGAGATAGCAGCAGTGGCACAGCAATATAAAAAAAAATTTTCTGATGAAAACTTCTTGTGGTGGAAATATTGCTTTTGTCTTATCATAATGTTAAATTGTTTCTTACTACCTGTCAAGAAGAGTAAAGGGCCGAAGCATAAGAAGAGTAAGGGCCGAAACACTTCTCCGACCTGGGCATCTCATCTGATGATCAGATTGCTTCCTGTTGTAATATTGTGTTATGGAGTTTCCTATCATACCTTTTATTTTTTACAGCTGCTTTTTATATCTGGTGACTGTTCTTTAAGGAAAAAATTAAAGAAAATGCACATTAAAAATATGGAGAACACCCAGAGTCTGATATAACAGACACATACCACTTCTTACCAAAGAGGAGATCAAGTTGTGATTTTCACACTCGGAACCAGCCACTGCAGACTCACATACAGGTTTATAGTCTTTTATCAGAAAACTGAAATATTCTGAAAATCTAAATTTTTTTTTGGGCTACTTTACGGTCACAGTTAGGACAATTTCTGAATATTTTGGGCAACTTTTCAAATGTGATTTGGGCAACACCTGAGAACCGAAAAATTCCAGTTTCTGAAACAAAGCTAGCTCTGAGGATTTCTGATCAAAGGATACAGACCTGTACCATGTGTTTAAAACATTAAAAATTGGGCACAGACACACCTTCATGTGGGGAAGACAAACAAACTGTAGAGTATTGCCTCTAGGACTGTTGGCTCCACAAGAACAGATTGACAACATGGCTTTCATCAATCCATTTGAGGGAGAGACTGTATGGTAACAAGAGAAGCCAGAGACATACTGATATTTTTATGAGAGAAGTAGATGTGGTTATATGAGAATGATGACAGAAGCCTGAGACAGACCATGAACTTTAACAGAGAAATAGATGTCGGAGTCAACAAAGAAGAAGATATACTGGTGTAGAAGGATTGTTTTCAGTATTTTTAATGCATTTTCTTGTAACTTGCAGGGGAGCATTCTCAATTGTGAAAAGATGTGTACAGAAGGCAACAGGATTAGAATTTGCTGCTAAAATTATTAACACTAAGAAGTTGTCAGCCAGAGGTGAGTATTTTGTTATATCATCATCATCACCCTTCACCTGCCTGAGGAGCATAGGCCTTCAACAAACGTATTCCAAATCTTCCTGTCCCGTGCCATCAGCTCAAGGTCTTTCTGTTTCTTCTTCATATTTTCATGTCTGTCTCCAGTTCTCTTCTCCGTGTGTTCCATGGTCTTCCGCTAACTCTCTTACCCTGGGGATTCCAGAACAAGGACCGGTAATGCTATCAACAAGTTTCCTCACTGTGTGTCCTATCCATCACCAATGTCTTCTGTTGTTCCACTGGCACTTGTTTGGTTCTTGTCATCAGGTCCGCATTGCTGATCTTGTCATAGCATTTTGTGCTATAGTTTTTTTTATGCAGTCACCTACATGCAGATATCACTACATGGCATTGGGCTGAAGGGCGAGAGCCCAAGCGCCACTAGATCAATAACTACAACAATGCAAGACCCCATTTATGAAAACTTCTTGATTGTTGGTTTTTGTTGTTCTCCATGTTTCTCTTGATTGTTGGTTTTTGTTGTTCTCCATGTTTCAGAGCCATACAATAGGACTGGCTTGACATTTTAATTGAAAAATTCAGATTTTTTATTTTGATTAGATTATTTATTACATTCATTATTTGTTAATTTCCAGCAAGCCCAAAATATATTGATCTTATTGAAGAAAAGTATGTTCCCTGAAAACTTGCAGCTGCATTTATTCTCTTTCTTTTTTGGTCCTTGGCCACTGACTGATAAAGCAATCAGTGACTATCACGCCTGGTGGCATCTTCTAGGACAGTAACAAACTTGTCTCCACTTTGCTCCTTGGACTGCCATCCTTCATGTTGTCACGGACTGCCTCCCCTGCTTTACAGTAGTGGTCCAACAGTGACCAAAACTCAAGAGTATCTAATATTGGCTTCCAAGGTATCTACTTGCGCGCAAGATTACTCTTGGCAGAGATGTAGATAGAAGATTAATGACACTTCTACCTTAAGGGAGCATTCACAAGATATTTCCAGAAGTCACGAACAATGTTGCATTGGGCTGAACAATTGTTAACGTATTATATCTGGTCCGTCGCCTTTTGTGAAGGATTTAAGCAATGGGAATGCGCCCCTGATCTCTCTGTTCTTGTGTGAGCCTCTCTTCGCCCAATCTGAGGTGGTGCCGTAAATAGCATCGCCACTTATTGCGATCGGCAGCTTCATCCTCCTATGTTGCTGGATCCATGTCCAGTGCCCTCATATCTCTCTTGCACACATCTTTGAACCTCAGCTGTGGTCGCCCAACTGTTCTCTTGCCATCTGCTAATTGTCCGTAGAAGATATCTTTTGGGATGCCACCATCTTCCATGCGGCGAACATGGCCAAGCCAGCGAAGTCTGCGCTGTCTAAGCAGCGTATACATACTTTGAAGGCCAGCACGTGACAACACCTCGACATTTGTCACTTTATCTTTCCACGAGATGCCGAGGATGCGGCGTAGACACCGCAAATGGAAGGTATTGAGTCTTCTTTCTTGCTTAGCATAGGTCGTCCAGGTCTCGCTGCCATATAGGAGTGTGCTGGTGACGCAGGCATTATATACCGCAGCTTTGGTCTTCATTGTGAGTTTAGAGTTTCCCCAAACACGCGGTGTGAGGCGGGCAAAGGTAGCTGCAGCTTTGCCAATGCGGCTGTCGATTTCTGTATCCAGTGAGAGTTTGTCATTGATGGTAGACCCTAGGTATGTGAAGTGGTGCACCACTGTCAATTCATAGTTATCGATAGTGATAACTGGTGCAGCACCCACATCCTGACTCAGCACATTCGTTTTCTTTAGACTTATTGTGAGGCCAAAGTCCTTGCATGCTTTAGTGAAGCGATTCATCAAGCTCTGAAGCTCCTGTTGGCTTTGAGTGACGACTGCAGCATCATCAGCGAACAACAAGTCTCTTATAGTGACCCTTCTGATTTTTGTTTTTGCCTTCAGCCTTGAAAGATTAAACAAACGGCCATCTGACCTAGTGTGAAGGCATATTCCTTCAGTTGCATCTCTGAATGCATGTTTCAAGAGTAAGGCAAAGAAGATTCCGAAGAGGGTCGGAGCCAGAACACAGCCTTGTTTAACGCCACTTCGTATATCAAAGGGCTGTGACGTGCTTCCAGCATATTGGACTGTTCCCTTCATGTCGTCATGGAATGACTTTATCATTTCCAGCATTTTAGAAGGGCAGCCTATTTTCAGGAGGATTTTAAAGAGTCCATCCCTACTAACCAGGTCGAATGCTTTTGTGAGGTCTATAAAGGCGATATATAATGGTCTTTTCTGCTCTCTTGATTTTTCCTGAAGCTGGCGGAGAGAGAAGATCATGTCTGTTGTTGATCTGCCAGCTCGGAATCCACACTGTGCCTCTGGATATATGCGCTCAGCTAACTTGTGTAGTCGCATTAAGATGACTTTGGCAAAAACCTTACCAACAATACTAAGAAGAGAGATGCCTCTGTAGTTATTGCAATCACTTCTGTCTCCTTTATTTTTATACAGTGTTACAATCTTGGCATCTCGCATGTCTTGAGGAATAGTTGTCTCTTCCCAGCACTGGCACAGCATCCTATGCAGGGGATGTAATAGCGTGCTCTTACAGCATTTGATTAAATCAGGAGGAATCCCATCACTGCCTGGTGCTTTGCCAGAGGCCAAGCTATCAATGGCCTTACTGAGTTCCTCTAATGTTGGTTCGGCATCCAGCTCCTCCATAGTTGGCAGACTATTGACAGCATCAAGGGCTGCAGGCGTAACATTATTGTCTCTAGCATAAAGCTCAGACCCACCTCTCCATCTGCTTACCCTTATCGGTTAGCTTCTCTCCGCTGATGGTTTTTAGCGGTGCCGTCTTACTTTTATGGGGGCCAAGTGCTTTCTTTATACCGTCATACATTTGTCTAATGTTGCCTGTTTGCGCTGCGATCTGGATGCTCTCACTGAGCTGGAGCCAATAGTCATTTGCACAGCATCGAGCAGTTTGTTGAACTTTGCTTCTCGTAGCCCTCAGGATCTGTAGGGTTTTGGCACTCGGTGAACGTTTGTATTCATTCATAGCACTGCGCTTAGCTTCAATAACAGGTGCCATCACATCTGATGAAGCGTCAAACCAGTCATTTGACTTTGCTGTTTTCTTACCAAAGGTGGCAAGTGCAGTACTTTGAATGGTGTTCCGTAGATGCTCCCAGTTCTCTGTAATAGTATCACCATGCTGAGGGCTACTGAGCACTTTCTTGAAGGTCTCAGTGAATTGAGCGATCATGAAAGGGTCTGACATCTTGCTGGTATCAATGTGTGGTTTCCCTTCATGTCTGACACGGTAGAGTTTTCTTGGTTGTGCTCTGATTTTGCAGCAAACCAAGGAGTGATCTGTGTCACAGTCTGCACTATGGTACGAGCGCGTGGAGAGCACAGACCTGAGGAGTGGCCTTCTGACGAGAATCAGGTCAAGTTGGTGCCAGTGCTTGGATCGTGGGTGTCTCCATGACACCTTATGCTGGGGTTTTGTCTGAAAGTAGGTGTTGGTCACGCAGAGGTCATGGTGGACGCACAACTCTAAGAGCCGTTGTCCATTTTCATTCATCTTGCCAATACCAAACCTGCCCAGACATGAAGGCCATGAAACATTATCGGCACCCACTCTAGCGTTAAAGTCACCAAGGAGAACAAGCTGTTCTTGCCTAGGTATGCTTTTGATTACTGCTGCTAGATTCTCGTAGAACTCATCTTTAGCTTCTGAGGCAGAGTACAGAGTAGGAGCATACACACACTGACAAGGGTGATGGGACCTGTGCTAGTTTGCAGGCGGAGCGTTAACAGGCGTTCTGATCCATTCTCGCCTGGTTCAACCATGTTAGTTAGCGATTTTTTTGACCGCAAAACCTACTCCGTGTTCTCTAGCTTTATTAAGATCTTTCCCTTGCCAATAAAATGTGTAGTCCTTCTCGCTCACCGTTCCAGAGCCCGCCAAGCGCGTTTCCTGAAGTGCAGCTATATCCACCTGAAGTCGTTTAAGCTCATCATTAATTATGGCTGTCTTCCTTACATCGTTTACATCCTGTAGGTTTTCGGATAGTCCAGTCAACATAGTCCGGACGTTCCAGCATCCCAATCTGAGAGTTTGCTTATTTCTATTTTTTCGATAATTGCTTGGTGCAAAATTTTCTGTCCACAGTTTGGGTTTGACCCTAATCCCCATGCACCCAATGGGGAAAGCAGACAGTGGCAGGACAACACCTTATTGACTGGGGGCTGCCCAGCTTGAAGCGGGCGGTAGCTGTCCAGTGAGATCCTAGAACCTCTCCCACTGTCGGAAGTAGCCCCTGGCGCCATGCCCTACGCCAATTGGGCAAAATGCTTATAACCGGTAACTGCTACTTCCCGTGTTTTGCCGACACCTATAGGGTGAAGCTGGAGTGTCCTCTCCAGGGCGCGAGCTTGGGCACAGTTATATGGAGATCAAGCTGTTCCCCATGCAGCATGTTCCCCCTCTCCACACAGCCGGTAGATCCAAAGGAACGGCAGTAGCCGATACAGTTTGGTACCAGCCATGTCGCAGGAGTTGCCAGAATAATGTCGAATCGACATTAGACTGCCTTAGGGACTCCGACTCCGGATTTATCCTCAGGGTTTACTCCCGAAGCCAATTCCACAAATGGATATTCCCGCAAGGCAGCGGTGGTTTGAATTCAGAGTTCCTTCTCTTAGATAAGCTACCAACCAAGGATCACGAGCCCTATCTGCCCGAAGCTGCTGGTTTTAAGGCGCGAGTCGCTCGCCTTTGCCCTTTCTCCCGTCAGTGGAAACAGTTCCGCCGGGCTCAAATTGAGCCACACGTGAAGGCCGGGAGCTGGACTTGGTTGTCAGAGGCTGTTTGAGGCGCGTGCCATAGAAGTATTTTATCTGCAGTGAGAGCTTATCCTCACTACAACTCCCGGCAATAACAACCTTTGGAACCATATATATATATATATATATATATATATATATATATATATATATATATATATATATATATATATATATATACTGAAGCACATTAAAAACGCACCACCTGTATAATCCAGGAACAGAGTGTGAAATGTAAATATAAGTGTTTACAAGTTTACATATTTTGAATCTTTATTCATTTTCCTATGAATCCGTGCTGGTCATTAATTTGTACATTTGATTGTTATGAAATTCATTGCATTCTGTGCAGGCAAGGGAGAAAACCAAAAATGCAACCAATAAAAAAATTCATTCACACTATCCTCAGTATCTGGTATGTCCACCGTGTGCTTGCAAACAAGCTTGGCAAGGGCTCCGCATGAAACGCACAAGTCTCTGAAGGAAATTCCGGGGAATTAAGTCCCATTCACATGTAAGAGCAGCTTCGAGCTGTTGCAGATTAGCTGGAGAACCTTGCCTGTAGACTCTGCGTCCAAGCTCGTCCCACAGATGTTCTATAGGGGACATGTCTGGTGATAGGGCAGGCCAATCAATCGTCACAATGTTCTGCTGCTGTAGATATTGCTGCGTAATGCATGCGGTGTGCGCACGTGCGTTATCCTGCTGGAGAAGCTGCAAGTCTGGATAATTTGTGAACGCAGGAGCAACCAATGCATCCAGAACCTCATCTCGATATGTCACAGCATTAACATTTCCACGGAAAACGTGAAGAGGCAAGAGATGGTGAAAACTGAATCCTCCCCAAATGTGAATACTGCCACCCCCAAATCGGTTGTGCTGACAAACACAGCAATCTGCAAAGCGCTCTCCATACCGTCGCCAAATCCGCATACGTCCATCAGCAAAGGATATGTTGAATCTGCTCTCGTCTGTGAATAGGACAGTATTCCACTGCAGTCTAGTCCATCTGACATGTTGCTCTGCCCATTGCAGGCGCTGCTGACGATGTCTGTGAGTCAAGTTTGGCCCAACATAAGGTCGTCTTGTAGTAAGGCCTGTATCTCTGAGTCATCGTATGACTGTCATTCGAGAGACTTGCCCACGTCTACCCACTAATGCTTTTGCTGTTTGACTTGCCGGGAGAGAACGATTCCTTAGGTGACTCAGCACAATATGACGATCTTGCGCAGGGGTAGTAACTCGTGGTTGGCCACTCTGAAGTCTATCCCGGGCACTGCCAGTGGTTCCGTAACGTTCATTGAGACGTACAATAGTGCTGTGGTGGCAATTCATCCTTCTGGCAATGGCCCGCAAGCTCATTCCGGTCTCCAACATACCAATGGCTCGTTGGCGGCCGTTTTCAGATAGTCGTGGCATTTCAAGCACATGTACTGGGTGTTTTGTCTCAACGGCCTGTTTATACAGAGTATACTGCCACAACGCGTACACATTTTCAGGGTCATAGCTGTTGGGAATCGTGTTGCACGTGTAACTTTCATTGTTTTCATGTAGTCTGTACACAAACCCGTGGGTTGAATCATGCACTTTCCATTCCAGCAGCCATTCGCTGTCTACCTCATGACAAACAGGGGGAAAATCCATTCCCACACTTTTTTTCCCAGCTTCTCGGCATCAGTATATGTAATAGTGGTGCGCTTTTAATGTGCTTCAGTATATATATGTATATATATATATATATATATATTTCTTCTTCTTCCGTCCTTAGCCACCGACCGTCAAAGCAGTCAGTGGCCATTACGCCTAGTGGCGTCTTAGGGCAACAGCAGATAGGTTTTCTTTGCCATTGTTTCCCATCACGCCTAGTGGTGTCTTTAGGGCAACGGCAAATCAACCCATTTGCTGTTGTTTCCGTAATCGAAGTGACTGGCAAACGGGTGATCAGCCCGTTGGGATTTATATATATATATATATATATATATATATATATATATATATATATATATATATATATATATATATATATATATATATATATATAATTATTAAATAGTCTATCTCATACGTTTGCTTTCATACTTCTAATGACTGAATAAACAGTTATTTGTTTAGTTTAAAATAACATACAACAAATTTAATAGTCAATTAGTTCAACAAGTTAAAATAAGGATTAAATGGGGGTGAAAGGTAAATTAAATTTTTCCTCACAGAGGTTGGATCGGGGCGCTATCAGTGTGTGTGTTTTGCTGTTTCCTGTGACAAAAAAAACTTCAGATGAGTCCTGCAGCTGTGGTTCATCAATTCTGTGATGATGGAAGCCTTCTCCACACTCTCTTCCACTGTAGGCAGTTAAGGTGGATGCTTTTCGCTCACAATAGTGGTGTGAATACCATAAATCGTCTGATGGCTTGTAACCATGAACTTTAGACAAATAGAAAGAAAAAAATGCCTGCTAAGTACATTTGTTCGCCGCAGACTAACAGGCCCATTGTCATGCGCTCCACCTACCAATGTTAACCTCTCAGAAGAATTGAATTCCCGAGCACACAGTGTAACTCAGGAAATATGATGAAAATTCACCAATATCCTTCTGGGTGTTAACTAGGAAATTGCGTCTGGAGTGCGTGAATAATGATTTGCCTGAATTACAATTAAAAAAGTTACATAAATCTCACAAGATAATTTTTTACACCTTAGGCACATGTGATGTAATCATCACTCATTACTCATCACTATTCCTGTCGGAGTCTGGGGTTGCTCTGCTGTCGGGTTTCCCGCATGACTAGTCAGAAACAATCACCAGCTCTTGCAGTAGTGGTTCATGCATATACTATTTTCATAAGTTGAGGTTGCCAGCCTTGTATATAACCACTTAGCAAGAAACCTGTAGAATTTACATTAGTAAATAAATTGTTTACACTTACCCCAAAATTTTGGGAATACACAATCTCCTTGCACAGATTTAGACTGGACACAACTCTGTATTAGAAGCTTCGAAATCACTTAGTTCTGGAAATTAGAATTAATTCCTCTGACGGCAGGTGGTCTGCAAAGGCCTGGGAAAACTTTTGTTTAATTCCTCTATGACTTGTTCTGGGAAACTAGAGTTAATTCCTCTGACGGCAGATGTTCTGCAAAGGCCTGGGAAAACTTTTGTTAAATTCCTCTATGACTTGTGATCAAATTCCTAGGATTCAAGTCTTGTTAATTAAAGTCCTGGCCCCTTTTAGTTTCCAGTCTTGTATTAAAAATGCGGGTTTACTTGTGAATTCCAAAGTTGCTCAATACTCGATCTGTTACTTATAGTTGTGGAATTTCTAAGTCCAATGTCTCCCTTTTTCTTTCTGGCTTTTAGGAGTCGCTGATATGACTTGTGCGCTGCAGTCTCTCTGTGTGATCTGTGTCTGTGTTTTCATCACACTATATTCTCAGTTCTTAGTGCAAATCACAGATTGCACCCAACTAGTGTGCCAATAAAATACATAGTATATTTCAGCTCCTCACAATGAACCAATCAATCGAATCTCGTTCAGCACTACGTGGGAAGGGGCGTTTTTCGAATTCGAAAAATACCCCCATGTGTTTCAAAATATTAAATTTAATATCCACGCGTGACCTCTTACAGTGATGTCATATCGTTGTGTCCGACTTCCACCGGCATCCTGTGCACAACTCATAAACACCATCTGTGAACTCATTTGATGTCCACATCCTACTTATCGCCAATAGTGCCTCTCCAGACAGATTATCGTGATAATCACACACAGGGATAGTCCCGTGAAATGATAAACGCATCTACCACCTATGTAATCAGACGGCTATCTCAGACAGACAATATTGGCTTCTATAGATGTTGATCGGGCGAGACCGTCTTTTCATGATAAGAATCTCGCTCGCTGACCGGTGATAATGACTGGGTATTGTTACGATAATACCTCAGTTCACCTGGCGGAACGTAAATAAGTCTGAGGAGTGGTAAACAAGATAAAGACAGTCCCATAGCAAATACTTCCGTAGGGAAGTGGAGTTTTAGAGACTTCACTCTACTGATCCAGCATAGAGAGTAAATAATGGTGCATAAAATATGCCACATAATAATGACGGGAGATAAAATTAAGAAAATATCACTCATACGGGAATGTAATGCAATCCTGCCGGAGTGGACTTGAGATCGCACAACCGTACCATCACACATGTGGTACCCCAGCTCTGGTTCATGCTCACCATCTCTGCCTCTGCAGTTCTCCGCTGGTGGCTTTTGGCCATTCTTGCTTTTGCTTTCCTTCTGGACTGCATTTATTGATAAGCCAATAAGTTTGTTAGCGTAATGTTAGAAATAGCTGTCACAGTTGTTGCAACCAAGTGGTCAGTCAATACTACTGTAGTTATTGTCTTTTGTTTGGTTCCGTTGGTAATACATTTTTGTCTTCTGTTGCAGTCCATTTACAAACAGTGCCTTCATCCACCAGCTTAACAATGCCTTGTTTTTGCTTTGTTAAGCAAGTAATAAAATATATTTAAAAATATATATTGCCACTGTAGTTTCTGGAGCTGCAGGAAATGGTTGATACAATAGTGATACATACTTGTCAACCTTCTGAGATAAAAACCTGTACGCCGGACCAAAAAAAATCCTTACAAACACCCAAAAATCCATACGCTAAAAATATATTAATAAATTATACACAATACAGTTTTAAAACGAGAATTGACATAAAAAAAATCTATTAGCATTTGAATTAGTGTGACATAAAACATGCTAATAGTCTCATGCTGTTCTTTACATATAAAAAAACTTAGTGATCGTGAGGTGCTATTCTTTCGATGCACAGTGTTTTGTATTATAATCAACACATGCACTTTTAGCACTTTGCAGAATTGCATTTGTGGGCTTAAAGTCTGCACAGCATGTATCAATGTTAATCTTACACTGTAAAAAAGTAGTGAGTGTGTCTGCATTCATGGACCTCCTGCAGTCTGCGTGGATTTTTTTATTGAAAAATAAAGCAGCGAAGTTTACGCAAACAAACTTTTTTTCTAGTCATGTAGGGCCGACACAGAATATTATGACATTAATTTATTGGAAATATTTAAATGATCAAAATATAACTGGAAAGATTAAGAGAACGAAAAAAAAAACAAAAAAAATACAATGAAGCAAAGCAAACAGCTAACAGCAACAAAAAAAAAATTAACCAAATTATGAACAGAATATCAAATCTAGGAAGAAAAACATAGCACCAAAAATTTACAAAATTATTTAAGAGTTGGTAGCCTAGACCAGTGATAATTTAATAGATAGCCACTTTATTAAAAAATAAAGCAGCGAATCTCGACCGCTGGAATAAAGTAGGTACGCCTACTTAATGCAAATAAACTTTTTTTGGTTCTACTTTTGTAGGGCTACACACAATTTTATGATATTAATTTATTGGAAATATTTAAATGGTCAAAATATAACTGGAAAGATTAAGAGAACGACAAAAATAAAATACAACAAAGCAAAGCAAACAGCTAACAGCAAAAAATTAAAAAATAACCAAATTATGAACAGAATATCATATCTGGGAAGAAAAAAACGTACTACCAAAAATTTACATAATTATTATTTAAAAGTTGGTAGCCTAGACCAGTGATAATAGATCGCCACTTTATTAAAAAATAAAGCAGTGAATCTCAACCACTGGAATAAAGTAGGCCTACTCAACGTAAACAAACTTTTTTTTTTCTAGTTATGTAGGGCCTATACAGAATATTATGACAGTTTATCGAAAATATATTGAAGGGCAAGATATAACTGAAAAGATTAAGACAGCGATTAAATTGCCACAAAGCAAAACAACAGCAATATTTAACCAAGTTATAAGTACTTAGCTTTTTTTAAACAAAATGGCGTCAAAGTGTGGTGGCAAGCATGGCTGATAACAGGTAACTTTAAAAATACATCATGTCACGCTGAAAACCGAAAGTGTTTGAGGCCGAATTTAAAGTTTTTGCCGAATTGTTGGGTATAAAAGGATTTGATTGGTTGCTGGGAAAGACCTCAGTTTAAAAACAGACCCCGAGATTCCCGGAATTAACAAAAAAAAAATTGGTTTAAGAAAAACCTGGGCTAGAAAATATTTTCTGATTTAAAATTTAAAAAAAATTGGGTCGGAAAATATTTTTAGAATTTTTTTAAAATTAAAATTTAAAAAAAAAATTTTTGTTTTTCGATTTTTTTTTTTTTGGGGGGGAGGGGGAAAAATCCGTACAACCAGTCTACGGCCGTCCACTGCTAAAAGTATCAAAAATACGTACAATGTACGAAAAATTCGTACAGGTTGACAGGTATGGTGATAGAAAGTGAAAATAATGGCTTAGTCTTAATAGCAAAAAGACAGAAGAAATAGTCGTCTCAAAGAAAAGGACTTCCCCAGAATGCACTATCAAAGTAAATGGAACCGTTTAAAAACAAGTCAATAAATTCAAATACCTGAGCACATTAATAACAACGGATGGAAGGTGCATCTCAGAAGTGAAGATCAGAATAGCTTAGGCAAAAGCAGCATTCTATAAAATGAATAGTATTTTATGCAACAATTCTTTGTCATTGGAAGTGAGAAAGAGAGTTCTTCATTGTTATATAGAACCAATCCTGACATATGGGAGTGAGTTGTGCACAATTAGTAAACAAATAGGGAAGGCACTAGAGGCAACAGAGATGTGGTTTTACAGAAGAATGTTAAAAATACCATGGACAGCCAAAAAGAGTAATGTGGATATCCTGAAAGAGGCCAATGCGCAAAGGAAACTTATTTCACAAGTTAGAAAGAAGCAATCCACTTTTTTTGGGCATGTTATGAGAAGAGGAAAGCTGGAATATATCGTAACAACAGGTAAGATTGAAGGAAAAAGAGATGTGGCGGTGCAGTAATATGTAATTACATCTGACCGTTCAACTTCTTACTTTGTTCCTTAACAGAGAGTAGGTAGGATTACTGGCCAATCTCGCCAGAGTTTTAAATTCCTCTCTAATTAATGGGACTCCAGGTTCGGTGATGGTTCTCTTAGATGTTAGTACTTGAGCAATTATAGAGTATCATTTCTTTTTCAACAGACATACATTTCTTCCTTCCTTCTAGTGTTAAAACAACTGGGTGACTGCCTGAGGTTGAATATCAATGTGAATTTTATTTAAAGATAATATGCATGCAATAAATGTTCATTTTGTACATGAATGGGCATCTTACATCCAACGTTCAATTTAAAGGCAGACATTTCCTTTCCAAATGCACCCATCCGTAATTTGAGTATAAAAGCAGCATCCTTCTTATTAAGAAATCTGTCTAAATTTTCCTCTTATATCCTTTGCGATCTTCTTCTAATTGTATTCATTCTGATAGTGGTTTTATTTCCTTCTGTAACTTGTTACTTTATTACATTTTGCCTCTCCTGAGGTGTGGATTGAGTTTCATCCTAGTTTCTAAGTACTTGCTGAAATATTCTTCAAATTAATGCATATCAAGCATACTACTTACTGCTTTTTCCTGAATAATGTCAGAAATAGGTTAACTCTGATGATGCACAACTGCATGTTTATAACTGATGAACAAATCAGTTTCAAAGAATAAAACACAGTCTTTGACTAGTTAACACTTATGCGTCTGGATAGTCTCACATTTTTTTCTGCAACTGACCTTAGCTGGGATTTCAGCTAGGCTAGGGAGCGTGAGTGTTCTACTTATTTTCAGCTCAACGATTGGTCAAGGATCTGCCAAACGCCATTTTCCATCATCGCTCCTTCCCTTCTGCATTTTTATCTAAGTAATGGATATAGTCTGTTTTCATTAAAACTAGCAGTTTATTTTACTTTATACAGCTATACTCTGTTTCAGTTTAAAAGGTGATAAGTTATTTTTCTTAGTATAATTTTCCTAAAATGACGAACATATGGTCACAGAGATAGGGGAAGACAAAGAGAGCAAATGTTGGACAGTCTGACATCGTGGCATGGAAAGAAGTCGACAGCGGAATTGATAATTTGTACTGGAGACGGGAAGTTGTGGAGAGATACGATCTCCTACGCCATTAGGCACTGTACATGAAGAAGAAGAAGTAGTTTCTGGGGATCTCTGATGAGACAAAGAAAGAATAGCACTACTCCTGCCTTAGGCATGTCATACAAGGTGTCTAATATGAGTTTGTGAATGGGGCTGGCAGATTCATCATGTTAAACAAATTGTTACAGAAACCAATGTAGCACGAACATGTGAATGCTTTGTGCAGGCTTCCTATAAGAGGACCAGCTGCAGTCTTAGCTCCATGCTCCATTAAAAGAGGGAAAAAAACTAATAGTAATAATGAATAAAATATATTAGTGCAGAGGAATTTAATATCCAGGCTCATCCTATTAAAAGTTAAGGTCTTGTTATACCAGTGATGACATTATGACACCTGTCGAAACAGAAAAAAAACTACCGTAAAATCTCGCGTATAATACGCACTCGTATATAATACGCATGCTTGATTTAGCCCAAAATTTTCTGGTAAAATGGAAATTCGTGTATAATACGCACCATAATTTTTCAAGATTTTATTTTATTAAACATTTGTTAAAAATCTGAAAGAAGATGTAAGATGCTGCGCGATAGTAGTTCTTCGACGAACTGAAAGACCATGTCACTTCATAAAACGAACTGCCCATCCATATGACGCTTTAAATGTTGTTGTGCCTGTACGAGATTTTTTAAGTTCCAGAGCTTTAAGTCGGATTTCAATGCATGAAACACCGATGCCTTGTTGCCTTCTATCCACTACCCACTCCAATAATGTTTTTTTCTAGGTCTGGAAGATCTGGTGGTGACCCACGATTCACCTTTTTCTTACTAGGCAACACTTGCAGCACCTTTTTATTTTTTCGCCATAATCGAATGTTGCACTCGTTAATGGAAAAATGTCGACTTGCTGCCCGATTGCCGTTAGATTCTGCATATTTTACCACTAAGAGCTTTTCTGCTGCAGTACAACATTTTCTCGAATTCATTTTTAGGGCTCAAAATAATCAAATGACAAACTTCACAACCAAGCTTAATATCAAAACAGATTGAAGACCAAGAGTGCGAAATGCGTTTTGCAACAATGTCTGACACATAAGAAAACACATGGCACATTCAATTTTGCACCATTTTCACTGTCAAATTGTGATAAAAAACTTGAGTCAGAGGCTTTCCAATGTAGGTACTTTCGATACAGAAAATTATTTTTTTAGTACTCGCGTCCCAATACGCCACAGCCGAGTTTTAGGGCAACAAAATGAGTAAAAATCTGTGTTTCCGTATTATACGCGAGATTTTACGACCTTATCCAGGTAGTAAATAGTGATACTTTGATATAAATATATTAGTGCAGTATATTTACGCACCCAGTTTTTAGCTCATCCTATAAAAATGAGTTAAGGTCTTGATTATACGCTGATGACATATAAACACCTGTCAAACAGTGATAAAAAAACTAATAGTGATAATGAATAAAATATATTAGTGCAGAGGAATTTAATATCCAGGCTCATCCTATTAAAAGTTAAGGTCTTGTTATACCAGTGATGACATTATAACACCTGTCGAAACAGAAAAAAAACTAATAGTAATAATGAATAAAATATATTAGTGCAGAGGAATTTAATATCCAGGCTCATCCTATTAAAAGTTAAGGTCTTGTTATACCAGTGATGACATTATGACACCTGTCGAAACAAAACAAAAAAAACTAATAGTGATAATGAATAAAATATATTAGTGCAAAGGAATTTAATATCCAGGCTCATCCTATTAAAAGTTAAGGTCTTGTTATACCAGTGATGACATTATGACACCTGTCGAAACAGAAAAAAAACTAAAAAAATGACTAATTAGTGATAATATGCTCATCCTATTACAATAAAATATATTAGTGCGAAAAGGAATAATAATGATAAAATAATATTAGATGCAGAGGAATTGTAATATATCCAGGCTCATCCTATTACAAGTTAAGGTCTTGTTATACCAGTGATGACATTATGACACCTGTCGAAACAGAAAAAAAAACTAATAGTGATAATGAATAAAATATATTAGTGCAGAGGAATTTAATATCCAGGCTCATCCTATTACAAGTTAAGGTCTTGTTATACCAGTGATGACATTATGGCACCTGTCGAAACAGAAAAAACACTAATAGTGATAATGAATAAAAAATATATTAGTGCATCCTGCTCATCCTAGGAATTTAATATCCAGGCTCATCCTATTAAAAGTTAAGAAATAAAACATCTTGTTATACCAGTGATGACATTATGGCAACTGTCGAAATGAACCTGTCGACAACACTGGAAAAAAAAACTAATAGTGATAATGAATAAAATATATTAGTGCAAAGGAATTTAATATCCTGGCTCATCCTATTAAAAGTTAAGGTCTTGTTATACCAGTGATGACATTAAGGCAACTGTCGAAACAGAAAAAAAACTAATAGTGATAATGAATAAAACATATTATTGCAGAGGAATTTAATATCCTGGCTCATCCTGTTAAAAGTTAAGGTCTTGTTATACCAGTGATGACATTATGGCAACTGTCGAAACAGAAAAAAAACTAATAGTGATAATGAATAAAACATATTATTGCAGAGGAATTTAATGTCCTGGCTCATCCTGTTAAAAGTTAAGGTCTTGTTATACCAGTTATGACATTATGACACCTGTCGAAACAGAAAAAAACTAATAGTGATAATGAATAAAATATATTAGTGCAAAGGAATTTAATATCCTGGCTCATCCTATTAAAAGTTAAGGTCTTGTTATACCAGTGATGACATTATGACACCTGTCGAAACAGAAAAAAAAACTAATAGTGATAATGAATAAAATATATTATTGCAGAGGAATTTAATATCCTGGCTCATCCTGTTAAAAGTTAAGGTCTTGTTATACCAGTGATGACATTATGACACCTGTCGAAACAGAAAAAAACTAATAGTGATAATGAATAAAATAGAATTTAATATCCAGGCTTGTACTATTAAAAGTTACCGTCTTGTTATACCAGTGATGACATTATGGCACCTGTCGAAACAGAAAAAAAACTAATAGTGATAATGAATAAAATATATTAGTGCAGAGGAATTTAATATCCTGGCTCATCCTATTAAAAGTTAAGGTCTTGTTATACCAGTGATGACATTATGGCAACTGTGTAACAAAACCAGAGAATTTAAAAAAACTGTTAATAGTGATGATAATGAATAAAATATATTAGTGCAAAGGAATTTAATATCCTGGCTCATCCTATTAAAAGTTAAAGTCTTGTTATGCCAGTGATGACATTATGGCACCTGTCGAAACAAAAAAAAAACCAATAGTGATGATGAATAAAATATATTAGTGCAAAGGAATTTAATATCCTGGCTCATCCTATTAAAAGTTAAAGTCTTGTTATACCAGTGATGACATTATGGCACCTGTCGAAACAGAAAAAAAACCAATAGTGATGATGAATAAAATATATTATTGCAGAGGAATTTAATATCCTGGCTCATCCTGTTAAAAGTTAAAGTCTTGTTATACCAGTGATGACATTATGGCACCTGTCGAAACAGAAAAAAAACCAATAGTGATGATGAATAAAATATATTATTGCAGAGGAATTTAATATCCTGGCTCATCCTGTTAAAAGTTAAGGTCTTGTTATACCAGTGATGACATTATGACACCTGTCAAAACAGAAAAAAAAACTAATAGTGATAATGAATAAAATATATTAGTGCAAAGGAATTTAATATCCTGGCTCATCCTATTAAAAGTTAAAGTCTTGTTATACCAGTGATGACATTATGACACCTGTCGAAACAGAAAAAAAAACTAATAGTGATAATGAATAAAATATATTAGTGCAGAGGAATTTAATATCCAGGCTCATCCTATTACAAGTTAAGGTCTTGTTATACCAGTGATGCCATTATGGCACCTGTCAAAACAGAAAAAAAACCAATAGTGATGATGAATAAAATATATTAGTGCAAATGAATTTAATATCCAGGCTCATCCTATTAAAAGTTAAGGTCTTGTTATACCAGTGATGACATTATGGCACCTGTCGAAACAGAAAAAAAACTAATAGTGATAATGAATAAAATATATTATTGCAGATGAATTTAATATCCTGGCTCATCCTGTTAAAAGTTAAGGTCTTGTTATACCAGTGATGACATTATGACACCTGTCAAAACAGAAAAAAAAACTAATAGTGATAATGAATAAAATATATTAGTGCAAATGAATTTAATATCCAGGCTCATCCTATTAAAAGTTAAGGTCTTGTTATACCAGTGATGACATTATGACACCTGTCGAAACAGAAAAAAAACACTAGTGATAATGAATAAAATATATTAGTGCAAAGGAATTTAATATCCTGGCTCATCCTATTAAAAGTTAAGGTCTTGTTATACCAGTGATGACATTATGACACCTGTCGAAACAGAAAAAAAAACTAATAGAGATAATGAATAAAATATATTAGTGCAGAGGAATTAAATATCCAGGCTTGTCCTATTAAAAGTTAAGGTCTTGTTATACCAGTGATGACATTATGGCACCTGTCGAAACAGAAAAAAAACTAATAGTGATAATGAATAAAATATATTAGTGCAGAGGAATTTAATATTCAGGCTCATCCTATTAAAAGTTAAGGTCTTGTTACACCAGTGATGACATTATGACACCTGTCGAAACAAAACAAAAAAAACTAATAGTGATAATGAATAAAATATATTAGTGCAAAGGAATTTAATATCCTGGCTCATCCTATTAAAAGTTAAGGTCTTGTTATACCAGTGATGACATTATGGCACCTGTCGAAACAGAAAAAAAACCAATAGTGATGATGAATAAAATATATTATTGCAGAGGAATTTAATATCCTGGCTCATCCTGTTAAAAGTTAAGGTCTTGTTATACCAGTGATGACATTATGACACCTGTCAAAACAGAAAAAAAAAACTAATAGTGATAATGAATAAAATATATTAGTGCAGAGGAATTTAATATCCAGGCTCATCCTATTAAAAGTTAAGGTCTTGTTATACCAGTGATGACATTATGACACCTGTCGAAACAGAAAAAAAACTACCGTAAAATCTCGCGTATAATACGCACTCGTATATAATACGCATGCTTGATTTAGCCCAAAATTTTCTGGTAAAATGGAAATTCGTGTATAATACGCACCATAATTTTTCAAGATTTTATTTTATTAAACATTTGTTAAAAATCTGAATGAAGATGTAAGATGCTGCGCGAAATGCGTTTTGCAACAATGTCTGACACATAAGAAAACACATGGCACATTCAATTTTGCACCATTTTCACTGTCAAATTGTGACAAAAACTTGACAGACTTTCCAATGTAGGTTACTTTCGATATAGAAAATTATGTATTTTTTAGTACTCGCGTATAATACGCACCCGAGTTTTAGCGGGCAAAAATGAGTAAAAATTGTGCGTATTATACGCGAGATTTTACGGTAATAGTGATAATGAATAAAATATATTAGTGCAGAGGAATTTAATATCCAGGCTCATCCTATTAAAAGTTAAGGTCTTGTTATACCAGTGATGACATTATAACACCTGTCGAAACAGAAAAAAAACTAATAGTAATAATGAATAAAATATATTAGTGCAGAGGAATTTAATATCCAGGCTCATCCTATTAAAAGTTAAGGTCTTGTTATACCAGTGATGACATTATGACACCTGTCGAAACAGAAAAAAAACTAATAGTGATAAGGAATAAAATATATTAGTGCAAAGGAATTTAATATTCAGGCTCATCCTATTAAAAGTTAAGGATCTTAGATTTATACCCAGAGAAGACAATTATGACACCTGGTCGAAACA